>JAJOZX010000694.1:0-677500 GCA_023014485.1 Bathynomus jamesi | reverse complement strand
ACTCTTCTGGGAAAATTAAATCCACAATGTCCCGGTTGAGGTTTAAGTTTTGTTTTTTTTGGCTAAAAATACAATAGTTACCCCCTTTTTCTTTGATTTATTCAACACGACGTGAATGCAACGAGTCTTTTACTTATATAGAGGTTCTGAGTGTAGGGATCTAGGCTTGCTTTAAACCCTAGATCCACGTCCCAAAGCTGGATCCTGTCTGCTTTGCAGATAGCTGGTGAGGGAAGCTATATTTATGGGATCTCTTTGCGAGAGACCCGTTGCCCACGTCGGGCTAAAATCATGAAAAAGGAAAAAACTATGGTATTTGTCATTTACCATTACTTATTCGGACTATAGTGGATTTAATTTTCCCAGAAGAGTTCCTTGTTCCATGCACGGTCTGTGTTTAACATATAATGTTCTCAGGGAACCATTCTGAGTTTGTGTATATATATATATATATATATATATGTATATATATATATATTAGTGATGTAGGTCACATCCGCATCCGCATCCGCGGAACATCCGCACATTTTCTCGCATCCGCATCCGCGTCCGCATCCGCACTTTGGACTGCGGATGTCGTGCGGATGTGGACCGTTGAGATAAAACGTCATTAATAAGCGGAAATTATCAATCTACTATATTAATAGAACTAGTTCATTGTGCGCAAAAGTGATGCAAGCGACAAGACGAGAGGCTGTTCTTGTATGAAGTTACTCTCTTGCAACCTACTTAGATCCACGTTACAAAGCTAAGTTATTTTCACCTAGTACATTAGAACGAGTTAAATCATCACTTGGCAAAGCAGTTGAAGAGCTTCAATCTCTTGAATCTGTCGCTTCGCCACCCACCAAAAGAATAAAAGTTTCAGTGACAGAACCAACACCTTCAACAAGCAAATCTATCACAGAATCTGTCTCTCAGTTTCTTGAGTCAAGCAGCAATGACGAGACGTACGCGATGTCAAAAGATGTAGTAAAAATGATCGAGAGCTATCACCAAGAAAAACGCCTGGCTGCATGTGACAATCCTATTAGTTGGTGGAAAAATACGCAGAATATCTATCCATACTTGAGTAAACTTGCAAGGAAACATTTAGCCTGTCCTCCAACAAACGTACCAAGCGAGAGATTATTTAGCAGTGCTGGATTAATATATGATGAAAAGAGAAACAGACTGGCAGCAGAAAAGGCAGAAAAATTAATGTTCCTTAAGCATAACCTTCCTATAATTAAGTTTGAACATTAAACGATGAACATCTTAGTTTACTTTATTTTAATTACTCATTTATAAATATGCCTAATAAAACTTCAAACTTAATATAAATAGTTATCAAGCTAATTAAAGATCTCTTTCTATAAGGGTGGAGGTTGGGGAAAGAGGTCGGTGGGGTGCATTTGAGTTGGGTTCACGTCCCGCATCCTGGTAACACAATTATGGTTTCTAATTGTGGCTGAAACTCAACAAAATATAACGAATTTATTTGCAAACGAATTCACTAATTGATTTCTATATTAGTTAGATGCTTGATATTATTTTATATGTTCAGAGAAAAGTACAGCAATTATTGTACAATTAATCAATTATATACATTATAGCTACAGCTCTCTCTATATATAACTTATTATATACGTTAAACACAACAAATCTCGAATATATCCTAAAAAATAACGAAAATGTAGACATCCGCATCCGCATCCGCGGATGTTGAAATCAAACATCCTCATCCGCATCCGCATCCGCGGATGTGAAAAAAATGACATCCGCTACATCACTAATATATATATATATATATATATATATATATATATATTATATATTACACACACATATATATATGTGTGTGTGTACACACACACACACGCACCACACACACACACACACACACACACACATATAGCTAGGCGAGGAGGCGGTGTTATGTTGTATATCAAAGATAATATTGCGAACGTTATAGAAGTAAAGCACACAATTTCAAAACCAATAGATTCGACTATAGCAGAACTTAAATTGAACGATTTCAACTTTGTTGTTGTGGTTATATATAGGCCCCTAATCAAACAGCTGATACGGACGAGGCGTTATATCGTGAACTAAAGAGAATAATAGGTAGTGAGCAGGCTTTAGTTATGGGTGACTTTAATTGCGCCAACGTGAATTACGATACAATGTAATCGTTTAGTTAATTTTCTCGAGGATAGCTTTCTCATTCAAAAGGTTGGGGAACCTACGAGGTTGGACAGTATTTTAGATTTAGTAATAACTACGGATGATAGGCTAATTACTGATCTTCAAGTAATAGAACCCTTAAGCAATAGCGATCACAATATGGTAGAATTTGTCCTCTCAGTAAGTCACTCGAAACCAGCTAACTCGAATAAAATTCCCAACTTCCAGCACGCAGACTTTTGTAAATTTCGAAATAAATTGTCACACGTCAATTGGGAAAACGTAATGGGGAACTCCAACGCAAAACTAATGTGGGAATCGTTTGAAACAGTATTTAGGACTATAAATGAGGAATGTGTACCGTACAAAATTAAGCGTGCGAAAGTAAACAACAAGCCCTTGTGGTTTACTTCTAGAGTAGGAGACATTATAAAGAGTAGAAGATAGGGCTTATAGGCTACATAAGTGCGATAAAGACAATTTGTGGTTACGAAACAACTACATATCTCTAAGGCGTGAAGCGAAAAGTGTAATAAAAAAGCCCAAGCGCGAATTTGAAATCTCCATAGCTCGTGACGATAAAGAAAACCCCAGGCGATTCTTTCAATACGTCAACAATAGAAATCCAGTAAAAAGTGTCTTGGGGCCGTTGAAAAATGTTAACGGAGATCTAGTTTCTGAAAACAAGGAAATGGCTACCTTGCTAAACGAATTCTTTACGTCAGTTTTTACTATAGAAGATGTAACGAATATCCCTACGATCATAGACATAATACCATTTGATAATGGTAATATTTTGGATATTATAATGGTTAGTGAAGGGGAGGTAATGCGCTATATTGATAAAATGAAAACGCGTAAATCACCGGAGCCTGATTCCATATATCCCATACAACTAAAATAATTAAAAGATAGCATTGTTGTGCCTCTAACAAAGATTTTTAATGCGTCTATTTCTGAGGGGTGGGTACCAGATACTGTAATTTCAAGTTAGCAAGCGTAACACCTATCTTTAAGAAAGGCGATAAAGGTGCGGCGGGAAATTATAAACCAATCAGTTTAACGTCTGTTGTAGGTAAGCTACTGGAATCAATAATTAGGGATCGTATAGTCGAACACTTAGAATTGCATAACTTAGTTAGAAATACGCAGCTCGGTTTTAGGCGAAACAAATCTTGCTTAACTAATCTTTTAGAAATTTTTCAAACCGTGGTTGACGTTTACGATAGTCATCGGGCGGGTGATGTAGTGTATTTAGATTTTCAAAAAGCGTTTGACACCGTACCGCACAAAAGACTCATTGAGAAAACTAAGGCTCATGGAATCAGGGGTGTAGTAACAAATTGGATAAAAGAGTGGTTGTGAGGCAGGAAACAGAGGGTGGTCGTTGATGGAGCGGAGTCGTGTTGGGCTAATGTAGCGAGTGGCGTTCCTCAGGGTTCTGTATTGGGCCCCTTGCTTTTTCTTATATATATTAACGATTTAGATGTCGGCCGAGTCAGTACAGTTTCAAAGTTTGCGGATGACAGAAGCTGGGTGGTAGGGCGATTAATGACGAAGATAGAGATAAAATCCAGAATGATCTGAATAAAATCGTTGATTGGTCAGTCACATGGCAAATGAGATTTAACGTCGATAAGTGCAAAATTTTACATATAGGTTCGCGTAACGGTAATTTTGCGGATAGTATGTCAGGGAAGGAATTAGCAAGCGTAGTGCAGGAAAAAGATTTAGGAGTTATAGTCACTGGTGATTTAAAAGTAGCGAAACAAAGTACAGCAGCCGTCAATAAAGCGAACAAAGTGTTAGGTTTTATACCTCGGAATTTTGAGTACAAATCGCGTGATATTATAGTTCATTAGTTACACCCCATTTGGAGTACGCGATCCAATTTTGGAATCCGCATATGGGCAAAGATAAAGACAAAATCGAAAGAGTTCAGAGACGAGCAACTAAGATGATTCCGTCGCTTAGGTCAAAGTAGTACGAGGATAAGCTTAAAGAGTTAAAATTGACTACATTTGAGACTAGGAGGCTAAGGGGTGATCTAATCCAGGTTTTCAATATTATGAATGGGTTCGATAACGTAGATAGAGATAGCTTTTTCGAAATATCTCAATATAAAGGACTAGAAATAACGGGTGTAAGTTGACAAGTAGAAGGTTCGAGACAGCAGTTGCCAAAAACTTTTTTACGCATAGAATAGTAAATAGCTGGAATTGTTTGCCGGTAGAAGTAATTAGTAGTACGTCTATAAACATGTTTAAAAATCGATTAGACGCATATGTTGATAGATTGAATATAGTTTAAGGTAGTAAAATTAAGGGTTGGATAAGAGAGATTTTGATTCTCTTTTCATTAAAGATCAAAATAATCAGACTAGAGGGCATAGTATGAGATTATTTAAGCCAAGATGTAGAACAAATTAAGAAAACAGTTTTACAAGTGTTGTGGGATATAGGGAGGCAGCGTCTTGGGTTAGGGGATACTCTCTGTCCTTACACACCCCATTTAAAGAGATTCCTCTGCCGAGAGGTGCCCCCCATAGTACTGTGAAGTATTGAAAAACTCATGATCTTCACTTCCCCCACAAACACCTTTAAATGGGAGACCCAAAATGGGTGCACACACATTTCTACATTACTGTACACTCTTTACAGCCACACCTACACTTTTCCTCCTAAGTATGTATATTATAATGTATATGGTTGTAAATTGTGACTTGGTCCGCAATTGATATGGACTGTGACTTATGTTTGGTTGGCAGAGTACTGGTATTGATGGATACCATAATGAAATTGACTGGATTCTTTAGATCTGATATATTTGCATGTCAGTTATAAATAGATATAGAGTGTAACATATTTGTGGATAGTAGTCTATTATGACCTGATCCATTTAAAGATAAGAGAGATTTTGATTCTCTTTTCATTAAAGATCACAATAACCAGACTAGAGGGCATAGTATGAAATTATTTAAGCCAAGATGTAGAACAAATTAAGAAAACAGTTTTACAAGTGTTGTGGGATATAGGGAGGCAGCGTCTTGGGTTAGGGGATACTCTCTGTCCTTACACACCCCATTTAAAGAGATTCCTCTGCCGAGAGGTGCCCCCCATAGTACTGTGAAGTATTGAAAAACTCATGATCTTCACTTCCCCCACAAACACCTTTAAATGGGAGACCCAAAATGGGTGCACACACATTTCTACATTACTGTACACTCTTTACAGCCACACCTACACTTTTCCTCCTAAGTATGTATATTATAATGTATATGGTTGTAAATTGTGACTTGGTCCGCAATTGATATGGACTGTGACTTATGTTTGGTTGGCAGAGTACTGGTATTGATGGATACCATAATGAAATTGACTGGATTCTTTAGATCTGATATATTTGCATGTCAGTTATAAATAGATATAGAGTGTAACATATTTGTAGATAGTAGTCTATTATGACCTGATCCTCTGGATCCAGAGATTCTATCTTTAGTTTTAAATTGATAATTAATTATTTTTAAATTGATAATTATTTAGTTTTGTAAAAATTGGTTGTTGCCAATGTACAGGCAGTTTTTACATAGTGGAGCCACCTCGATGGGCCGAAGTGGCCCCTATTGTGCCCACTATAAAAATTTCTTATGTTCTTTGTGGTTCGGAACCCACGTAAAGTTGTAGGTCCCCTCCGCCACCACGGAGGACGTGCACAATACACAATTACGAACACAGTTAGGTAGACCAGCCGTGAGTGGATCCTAGGGTCTTTGTTGGTCTGAAACATTATAACATTATTACATAACATATACAGGCTCTGTGCAATACGTGTTTCATTTACAAAGGAGAATCTGCGGACTACCTCACTAAACATGAGATTATCATTAGCCTCATAATCACACAAATCCAATTTTTTTAAGAAGTCTGAATAACTGTTCCCGAGAGCTAGAAATAAAATAAAACAGAGGTAATGGGGGTGCACACATATTTGAGAAAAGCGATTGATATATTTGGGGGTTCCATACAACTCTTTGTACACGTAGCTTTTTTATAAAATCCATAATTAAGGGGGGCGAGCCACAATTGCATTGCTAGAGAGTCATAACAGTAGACACATTCTCTATTTCTAACAAATATAGCGAACCAGTGGGCCCGTGTTTACTATAAATGCAGCATTTTTTTTTCGGAATCGAGTTTCAATTTTGCATTTTTCTCATAAGTCCCGATGAATATGTCTCGTGTGAAACAATCCCAGTTCGTAACTGCGCATATAGTCATTTCATGCATTATTTTTAAAAGTCACCAGATACGCTTCTGAAGCGATCAATCTCGATTACGCTCTGCCTTTCCAAGTAAAACAGTACACTTATAGGGCTGGCTAAAGCTTCGCCAAACTCAAGTCTTACCCCGAGACTACCGTGTGTCTGAGGATTCAGATGAGTGGTAGCGCTTGCACACTGGTCAGCGGACAGATCAAATACATACAATGCACTTTCATTTATAAACTCATCTATAGTGACGCCCGAGCCAAAAACATCACAACCATTAATATCGCGGGATAGATTGTGGTACGCGCGTGAACATAAAGAAAACGCTGATCCTGTGGAATATCTCACCTCCAAACTACCATCAACAGGCGCACCGTTAATATGTAAATTTATGCTCTTCAAGCAGAAATTTTGGAATTTATAGACGGATTTCTTATACTCGCCGACCATGGATTTATGGTCGAACAAGCCAATAAGAACACGCTATGGGAGAATACCCAAGGCTACATTTTCTATCTGCTTGGTGGTTATACCCGCTGTGACGGTATGCGTTTTTAAAATCACCCGCCTCATCGGGTATTTAGCTGTATCTTTCAGCAAGCGCTTTTCAGTTTCCATCTGCCTCGTAGCAGCTAGCTTCACGCAACGAAATCTAAGATACGTATCTAAAATGTGCACAACTACAGGTTTGGCAGATTGTTCGCTATCCTCATCCAGATTCAAACATATCTCGGGCGCTGTACGTGTAATTTTAATCCACATTTCAACGCCATTCAAAAGCAGCTTATCTTGCGACAAAAAATCCGAATGGAGTCTCGCGAAGCAATCGTATATTTTCTTTTTAGAATTTTTAAATTTATTTTTGCATCTTTCGTAAAGTTTAAGACACTTTATAGGCTCTATAATGATGATGGCTAGCTCCAGGTTTGATTCAGGTACACATCACATTGGCTTATCGGCGTGGAAGTTGTTTTCAGGATATACAGCGCAACCCTCTTCACAATCTGTACCGTCCGAATGCACAATTCTTAGTTTAGTGTAAAGAAATACGTTGGAAGGGTCGAAAAAATGACTACCTGACGAAGAAATCACAAACTTTATAGGTGCAGTCGTTGATCCAATAGCGTTGAGAAGATGAATTGTGACGAATTCGGTCTCCACAATACTCATCTGTGTCGGAGGCACGTCAAAGAGATTTAACTCGGATTTGCAGCATTCCGAACTGTGAGGGTGAATAAAATGAGGCATAGTACCAGTCAATGCACCCTTCCACTTCAGTTACAAACAGTTATGAGAGGCCTCTCTAACACATTTAGCTTATATTAGTTTTTAAAAAATAAGTCCAACCGGTTTCATACGCTTGGTACATTTCTTTGAAGTCCTTCTCCGCTTTACACTACGGTTTGGATGCTTTGCTTTACTTTTATTCCTCGTCGTACAGTTCGTTTCCTTCCTCTCTTAGATACCTTTGTTTTTTCTTTCTTCCCCCACCGCGCATTTTTCTCTTCGCATCTTCCACGATTTCATCTCGTGTATGTCGTAAGTGTTTTCTGAGAGATTCTTTACGTTTGCTGCCTGACATTATATCTTCAAATGTGTTAAGTCCTGATTGTAAGGCCTTCTTTCCAAGTTATTTTGCACCACTTTTCAGTAAGGGCACTGCTGTACGTAATATAGCCGAAAAAATTGATCCGATCCCACTTCCACGTTGGTACCTCACCCCACGGTAGACAGTAAATGGCCTCTGTGTTATTGTGCCGCAGCACTCCGAAAGTGTAGCTTCAAGGATAAACTCCCGTAGCCGAATGGAAACTTTTCCCCTTAATCGTCCTTATAAAGGGGTGTCCCAGAAGTCTTGGGGGGGTTTTATTTGGCTATAACTTTTTTGTTTGGGGATCAAATAAAAAAAGGTTTGTAACACTTGAAAATATATTTACTTTTATTTTAATTACAAATGTAACATCTGGTGAAAATCTTCATTTTCATTGCATAAATCTAAAATCGCATTAGCATACGTTATCTGACTCTGATGATCTTGTGGTTTAATTTTTTGAGCAATTTGAATTTTGTACGAGTAAAGATTGGTAGCCTCTCTTAAAATTGATGTAAGAAACTTCTTGAAATGTTTAATTCCTGGCTGCGTCGTCGAACTGATGTGGATTTTCCTCAACGCTTTCACAAACCATCTCAACCCGAGTTGGACTTCGGCTTGTCCGAGGACGCCCATTCCGTCGTTCGTCTCCCTGACCCTTTCCCGTACGAAATTTAGCGACGTACCGTCGAATAGCTTGATCAGAAGGGGCAGAACGTGTGTTGAATTTTAATCGAAAAGCTCTTTGAGCGGCAACGATGGAAGAGTTGTTTGTCAAGTAAAGTTTCACAATAGCCACTCTTTGTTGCACTATCCAGGATTCCATTTTCATTAATCGCAGCAAGGGGACTTTAATTGAAAAAGAAAAGTAAATAAATTAATCAAAAAAGAAAAAGTTATAGACAAATAAAACCCCTCCAAGACTTCTGGGACACCCTTTATATATTGAGATGCTGGTTAATAGGTTATGAGCAACTTTGACATAATGAGGCTTATCATATGTGATGCTTAAGCTCTTGCCCCTATGATCAGGGATGTGCACAATGGGTAACAAACGTACTTGGGTATCCCCAAGAAATTGGTGGTCCACGATATCACTGTAAACATAACACATGCTCGGGGGAGAGGACCAGAGGCTAATTTCGACAAATTTAGTTGATACAATAAGCTGGACGATTCGTGCTGTAACTCGCGAAGTGTCTTTTTGGAAGGTCCCGCCGTATCTGTCCGTAGGTATAATTTGAAACAGTTCATTGTCCTTAATATTTCTACTAGCCGTTGATTTTAACATGAAAGTATAGGCCGGCGTGTCTATGTTTACGACTTCAAAAAGTAAATTGGTGGTGAGGTATGACCTTTCAAGACTTATTTAAAGCCCTCACAATATCCGAGACTGTGTCATAATGACCAGGGCCTAGTTCTACTTTTTTACTATAGTACTGTGTCTCACCGAAACAGACTGGTCGTATAGTATCATCTAAAGTTATGCCTAATTTTTCATACTCATCGGTTCTTCTAACAACCAGAAAAACAGCTTGTTTCTTCTCAGTGCTTAAAAACTTGGTGGTCAACTGAAATTCGCACAGACAGACCTCGCATGATCCACTCCCCATTTCGATAGGGTCATACAATTCTGTTATAAAGCTGGACAAGCTGTTGTCAGGATGCACGTCCAAAGAGGCAGAAGAGGGCAGCGTGACGTAGAAGTGGTTAGGCGTCATCTTGTATACTAGTCAAGTTTCATTATTGCTTGAGCTTTTAGATAGGAGTTGAAGCTTTCAGGGTACCCTAACCACTTCATCAAATACATCTTTCTCTTCCCTGTACCTTTACTGAGTAAAATTTTCTCAATTTTAAACGCTTTTTTACCTAAATTAAATACCACTTTCTGCATCTCCTCGCCATAAAGGCCTCCCTCAACTTCGCCATTCAAATCTTCAACGTAATACAGCATCACATCGTGTTTAGGTCTCATAGATCAAACTTTAAAAATCTCCTGAGTTCACCCTTGACCAAAACCTTTCGCGAACTTATTTCCCGCTCGTGACAGCTTTACATAATCACTGATTTTGAAAAGGCCAGGGCGTGGCGGTGCGCTAACATTATCAGGCTCTATATGGTGGTTTCTCTTTAAAATCTCATTAGGAGATTTACCAATCATGCGATGCCGTGACCGATTGTAGGATAAAGGCAGAGGCTCCAGAATGTCTATATATCTGTATGTGTTTTTATGTGTAAAATAACGATGCATACGTTCCTTTATAGTACGTTGAACTCTTTCGGCTGGAGATGTCTTATGTATAGAATTGGACGTGTAATAACTGATGTTAAACTCCGACATGTTCTGGAAAGCTCGGCCTATAAATTCTTTTCCAAAATCTGTACAAAAATAGCCAGGAATCCTGTTTTCTTTTAACATCAGCGTTTTGGTCGCTTTAGCCACTGATTCAGGCGATTAAGTGGCACTAGCCACAAGTATCTAGAGAACACGTCTATTATAAACAAAATATATATATACCCTTCATTATACACTGAATACCTCTGCATGTCTGTTAAATCCGCCTGCCAAATAGAATCAACCGCGGCTGCTAAAGTCTTAGCAGTTTTAAACCTTCTCACGGGTTTATGTAGTGTATAAGCATCCTGTTCACGCAAAAACCTCTCAACATCTTTTTTCTCTAATCCCTTATCATATACCCCCTTGTACAATCTATTAACACCACCGTGGGATGCCGGATTGGAAATGTCATAATAACTTTTTCTTAATATGTTAGCCATTTACGTATTTTAGAGACGCGGGGGTAGGATAGGCCGTTGGTGGATGGTCTCTTCTTCTTCCGAGATGCTACCGATGGAGGTGAAGGTGTGTTCAGTTGTGGCACCTATACTGCTTCCCCCAAGTCTTTTAACCTGTTCTGGTTACCTATCAGCGTTTTTGGAATGTTTATTTGCTGTAGTCTAGCTTTAATAGGCTCCCATCCTGTTGGTGAAGGTCTATCCCACTTTCTCACCAAATCATGCACGATATCAATGATGTTCGAGCCCTGTACCTTTGACCCTCCAACAACAACTTCGCCTGTATCGGACCAGTGTATAATGGGGTCCTCACTCAATGGATTGTAAAAACTTATTCCTTTATTCCTCAATGTATGATTTTCACTACTTTTTAATACATGCTCAATGTGTTGCGATCCGTTGTTCTTTGGCTGCTCATCTCTAACCCCAGATCCGGCAACATCATCATCGGTGCTATGTTTGATAACTATGGGGACCTCG
Source organism: Bathynomus jamesi (assembly GCA_023014485.1). Taxonomy (NCBI): domain Eukaryota; kingdom Metazoa; phylum Arthropoda; class Malacostraca; order Isopoda; family Cirolanidae; genus Bathynomus; species Bathynomus jamesi. Next base: position 666,203 of record JAJOZX010000694.1, on the reverse strand, counting down.
GCCGGTTTCTTATAATCTTCGAGCTCTTGAAGAAATTTAGGTTAATATTCGTTTTAGCGTCCTTTTCGTTTTCGATAGAAAGAGTTAATTTTCTGCTATTTTCAACCAAAACAAGCATACTCGTACTTTATTCTATACTAATTTTGGCGGAAACTCCTATTTATCGAGATATTTATTTTCGAAATTATTAAATTTTGGCGCCATTATTCACTAGTCAAACCATCTCATCCCGTGACGTGTGTAGTCATGTTATTATCATTAACCACTCAGCGGCTGCCCTATTGTCACGTGATTCTCCCGCGCAGGTCCGACGGCTGAAATTTTAGAAAAATTACCTTGTGATTTTGTGTTAATTGAGAATAAATCAGATATTTGTTCACAGCGATTAACATTGCAATGAAGGTATTTACGATGATTAACAATTATATAACGGTATTTATATTATGGTAAAGATGACTGAAGATTAGCAAATAAGGAAATGGTCATACAGATTAATTGTTAAGTAATACACTCATTTAGATAGGCTAATGATATGCAAAATGGAACAAAGCATGAAATATGAAGTCTATTGATAACAGAAATAATGCTTGTACGGTTGGTACAGTAAATGGATTACGTAATACACTGCTTTAGATAGGCTAATGATTTATGAACAAATGTAACACAGAATTGATGTAAGCCTATTGACAGTTGAAAATAATGCCCGTACGTTTGACACAGTAAGTGGATTAGGCCGTAAAGAATGGAATACTTAAAAGATCACATAAACGAACGGATGTATGATAAGTAAATTGTACGATGATCACAATAACAGGGTGATACAAATTTACGATATTGAAGTGACACTTGAAATAGGCCTACTGCGGTTTTAACGAGAGTTATTTTTAACGATTATGGAGACACTTTCGGTATAGCTTAATCACGACGCTGCAGTTACACTGTATAGGCTTCGCGTGAATTGCTTAAGACAAGGCAAAGAGCTTACCGACAATGTCGCGTACCTTGAAGATTGAAGACCTACTTGAAGGTTGACCGTGTTGCGCTGGGCCCGTCGAGAATGACCTTGAAGACCGTGGTTGGCTGTAGGTGACTTTGGAGACTGTGGGCCTACGTGTAGTACTTGTGGAACGGGCGCCGATCGAATTGAGGTGAAGGATGAGTTAAGCTAAGGTCAGAAGGATGTCGCCTCAAGTGTTGATTCGCTTCGGTTGCGTTGAGGTGTTGCTTGAGGGACTGAGGCCGGCTGAGGTCGAACGGTGCTGGGTTTCGAAATTACTTTTGTAGGCGGACAGTAGAAAGCCTTACTTGATGATAGACTTCGTGTAGGCCCGACCGGAGCCCTGAAGGAACAGCAGACCGCTCCCCGGCGAAGGCCGGAGAGCGGGTGTCTTGACGAGTGTTACTGCTGACGAAGGCTGAGAGTGAGACGTGACGACCAAACGAGAAGTGAAGAGTGCGGAGTAAGGAGTGAGAGAGTGTATCAGTGGATTCTGCCTTTTTATAACCTCGTAGGACGCTAAGTTTCGCGGGCCTTTCGAGACGCCTACAAGCGTCCTGTTGTTTCTCTCTCCTTAACAAACCACGTGTGTTTTTAGATTTCGATGATTCCAAGATGGTTTGAGAATGGCGGGGAAAGGAATTCCTTTGTCTGCCTGCTATATATATATATATATATATATACACAAAGAAAAAGGCCATAGTACGGTTGGTCTCATTATTATAAATATATGTAGTAATTATGCTATTGCTGTGACATCGTGCTGATAGTGACCCCTAAAGTCTATATTTAGACGTTTGATGCGGTATGGTATTGTTGATGACCGCTAAAAGTCCGTAATTAAGTTATAGGGTTGGATGTAGGGCTGAGATGGTTTTTTTCTGGGTGAGCTAAGCACCTTTAGTTTGATGCAGTATGGTATTGCTTATGTATGCTAAAGTCCGTAATTATGTTATTGGGTAGGATTTAGGGCTGTGGTTGGGTTTTGATAGATGAGCTAAGCACCTCTATTCTCTTAATTTTAAGGTTTGGCACCCCCTTAATCCCCCTACTCCCTTTCGCACCTTTTCCAGCAATGTTGCAAATGTTGCAATGTGTTCTGTTCCCTTTATTTTAAGGTTTGGCACCCCTACCCCTCTTTTCTGGCTCCTGCGCATCTTTTACAGCAATGTCGCATGCAATGTCACAATATCATGTTGCAATGTTGCATGCAAATGCATTGCACTCATACATTTTGTTCACATACTACTGTAACAACAAGAATCTTGCGAGAGGTAACAGCTCAGCTTCTTCAGAAGAACTGGCCGCTGATGCAATAGTTATGTTAACCCCTCCGTCTATGGCCTTGGTCGGTTCGAAGTTCACGGGGTTCTGGTTAGGTGGCAGCAACGGATTTGTTACTCTGGAGTAGCTGGTACCGTATAGGGAATCGCAGTCGTTTTCTTCTACACTACTCTCCGATTTCTTCTTGTAGTGGATCGAAGGATTCTGTGAAGCTGATTAAATTCTCTGAAGGTTCCCCGATTCTTCTTGTAACGTATCGGGAAATTATTTTTCTCTATTTAAGACTAAGTTCTCTGAAGAGAGCAAGGCTCGAAGAAGAGAAATACGTTTTCTTACGGTAATTTACTGCTAAAATGTTACAGGTAATGCTCAGCCTCTAAGTTAGATTAATCTAGTCAGAATAAACATGGGAGAAATTTTGTGTTTATATACCCAAATTTTGTTAACATCATTATTATTTAATGTTGACTTGTTTCGTTTCTATTCTCTATATGCTGCATTATTTTTGCACAATATTTGTAGATAAGGTAAATTTTTTTAGCTGTGGCAACGTCTAAACAGATAAACAAGATATTTGAAGATGAAGCCATATTTTTATCTTAAATATAGGATGCAAATTATCGAAAGTCCATTTATCGATAAATGATTGAAAAAAATTCAAATTATCGATAATTATCGATAAATTTTCTAATTAAATTAGCTGTCTCATTAATAGAAGAAAAACGCAAAATTATAAGAACAGATTTTAATGAGATCATTGTACATTGTGACAGCCATAGTTATTTAAACAGATTTTAGTTTTTTATCCTTATTAAGGAAGTAACATTTCAAAAAGCATAAGGCATTAATAGTGGCTGGAGAGAGATTGCATCGAATCTTCGTTATGAAAATTACCGCTGAAGAAAATGCACGCTCTGCTTCACAGCTTGTAGGCTTGATGGTCCTTAATGCATCGTACAATCGATGTAGATTTTCGCTTCTCTTTTTCTTTACTTCGTACAATGCGAATTCACTGCCTGCATTGAACATAGAGGACTTACTTAAGGACTCGGAAGTTTTCGATTCCAATTTGCAAGAGAAAATTTGTTCATTTAGCGTAAACTTAAAAAATCAGGAAGTGATCTGAAATTATCGATAAATCTGCTCGATAATTATACGATAGTTGACTTTCATTTATCGATAAATTATCGATAATATTTTATCGATTACAACGCCTAATCTTAAACCGCATATTGACAGCTCTGGTGTTATCATGATCTGCCGAGTTAACTATGATAAAAATGGAAATTGAATTATGCATTTTTACACTAAAACATGCATATGAGCAAAAATTAAAGGCTTAAGATTCACAATTAAACATTTAGGCAGGACATGACTTCATCTTTTATAACGAAGAGAGAATGTATACAAAAAATGAACATTGCAAAATTTAATCAGGTTTCATTATTAAGCTAAATCTAAAAAAGATTAAGTAATTTATAAAGAAACAATTCACCAATTACATGGCAAAAATAGAAAGCAAATCAAAAAATTTATCCAAATTCGCGTTAGGCGAGTTTAGTCCTTATGTAAAAATTAATATATGAACGTACATACATATGAATATAAGTATTATATGAATGAATATAAGAATATAGGAATATAGGAATTATTCATTGTTCATTTTTACTGTTATACACATGAACGTAATTACATGTAAGAGCAAATATGTAGACATGGGTTGATAGGGCATAGGTAGCCAATAGATAAGTGAAATACATGAGTTAATAAGTGTTTACTATAAGGGACGATACACAAGATACCATATTTAAAATAATGATCTACAGAATATCAATGCTATGACATTATGTGAGGGGGGAGGAGTTACCATAAATTGAATACTAATTACCTCAGTGTGAGGATTTAGTACTCAATGTATATAAAAATGTGAAATTAAGAAAATTTAATTTATGACGTTACGGTATTACAGTTCCTTAATTTATAAGTTAACTCAATTCGCATATATACTGTAAGTCATTATTGTTATTATATAAAGAGGAAATAGAAGAAAATTTATTCAGACTGTACAATTATGCTTAATTACCAAAAGAAAAATCTCGCTTCCACAGAAACTATTTCAATTCTTATCGGTTTAACTCCAGAAGTCCCTCTCCTCTGAGTCAAAACTTTCTAATCACGATTGTAATTTAAATATATTTCCACCCATTTCTTAACGTTATATACTTTTAGAAGTACTTCTTGTTAGATCTTATTAGTGATACTACTTCTCTTTATATTCATTAAAACCTCTGCTGCCGAAGTGAACTTGAGAAACAGTTAATCTATGACTCTGATCAGTTTTAAAAATTCAACTATTTACTATTCCTCACTTGCTCCAATTTTACTTCCAAAATTCCAAAATTACCGAATCAATCGAACCACCTGAAGATCAGGGCCCCCATGTATTCTTGTGTTTTGCTTTACAGTACCAAATATAATAATAAATTAAATTGAATGCCCGGTTAGGTCAACTGTACGCCCTTGACGATTGGTTAGGTTAAGTCGTAATATTTTCGTTAGTTTTAACGAAGATATCATTTGGTAATTGAGGCTGGGGTCCCTGATCTTCAGGTGATCCAATTAATCATTAAAACTTAAACTTTAAATTCTTATAATTTGTTTATTATCATTTATGAAATCTGACTGCAATAATAAATCAAAGAAGTGAATTATAGTGTTTCCATTCAACGTAAATACTTAGCTATTTCTGTATAAATTATACGCATTTGAAAGAGTCAGACAGTTTACTCTACTCGAGAGTAACATTCCCAGATGACGCAATTATTCGAAGTAAGAGTGTAGAGTGTAAGGTCTTTGCATCACCAAAGTGTTCTTCTTGGTTCCATAACTCCAAAAATGACATGCGTCGAGAATTCTTACGGATACAATTCCGTCTACAAACAAGAGGACCATTCAACTGGATTCAGGCCATTGTCGAATTCCTTTGCTCGTGCGACATCAAACCTGCGCGACACATATACAGTATTCATGCTTTATCAGATCATAATGATAGTGTTAACAATGATGTCATAACAGATTTATTTCTAAGGGTGTTCAAAACTTGTGACAACAGATTTCTGGAGGAGGAAGTACAACATCTAATAGCTGTTTAAAAGGCTGGAGTACAGATCTACAGATCTACAGAAGCTAAGGCTAACAAAGACCTTAAGATCCACTCTAAGATTAGCCTGAGATAAAGAAGAGAGTAGGGGGTTAAAAGAAGAGAACAAGGGGTTAAGTAAGTAGCAAAACCTATTATTCGTGGGTTAACATTCATTCAGAAAAAGAGAGAGAAAGATTCACCATCATCATTCGCCGGCTGCCGGCAAGTCGGAAAAATAGTCGAAGAGAATAGGAAAGGGGTGAAAGATGAAAAGCAGTAAAATAAGAATGCTTACAAACCATGCAAACACAGTCTTAACTCAAACACTGTCATACCATGCAAACTATAGACATGCAAGTAAAGAGAGGATAAGAACAAAAAGTGGATTAGTTTAAGCTACGAGCTACATCTAAGTTCGGGTTAGTCTAATTTTTTTTTTAATATAATTTTGTTGCTGGCATATCACACGCTGGCATATCACAAGCTGGCATTAATCGTCAACAGACTGAAACCGCGACCATTACCCCCAGAGCTGTTGATAATTGTTTTGTTATTTTAATCGACGTTAATATATTTAAAATGCCTATCTAAACGGTTTTTAAACATATTAACGCTGGTAGAGTTCACGACGGACGCGGGAAGATTATTCTATTTATCAATTACTTTAAAAGTAAAAGGTTTTTAACGATGTTAGTAATGAAACGTCTGCCACGTAATTTAAATCCGTTATTACGAGTATTGCTAGTATCATAAGAATTTTGTTGAGAAGGCCTTGTTTTCCACGAGGAGGACTTTCTATGGTGCCAGGAGAAGAGATGAAATGGGAGAACATGGAAATATGGATCAAAAAATGCCAGTGAACACTGACTCTAGTCAACCCTTTAACGACGGAATTTTTTGTAGGGTTAAATTATGAATGCGTGTATTTGAAACGTTGCAAATTTGCACCAGTTGTCCATAAGGGGTTTTAATTAAGCCATACATACCTAATGAAATTAAATTTGTTAATGATACAGTTAATAACATTAAAAAGATGATAAGTCCGAATCTAACAAAAGAAATATCCAATGAAGTGTGTATTTACGCTATTCCTTGCAGATGTCCAAAAATGTGCATGGGAGAGGCGGTGAATTTGGACAGAAGTACCTATCAACCTAAATATATCTTAAGAACAAGTAATAATAATACCAAAAGGTAGGTATTATTCTCTCGAAGGGGGTTGCACAACATACCAATAGTTGCGCAATCAGTGGTTGCCTGTCGCCTGTGATGGCGACAGGCAAGGTACAGCAGATTCTTCCCCAACTTCCTCTCAATCAGGATACACTTACTTTCCTGTGCGCTTACCGATGTTGTTGTCAGGGGTATCGAAGCACATTCCAATGATTTTGACTAGCAGATTCCACTCTGGAAGATCTTGCACCACTGCTGTACACATCACTTTTCCCGTTCCAGACGACAGTTTCGAAACACTAAGTTTTTCAATCTTGACTCCAACGATCGAGATTACGAGTTCGTCCACGTTCCCCGTTGTCAACCAGTGACGGAAGGCAGAAGCGTCCCATCCCAATGAACATGGAGGGGGAGGGGTTCTGCTATCATGTTAATCTTCATCTTCTCTGACTCTGATTCTCACCGAGTTAACAGATAGGGATAGCTCTCAGATATCTTGATCACAACTTTGTGCTGTAAGTTGCGTGCCTGCTGGACAACTTTGTTCGTCCGGGGCTGATGCCAGATCAGAAGAAAGAATCTACCTCTGCCCTTTCTTGAATTTCTTGGAAGGTCTGGAGGTGGCAGCCTCCGAGTAATTTGATTCTTCCTGAGAAACATCATTGGTGGAACTCAATGATAACAAGTAGACCTGTTTCTCTTTTTTCCTCTTCTTGAGCTCTTCTTTCTCTTCCCGCTTCGCAGATGACTTCTTTCTTCGTTGCATTCACTCTTCCTGTGACGACATGTTTCCTAACTTGGGCGATATTCTATATACAATTCTCCGCCAACCCTGTGAAGCGTCTTTCCCATTTTTGCTTGACCTACCTTAGCGGTGGAGGATGGCTACGTTCTTCCCTTTCCCCAATCCACGGAAGGATCACTCACATCTTGTGCAAGATTTTGGAGAAGATAGTAAATATTCCGCTGGTCTGGAACGTACAGATTTTATCTCCCCTTCTCTGTGTGGTTTCCGAAGGTTGCTCTCTACTACTGACATCTTGATCTGGTTAGAGTCATCTGTCTGGGAACCCTTTGCCTCCAAGCAGCATTTGCTGTCTTTTTCAACCCAGAAAAACGCTCCGATACTGCTTGGAAGTATGACATTTTAAAACAGCTTCACGCTCTCCAGCTTTGTATATTCGAGCGCATTTATCATACCGCAGGTTTCGAGGTCCGGTGTGGTTCATCTTTTCAGCTCCTGTACCCCATGTGGAAGGCATTCCACAAGGTAAAGTCAGTGCCGTTGAGAAAGTAAACTCGATTGGGATGAGTATGAGCTAAAATGTTGGTGACACATTGTCATCAGTATATATACCGGTAAAAGTCCGGTACACATATATATATATATATATATATATATATATATACACACACACACACATATATATATATATATATATATATATATATATATCGTAAAGAACGAACAAATGAAAAAATGAGGTAACCACCCGGGAATCGAACCCGGGATCTTCCGATTGCCGGTCAGATATGATAACCACTACACCATGGTCCTCAATCGATCAGAAGTCGTAATTCCTCTACATACGCGCAGAAACCAATGCCCCGAGGGGGCACCTCCCGCATGCCGTACCTATATATACATTTCAACTGCAAAGAACACGCAGTATAAATAACGTAAAGAACGACGCTTGTTCTCCTATACAAACGTCGTTCTTTACGTTATTTATACTGCGTGTTCTTTGCAGTTGAAATGTATATATAGGTACGGCATGCGGGAGGTGCCCCCCTCGGGGCATTGGTTTCTGCGCGTATGTAGAGGAATTACGACTTCTGATCGATTGATGACCATGGTGTAGTGGTTATCATATCTGACCGGCAATCGGAAGATCCCGGGTTCGATTCCCGGGTGGTTACCTCATTTTTTCATTTGTTCGTTCTCTCTTCTCATCTTGCGCGGAATGTTCTCCTATACAAGCGTCGTTCTTTACGTTATTTATACTGCGTGTTCTTTGCAGTTGAAATGTGTATATATATATATATATATATATATGAAAATTATTTCACGAAAGTAACACGTGAAAAATATTTATGATGAATAAAACCACGAAGGAAAGGAAACACAAAATGGTGCTCAAGCGCTTTCGTCTAATGACATCCTCAGGAACACTGAAGTACATAAAAAGGTTAAGCCTATATATAGGTTACAGAAAGAAAAAAAGAAAAAATAAATAACATACATACACACACACATATATATATATATATATATATATACATACATATCTATATATACAAATACATACATACATACATACATACATATATATACAATAAACAGAGAAGTAAAAATTAAAAATTAAAAATTAAAACCTTAAAGGATTACCAGTGAGGCGTACAGATTTGTAAGGAAAAATATCGATTTTTAGCACAAGATCAAATGGATTATAAAAATACAAATTTATACTGGAACTCTGCCCGGGTTTTAACACACTGCTGCCTATGGTCAGGTTTCGATATATATAAAAAATAAAATGCAAATTAAAAGTTAATCGATTTTTAGCACAAGATCAAATGGATTATAAAAATACAAATTTATACTGGAACTCTGCCCGGGTTTTAACACACTGCTGCCTATGGTCAAGTTTCGATATATATAAAAAAATAAAATGCAAATTAAAAGTTAATAAAGTAGAAGACAAGTTTACCAAAGATTTAATGTTTTACCCTTCTTATCTAAATCTGTTTTAAAGGAATTCAAACTAACAGGATCGAGTTGAAAAAGACCTTTGCTTATGTTGAAGTTATTTGAAAGTTGGATAATGGCAGACTCAAGAATATTTCTATTAACAATGTTGCTTGAATGGAATAAAACTGAAGCATTATTCCAATCAATACAGTGGGCTAACTCTGACAAATGGACAAAAAGGGCACTGGGCAACTGTCCTTTTCTAACGGAATATTGATGCTGTTTTATACGTGTGTGCAAATCCTTTCCCGTCTGACCTATGTAAAATCACATTGTTTACAACCAATTTTATAGATAATGCCTGAATTATTGGTAGGGCTATTTTTTACTATGATATTTTTCACAATATTGTTATATGAAAATACTACATTAATATCCAAAAGTTTAAGTACATTAGCAATGCCTAAAAAGCCCGGGGAAAATGGAAGTACTAAAATATTTTTTGACAAAGTACGAGTGTTAATATTGACACGATAGAAAGTTCGTTTTGCCTTGTTGAGACAAGATTCCATAAACGCAGATGGATAACACAAATCACTTCCAATACCGTTGATTTTTTCCAATTCGGCATCGATGTATTCCGGACTAGCGATCCTAAAGGCGCGGAGAAACATTGATGAAAATATGGCCTTCTTAGTGGGGGTATCATGTCCCGAGTAAAAGTGTACGTAGGACAAATTGTTTGTCGTTTTCCGATAGATACTAAACTTAAAACCTGGGCTTTCCCTATGTACACGCACTCGGGACATGATACCCCCACTAAGAAGGCCATATTTTCATCAATGTTTCTCTGCGCCTTTAGGATCGCCAGTCCGGAATACATCGATGCCGAATTGGAAAAAATCAACGGTATTGGAAGTGATTTGTGTTATCCATCTGCGTTTATGGAATCTTGTCTCAACAAGGCAAAACGAACTTTCTATCGTGTCAATATTAACACTCGTACTTTGTCAAAAAATATTTTAGTACTTCCATTTTTCCCGGGCTTTTTAGGCATTGCTAATGTACTTAAACTTTTGGATATTAATGTAGTATTTTCATATAACAATATTGTGAAAAATATCATAGTAAAAAATAGCCCTACCAATAATTCAGGCATTATCTATAAAATTGGTTGTAAACAATGTGATTCCTTTTACATAGGTCAGACGGGAAAGGATTTGCACACACGTATAAAACAGCATCAATATTCCGTTAGAACAGGACAGTTGTCCAGTGCCCTTTTTGTCCATTTGTCAGAGTTAGCCCACTGTATTGATTTGAATAATGGTTCAGTTTTATTCCATTCAAGCAACATTGTTAATAGAAATATTCTTGAGTCTGCCATTATCCAACTTTCAAATAACTTCAACATAAGCAAAGGTCTTTTTCAACTCGATCCTGTTAGTTTGAATTCCTTTAAAACAGATTTAGATAAGAAGGGTAAAACATTAAATCTTTGGTAAACTTGTCTTCTACTTTATTAACTTTTAATTTGCATTTTATTTTTTTATATATATATCGAAACCTGACCATAGGCAGCAGTGTGTTAAAACCCGGGCAGAGTTCCAGTATAAATTTGTATTTTTATAATCCATTTGATCTTGTGCTAAAAATCGATTAACTTTTAATTTGCATTTTATTTTTTTATATATCGAAACCTGACCACAGGCAGCAGTGTGTTAAAACCCGGGCAGAGTTCCAGTATAAATTTGTATTTTTATAATCCATTTGATCTTGTGCTAAAAATCGATATTTTTCCTTACAAATCTGTACGCCTCACTGGTAATCCTTTAAGGTTTTAATTTATAATTTTTAATTTTTACTTCTCTGTTTATTGTATATATATGTATGTATGTATGTATGTATGTATTTGTATATATAGATATGTATGTATATATATATATATGTATATATATATATGTGTGTGTGTGTATGTATGTTATTTATTTTTTCCTTTTTTCTTTCTGTAACCTATATATAGGCTTAACCTTTTTATGTACTTCAGTGTTCCTGAGGATGTCATTAGACGAAAGCGCTTGAGCACCATTTTGTGTTTCCTTTCCTTCGTGGTTTTATTCATCATATATATATATATATATATATATATATTAAAATAATGAAAGCATCTTATGAGACAACGTAATTAATATGTAATTAACTTAATATATAATTTTACACGCCAAAATTTTGTTCTATTATTTCTCTCGATAAGTAGGTATGTAAGTATAGAGGAGCCTCTCTCTAAAGGAGTGCCCAGTAGGGCATATCATACTTTTCCGAGTCCGAATTTCACTCTGGCTAATATGTATTTTTATGTAAAATTTAATTCTAAGAGGGGTTTCTTTTCTGCAACTTTTCCAAAAAATCGCGTTATCATGTTCAAAATTGCGGTTTTCTGTTCTATGTTGAAATACCAAATGTTCAATTGAACACAACCTCATATTTTTAACCCTTTGTCGTAATTTGTTGCCATTTAGACATATTAACTTTGCTTAACTCTTACACAGGTTTAATACATACATACATAAGAAAAAAAATCTACTCCATTTGAATCTTTGTAACCATTTGGACGCAGAAGGCGAAGTTCAACATTCTCTCAATAGATGGCTCTGAGCAATTACGCCAGTTATAATTGTGAAGTAGAAGTGAGTGGACGCCATTTTTTTCGGTAAGGCCGGTCATCTTTCCAAAGACAAGGCTTACTTGGCCATAGATGGCATGAAAGTCTGGAGGGCCAAGGAGGAAGTAATGGCCTCATCAGTTGAAGCTCTCACGCAGAGGTCAGAGGAGGAGAAGATCTCTGGGATATTCTTTGATGGCAAGCAGGAAAGGAACACAAAGGTGTTGAAATATGACGAAGTGACAGGGAGATTTCATCCTGGCAAAGTGATCGAGGAGCATTACACTATCACGTGGGAGCCTCAAGGAAAGTACATCTTCCATTTCACTCCCGAGGAACCTGAGGAAGGAGAAAAGCCTGCTCATAAGATCGCTCAGGGCCTGCATGAGTGGCTTCTGGATCAGGGAGCTGACGAGAGCCTTGTAATGATTGGAGGAGACTCTACCAACACCAACACGAGGTGGTCTGGAGGCGCCATAGCCCTATTGGAGAAGATGCTGGGTCGCAAGTGCCACTGGATGAACTGTCAGCTCCATGTGAACGAGCTCCCCTTGAAGCACTTAATCATCAAGCTGGACGGCCCTGTAACTCCCCTGTCAGGCCTCAGTGGGCTTATTGGAAAACTTCTTGAGAAAGTGAATGAACTTGAGGTGAACTCCAACTTCAAACCAGTGGAAGGAACTGAAGATATCATAGAGCTGCCAGTAGAGATAGTCAAATCTCCCTCCACAGACCAGCACAACTGCTATCTTCTGATCAAAGCCATCAAGTCTGGAAGTCTCAGTCCACAGTTAGCTGGTCTCAAGTGTGGACCTCTGAAACAATCCAGGTGGCTCACTATTGCACAGGCCATCTTGCTGTTGTGGATGAGGGAGCACGGACTGAAAGGGGAGGTGTTGAGGAGGCTCGAGGTCCTCGTGAAGTTCTGCCTTAACTTCTACTTCAAAATGTACTATGACATCAAAGTGAAGCACCACCTCAAATTTGGTACTGCACACGTTTTTTCAAGCCTGAGGCTGCTGAGGAACCAGACTACCGAGGTCAGGAACATCATCTCTGTTGCAGTGATAAGAGGAGCTTACCACGCACATCCTGAGAACATCCTGGCTTCAGTCCTGTGCAGTGAGGATGAGCATCAGAGAGCTTTTGCTGTGAGCCAGATAGAGAAGATCAGAAAAGGAAGAGACTTTGGTGATACGACAGTGAGGCCCCATAAAAATCCCAAAGTCAATCTGCAAACCACTTCACCTGAGGATCTCATCAACTGGGAATCAGAGAATATTTACGAGCTTATTTTCACCTGCAAGTTTTACGTGAAATCTAAACATTTTTTCAGCACCCAGAGGTGTTGAAACACGCAAGAAAGCAAGGATGAGGTCAGAAAAGCAGCTTTTAGACTAAATCATATGCAGAACAGCTGCGCGCTTTGGTTTGGGTGCCTTGATGCTGCGTTAAGCAGCCTTCAAATCAGAAAATCGCGATTTTGACCATGAAAATGAGATTTTTCGGAAAAGTTGCAAATAATAAACCCATCTTAGAATTAATTTTTACATAGGAATACATATTAGCCACTTTGTTTTTCCAAAATTTCAACCCTGAACCCAGAGTATGATATGCCCTAGTGCCCAGGGCCCCAGATACCATGGAGACGGGTCAGTTGGTCAATGTTATTACAACTAACGGCATTGTGTCGGCGTGAAGGGTTCAGGGGGAGTTGAACGAGGTCTGTGGTGGTTACTGTTCTTACCCACCCTCCAGAGATGGGCAAAGATACTTAGAAATGTATCTAAGATAAAAGATACAAGATACTTTATAAAATGTATCTAAGATACACAGATACAAGATACATTAAAAATGTATCTTAAAGATACAAATACAAGATACATTTCAAAGATACATTTTTAAGATACAAGATACTTTAAGAACAATATTTTTTTTCACCCGAGTCCTATAAATCCCTTACTGTATATACACTGAACGGCAGAAAAATCGGCCCCCTTGGAATATCGCGAAAACCAAAAAAGTGGTCACGTTTCTGTTTATAAAAGTCTTAAAATTTGAAAATATAGTTTATGAGGCAACCAAATAACGAGACAAAACAACGTCAGCTGCGAACACACTAACTGTAACGAATTTTCGACTTCTTTTAAGAATTCAACAGTCTGACATTCAGTTGCTCTTAGTCTGCTAGTGCCACTTTTTCCTTCCACTAATGGGAGTAGCCATTGTGTTTAGTAACAGATCGTCTTGAGTGTTTTGCGAGATCGTCGCTTGACTGCCACAAACGTCCACAATGAGCTGGAAAGGTCTCGTGACGTCAGTGTATCGGAGCGAAGCGTTAGGAGACTTATGGAAAGTGGCTTACATGCTAGACGTCCAGCAATGGGTCCGGAATTGCTCCCACACCACCGCAATGCTCGTCTTGCTTTCGCTCGTGAGCATGTCAATTGGATTCTTTCAAAAGCAACCCTCTGCGTAAAAGTGCACGGGGCGAATCTTTCTCCTGTTCTTCTCCATACTCTTTCCCGTCCATCGGTTGTTCGAAAATTAAATCTTGAATCGTCCATGAACATTACTCGTCCCAATGGTACCATAGTCCATTTGACATGCTCACGAGCGAAAGCAAGACGAGCATTGCGGTGGTGTGGGAGCAATTCCGGACCTATTGCTGGACATCTAGCATGTAAGCCACTTTCCATAAGTCTCCTTCTAACGGTTCGCTCCGATACACTGACGTCTCGAGACCTTTCCATCTCATTGTGGACGTTTGTGGCAGTCAAGCGACGATCTCGCAAAATACTCAAGACGATGAAATGATCGTCACGGGCAGATGTGCAGCGCGATCTTTCAGATCCTGGTCTTCGGGTGTACTCTCCTGTCTCCACATAACGTTGGTAGACACGTCGAACCGTTGTTCTTGGAATTCTTAGTGCATCGGCGACGTAACGCTGGCTCCGACCATCTTCAATTAGGGCGACGACTCTTTCGACGTTCACGGCACTCAAATCCATTGTAAATGTCCAATTCTGAAACTCAAAAGAATTAGAAGTCTACCTGTTACTAAACGCAAATGCCTACTCCCACTAGTGGAAGAAAAAAGTGGCACTAGCACTCTAAGAGTAACTGAATGTCAGACTGTCGAATTCTTAAAAGAAGTCGAAAATTCGTTACAGTTAGTGTGTTCGCAGCTGATGTTGTTTTGTCTCGTTATCTATTGTCTCAAAGACTATATTTTCGAATTTTAAAACTTTTATAAACAGAAGCTTGCCCACTTTTTTGTTTTTCGCGATATTCCAAGGGGGACGATTTTTCTGCCGCTCAGTGTATATGCACCATATTTATGTACACAGAGGCGTACCAATACTTTTTGCCGCTCGGGGCGAAAATGCCAACGCCCTCCCCCCCCGCCCCCCTGCAACAATTTTCAATTTTAAAAACAATTCCTTTACAAAAATACACTTCTAAACAAAACTTTTATTGGAAGAAAAACTTAAATAAAGCAACTTCAATTTTAACAATACTACATAATGTACCGTGCATAATACACTACATAATTTTAACAATAACTATATAATGTATAATGCCTAGTTAAATTTTCGGATTTTCATAACAGAAAATTCATGAATGATTTTTCCTATGTCCATTGTCTCTGCAACTTCGCGTTCAATTGAAATAATCACCAAATTGCTCAGTCTAGATTGACTTATAGTTGACCTGAGGTAAGTTTTTATAAGTTTCAGTTTCGAGAAACTTCGTTCGCAACTTGCCACGGACATGCATGTAGTTAGACAGATCCGGAGGGCAATTGTTATATGAGGCAAAGATTCCACTAGATCCCATTTAACGATCCACTGAAGTAGTTTTAACATATCCCAGTTCTTTGGATCATCGTCGACGCTTATGCTTTCGAAACTGAGCAAATGTCTGCGCAAACGCTTTATTTCTTCCAGTAGACTTCCTGGATTAATTTCATTGTAGATGGAAGAAAAATTATTGACCTTGGTATTAATTTCTTCATCTTTGGACTGATTCAAAAGGTACGAAGGAGACAGAAATTCAAAGCGATCATTCATGTTTTTAAGACAAACTGTGCGTTTTTCAATTTCTGCTAATAAACGATCCATGATTTCAAAAAATTATCTGCGTACATCCTCTTGCACGGTCAATCCAGCATCACGAGCTTGCTCTCCAGGCATTCTTCTCCGTCTCCTGACTCTGCGGTCTATACTGATATCCATTTCATTACAGAACTCTTCGGCGGCATCTGCAGCGTTTGATACTACTGCCTCTCGTTCATTAGTTAAAAACACGGATAAAGAGTTCATTTTTAATGCACACTGGTCCAAAGCAAGTCCCTTTCTTTGAAAATATAGCTGAGCATCATTGATTTCTTTCAGCACTGGATCCCAGAAAAATAAGTACACAATGAATATGTATGACATGATGGAGGTCAACAGAGCTTCAGCATCGCCCTTTGTGTCCAGATTTTCGGAGACCCCTTCACTCAGTTCTTCCAAGGCACTAACAACGTGAGTCAAGTTCTTCTTAAGACTAGAAACAGCATCATACTTAGCACTCCACCGCGTATCAGAGACTCGCTTGACAATGATTTTGGAATGTTTTGTTAAGACATCCCAACGATGAGTAGAGGAAGAAAAGTAGACGAAAATTCGTTCAATTGTTCCAAAGAAAGTTACAGCATTAGGACTCAGTCCCGCGGCATGAACTCCAGCCATGTTCAGCGAGTGGTTATTGCAAGGAATGAAAACAGCGTGTTTGCTAACATCAAGAATTCTGCGTTGAACTCCAAGATGAATACCTGCCATCGTAGCAGCATTGTCATACCCTTGACCATAACTATTCTGGATATCCAGCCCATCCTCACGGAGCTTAGTGACAATGAGATCAGTAACTGCCTCAGCAGTCTTCCCCTCTAATTTAGACACATTATCAATTATACATTTTCGAACATTACAGCCGATTAGTGTGATGAACTCATTTTGAATGTTAGGTGATAAATACGTAGTGGACATCTTGTCAGTCATTCGTATTTTTGTAAGATGTTCCCTAATTACTGGGTCATATTTGCCCATTAGTTTTATTAACTCCAAAAAGTTTCCAGAATTGCCAGCTAGCCCAGCTTCTTCATTTAAGTTCTCTCGGTGCCCTCGGAATGCAAGATCTTGTTTTGCCAAGAACATGATGCAGTCATAAATTCGTCTCAGTATTTCTTTCCACTTAGCAGTAGCATGTTTTATTTGCAACTGATGTGCATTATCTATTGTAACATTCAACTGAAGGCGCATAGACAACTGTTTCCATTGTTCAAAGCATCGGGTATGATATGGACTGTTTTCATGTTCAGGTACTCTTGGATTCAGTTTCCTCCAGGCAAAAAATCCTTCTTCTTTTCCAAATGCACTGGAGATGTTGTTGAAGAGACGACAGCAAAAGCAATGCAAGCTACATTTTGAAGGTGAGAAGATTAGCCATGACCTTTCAATTTTTTCGCCATTTGCCAAAGTTTTGAAATACCAAACTTTTGACATTGACCTATTGTTTGAATCAGCTGGAAAGGGTCCATTCATGTTTTTCAAATGTGATGGTCCACGTTTAATGAGTTCGATTCTCAAATTGTCCGTCATTGGAACGGGCCAGTTGCCAGAATCGTTAAACAGACTCTATGGGTGATGGGTGGGTGGGTGACCTTGTGATGTAGATGAGGGTTGATCCTGATTATTTGGGGGTTCACTTGAAGTTGCCGCTTGAACATCTATCTCTAAAGATATATCACATTGCGGTTGATCTCCTTGCTTCCCAGAAGGCACTGAAGGTGTGTCTGAGAATCCCATTAACTGATGAAATCGCTTAGCAGCACGCTTGCCTTCCTCCTCTTTTTTTTCGCGAAGATTCTTGTATGCAGCACCACTGAGTCCCTGTCGTTTGCTCATGTTTGCTAATTCAGTAGGGTATCTGCAAAATAAAACAACCATTAATTATTAACATCATCAAAGCTCAAAGAATGCAAAGCCTAACCTAAATAATATAGGGAAAGTCTGAAAAATAGGGCTGGCAACCTTTCCGATGTGAAAATTTAACGCAACTATTTGTGGAAATAGTGGCATTGAGGTGGCATATATAGCATTTAATGATGATTTTTCATCAAAACCATGGATATTTTGTACACAAATAACGCGCGACAATGATGAGATATAATTTTTTGGAGGGTTGCATTTTAAAACATAAAAACCAAAAATTTTACATACTGCGCCCGCCTGACAGTAATTTGCCGCCCCTCGGGAAGTGCCGCTCGGGGCGGTCGCCCCTCTCGCCCCTCCCTTGATACGCCACTGTATGTACATAATGAATGTACCATATTAATAATTTTTAAAAACTATAATTCTAGCAAATGTGTAGTGAAAATACATAGGGCCTATTTTTAACATCATTTATTGTGTGCAAGGCTACATAACTTGTACAGGCTAAGCTAGTTTATAACTAATGATATCTTGACTGAATTGACACTGGTGTAATTTGTAGTGTATTAGTTAGGACCATTAGTTAGCATAAAAAGGGTCGAGATATAGTCGGCTTCACTTATAAAGACGTCAGAAATAATCATAAAAAATAATGTAGGCCTATATAGAAAATGTATCTTAAGAAATGTATCTTAGATACATTTTTTCAAGTATCTTAATATTAAGATACTGCCCAAGATACTAAGAAAAAATGTATCTTAGATACGTATCTCAGATACGTATCTTGTATCTTAAGATACTGCCCATCTATGCCACCATTATGCCATGAATAAAGGGTTCGGGGTTCGATAAACCGTCAGTGGGTTGGTGCGTGCCTACACACCCACACTCAGGATGGTAACGTGACCAATTGTCTTTTACTAGTTCCAATTACGTTCAAGTTTAGTTTAACTTTGTTTTTGCACCAAGTCCAAACCACAAGTAAATTAACATTGTTTATCGTACCGTAATAATAACTTCACAGATTATTTATTAAATACTCAATTTTTTATACTTTTAATCTTATGTTCACAAATTAATTTAACTTTACACTTATGTTATACACCTTAAGATACAAGGTTAAGTCATGACCGAAAATCAAGTAGGACTTTTAAACACGATTTTGCCTCGCGCATGACATGAATAAAAGGCTAAGACTCGGCTTGAAAGTTCTTCCGAGTAGCCCTAGTCGCTAATGAAGTGAATTTTTCTGTTATGTATTCATCTTAATGTAGGCCCTACTTCCCACGGGCTTTGATTGAAAAATTTAAAACAATTAACAAGGGAAGACAAAACGATCTTGAGATTAACAACTGCTTCTAACGACTTTCTGTACAACTCTTTTCTTCTAACTCTGTCTCTGTCCTTCTGTTTATGTTTTCTCTGATCTTGCGTGGCCTTTATCTTCGTCCAGATTTCATGATTCCATTCTCGCTTGGCATGTTATCTGTTTTTCAATTATTTACAAACCTAAAACTTAAAAGACAGGAATTAATACATGATTTCACTACTTTTTATTATTTCCCAAACATTCCGTATTAGTTAACTAACTTTATTGGCCTATTTTCTGATATTTAATTCCTAACTTATATTATTCTGTTACTATTTAAAAACTACTTTATATTTAAGAACCTGATTAAACAAGAATAGAGGAGGAGATCACGTGATAATAAACCTATGCATGATTGGCTGAACATGAATACAAGTATGAACCAAACGAAACCTGTTGTTCTAGCTTCGTGGTTTGTTACGTACTCTCGTCCAAATTCAGAATAGGCCTATTTCCTATCTTTTATAATCTATTTATTAAACCTAATTTACATTTATACACTATGAATTACTATTCTATCATATAATCATTATTAAATCCCATTTTTATGCTCCCAACAGGCGCTTCGCCCTGGAGTTTCAGGCACGGTATATGTGAAAGACTTCTCGATCTCCTTTCTGTTAGCAGGATGTTAGTGGGCGGATGTCTCGATGAGAGAATTTACATGTTTTTCGTTTTTTGACTTCCAAAATTGTAGTCATACATTTCAGCCGAATCCGAGGAGTTCACCTGGACCAGACGTCTTCCTTTATGATCTCTCGATCATAAAAGGTGGGTAGGTGGACAGATTTCAGCTTCTCTGTGTACCGGTTATTCCTGACATTTCTCACGGTTCCATCGTGGGAACTGTCAGAGGTATTCACAGATGTTAAATCTGATATCCTAGTTGGCGTATTTCGACTCCTTTTCTTGGAGCATCTTTCCCTCCATGCGGGCTCGTTCCAAGTTCGTTGTTAGCGTCGGGTTTGAGACCGTTTTTCTTGTTTTTAGGAGGGTTGGTACCCAAAAACCCAAACCCAAAAACCCACCCAAAAACCCAAGACCAAAATAACCCACCAAAAACCCACAACAAAAACAACCTAAAAACCCACATCAATTTACTTCTCATAAACTTATTTTTAACTTGGCATAATATAAGTAGATACTTTTAAAAAACACTTGGACATGTTTTTAGCCAACATACCCGACCAACCCACAGCGTCAGGGTATTCCTCTGCCAGACCAGCCCCCAGAAATTCAATAGGGGACCAAATCGTATGGCAGGAGCGAGAGAAAAGAGGGGTGGCGACCCCGTCGTGGCCCCGCCTCAGGAGGCGCTGAGCGGACTTCGAGGGAGCAGCGCACCCTTGAGGCAGAAGCGCTTTAAGGTAAATTAAGGTAAATAAACACACCTTATCTAGAGCATTTCCAACAAGTAAGAGTTGTGACTGTAAATTGAGTGCCCCTCTCTGTATAGATAAGTTATCTATCAATTTTCCGATGTTGTGATCAATGTCTTCAATATGCTCTCCTCTTATTTCTATATATAGAGAGTAATTTGACAAATAGGTTTTTATGCATTCTAACTGAGAATTCCATCTGGTTTCATTTGGTAGTTGCGGCATCATACCTCCTTTCTCCATTAACCAACCCTAAAATATAAATTTTTATTACAAATATTGTTGGATTTGACAGCATAAATAAATAGCCTATGCAACTTATTAATGAGTCGTGAATTAGGATTCACACTGGTGACAGTGCTAATGCATAAAAGTAAAGCTGACAGTTGCTAATTTATTGGATTTGTTTTTAGCTTACATGAGGTTGGTGATGGTTTTGGAAATATTTGTTAATTTCTACAGCATGCTTGAGAACTGATTTTGGGGAGACATCTTTTTCTACCAAGTTTAGATGGTGTGCTAAACAGCCATAAGTAATAAGACTGTAGTTGTCCTCCTTAAGAATTTCTCTCATTCTTATCATTTTGTTTTCGTTATCAGTGCATACTGTATAGCAAATACCTGAAAATAAAATGTCATAACTCATAAGGAACTGAGCGTTTGAGTATACCAAGGTGGAGAATTACATTCAGTTTATAACTAAAATAAAATGTAACTACAAAATAGTTATACTTACATCAGTGCCATATATTTCTTTAGTTTTTGTTATTGCTTCTCTAGCTAACTGTGCACAATATTCTGCTGTCTTTTTGTACTTCCAGTATCTACTGCTGAAATCAGATATGGCTTTTTTCCATTATGAATACTGTGCGCAATAATAGGATCATTACCTACTGAACTCCAGCCATCTTGTATAAGGGTAATGGTACAGTCATCAAGATTAAGGTCATTCTTCATTTCATGGATTACTTCATCATTAACTTTTATTAACAGATCAGTTGCCAACCTTTTCCTGTTTGATGGTTCATATCCTGATCTTAGACCTTTCATTAATTTTATAAATTCATTATTTTCTAAAACGTTGAAGGGTATGTTAGCTGAAAAAAAGAACCTTGCAACTTGTAAATCTAATTCTTCCTTTTGGTCCACAGTCGTTCTTACCACAAATGGTGTAATTGATCTTTGCCTTTTATGCTTTATTGGTGTTGAATGACAGGATGTGGATGATGAAGAACCTGCACTAGTGTCACTCATTTCAGGCACATTTTCACTTATAATCTTTGGATCATCTTTGCCAGAAGCCAAAGTTGGAGGAAGTGAATCAGTTTCAACTGATGCTCCAAATTCGAGTCTCGGCATACCTCTTGCCTCATTTTCAAAACATTCCACTTTTCTTTTACTGCATTTCTCTAGATGATGTTTCACTCTCTCAATTTTTCGAGTGATACTTTCTTTGCAATAACTGCATAGTACTCTAGTAGGCTGATCACTCAATAAAGTCACCTTGTCCCATTCGCTAGCTTTAGATCTTCCACCTCTATAACTCTTTGGCATCTTAAAAATTTAAATTTGAGTTAGGTCTAAATAAAGCTGAAATTTGCTGTTAAGAAATAAAGGAAAGTTCTAAAATTAAAATGGAGAAAATTCTAATATGTTATTATTATTTCTCATATCTGAACTTTCTATGAAATAAAGATGTCTTTTTAGTATATATTGTAGATTAGATAAATAAATTAATAAAATAATAGCTATATTAGGCACTACATAATTATCGAACCTTTCTAAAAAAAATTTCAACCCATCAAAAAACCAAAAACCCAGCAAAAACCAAGTTGGGTTGGTTTTTGTGTGAACAACCCGGGTTTTTGCCAACCCTGGTTTTTAGGCATAGTAGCAATTTACCTACCACTACACCTCGTTTACGGCTGAGCGTTATGCTGTTTTAAGAGCACTTAGTATTATTTCCACCTCTCCTGATTCTTTTCCCATCTTTTTGTGCTCTCCAAAAAAGCACTGCAGGTCTTGTAATTTTAATCCTCTCCATCAATTTTAAAAAGGTTTAATTTTAATTGGGGGACGGGTTGCCTTAAAGGTTGCCTTTATGTATCCGTTAGGAGGAGTGAGGATGCGGCTCAGTCTGCAAGGTCCACTGCTTCCCGTTCCCTTGCGGCTACCCGCCCACTTGCTCACGGATACTTTCTTCCAGGGGTTGGGACTACAGTCTGAATTGTCTGGCAGCGTCGTTGGGATACCATTATTGGCCCAACAAAGATGCGTCAGTTCGCGACTGAGGTCTGTCCGTGTTGTTACCCCATATGTCCCGATGGTGTGAAACCGCGTTGTCCACCTTGGAAGTGGCCACGCCGCATTACACACGGAAGCTAAAGCTTAAGGGGCAAATTAAATAAAATAAATAGTCCAGCTTCACAATTATTTATGTCACTGTAAATTGTAAAAGGACGGTATTTATTTTATTAATAAAGGTTATTCAATTCAATTCACTTCAATTCAACATATTTCATGGAGAAGGGGCGTCGATCCTTCTGTGATGACTGTATTGGTCCCTTGACTTTGAGACACTTGATGGTCGAGTGTCCCGTTCTAGGCGAATTATGGTGCCGTCCTCTGTCGGAGCAGCGGGTGAAGGATGACTCCTATTTTCTTTCTTCGGTGCTCGGGGAAGGAGTAGTATGGGAGTTTTAGATGTGTTGTTTTGAGAGTGGTTTCCCCTTTTGTAATGCATGTAACCCTAGTTTTTTACTTCTCATTTTCTCTCTATTCGTTCATTGCATCCATCTTTATTTGTCGTTCTTCTCATAGTTTTGCGTTATTTAGTTTTTGGACTCTTAATTCATTATATTCCACGTCAGTGCTCTCGAGCCAGAAGGATTACCCTTCAATCAATCAATCAATCAATCAATCGTCTTCTTTTCCTTTCTTTCTCCGGGTGAAAGACATGAGATAAAAGTGGCAGAAGGGGCTTGCAGTGTTGCAAGGTTATATCTGATCATAAGCATGCAATTGCTCGCAATCGTCACAAAGGTGTACAATACTAGTACTGAAAAAGTATAAAATAGTAAGGAATTATTGACGATGGAAATTTACCAGCTTTGCTAAATGAAGTTATGTTTGCGAAATAACCCTTTCAGCAGCCTTTATTGGCGATATACCTATTAATAGCTCGTGTTGGATATTTTATTCTACTCTTAAAGCTAATAAAAATTCAACATTCTTATTCTTTTTGCAATGAATAATTATCATTTAGAATATAAATATAATTTTTTAAGCTGATTCTACATCCCTACTTATAATTTTATATGAATTACTCATTCATATATAATGCAAATCTGTTTTACCTGTTTTTACTACACGAGTCTAAACCTTAAATTACTCATCTTTTTTTTTAACTCTTTTGAATAATGAGTGTGGTGTATGTGGCACATTTGGCACCCGAAAAATATGTACGGATGATGAGTGGAAAAGAAACCTCATTGCCTGAATCCTTTTCGTGTTCCTTTATTATACTTCTTTCTACTGTTTCATTCCTTCGTTGTTCTCGTTCACGCATAAAAATTTTATTTTCTCTTTTTCTCATCCCATTTACTCTGATTTAACTTTTACAGTTAAAGTTTTATAATGATTTTTTCGCTATACGTATCTCCCATATAGTTTTTCTTCTTACATTGTCTCCCTAAAGGTCCTATATATTATTACTATTATTATCTTTGTATTTCATTGTCACTTTCTCGCTTCCTATTAATTTTGTATATATTTTATCGTTCACTTTGATTTATTAAGTTCCATTCTTCTTCTTCTTTTATCTTTTGTTTTGTTTTAGCTCTTGCGTTTCTATTTTATTATCGCTCATATTTTTCATATTCCTCTCATTATCTTTTGCTTTTTCCCCTTTTTTATTTTCTCAACTGTCCTCATTTTTTGTCAGCGCTTTTTGCCTTATTTTCTCAATTCCTTCGTCCTTTCCCTTCTTTTAATTTTCATTATCTCTACGCGTGTCTTTCGTCATTTCCCATATTCTCTACTCTATCCCCCTTTTCTAATTTGCGTTTCTCTTTTTCTCCTTTTGTCTTTCCACCTCCTTATTTTCCTATTTATTTTAACGCCTATTTTCCCCTTCTTATTTTCCCCAAACTTTTTATTTCCTCCCTCTTTCACACGCCTTCTTTTCATCGCTGAAAACTCGCGCATCGTGCCCTCCCAAATGCCTTCTCGCTTCTTGCTCAACAAGCCTTGAAATTTATGAGGTGTGAAGGAAGCGCAATTTCGCCAAATAGAATTTCTTCTTTTAAACTCGAGACACATGTGGAAGGTGATAGGCACAAGTGGGATTTATGCTTTCCACATTGCCTCGTCTTCGTGCACCAAGTAATGCATGCTTTTATAAATAGAAGTAAAATAAATATACTTTTATCCTGCTTTTAGCGTACCATAATGATACAAAGGTTTATATATATTTTAATACTTAATTGGGGATATAATTCGGTACTTTTTGGTGAATCGTTCCACCGACCTCACTGCTTTTGGCTTCACTGAACTGAGACCATTTTAATGCGGGCGATTATTTTTAATGTCGGTCTCTTTGGATGGTTTTGGTCGCATCTGCGAGACGCTTCAATGTCTCACTTTGGGAAGAGTTGTGTCAAACATCATTTTTACAATTAATAACCACTCTTTCCTGCTCACTTTAATGAGTGGCGCACCTTATATACTTCTCGCCTTAAACCATATATATATATATATATATTATACAGTAAAAAAGGAGAATTAAGAATAATATTTATTTCACTTTCATTTTTAAATTTACTCTAATATATATATATATATATATATATATATATATATTATATATTATAATATATATATATATAATGTAAGCTTAAAAAATGAAAGTGAAATAAATATTACTCTTAACTCTCCATTTTTTTACTGTATTTAATTTATGTTCCTTCAACCACGAGACACACAGAACGTATAATATATATATATATATATATTAGGCTTTTCATGTATTCAGAAGTACACCTCGTCAAGGAATGAAGAGAGAAGGCGAGATGACATTCCCTGACGAGGTGTACTTCTGAATACACGAAAGGACATGGAATCATTTTTCTTTTTCCTTGTGAGTTTGCATCATTCATTCATTTCATGTGTTTAATTGTAAAATTCATCCCATATATATATATATATATATATATATATTATATATATATATATATATAAGCACAACACCACAGGAAAAAGGAAAAAGAAACACGAAATCCGAGCGCTTTCGTGATATATTCACATCTTCAAGGACATCTTGTCCTTGAAGATGTGAATATATCACGAAAGCGCTCAGATTTCGTGTTTCTTTTTTCGGATCAAGTAAAGATAATCCCTCCCAGGTCACACTAGTAAAGCAAATCCCTCCCAAAAATGACCAAGTAAAGATAATCCCTCCCAGAAAGTAAAGTAAAGTGAAGCAG
Source organism: Bathynomus jamesi (assembly GCA_023014485.1). Taxonomy (NCBI): domain Eukaryota; kingdom Metazoa; phylum Arthropoda; class Malacostraca; order Isopoda; family Cirolanidae; genus Bathynomus; species Bathynomus jamesi. Next base: position 640,044 of record JAJOZX010000694.1, on the reverse strand, counting down.
TCTGACATAAGGATAAAAATTAAGAGAATCTTTTTTTAAAAAATGATATATTTGAAAACAAAATTTATTAAAATTCATTTATTACAATGGATCAAGTAAAGATAAGCACCCCCAACCTTTTTTAGTTAGCTTTATAAGGCTAACTAACGAAAATATCACGACTTAACCTAACCAATCGTTAGGTCAACTGTACGCCCTTGACGATTGGTTAGGTTAGGTCGTGATATTTTCGTTAGTTAGCCTTATAAAGCTAACTAAAAAAGGTTGGGGGTGCTTAACTTTACTTGATCCAAAGACTTTAATTAAAGCGGTATTGCGGTATTGCGGTAAAGCGGTATTACCAATTTTACCAAGTAAAGATGATCCCTCCCAAAAAATGATCAAGTAAAGATAGTCCCTCCTTTTTCTGTTGGGAGGGATTATCTTTACTTGATCCCTTTTTTCTTTTCCCCTGTGGTTGTTTGCTTATTAATAAGATCAGGTGTTATTCTGTGATTTTACTGTATATATATATACAGGGCGTCCCAAAAAAATGTATACACACTTTAACAGCTGATAGCTCAATTGATGTTTCTTTCTTTCCAAGTTAAACCCATTAGAATTAATAATGGCAGTCAGACTAAGCTTTGAACAAAGGAAATTCATTCTAAAATGCTACTGGAAGTGTGAAAACGCAGTTGAAGTGCAAAGACAGTTTAGGAGGGAGTTTCAAACAGATCCACCAACGCGACTTACCATCACTCGAATTAGAGATAAGTTTGAAGCCGATGGAACTGTTCAGAATGTCCACAAGAAGCGTTCCGGAAGACCACGGACATCGACAAGCCCCACAAAGCAAGAAAGAGTACTGGAAACGTATCACCAAAGTCCAAGAAAATCTGTGCGGCAAGCGAGTCGTGAGGTAGGAATTTCAGAATCGTCTGTCCAACGCATTTTGAAGCGCTGTCAATGGAAAAGTTACATTCCAAGATTAGTCCATGCTATTAATGAAGATGATCCGGACCGAAGAGTGGAGTATTGCGAGTGGTACTTGGCACGATGTGGATGTGGATTGGACGAAGGGGTTTCGTAGAATACCCTCCGCGTTCACCAGACCTCACACCACTAGACTTTTTTTATGGGGATACTTAAAAGACAAAGTCTACGCTATAAAACCTGCAACAGTCGCTGAATTGAGAGCAGCCATTGAACGAGAATGCACACAAATACCAAACGAAATGTTTCGTGATGTTTGCGATTCCATTGCTTCGCGTTATCAGCAGTGCCTGGACCAGAACGGACGTCAGTTTGAAAACAGGCGTTGACAAAACAATTAAATAATGTCTGTAGATTCTATTACATTTTGAAAATGAAATGTATTTTAATAAACACTGCCTTTATAATTATTTAAAGTGTGTATACATTTTTTTGGGACGCCCTGTATATATATATATATATATATATATATATATATATATATATATATATATACATATATATATATATATATGGTGTAGTGGTTAGCAACGCTGACTACGAATCCAACGCGTTCTATTCCGAGTGATGTCAGGCAGCGCTAACCTCATCCAACTATTCACCTTTCATACAAAAAAAAATTGGTTTCAGATAAATGGGTATCCTGGGTATCCTAGTGATTAAGACAATGAGGATGGATCGTGAGATCGTGAAATCAAGTCTGGCAGAGAACTTTGTAATTTCTGACCACTGGTGGTGGGTCGTGGTTCGGATTCCACATTAAGCTCTAAGTCTAAAGTGGGGCAAGAAGCTTGACCTTCGTGAGAATGAACAATTTGGACGGAAGTAAAACCTAAATTATTCCATATGGTTTTATTGCTTGGTATCATTTCATTATTATATATATTTATATATATATACATATATATATATATATATATATATATATATAATATATATATATATATATATAATCTCTGGTTAGCTTCCGCCCGAATTGTTCATTCTGACGAAGGTCAAGCTTTTCACTCCACCTTAGACCTACAGTTTAACGTGGAATCCGAACCACGCCCCACCAACAACCCAGCGTCTTAACGACTAGGCCACCCAGGGTACCCATTTATCTACCAACCACTTTCTTTGTTGTGTGGAAGGATGAACAGCTGGGTTTTGCTGCACGCTGGCTGCCGTCATCGGGTCTCGTAGTCACCGATGGATTCGTAGTCACCGACGCTAACCACTACACCACCGAGGCGCAATATACAGGGTGTCCCCAAAAAAACTATATACTCTTTATAGCATCATATATTTTATAATTTAAAAAAAAACCAAACAATATATTGTTATAGCAATTGCCAATGAAAGGTTAATTAGTAATCTAAGTGATCAAAATGTTATAGCGAGTTGTTTGCATATAAAATTTAATTAACTACGCCAAGTGCTCAAAATATTCTCCGGCGGCATGAATGCACTTTTGAATGCGTCGACTAACTGATTCGCAGACATGGACTAATGTGGATGCTGTGATGGTCCCGCACTTTTCCCTAATTGCATCCTTAAGGTGTTCGAGTATTGCGGGTCTTGTACCATAAACTGCATCCTTCAGGTAGCCCCACAAGTAAAAATCAAGTGGAGTCAAGTCCGGTGAACGTGGAGGATACTCAACGCTTCCTCTTCGTCCTATCCAACGGTTAGGCAACGTTTCATCGAGGTACCTTCTGACATCACAATGATAATGAGGGGGGGGCTCCATCTTGTTGAAAGTAAAAGTCGTCGTTTCCAAACAACTTCCGAACTGCAGGTATAATTTCTGTCCGCAGCATGTCGAGATATGCGGCACCGGTAAGCGGTAACTGTTCCATTAAAGAAAAATGATCCAACCAAACCCCTGGATGATGAACCACACCATGCTGTTAATCCTGGTAAATTAACATGTTTATCCACATAAACGTGTGGATTATCAAGTGACCAGTACCTGCAGTTGTGTCGATTTACTGTGCCATTCAGCTCGAAAGTGGCTTCATCAGACCACACGATTTTGTTGTATTGAAAGTGCATTCATGCCGCCGGAGAACATTTTGAGCACTTGGCGTAGTTAATTAAATTTTATATGCAAACAACTCGCTATAACATTTTGATCACTTAGATTACTAATTTACCTTTCATTGGCAATTGCTATAACAATATATTGTTGTTGTTTTTTTTAAATTATAAAATATATGATGCTATAAAGAGTATATAGTTTTTTTTGGGACACCCTATATAAATATTTAATAAAAATTGAAAGAACCCCATATAAAATAAAATACAAATCCTAATTTCAAACAAAATAAATATATTATTTTGTTATCCTAACCTGATTGGTTGATGTTCTAATCACCTGGTTGACAGGAGGCCACGCCCACTACTGTCTTTGTGGAACGATTGACGGAAACACGATAGGCGGAGAGTGATTGCACTGTTTTATATCGGACTTCTTATTCACGCTATTTATCTCTTTAATTACTATTTCCTTATATATATATATATGTATCATAAAAAACTCAGGGGACCATTCTGAGTTCATTCCCATATATATATATATATATATATATATATATATATATATATATATATACACACACACACACACACTGTATATATTAATCGATGCGTTCATAGCTTCAGTAGAAAAATGAAAAGTTGAACATCTTTTCACATACATAGAATATCATTTCATCCGCCCATTTCAGAATCGAGGCATTTCGCAGCAGCATTGCCAAGCAAATATGTTTTCCGTCATTTAAACTTGAGGAATTCTTTGGATGGAATAATAGAGGAAATTATTATGTTGTGCATGTTTATATTTTAAGGTAGTGATGATGGAAGATCCCCAAACGTTCCATGAAAGCCTTCTGTACTGTTGTTTATCCTCAAGTTGAAATCAACTTCTCAGATACATACTGAGATCGATACATGAATGAATTAGTGAACGATAAAATACTCTACATTTTAGTACTGTTACGGAACTGAAATGTTTAGTCTCTAGGTTGTGATCCCACACAGACAGTCGTGCACTTATTAAAGATTATATATATATATATATATATATATATATATATATATATATATTGGTAGATAGACATTGTTTATAGAAATATAAATTTAATGCAAATACAAAGTGCGAAGTTTTACCTTGAAACGAAGCGCACTGATATAACAGAAATGATAATTGTAATGAATTATTTGAAATTTTCTGCGAACTTGATGAGGGAATCCATTTCTTTTCATTCGTAATCATAACGAGCAAAATAACGGAAAATGAGATTATTATTGTCCCTTAAATTACAAACATTTGTGCCGTCAGTTGTATGCGCTTAATTTCTAATGACATTATCAGTCTCTTTTCCTCACAAAAGGCGTTCGTTTTAGGCCACCGAAAAGCAATTTTTGACCCAAAAGATCCATCTAAATTTGATTACTTCAATTATGTCTTCCTAAATATAGAGATTATGATAATAACGGCATGAGAAGCGCATAATCCCGATCATAATGAAGGTTTGTGCATCCGGGCGCGCAGGCTCTTTGTAATAGTGTGGCATGTCTGGGAGGGAGAAAAGTAGCTAAACCCCAAATTATATAGTTAGCGGGCGAAGAAAGGCGCCCAATCAAATATGTCACGGCAAATGCTTTGCTACTTCTGGGTGACGAATAGATCGCTAAAATGGTGATGAGGGGGCGAAGTGAGGGTACAAGTTTAATTTAATTTGGAACCCGTCTCGTATAATTTCTCTCTTTTTCTCTTTTCTCAACTCATGAAGACACATTAAAAAAAATTATATCGAAATTATAGATGTATACATAATAATATATTTGGTTTAATTTAACTTATAATAAATTAGTGAAATACCGCAGCTGTGAAAGATTTTGAAAATTTATCGTGTACAGTATATATATATATATATATATATATATATTAAGAGAAGCAGGAAGCCCCTTGATTAAATCTTACAACTATCATACTAAAGTTATTCCTGGATGGAATGATTTTATTGCCCCCCTGAAGAGGGAATCGAAAGACGCCTATGATTTGTGGTGCTTTCATGGTAGACCCAGATTAGGACCAGTATACATAAATATGTGTATAAGTCGGGGTCAGTATAAGGCGGCCATAAGGCGATGTAAACAGGAAGAAGAGTCTATTCGAACATCAAAAGCCTGTGAAGCTCGCATAAATAACGATAATAACAAATTTTGGAAATTTGTTAAGAATCAAACGGGTGTCAAAAATGTCCTCCCTCCGACAATCGATGGGGTGTCGAGGGAGGGTGAAATTGCAAAGCTGTGGAAAAACCACTACTCTAACATTCTTAATAGTGTGAGTAGGGATAATCTTAAGATAGATTGCAGCGAAACGATTGTGGGAGGGACAAGGGAAAATATTTTGATATCATTTTCTGAAGTAAAGAGGTTAATTAAAGAGTTAAAGACTGGTTCTGCGTCAGGGGTAGATGACTTATCGAATGAGCACTTAAAATATGCAAATGACGTAGTATGTCTGCATATATCATTGCTCCTATCAGCCATGCTTGCTCATAGCTATATCCCTGCAGAGTTCATGAGGGTATATATCTTGCCCCTGGTCAAAAATAAGTACGGAGACATTCTGTCCAGCAATAATTACAGGCCTATTGCTGTCGCTTCCTGCTTCTCGAAACTCCTAGAAAAACTCTTGTTACTCCGATTAAATGCTTTCCTATGGACATCTAATCAGTTTGGCTTTAAAAGGTCCCACTCAACTGACCTGTGTATCTATGTACTTAAAGAAACAATATCTAAATACATTGACGGTAATTCAACCATTTATAGCTGTTTCCTTGATATAAGTAAGGCATATGATAGGGTGAACCACAATATTTTATTTGCAAAACTAGAAGACAGGAAGGTTCCCATGTACATATTAAATTTAGTGAAATTTTGGTATTCCCACCAATCTTTCACTGTTAGGTGGGGCAATGTACTATCCGAGTGTTTTGGCTCCTCTTGCGGGGTGAGACAAGGCTCCTTGCTCTCCCCTATGCTGTTTAATGTGTATATTGACGGATTAATTGCTTCACTTAATGAGGCAACAGTAGGATGTTGTATAGATAACACAAGGATAAATAACTTAGTTTATGCCGATGATATGGTGTTAATAAGTCCCTCTGTTAAAGGTCTGGATCGGCTACTAAATGTCTGCGAAGTGTATTCGCAGAAACATGATATTCTTTTTAATGTTACAAAAACTAACTTTATGCAATTTCATCCTAAAAGCTGTAATCAGCCAGCTGATATAAGGTTTAAAATGAATGGTGAAGGAATTGAGGAAGTACAAGAGTTTAAGTATTTGGGTCAAACTATTACCAGCTCCTTGAGTGATGACTCGGATATAAGAAAACAATCTCGAAGCCTGTGTGCTAAAGCGAATATGACCATAAGGAACTTTCGTTTCTGTACAAGTGAAGCTAAAACACACTCTTTCGTACTTTCTGCAGTAATATATACGGTCAGCAACTCTGGGTGAATTATAAAAAAGTTTCTGGCAGAACCCTAAATTTGCTGTACAACAGGTCTTTTAGACTCTTACATAAATTACCCCCGAGATGCTCAGCTTCGCAAATGTTTGCTACCCGCAATGTTCCGAGCTTCCCGGAGATAACAAGACGTGCTCAACACAGTCTAATGCAAAGAATTAAAAAATCAACCAACCCGATCATCCAAGCTATCCAAGAATCCTGCCATTTATCCTCTAAGCTATGGAATTCTTGGTACGAAAACGTCTGTCTGTAGCTCCACTTAACTTCGACAGTGCAGTATTATTTCAGATCAATTGTATATATTTCTATCCTTAGTATATGAACTGTCATTGTATTAATAATATTTGTCATATGGACTATAGTCTGCCAATAAACCTTTTCATTTTCATTTTCATTATATATATATATATATATATAAATAGATGGCTCAGTTGCCGTCTCTTCTCCTGATAAAGCTAAACTCTTCTCTCAAACTTTCGCTTCCAACTCAACCACGGACGATTCCGGTGCTGTTCCTCCATCTCTAACTTCCTCTGACTTTATTATGTCTAAAATTAGAATGTCTTCCAAAGATGTTCCTTCTGCCCTATCTGGGCTCAACTCTCGGAAGGCGAACGGTCCTGACTGGTATTTTCCTTCCTGTTGGAAGTTCGCTTTCATTCAGCCTGTCCCAAAGAAGGGTGACCGCTCTCAACCCTCCAACTATCATCCAGTTGCTTTGATTTCTTGCCTTTCTAAAGTTTTTGAATCTATCCTTAATAGGAAAATTCGTAAACACCTCTCTTCTCACAATCTTCTTCCAGATCGTCAGTATGGGTTCGGCAAGGGACGCTCTACTTGCATATCTCTCTGACTCTTGGTCATCCTCGTTTTGGGATTTCTGTGAAACTTTCTGTGAAACTTGCCTCTTGACGTTGGTTTATCTTTGTAGTAGAGTAATTATTGTAATTATTGCACCTTTGCTCTTCAGTATACAGTGCACTTTTGGAAATAACCAGAAGACATATAAGCCCTATATCAGTACATGTTTGATCGATACTACATACAATTTTTCTATTTAGTCCACATAATCAGGCTTGAGTTGAGGCGGTACGAACCGGTACGCCGTACCGGTTGTTAATTTTTTACAACTCAGGCCCTGGTAGTGGGGCATAATCACTCGCAGGTAATTATGGTAATACTTAGAAGTAAAACTTCAGCAGCTGAGTACGTGTCAACGACAGCAACGTTTGCAAACGACTAGTGAGACTAAAAACAGCGAATGATGATCACACCGGTTTGTAGACGGAGCCTATACAGCATGAACAGCCAGGAAATCCAAATCATGCACAGCTATTCCTACGCTCATCCATACACTGGGCGGAGTCTATACATCATGTCCAGACGGGAATGTTACACACACACACAAACACACACACACACTCATTCATTCAAACGTTAAAAAAATGTCATCTCTAATTTCCTTTCTGACCGATCTATAGCTGCGGTTCAAGATGGCTACTGTCCTCCAAAAACTATCAACAGTGGTGTTCTTCAAGGTTCTATCCTGCACCTACTCTTTTCCCTTTATTTATTAATGATCTTTTAATTCGCACTTCCTGTCCTATTCATTCCTATGCCGATGATTCCATTCTTCACTTCTCCATCCGCTTCCCAAAGCATCCCTGTCAACAGTCACTCCGTGATTCGCGTAGGACGGCTATGGTGCACCTAATCTCTGATCTTTCTGCTATCTCTGATTGGGTCAGAGAAAACCTTGTGGCTTTCAATGCTTCAAAAACTCAGTTATTCCATCTGTCTACTCGTCACAATCTTCCACACGACTATCTATCCCCTTACCTTCAACAACACAACTCAATCCTTCCTCTTCTCTCGGCGTTTCCTCTTCTCGTGATCTTTCCTGGAAAGATCACCTATACTCTCTTTCCAAAACAACTTTAAGAGGTTAGGTGTGCTGTACTGCCTCCACAGTTTCTTCACCTCCGCTCAGTTGCTGTTTCTCTACAGGGGTCTTGTTCGCCCCTGTGTGGAGTATGCTTCCCATGTATGGAGTGGTTCAACCCATACAGCCGTACTTGACCGGGCGGAATCAAAGGATTTTCGTCTCATCAATTCCCCACCTTTTACTGCCTGTTTTCAATCCTTCTCCCTTCGCCGCAATGTTGCCTCACTCTCTCTTTACTATCGCTATTATAACGGACATTGCTCTTCTGAACTCTCTAACTGAATGCCTCCGTTTTTAAGGACAGCACGCAGCACCAGATCTTCGACACTTTCTCCTTCCTTTTCTGTCCCTTTTCGTCCTCGGTCTTATTTCTTTTCTGTCCTTTTTCGTCCTCGGTCTCATTCCTTTTCTGTTCTTTTTCGTCCTCGGTCTCAACACCTCGTAACACCGCAACGAATGGATAGGTCCAACTCAGGACTTGTAAAAACGCCTCGAGTCTTTTTCTGATTGAATGGATGATTACACTTTCCATTGTTCTCCTTTGCACACTTCAAGCACAAAAGAAACATAAACGTGTGATCTACAACAATGTGTAAGATGGGCATCCATGAATCATGAGGGGGAAGTACATCGACGAATGTTTGACCAAATTAGTTCTCGTTTAAACTGTCTGAGAACTCTTTGATGATGAGTAGAACCCTTCTAAAGTTTTTGAATCTACTCTTAATAGGAATAGCTCTCTTCTCACAATCTTCTTTCAGATCATCAGTATGGGTTCCGCAAGGGACGCTCTACTGGCGATCATCTTGCATATCTCTCTGACTCTTGGTCATCCCCCTTTTAGGATTTTGGTGGAACCTTTGTTATTGCGCTAGACATATCAAAAGCTTTAGATACAGTCTGGCACCAATCCTTTAATTTCCAAACTGCCCTCCTTCAGTTTCTTTCCTTTTACCTGTGCCTTCATCTCTGATTTCCTTTCTGTCCGATCTATAGGTGCGTCTTTAGATGGCCAGTTGGCCACTGTTCTTCTTCTCAAGCTGTTAATAGTGGTGCTCCTCAGGCCTCTGCCCTGTCACCTACTCTTCTTTTTATTTATCAACTAGCGGAGCGACCCGGCGTTGCCCGGGTGGATGTTGAACGCTATATATATATATATATATATATATATATATATATATATATGCTCGGTTAGGTTAACTGAATGCCTGGTTAGGTTAATTGAATGCCCGATTAGGTCAATTAAATGTCAGGTTAGGTTAACTGAATGCCCGATTAGATTAATTGAATGTCCGGGTAGGTTAATTGAATGCCCGGTTAGGTTAATTGTATGCCCTTGACGATTAGTTAGGTTTAGTTGTGATATTTTCGTTAAAGCTAACGAAAACATCACCAATCATCAAGGGCGTACAGTTGACCTACCCGGGCATTCAACACCCAGGTGCACAACCTCTGGACCTAATCAATATGTGTGTGAAGTTTCATGTTTGTAACTGCTTCCATTTTGAATCTATGGCTGGAACACACACACACACACACACACACGTCCTTTTATCATTATAGATAGATGAGCTATTAAGTCGCACTTTTTAAGTTGCACCTAAACCACTCCTATGCCGATGATTCCACTCTTCACTTCTCCAACCGCTTCCCAAAGCGTCCTTCTCAACAGACACTCAATGCTTCGCGTTGGACTGGAGGCAGAATCTCTTGTTCTCTAAACCAGCGTTCCTCAACCTTTTTTGTACTGCGGACTCCTTATCAAAATCTTGATATTTTTGGGACCTCCTCCCCAAAATTTATCTTTTGCGGTTTGATTAAGTAGCATATACTCGTAGACAAATTGAGGTATCCAAATTAGTATAGTTTTTAGTCTCGATTTATTGTTCAAAGTCGGAGTAAAAATGTAATAAAAATGCGTAAAACTTACCGCTGTTCTGTTTACATTAAAAAAAACGGCATAAAAACAGGGAAGGGGCTCATTTGTGCCAAAAACTCAGTTCATGAATTGGAAACGTAAGATGGTCTTTAAAAAACAACATTTATAGAAACTTTAAAGTTTCAAGTAACGGAAAATGTTATCAGTTAGAGGTCAAAATTAGCCACCACAAAAAAAAGGGGAAAAAAAATTGTTTTACTGAATATAATCTAGTCAACTCACTGACCCCTGTTGAGAACCGTTGCTCTAAACATTAATAAATTATTGAATTCTCCAATTTTTCACATCTAATTTTCTTTAATTGCATATATTAAGAAGAAATTTTATCACAAACTTACTTATCTGTGTTTTCTGTTATATATATATATATATATATATATATATATAATATATATATATATATATATATATATCATTGGCGACGGAGGGGTCAGTCAGGTCAGGCTGAGTCTGACCTGTTATTTCTCCTGTCAGTGGACTTAAAAAAACTAACATAAAAACTAACAATACACAATCTCATCTCTTGTCAAGTTGTCAGGCTAAAAATTTCCATCCATCCATCTATCATCTAAACCCCATTTCCCCAGTGAGGGTGGGGAGAGAGATGCGGGAAGAGAGGGAAGATATGTGGCTAAAAATTTTGAGTCAGCTATCTTTATAAAACATGTTATAATGACCATGTTAAGATTTATAAATAAGGTTATATAGCTATTTGCATATACACTGTGACTGTACATAAAGTTAATTATTACTGTATTATTATGCATCTTCTCAAATAACAAAGCCTTACAACTCGCATAAAAATGCACAATGCCACGTCTTGTCAGGCAAACAATTTTAAGCCTGACGTCTCTCTTTGAAACATGTTATGATGTAAGTCTTATGATTTATTTATAAGGTTATAAAGTCATTTGGATACTCATTATACGTAAAGTTAATTAGTATTTTAATTAATTTATTATTTTGCATCCACCGAATAACCAAGTTTTTAAAATGTTCGAAGTCAGACAAATTCGTGTCTGCGTAACGACTTGCTTCTGTGCCAAATATATGTTATTATCTTGAATTACTAAACATTTAAAAGCAATATTTGCATATCATACTGGCACTTGGGTATTTCTATATATTCTACTTTTGCATAGTACGGTAAATTTTAGGAAATTTAACACACAACATATGGAAAGTGTTCATTTTATATAAAATCTGTCACATCTGCGTCGAAACAGAGAAGTCCAAAATGCTGAGCTGAATTGCCAAATCTCTTTTTTTTTTAAACTTAATCTTGTTTTCAATAATATGCATATAAGGTGGGTTGAGTGGAAAATAATTGCCCAAATTAATCAACATTTAAAGATTAAGTTATTGGTAAAGTTATTGGTAACATTATTTACGAAGAAATCGAAAAGGCTCCTTTTATTTCGAGTCAAGCTGACGAAACTACAGATTGTTCTGTTCAGTATCATTTATCAATCATTATTAGATACATTCATAATTACGATATCAAAGAGCGTTTTTATGGTTTTTTCAATGTAAGTGCAGACAGAAAAGCTAATGGTTTAGTGCAAACAATGTCAAAGTGCTTACAGTCATTTAATAATGTAGAAAATAAATTAGTTAGTCAAACATATGATGGCGCTGCAGTGACGGCTGGTGAATTAAACGGAGTGCAAGAGAAACAAATATGCAAGAGAAACAAATATTATCATTTCATTCACTGTTAGGTGCACACACTGAATTTAGTTATTATTAAAGTAGCGAATCATTTACCAGGTGTCAAACTTTTTTCTCTCACTTGAAGGCATTTAATAAATTTACTTTGGTACTTTCCTGTTATCCGGACCCCAGACTTTTGCCAGATTCGGACGCCACTTGGCAGATTGCCAAATTTCATTGGCAAATTTTTTTTCTTAATATTAAGTAACAAACCTATCCTAACCTAACCTGACCCAACCCCTGGTTAGGTTAGGTTAGGTTTGGTTAGTCACTTAACATTTAAAAAAAAAATTTGGCAATGAAATTTGGCAATCTGGTAAGTGGCGTATGAATCTGGCAAAAAGTCTGGGGTTCGGGATAACAGGTACGTACCTTTACTTCCTCAAGCACAAAGAGAAAGAATGTATTCAATAATTTTAAAGTTACCATTCCAAGTTTAAGTGAAACACGCTGGTGCTATCGGTCAAGAACAGTATCAGCTATATTACATCAGAGTGGAGCATTGAAAGAGGCTTTATAAAGCATTTTGAATGATGAAATCTCGTGGGATGAAGATAGTTTAAACCAGGCTGAAAACCTTTACGCAAAACTAGATGACTTTTTATTTATGTTTTAGATTTGCTGCTTCGAAGAATTACTGGTACTTGTAGGCAGACCTGTAGCCAAAGGGGGGGCCAGGGGGGGCAAAGCCCCGCCTGGAAAATAATATGCCCCCCCCTTGGAAAACCAACTGCAACGGCGTTCCATGCTACAAAAACGCCAAAGCCAACTTGTTTTACTTGCCTTTGAAAATAAGAGAACGAAGCAAATAGACATGTTTGAATTCCTAAAGAATTTCGCTAAAAAAACTCGCCGCATACAGTTATTCTAAAATTAAAAAAACTTACAAAGACTTTTATTTACACTAAATTTAGACTAAATATTGTATTCTATAACCCAATATGCCTATCTATATGTATCGGTTTGATCATTTTTTTATTTAGCCTACGGTGTTTTACTTGTTATAGTTTTGAATGTAATTTTCTGCAGTATATTTCGCTATTCACAGAAAATGACATTAAATTTTTTCATTGTCCCCCCTGTCAATTTCTCCGCCCCTCCTACTGATTTGGTCTGGCTACGGCCCTGCTTGTAGGTTATCTCCCCCCACCAATTTTGACAGAATATTTTCGTTAATACTAACGAAAATATCACGACTTAACCTAACCAATTATCACTGGTCTACAAATTTAAAAAGTTTGTGCTTCGGAGATAAAATGTGTTTCCTATTATGGATTTTGGGGTGCTGAAAACGAATATGACCACAAAAACAGTCGATTGGCTACAGTTTCCAAGAAAATTTAAGTTACACATTTTGCGTATATGTATACCATATATTAGTAACGTACCTGTATAATGCAGTCACTTATATTGATTCAACCCGTCGCTTCTTTGCTTGGTTCTTGTATTCAACTTCTGGAGCATCTCTTGTTATTGTCCAGCAGTTGTCTGCCTAGTTTGATGTGTAAGGGTGGTAACAGAATCTTGCTCGATTCTACAAGTGGAGGATACTGAACATTTTTTGTTCCAGGTTCCAATGAGTGTCGGAGTGGCCAATCCTTCTTGATGTAATGAGAAGTCCTAGCCCGACTATCCCATTCACACAGAAAACAGCAATACTTAGTGCAGCCGGGCTGCAGTCCAAGCACGATAGCAACAACTTTCAAGTCACCACAAACCTGCCACTGATGTTTGTCATAGTTTATGCAGTTCAAAAGTTGCTTCATGCTGTCATATGTTTCCTTCATGTGGACTGCATGACCAACTGGAATTGATGGCAATACGTTGCCAACATGCAACAAAACAGCTTTTAGACTCAACTTCGATGAATCAATGAACAGTCTCCACTCATCAGGATTGTGAATAATGTTGAGAGCTGCCATCAGACCATCGATGTCGTTGCAACTACAAGGTCACCTTCCATGATGAAGAATGGGACAAAATCTTTTTGACTGTCACGAAACTTACACACTCTAACATTTTCAGCGAGGAGATTCCACTGCTGCAATCTGGAGCCCAACAGCTCTGCCTCACTCTTTGGCAGTTCTAAATCTCTGATAAGGTCGTTTAATTCATTCTGAGTTATCATGTGCGGTTTAGAAGATGTCAAGTTATAAACAAATTCAGGGTCTTGTGAAGTTGAAGGCTCACAAGTTTCGCAGGTTCCTTCATTCTCCTCGTCCTCTGACTCCAGGGGAATGAGTGTGGGGGCTCAGGAACGGGTAGTCCTTCGCCGTGAGGTACCGGGCATATAGCAGAGGGTATATTCGGATATTGTAAAATCCACTTTTTCTTCTTGCAAATACCTTTCTTGACTGGAGGCACCATGCAGAAGTAACAATTGCTGACATGATCTGTTGGTTCCCTCCACACCATTGGCACTGCAAAAGGCATAGATTTCCTTTTCCGATTCAACCACTGGCGAAGGTTTGTTGCACAAGTATTGCAGCATATGTGTGGGGCCCAGCTCTTGTCCTGATCTTCAATCTTACAGCCAAAATAAAGGTGATAGGCTTTCCTAATCACGGCGGTTATAGCACGCTTTTGTGATGCAAAAGTCAATTCTCCACAAACATAACAGAAGTTATCTACAGTGTTCACGCAATTACGAGGCATCTTTGTTCAAATTAGGCTGAAAAAAAATTCAGTTTCAAAAGCAAACACTAAAAAGAGTTTGACAAGGGTGCACTGTATGACTTCCGCGAATGAACTGATGCTGTGGCGTAATATGTAGACGCCTGTGACACATCGACGCCTTGACTCTACTGCGCATGCGCGTAGTTATATTTTTTTCATTTTAATAAATTAATGTAATTTCATTGCATTTTAATAATTTTAAATTAGGTAAGGTTAAGTTAGGTTAGTATTCCATTTATATTAATATCAAAACATTATGGGAAGCAATATGTTAAAATGATCCAATCTATTTCTTAATAAATAATTTACAAATACATAATGTAATAGATAAATTTAAAATTACATTTTATTGTATGTATATATGTATATATTTACATTAATTTATTAAAATAAAAAAATATAACTACGCGCATGCGCAGTAGAGTCAATGCGTCGATGTGTCACAGGCGTCTACATATTACGCGACAGATGCAGTCCAGTTAGTAGGGTGCAGGGTTGCCTGATATCTTTATAAATAGAGCCAATTGGCAATTTTAGGTATCATTTTCGTATTCAGTGACCCCAAATTAGTAAAGATTGACTACTTTTATTTCCGAAGCATTTTGGCTGTAGACCAGTGAATTATTTATCAAGGGCGTACGGTTGATCTATTATTAATTATAACATTGTTTGTTTCTGGAATAGTATTTACTATTTACTAATAGATCAACTGTACGCCCTTGATAATTGGTTATGGTAAGTCGTGATATTTTCGTTAGTTTTAACGAAAATATTCTGTCAAAATTGGTGCGGGGGGGGGGGGGGATAACCTACAAGTACCGAATTACTTAGCAATGCTGAAAAACTAGGATCACTACTTTAACATATTGCTTCCCAAAGCATTCGGAAAGCAATATGTTAAAGTGATCCCTCCTGGGAAGCAAAATGTTAAAGTGATTAACACTGGGAAGCAATATGTTAAAAAGAGAAAGGTTGGTTGGTTAGAAAGAGGTTGTAATTTAGGAGATAACCTACCGACCGTAAACAAAGCTATAAATGCCCTAACCGGGCATTCTTTATGTATTTAATGTAGGTTAACTGAATGCCCGGTTAGGTCAACTGTGCGTCCTTGATGAGTGGTTAGGTTAAGTCGTGATATTTTCGTTAGTTTTAACGAAAATATCACAACTTAACCTAACTAATCGTCAAGGGCGTACAGTTGACCTAACCGGGCATTCAGTTGACCTAACCGGGCATTCAGTTAACCTACATTAAATACAGGGTGTACATAAAGTCAGGATCTATTTTTGTGAAGCACTTGGAAATTATATGGAATTCAATCATAAAATGATAAAGTGGTAACATTTATTAAATAATTAAGAGTAGGATTCGACCTGACGCCCATCAGTATCCCTGCACAGCTCAAATCGTTCCGCAGCATTTCTAAACACATTCTGGAGCATTTGCGGGGTTATGTTATCTGCAGCAGTTCGTATACGTGTACGTAAGTTTTCAAGACTCGTAATCTTCGTCTGATAGACGTGCGATTTGATAAAGCCCCATGCAAAGAAATCTAAAGGGGTTAAATCTGGTGATCTCGCTGGCCAAGGTCTGTTGCTTCCGTGTCCGATCCAGCGATTTGGAAAACGTCCATTTAGATAATCCTGAACAATTTTGGCATAGTGACAAGGAGCACCATCATGTTGATAGACGACGGTACTAACAATCCTATCCCCGTCGTCTATCAACATGATGGTGCTCCTTGTCACTATGCCAAAATTGTTCAGGATTATCTAAATGGACGTTTCTAAATCGCTGGATCGGACGCGGAAGCAACAGACCTTGGCCAGCGAGATCACCAGATTTAACCCCTTTAGATTTCTTTGCATGGGGCTTTATCAAATCGCACGTCTATCAGACGAAGATTACGAGTCTTGAAAACTTACGTACACGTATACGAACTGCTGCAGATAACATAACCCCGCAAATGCTCCAGAATGTGTTTAGAAATGCTGCGGAACGATTTGGGCTGTGCAGGGATACTGATGGGCGTCACGTCGAATCCTACTCTTAATTATTTAATAAATGTTACCACTTTATCATTTTATGATTGAATTCCATATAATTTCCAAGTGCTTCACAAAAATAGATCCTGACTTTATGTACACCCTGTATATAAAGAAAATGAAAGGATGCAAAAAGGAGCTACTCAACTCGTACTTGTGACAAATGATGTGGCTTGACTGATTCTTCCGAATTCCATTTTTTACTTTGTGTGACCATATAACGCAACAATTCTAATAAATTTACTTTCAATCTAATATTTTAACATATTATGATTTACTTTTTATGCCTTTACTTTATTAAAGCGAACATTTTTTTATCGTACTCCTTATCCTAAATATTGGGAAGCAATATGTTAAAGTTATTAACACTGGGAAGCAATATGTTAAAGTGATATACACTTCCCCCAGTGGTGTAGTGCTAAATACAGAAGTGAGGGAACGCATTTTGAAAGTGTTACTCAGATGCGGGGGAGACAATGGCGAGCGCGGCGAGCCCATACAGCTGGGGGTCCGGGGGCACTGTAAGTTCCCCGGGAAATCTTTTGAAATCTGACCAATTTCAGGGATATTTTGAGGTCATATGCACTGGATATTAGGATATATTCCAAGGTTGAAGATGCAGTATTTCCAGTGTCATTAGATATACGACATCCAGTACGATCAATAAAAATAGCTAACAACTGGAATGATTAACTAAAAAAAAGTTAACAACTGGTACGCCGTGGTGACTGTTTCACCAGATCTTTATAGGCTAGCATTGCCTCAGTCGAAGCTAAAAGAAATGAAACAGTTAATGATTCTTTCTCATATTTCTTCTAGGGGTGGGAATTAAAATTTCATGACGTTAGAGATTTGTAAGTTCGGATTTATTTGAAATAGTGAGGGAACGCCGTTCCGTCTACCAAAAAAAGTAAGGGAACGCCGTTCCCACGCGTTCCCACAGCACTACACCACTGCTGGGAAGCAATATGTTAAAGAGAGGTTCCTGGGAAGCAATATGTTAAAGTGATCCAAAAACATTTGATGTTTTACAGTGCAGGATAGTGGACATGGAATTTGTAAACAAGAAAATTAATGATTTTATTAGTTTTCTGGAAGGAAAAATCAATGACAAAAGTTATAATGAAATTCTTAAAAAGACACATAACATAGTAAGTTGTCCGACCATTCCTCTCTCCGCCTTCTAAGAAACTCAGGGGAAAAGTGACAGACTTTAAAGAAATTTACTTTAGCATTCTGAATACCTCTGTAACAACCTTGAAGGAACGATTTGAATACATTCAGGAGTTCTCATTTTTTGAGCCGTTGAATTAATTAATGTTTGCAGTATATAAATAAAACTTCCCCCAAAACTTAATAGAAGCACTTGAATATAAGTCTAGTAATCTATTTAACATAAAAGCTTTAACATCAATTAAAATACATCTAACAGGACTCCGACTTTTGTCAGTGCAAATATGCAAAAGAAATTTTAAAGCTTTGTCTTGACCTTGGACTTAAACAGTTTTACCTGAAACGATGAAATTAATTCGGCTCCTTTTGACAATCCCTGTAACCAGTGTGTCAACGGAAAGAAGTTTTTCAACGCTTAACAGAATAAAGACGAACCTACGGAATACCATTTCAAAGGAATGGCTGTCTAGTTTAGCAAGAATTCACATAGAGAAAGAAATTGTAATATCGCTAGAGAAGAATAAAATGTTGCACGACAAAGTAATTGAAGAATTTGCATTAAAACCAAGAAGATGGAGTTCATGTATAAATAAATAAGGTAAGGTGATGTTTTATTTCCTAAATTTATGCCAGTTAAAAATATTCTAATTATCATACATAATACATATCACAGTGAAACAAGTATCAAATTATAGAGTATACTGTACATATTTTATATATATATATATATATATATATATATATATATATATATACAGTAAAAGTGTGTAACCAGCCATTTCGCGAAATGGCTGTTTCACTTGGTCATTTCGCGAAATGACTAAAATCTTCAGCCATTACGCGAAATGGCTGAAATTCCACCTTGGTCATTTCGTACAAGATCATTTGCCCGGTTAGGTCAACTGTATGCCCGGTTAGGTCAACTGTATGCCCTTGACAATTGGTTAGGTTAAGTTGTGTTATTTTCGTTAGTTTTAACGAAAATAACACGACTTAACCTAACCAATTGTCAAGGGCATACAGTTGACCTAACCGGGCCTTCAATGGCGGACATCGGAATAACATTGAAGGCCAGGTTAGTATTTGAAAACCTCTATCTTGAAAATTCAAATTCAAATGTGTTCAAATGTTCAAATGTGTATTTGAAGAGTTTCTCACTTATTTGAACAGACCTGTGAATGTATATGTTTTAGCAGATTTAGTTAGTTAAATAAAGGTTTCCAATTTTATTGTGATATTTGTTATTTCTATGAATTCATGACAAAAGTCATTTTAGCCATTTCACGAAATGACCAAGGTGGAATTTCAGCCATTTCGCGAAATGACTAAAAGTTTCAGCCATTACGCAAAATGGCTGGTTACACACTTTGACTGTAACATATATATATATATATATATATATACAGTATATATATATATATATGTGTGTGTATGTATTGTTTTCAAATACTGTAATGTGTAATGTTTTTATTTACATAGGTGCATATTTTGAAACTAAGTGTTACAATGAATATTTATTTTGGAAGGATTGTGCTTCACACTTTTAATTTAAGGAGCCGATTTTATATCTGGAATGGACGTTGTAATCTCTGAGAATTATCTGTTTACCCGGGTGTCCATTTACTTCAGTGAATCACCTGTGTGTATATATGTTACCGGCAAACTCCGACGAGACGGTAAACTGCAGATTACCTAGGTATTCCCCGGATTCCCCGTCGATATTTGGCAAAGACCGAAATATTCTTTTATTTCGTACTTTGTCTAAATCTTAACAGGCAATCTGAGGAATGCCTGCATAGGATTAGTCAAGGTCCAAAGTAGTGTTATTTCGGACTTTGCCTGGCATTCAGGCAATCTGTGAAATGCGTAATAAACAGGTTTCAACTTTTTACTTCGTACTTTGTCTAAATCTTAACAGGTAATTTGAGGATGATCAAAGAACTACCGGTGGACATCGGAATAACGCACACCATCTACAAAAACATTTTATTTTTCCATAACTTCTTCGATTTATAGATTTCAGCCCGGTTAGGGCATAGAGTTGACCTAACCGGGCTTTCAATGTTATTCCGATGTCCGCCATTAAAGGCCAGGTTAGGTCAACTGTATGCCCTTGACAATTGGTTAAGTCGTGTTATTTTCGTTAAAACTAACGAAAATAACAATCTAGCCAATTGTCAAGGGCATACAGTTGACCTAACCGGGCCTTCGTTGGCGGACATCGAAATAACATTGAAGGCCCGGTTAGGTCAACTGTATGCCCGTTTTTTTATATTTTTATTTTTTTTTTGTGCGTTAGTTCTTTGATCATCCTCAGATTGCCTGTTAAGATTTAGACAAATTATGAAATAAAAAGTTGAAACCTGTTTATTTGGCACTTCGCAGATTGCCTGAATGCCAGGCAAAGTCCGAAATAACATTTTACTTTGGACCTTGACTAATCCTATGCAGGCATTCCTCAGATTGCGAAACTGCGAAATAAAATAATATTTCGGTCTTTGCCAAATATCGACGGGGAATCCACAGAATGCCTAGGCAATCTGCGGCTTACCGTATCGTCGGAGTTTGCCGGTAACATATATGTAAAAATGAACCATGAATAATTCCTATATTCCTATACTATCTTATTCATTCGTGAAATTCTTATATTCATTTATGTAGTTCTTGTATCCATTTGTAAAATTCATGTGTTTATATGGTTCATGTATTTATATAATCCTATATATTCGTATATATTTAACTTCATGTAATACCTATATTCATGTGTATGTACGTGTATGTATTCATTTATACATAAGGACCAAAATCGCCTAACGCGAGTTTGGATAAATTTTTTGATTTGCTTTCTACTTTGCCAAATAATTGGTGACTTGTTCTTTTTAAAATCTCTCAATCATTTTTTTTAGATTTCGCTTAATAATGAATCCTGCTTAAGCTTTGCAATGTTCATGTTTTGTATACATTCTCTCTTCGTTATAAAAGATGAAGTCATGTCTTGCCTAAGCATTTAATTGTAAATCTTAAACCTTTAATTTTTACTCATATGCATATTTTAGTGTAAAGATGCATAGTTCAATTTCCACTTTTAGTTAACTTCGCAGATCATGATAACATCAGATCTGAAAATACGCGGTTTAAGATAAAAATATGGCTTCATCTTCAAATATCTTGTTTATTCTTTTAAACATTACCACAGCTAAAATATTTACTTTATTTTCAAATATTGTGCAAAAATAATGCAGCCTTTTCAACATTTAATAATAATGATGTTAGCAGTTTTGGGGTATATAAACCCACAAAAATTCTTCCATGTTCATTCAGAATCAGATTCAAAGGCTGAGCACTGCCTGCCTGTACATTTTAGCAGTAAATTACAGTAAGAAATAGTCTTTATCTTCTCCGTCGAGCCTTGCTCTCTTCAGAGAACTTAGTCATTAAAATTTCCCGATGCGTTATATGAAGAATCCAGAAATCTTCAGAGAATTTAGTAAACCTCCCAGAATCCTCCGAGCCACTATAGAAGAACTCGGAGAGTAGTATAGAAGAAACTACTGCAAGTAACAAATCCGTTGCTGCCACCTAACTAGAACCCCCGTCGATTTCGAACCAACCCAGGCCACAGACGGAGGGGTTAACAAGTGGCAACCCTGCCCCAGGATAAGAAACTGACGACCTCTGCATCCAGGATTCTTTCAGTCTTCCAGACCCTGGAACTAGAACCAACATCCAGTTGACCGGCGTGTCACGACTTCCAGTTCGTCACATCCACCCTTGAACCGGTGTGTCACGACTCCAAGTTCTCCACGCCTAGTTTTCATCCAAGAACCAGTGGCCAGCAAGACACGTCTTCAGGACACGTCTCCGAAGATTTCGCCCTAGGAATCTTGTTAAGTACAGAACTCTTTTTTTTAAATAATCTCTAAACATTTGAAAAGTCAGTATTATTAACAGTTAATAATTAGTATCGAGCCAGAATTAACAAAAAACACTGAACATTCCATGCACCAGTGATACATTTCTTTTTAGCGAAACCGAGTTATTTCCACTATTATAATATAATTTTATTTAATGTACCAAGCATAATATTACCATACCTTGACGTACATTCGAGTGAAATCTTGTTTACATTTTTTTATTATTATTTTGTTTACAATCTTTTAAAATTTTCCCCTAGTTAGGCAAATTTTTGTGCATTTATTTAATGTGTATTTCTTAGAGTAGTTAGGAAAACCACCACTCAAGTGATCATTCCAAAGATTAAGATCGGTCAAGCAGACCAAATTAGAACACATTAATAGTACCTTCACATATGAGCGATTCAGACGGTGCGCTTTCTGACATCGAAAATTTCCCTACACCCATTTTTCCACCTACCCCGCGCCCTTCAAACATATTCCCAAACCACAAACTTCAGATCAAGAACAAGCCAATATGTCTCAAACCCCGCCCCAGCATACATTAACTTAGGTAGACTAGTAAACCTTCCCCATACTGTTAATTTTTAAGGGGACCATAGATAATCACTTTGTTGAACCACGCGTAAGACCTTGGATTGAGTCTTTAGAACAACATTTCTTACGCGAAAACATCACCGATGATGATATAAAGATTAGGGAAGCAAAAAGGTTTATCGACCCTAAAGAAGGGAATGCTCATGATACAGTCACCTACGTCCCATCATTAGCGAAGCTACAACATGGGACAATTTTAAACAAAACTTATTAGAATTTTTTAAAGAAATAACACTTGCACAACCCTTAGCCACGTTAGAAGCAGTCT
The DNA here is from genome assembly GCA_023014485.1 of Bathynomus jamesi. NCBI lineage: Eukaryota > Metazoa > Arthropoda > Malacostraca > Isopoda > Cirolanidae > Bathynomus > Bathynomus jamesi. The sequence goes on along the minus strand of JAJOZX010000694.1, from coordinate 617,265 downwards.
TCCAAGCTAAATGGAAGAAAGAGGAACATGAAGATTTAAATAATTTTTTACACGAACACATAAACTCGTAGGAGAAGCCCTCCGAGCCGCAGAAAATGCGTGTGGCATTACTTTCACTTCAAAACAAAGAAACCTAATAGTAGCAACGACCATTTACCAAAACCTACCCGGAGCACCTAAAAAAAAGTTTCAAGAGTTTCTAAATGTTGACAAACCAGTAAGTGTAGCCATAAATAAAACACGGGAACATTACCCAGATTTAGCAAACCAGAACTACCGAAAGGGTAGAGAAACCCCCATACATTACATTCAGCAGCAGCAACCACAACACCAACAGCAACAACAACAACCCTATAAATCGAGGCCAATGCAGGGAACACCACCCCAGAAACAAGCCCCCAAACCCAGAATACACGCCCTCCTCCACAGTGTTTTAACTGCGATAGCTTTGGGCACATGATAAGTCAGTGCAATTATCCCCTTATTGCTCCCACTGTCACGAACATGGTCATCGCCGTGGCGATCGCCAAAAATGTGCTGATAAAGCCCCTGCAGGGTATAGGCCCCACTTCCAGAAATCGAACCACCAACGTTCCCAAAAGTCCTCCAATCCCCAGAAACCAGTCCATTCCCAGCCTCAGTCGAACCACCAACCACATAGATTACGACCACAGGGTCAATTACACTATTACCCCATGTACGAACCCAAGTACAATCAGCAAGGTCGGATAGTTCGGTACGTAGAAGTACCCGCGGAGGAATAATTTTCCCCAGAGTACAGTTTTCAAGAAAACCCTCCAGCGTAATGGCGATCCCATAGAATATGACCCAGGTCTTCCCATAGAGGACAATTCGAGCATTTTTTCGACCCTACTTTGGAGGCGGCAGTTCAAACTCCTCCCTCCTAAAGAGCAGTAATGTGCCCAAATACACGCACCAACTCCCCATCAGGATAATAGGTGCAAACCTCCTAGATTTAATAATAAATTGTAGCACTGATAACCAAGATTTAACTGCTCTCCTAGATATAGGAGCACACGCGACGTTAATTAAGAAACAATGTGTAGATGAATTACTAGAGAGTACAGATTACAAATATGAAATTAAGGCACCCTCCTGTCAACTCAGAGGAGTTACGGGCACACCCATACCTACATACGGAGAAATTGAATTATATTTAGAAGTTGGAAACGCGGTATACCCCGTGAAATGTTTTATAGTGGACACAGTCGCCACCTTTCAGACAGATATCCTACTAGGTATGGATTTTTTTTAACCGAAATCAATGGGAGATTTACCCAGCCGGAAAGCTAGTAAAGTGTCGAAATAAGACACACCCTCTCCATGAGAATAACAGACAGCTTAATGCTAATAGAATTAGTTCAGTTCAGATTTCCGAAAGAAATAGGAAACCCCCTCCACTTGATAGCAGTTCAAGTCAGTCGGTTGCATCCAGAGAGACAACCGCTCCAGAAATCAGCCCCCAGAGTAATCAGTTCCAGTTGTTGAATCCAGTTGGATCAACCCAGTCAGTTTCCAGTCATTCAGTTTCCAGTCATTCAGTTTCCAGTCAGTCAGTTTCCATCAGTCAGTTTCCATCAGTCAGTTTCCAGTCAGCCAGTTTCAGTTCAGCCAGTTTCAGTTCAGCCAGCCTCAGTTCAGCCCATAAGGCAAATTTTAGTCGCTGAACCAGAGTCAGATTCACAATTTTTCATATGCTCTACAGAGCATATAACAGTAGCACCTTATGAGAAGATCTGTTTCCTTGCAAAAGTAGTCGACAGTCAAGGAAAATTATTAGAGTCAGAGCGTACTCTGATTAGAGAGAAAAGTAATTTCAAAAGAGATGTTCTTATTGGCCAAGTCCTTAGTCAGAGTCAGAATTCAGCTATCCCTGTTGTTTGTTTAAACAAAGGAAAAACCCCTATCGAATTAACTTCAAATCAGAAAATAGGAACTGTTTCCACAGTAGAAATAGATTCATATTTCCCCACCAGTACGATAAATCGTGTTTCCAGTTCCTTAGAGTTAAACCCTTCAGTATTGAAAGAAGAATATAAGAAATGTCTGGAGCACTCCCTTCAGGAGTCACCAGCCTTACAGGATCCCAATCTAATGGAATCACTTCTCGATTTCCTGATAAGAAACAGAGATGTGATTGCCCTAAAAGGAGATCCTCTGGGCCGAACTAATTTGGTCCCTTTTGAAATGAAGCTGGAACCCAATTCCAAACCCATTTTCATTCCTCCCTATCGGGTTCCACATTCCCAATTAGTCATTATTGAGGAACACATAACGGACATGTTGGAGCAGGATGTCATTCAGCCTTCAGCTAGTCCTTGGTCCGCTCCTATGATTCTTGTTTCCAAAAAGGACGGAACATCTCGCCCTTGTATAGATTTTAGACGCCTAAACCACATTACCATCCCAGACCGTTTCCCCATTCCAAACATGCAGGAAACAATTCTGAACGTAGGGAAAGCTAACTTCTTTTCATCCCTCGATTTAGCATCCGGTTATTGGTAAATAGAAGTCAGTCCCGAATCTCGGGCATTGACTGCTTTCACCACTAACCGAGGCCATTACGAATTCCAGGTTTTACCTTTCGGAGTCCGAAATGGGCCTGCGAATTTCTCTAGGTTGATGAATATAGTCCTTTCCTACCTATTAGGTGTTGAAGCTCTCGTCTATCTTGACGATATTATAGTTTACAGTTCGGACATTACAGTAAAACACACTTTCAACGTCTTCAGAATGTGCTATCACGCTTGAGAAAAGCACGCCTTAAACTGAAACTTGCAAAGTGCAACTTTTTACAGGAGTCCCTGGTATACCTAGGATTTCTACTATCATCCACAGGAATTAAACCTGATCCAGCCAAACTCGAAGCACTGGAAAGATACCCTGTACCCAAAACCATCGACGACGCTCGTGCATTTATTGGTTTTGTCGGATTCTATCGGAATTTTATCCCCCCAATTTTCAAATATTGCTAAACCCATTACTACTGTAATTTGTACCAGAAAAATGTTAAGTTTAACTGGGAATCTGATCACCAACATGCCTTTGAAACTTTAATTGGTAAAGTATCCTGTCATCCCATCCTCCAATATCCCGATTACACCAAACCCTTTGTCATAGCCACAGATGCTTTCTCATATGGACTAGGAGCCGTCCTATTACAGGACGTAGATGGTGTGGAATTACCCATTGCTTATGCCAGTCAGCTTCTGTCTGCACCTCAACGGAATTATTCCACTACGGACCGAGAGGCCCTAGCTGTATATTGGGCTTTGAAAAAATTCCGAAATATCGTCTATGGCTACGATGTAACCATCAAAACTGACCATAAGCCACTCACGTATCTCTTCAAGGACAAGCTACTTGAAGGACGGTTGAGTAGATGGGCTCTGTTGATTCAGGACTTTGCGGCAAAAATCGTATACAAACCGGGAAAACTTCAAGGTATTCCAGACGGATTGTTGAGACTCAAGCTCGACACTCAAGTGAATAAAATAGGAATTCTTCCTGTGTTCGACTACGAATGTCTGCGATACTCCCAACAACAGCACCAACACACCCAGAACCTTCGGGCGCGCCTGGAACAAAAGGAACCATCGAAGGTAAAAGAAGAGTACAACCTCAAAGATGGGCTCGTACATTTTAGGAACGAAGATGGAAACGACCTCGTGGAAATACCAAAGGATCTCGTCGATACAGCCATTGGACTTTGTCACGACTCACCTTTGTATGGCCACATGGGGCCGGATCGTACCATCAAGAGTCTTTTGGTACATGAATACATCGCTGAATGCCCGTCTTGTTTAAAACACAAAGGCAACGTACCGTCCACAGCTCCCATGCATAAATATCCAGTATGCCAAAGGCCCTGGCAAAGAACTGGAATGGACATACTGGGACCATTTCCCAAAACATCAAAGGGAAACCAGTACATCCTTGTGTTTACGGACCACTTCTCGTGTTACAGCGAAGTAGTTGCCATTCCAAACCAGACCTCGGAAACTGTGGCAAGAGCCCTAGTGGAACGCGTCATCCAAAATCATACTCCTCCTTCCATCCTAATTTCGGATAACGCCCTTAGTTTCACTTCCAAACTGTTCGAGTCACTCTGTAACATGTGTAAAATTGAAAAACACATATTGTGGCATACCATCCGCAGGCAAACGGCTTAGTGGAAAGGCACAATCGAAAACAAAATATAGATGTAAAATATACTGACTTTCCTAAAGCCTTCGAAAAATGTGGCTATGGAATTATAGCACAGGAACTTAAGAATAGAGGAATTACTGGAAAGCTAAGAAGGATATTTAATTTCTTAACCCAAAGAACAAAAAGAATGGTGGTAAATGGAGTCAAATCGGAAGTCTTGGAAGTAGAGAGCTCTGTCACACAAGGAACAGTATTAGTTCCTTTGCTATTCATAATAATGATTGCAGATATTGATGTAAATATTAATTACAGTATTGTATCATGTTTGGCAAATGACAGAAAGATATGCAAGGAAATATTGAACGAAAGGACATAAAAAAATTAGAAAACGACATTGAAACATTATTCAAGTGGGCAGAAGACAACAATATGAAATTCAACGAAGAAAAATTCCAACTTCTAAGATATGGTAATAACAAAGAGCGACAGAATAAAGGGTACAAAACTTGGCAAGCCAGACAGATAACACCAAAACCACAAGTCAGGGGTCTTGGAGTAATAATGTCGTTCGATGCAGAATTCGGAGAGCACTATAACATCAAAATTACAACGGCTAGAGGAATAATGAGAATCATCTGGAGGAGCTTCCGTAGCAGAAAAGCAAACATCATGCTCAAATTATGGAAGAGTCTAGTCCTACCAATAATTGAGTATTGTTCAGTACTCACAAGGCCATATAGGAAACAAGACATTACGAACATAGAAGTTATACAAAAGACTTGTACGTCTAAGACAGAGGAAACGAGTAGTATGGGCGAAAAATGAACGAGTGCAGGAATGTTGCAAGAGTGCCAACCCCCTTTCACCTTTGTTGCAAAGCACTCCCACTTGTTGCCAACCCCAAAAATGGGATTGCAAGGGGTATGCAACTTGGAGGCGGAGTTATCCCCCAAGCTGAACCCGCCAAAGGGGTGTGCAACTTGGAGTTGTCCCCCAAGCTGCAATGAACCTCTTTGGTGGAGAAGTTGGGACGGCCTCACCCCCGAAAGGGACATATCTAACCTAAGAGTAGGAGGGAACCCAGAGGAGGAGGGTTCTTCGCTTGGCGAGAGCCAAGCGCATATGAGTCCTTCAGCCAAGCCGAAGCACTCTTATAGGCCTGTAATCAGCCAGAACCAGCGGGCGCCACAGCCAGTTGGCTTAGAAGGCTGAGGACTGCGATGTTTATTTGCATATATTAATCAGCCAGTTGACACATCAGCCAGCGCCTCCGGGCATCAGTTGACTCATCAGCCAGAGCCTGGTGGCGCCATCAGCCAGGTGGCGTAGAAGGCTGAGGATTGCGCTGTTTATTTGCATATATTAATCAGCCAGTTGGCTTAATCAGCCAGAGCCAGCAGGGGCCACCGCCAGTTGGCTTAGAAGGCTGAGGATTGTGCCATGTATTTAATTATTCCATATATTAATCAGCCAGATCCAGCAGGCGCCACAGCCAGTTGGCTTAGAAGGCTGAGGATTGCGCCATTGTATTTAATTATTCCATATATTAATCAGCCAGAGCCAGCAGGCGCCACAGCCAGTTGGTTTAGAAGGCTGAGGATTGCGCCGTTTATTTGCATATATTATTCAGTCAGTTCTTAGAAGGCTGAGGATTGCGCTGTTTATTTGCATATATTATTCAGTCAGTTGGCTTAGAAGGCTGAGGATTGCGCCATGTATTAAATTATTCCATATATTAATCAGCCGGTTGGCTTAGAAGGCTGAGTTGCCAGTTTGCGCCATGTATTTAATTATTTTCATATGTTAATCAGCCAGTTAGCTTAGAAGGCTAAGTTGCCGGATAGCAATATTTATTTAATTAAACCATATACTAATCAGCCAGTTGGCTTAATCAGTCAGAGCCCGCGGGCCCCACCAGACAGCTGGCTTAGAAGGCTGAGGATTGCGCTGTTTATTTAATTAAGCATATATTAATCAGCCAGAGACCGGGCCCATCAACCAGATGGCTTAGAAGGCTGAGTTGCCAGTTTGCGTTGTTTATTTGCATATATTAATCAACCAGTTGGCTTAGAAGGCTGAGTTGCCAGTTTGCGTTTATTTGCATATATTAATCCGCCAATTGGCTTTTCTTAGAAGACATAATTGGCTGTATATAGAACGAATTAAAAGCATGCATGCACTCATCGACTGTACACCCCTATTACCACACACACACACACACACACACACACGACTGTACGTCCGTAAAGCCCCTATTATCACACACACACGACTGTACGTCCGTAAAGCCCCTATTATCACACACACACACACATACACACACAAAAGCATCACCAACAATCGTATAGACTTTTAGGAGCCCAAACAGGAGATGGTGAAATGAGGGCTACGACTTTTAAAAGGAGCTCACCCATCAAAAGGCGATGAGGGCTACGACTTTTTAGGAGCTCACCCCATTAACACAGCGTATCCGATACGAAGGCTACAACCAAGCGTCCAAACGATTGGTGGTGAAGCCAACTCCTGTTAGACCGTCCCTAAATACGTCCAATAGACAGACCTATTAAACGATTATTGCAACGCTCGTTCATGTTGTTTATCTCCCTTTCTCAGTTGGCGTATGAGTTGCCAGTTTTCACTTATTTATTTAACATATATTACGCCTTAGAAATCCACTTTAAAAACCAATCAGATGATATAATTGTGTACAAACAAAAAGGAATAAATAAAATGCCAATACATCATTCTGTTTATTTAGACGAATTAATGGATATACAATGGTGTGTGTGTGTGTGTATATATATATATATATATATGATCAAGAATAATAATATCATGAACGGGAAATATATAATCATACCAAACGGTGCATTATCAATATATTAGTACAAGAAAAATATACAGATATATTAAATATATTGAAAATATACGGAGCGTGTAATCATATTAGTACAGGAAAAATATACACAGTTACATTAAATATATTGAAAATATACGAAACGTATAATCATATTAGTACAGGGAATATATATATACACACACACATATATATATATATATATATATATATATATATATATATATATATATTCTTTATGTTGTACGGTGCAAAACGCTAAACTCGCATGTAATAGAGTCTACATCCACATCGCCATTACTTTGTACGACGTGGTGAAACTGTCCAAGCATCACTTCAACGTTTAACTGATACGGAGGTCTATACTCGACATAAATGGCTTTCATATCATTCAACATTATTTTTGTGCCCACTTTACACCCGGCGGGAAAGTTATCTATAAAAGAACACAATCAAAAGCACGCACAAAGCGGTCATCGGTAACCACAACATTAAATACAAGTTTATACACATGCCTTTCCAATCGATTTTTTTTTTTACCGTCCCGAGCTTTTCAATCGTGAACTCTTCTTCACCCTGCATAGCTGCATTGGAAATAATCTTCCAAGTCGTAACGACAGCTATTCATTATATAGAGGTACAGCTCTTCAGGGTGAACAGTGTAGACGAGCTCAGCCCTGTACCGCTCAAGTGCTTTGTACCAAAGTTCAGGATATTTCGAAGAATCTAAACCTTTTAAATATGCATCCAGATCTAGACCATTCTCCCCCTGTTCATTCCTACATTCAATAAATCCGTCGAGCAGAGCGTGTCAAAATAAATCATATCCGTAACACGACCGTCTAAGATAGGCTTCAGCTTACGGAATCCGATGATTTCAAACATTCTGTCGAGGATGAAACGGTTTCGTGTAGGGACAAGAACGTCATTATCAGCTGTGTTCTTCCACATCAGTCGTATATCAATGCGTGGTTGTTTGTTATTTACACTCAATGTGCAAACAATGGTGTATGAGGCGGCGTCACTAATCATCTCTCTTATTGTACCTACGCCAGCAGGTATTTTATAACGGTCCTCTGCCCACCTCTCAACTATCACGAAGATTCTATTCATCTCATCAACACTTAAATAAATAACGTTACGTTTGCTTGCATGCCTGCAGATCGTTTCAAGCACATAGTTAATGGTGCCGGTTTCACGCCTGAACACGCGCAATGACTTCGTCACGGAGACGTCGTACGATGCGTTGAGAATGCTTCTCAAAGGGAGTTCCATCGTATTCGCACGTCCACCCGGTTCAAGCTCTGAGATGACTATGAGCCACAGGTGGTCGGACCGGCTCGACGGAGCGGGGTGAGTCACGCTGATGAAACGTGAATGGATTTGCTCGAACTCGTATGCTCCGGGAGGAGTCATTCACGCCATAATCTAATGAAACGTGTACGGCGCTGACCTAACATGAATCGTTGTATCCCATTATATTGGGGAGGTGTCTTGAGAAATTTTCCGATACAAGAATTAATTTCGTTTTTAATGTTTTATCACTTCCACTTCCCTGAATACGCACCAGACATTTTCCTTTAGGGTAATTTTCACGAACTAAACACATTTTATTACGTTTTTAAATGTTTTATCACTCCTAAACATCTTCACAAACCGGCCCGCTATTAGAGAAAAATATATGTTCATATTTTGTCTTTTTGTTTAACAGGCGATACTCGTCTCTAAAGCCTGTTAAAAACTCACACAATCCATTAGCCACAACCTCACTACAAACCTCATCATGATATACAGGGTGTCCCATAAGTCCGGCATCATAGGAAAAATAATAAAAAAAGGCAAAACAAAAGCTTTTACAGAACTTGCTCAATATGTCCACCATTGTTTTCAGTACACAAATTCAGACGTGATACCCAGTCAGCAAGCACACGGTGAATGATGTCCGGAGTAATGGTGTTACATGCCCCAATAATGCGCTGCCGCAAATGTTAAACACTCCTAATTTTCTCTGCTTATACCAGCGCTTTCAAGTGGCCCCAGAGATAAAAATCTAGTGGCGTGAGATCCGTGCTTCTAGCTGGCCATTCCACAGGCCCTCGACGTCCTATCCAATGACCAGGGAATTGTTGGTACAGGTGTTCCTTTACTTGGGTGCTGTAATGTGCAGGAGCGTCGTCTTGCTGGAACCATGTTGGGAAATTTTCTTCTTCGTTCAAGACACTGGGAAATGCTTCTTCCTTGCGCATACGTAGGTAGGTGCCTCCAGTGACATGTTCATCGAAAAAGAGGGGGCCTATGATGCGATCCTTCCAAATGCCACACCATACCATCACCCAGAGATGCACCTTGTTCCTTTGAAGAGGTATACGAGTGAGGGTTGTTTTGAGACCAGTAGCGGGTGTTCTGTCGATTTACCTCACCATTTCCATAAAAACAGCCTCGTCACTGAACAGAATGGTGGACGGGAAATTGGCATCCCGAGCATATGAATTATGGTTTGTAGAAATAGAAAAATATGAATTTCTCCTATGATGCCGGACTTATGGGACATCCTGTATATTAATATAGTGGTAAAAATACTTATGATTGTCCATGATGACAAGATTTACATTTTCAACCGTAGGGTACGAGTAGTCGGTATGGTGTAACATGATATAATACCGCTTGTCACACCACTCATCCACGAGACTCACTATCCATAACCGCTGCTTATCTTCTGAACGTGTTGCTTCTTCCACTTCGCGGTATATGTGTGCCTTTATAAAGCTAAGCTCTTAACATACTTCAATACATCGTCTGTGCTACGAAAGCCTACAACCCCATCGCCAGAATACCCGCAGAGTATTTGAACATCTCGGGCCTTCGCACGGTTCAATGCAACCTTAAAAGAGGCAAAGGATGGGGGAATAGGGAGTTTTTCAGTATCCTCCACATCTATGCACTTTGCAGAATACCACTTCATAAATGCTGAACACGCAATATTAAAGGTAGCCATTACTATTTTTTCTTCTACGCGAGAAAATACACGTCTGAGCTCAAGGGTATACTGAGGTCAACTGAGCACGCAGGGAAGCCCAGGTTACGGCATGACTCGCGCTGCTGGTCTTACAGTGGGCGGGGCTTAGCTTTTTACTGTACACACGCACGCAAAGGAGAAAGTGAAACGTTAGTTGAAACACGATTTATTTAATAAACGAAATATTCAAGGTGTGTATATATATATTTACAAATACGTGTAGTAAATAATCTAACAACAGACATATCAAAGATTACGGTATCCAAAGGGCACGATACCATAGGTACCAGGCACTGGTAGCGTTTCTTATAGGTGTTACGGAACACCTTTGTACCCCTAAGTTCCTTCACGGCCCCCACCTTCTGTGCCCTAAAATTGTGTGTGCCTACATTCAGTTGGGGCGGGCGGTCACCCTCATCATCTTCCAAGCACATAACTCCTTCAACGAATCAAAGTTAACAACCCGCCGATTCGCATGGTTAAGCGTGATACCCTTAACCTTCACGATATACTTCGTATCATCCCCTATCCTCACCCGTACCCCATAGGTTTTGGCCCCGTTGACACAAACGAGTCTGCGTATGCGATGTCTCCATACTCATCCTTGATCTCGTCAGTTAGCTCTCCAAGGAACTACCCAATAGCAGGTATGTATTCACCCCTCCTCGCTGTGAATATCACGCTATCTGTATCGGCATACAAAACCCTCCTCCCAAGAGAATGCAATAGGCCCCAAAGTTTGACGCGCGCATAGGCTGTTGTGAAGCTGGCCACAGGAATGTTTGTGACCTGTGAGGTATCTGTGGCCAATTCGGTATTGTTGTACTTTATTATGTAAGTATTACCTACATTCACAATCTACATGACCTCTTTATCGGTTGCGTTGGCGTAATCCCAGACTTCACTATAACTTTGTGACAAATGAACGTTCCCTTTGCCGGTATTCTGTGCAAATTTTTGCCAAGGACTGTTTAGACGCAAGTTTGCACTAAAGCGCTTGCCAGGGCTCTTTACAATTTGGGAACCGTCAAGCTGTATACCTTCACGGTCACGGTAACGTTGAATATAGGCCGACTTTTCATCTTCGGTATCAACTAGCGGATATCCTGACGCTTCAACCTTATCCTTCAAAAAGCGTTTATATATGGCGTGAAAAGGTTCGATAGCTTCTGAAACCTCCACACCTCATGTATCTTCAATATGCTGCAGCCACGGCGAACAGCTAGATCCAGCTCTGGACTTGCATATACACCTCTAAACTTACGCTGGTGGGTTGTATGGCCACAATCGCCATTGTTCTCTTCTGCGCACTTCACGCACAAGGGAAACATGAGCTTGTGATCTACAACGGCGGGATAAGATCGGCATCCATAAATCGCGAGGGGGAGTACGTCTACGAAAGAAAGGCCGAAATAGTACCCGTTCAAATTTCTTGAGAACTCGTTGATGGTGGGTAGGTCAGGCCCCACCAGTTTCTCAGGCGCACCTACGGGGTACGGATTGTTCTTCATCACGTAGGGGTATAAAGAACAGAAGTCGTAGTAATAGAGCTTCACACACTCCGTAGGCGGAAAGTATAGCTTGAGGGGCTTTGTACGCCCTCCGAACAAGCTATCATCGCATTTGAGAGGATCCAGCACCATTGAACGCTTGATCGTGTTTATTTCTTCACGGTACTCTCCGTCTGTCTCTATGCGTGCATCATACTCATGTTCCCACAAGACTTTGTGAGTGAACTGGGATCCTATAAGTTGATCGCGAGGGCGGGTCCATGCAAGACTGTCGGCTGGCGATCTACCGTGGGTATCTCCTACGATCCCACACTCAGGATGGGGTCACCCGTGCCACCAGCAACCATTAAAGGAGTACACAGTCTTCTCACCAGTGGCACGGTTTTCACTTAGACCATCAACCCAAAAAACACGACCATTAACCTTAATGGGTACTTCACCCGTGTTGCAAGCATGCTTTATGTATACACCTGTCTGCTGCTGTAGGTGTATGAGCCAGTAAATAGCCTTGTGTCCATAATTCCGGGGGTTGTTTCTGTGGATAATGGCTAAGGTGTCTTCAGGCATGAAGTTATTCTTGAACACCGTAAAACAATGATGCGATGGTGGTTGCGATTTGCACCGGATCGCATTTGAAACGGCATATGTACATCCTTCTAAAGGCCTGGAAACATACTCTAAGCACGCGCACATCATTCACGCAATAACGCTCACATTCATCAGCTATATTATAAGGATTACGTTCATTAAAACTGTTGTAGTATCGGTCAAAATCTTCACGCTCGTCTGTGCTCATACATTCATAGTTAAAGTAATGTTTGGGTGGAGGTAGTCCTACGTAATTTAAAGTTTCGCTAGTGAGGACGTGCAAGGGAAATATCCTTTTGAAACTTCAGCGGATACGCCCATTACCTTGGGTAACTTTGCTAATTTACAAGGTGTGAATAATAAAGTGTCTTTAATCTGTACATCACCTTTTATTTGCATCTGTATTAGTTTGTTGCCTCTTTTCAAGGGATCACCTGTAAATATCTCAGAGGACTGGTGCTAAAGCAACTCCTTATAACGGACGGCCACCTGCTTGGCCCCGGTGTGAGGAGAGGACAACAGAAGACAACAGTAGGATGTTTAACACCAAGAAATTTCAACTCTTGAGATATGGTAGAATGAAGAAATTAGACTGCATATTAGACGAGATGAGGAGGGCGTACATTACTATGTGCGGTGGAGAGCGCGAGAGAGCATTTCCCTTCTACACCAAGCGATCATGTGTGGCGGAGAACGACTGCTAATTTTTTATAGAAAGCAGAGTAAATACATTTTTATATTAAAGCTAAAACATAACTTCTCATCAGTTCTTGTTTTCAGACCCATTAAACATCGATGAACACTCACCTCCCAACCCACGCACATTGTGGGGTACACACACACACACACACACACACACACACACTGTGATTTGAAGGCGCCGGTAAAAATGATAATTATCAGAAAATTCACTCCTCCAACAGACAGGAAGACAACTTTGACTGTTGTGAAGGCCCTGAGGTACGTTCATTTAAGTCTGACATTATCCCAGGGTATATCATAACGCTCCGGCTAGGGTTACTGTCTGCTGTTTTGTTTCAGCTTACCGCCCCAACTCGAGCGCATAGTGCCGAACTGAATTACCTTCTAAGCCAACCGGCTGATTAATATATGGAATAATTTAATATATGGCGCAATCCTCAGCCTTCTAAGCCAACTGACTGAATAATATATGCAAATAAACAACACAGTCCTCAGCCTTCTGAGCCAACTGGCTGTGGCGCCTACTGGCTCTGGCTGATCAATATATGGAATAATTAAATACATGGCGCAATCCTCAGCCTTCTAAGCCGACTGGCTGGTGGCGTCCGCTGGCTCTGGCTGATTAAGCCAACCAGCTGATTAATAAAGGGTGATCCAGATAAATGGGACCCATAAAAAAAAGCCAAATATTCTTAATATTTAATTCCTTTCATAAAAACTATATATCATTCGAAAGAGTAGAGTTACAAGTTTATTATGAAATATTTATTTTTTAAAAATGACTCCTTTCAAATGTGCTCCATTAGTTGCCAAGCATTCCAGTGTTCTCGCTTGTAAGTTCTGCATCACTTTTGCAAGAGTGTGCGGTGGTATGGCCTGTATCTCATTTGTGATGGCGGCCTTCAATTCTTGCAAGGTCGTTGGGTTATTTCTGTAGACCCTACTCTTTAAATATCCCCAGAGATAATAATCTAAGGGAGAAAAATCCGGAGACCTTGCGGGCCATTCAACGTCTCCAAATCTTGAGATTAACTCGCCTGGAAACGTTTGACGCAAAACTGCCAAGCTTTTATTTTATTTTGTATCTTATCTTGTCTTGTATTGTCAAAACCTATACAATCCTGTACAAACTTGTAACTATCCTCTTTCGAATGATGCGTATGATTTTATAAAAGGACATACTTTAAGAGTTACAGTGGTTTCTTTTGGGTCCCATTTCTCTGGATCACCCTTTATATGCAATAATTAAATACATGGCGCAATCCTCAGCCTTCTAAGCCAACTGGATGTGGCGCCTGCTGGCTCTGGCTGATTAATATATGGAATAATTAAATACGTAGCGCAATCCTCAGCCTTCTAAGCCAACTGGCTGCGGCGCATGCTGGCTCTGGCTGATTAATATATGGAATAATTAAATACATGGCGCAATTCTCAGCATTCTAAGCCAACTGGCTGTGGTCCCTGCTGGCTCTGGCTGATTAAGCCAACTGGCTGATTAATATGTGCAAATAAACAGCGCTGTCTTCAGCCTCTAAGCCAACTGGCTGTAGCGCCCGCTGGCTATGGCTGATTAAGCCAGCTGGCTTATTACGCCAACTGGCTGATTAGGGGCCTATAAGAGACCTGCGGCTTGGCTGAAGATCTCATATGCGCTTGGCTCTCGCCAAGCGAAGAACCCTCCTCCTCTGGAGTTCCCTCCTACTCTTAGGTTAGGTATGCCCCTTTGGGGGTGAGGCCGTCCCACCTTCACCCCCAAAGAGGTTCATTGCAGCTTGGGGGATAACTCCAAGTTGCACACCCCTTTGGGGGGTTCAGCTTGTGGGATAACTCCGCCTCCAAGTTGCATACCCCTTGCAACCCTATTTTGGGGTTGTCAACAAAGGGGGTAGGGGTTGGAACAAAAGGGGGTGGCTGGGGGGATTGGCACTCTTGCAACATTATGTAACATTTGCAGCATTTCTGCACTCGTCCATTTTGCGCCCATGCTACTGAAACGGAAGATGAAGACTACTGGTCTGGTCTGTTGAAAAGATGAATACGTTATTGAGTGATCGTGACACGTACAAACCTCTAAATAGAGACCCATTGGAGGATGTTAATAAAATGTTTAACAGAAAATTAAGAGAAATATTAAAAAATAACTACAATGGGCTTTCGCACCAGTTTCTTAGTATCAATCCGTCACTACCATATCTGTACGGCTTAGTTAAAAAACACAAAGTTAATAATCCCATGAGGCCTATTGTTAGCTCAGTAGGCTCCGTAACCTATAAGCTATCTAAATGGTTAGTTAGTTTATTGACGCCGTTAGTTGGTTCTGTTTCTAAGTCACATATTGTAAATAGCATGGATCTTATTGACAAACTGAAGTTTCCTAATGATCCTAATATCAAATTGGTAAACTTTGATGTATGCTCGTTATTCACGGAAGTCCCTGTTGATGACCTACTTGATTTTTTAAAAGATAAGATCTCTGAATATTCTTTCCCTGTTCAACACAACACTCTTATTGAGTTAATTAAGCTTTGAGTCAAAGATTGTAAATTTCAGTTTGAAAATAAGTTTTATGCTATGTCGTTTGGATTGGCGATGGGAAATCCCCTTTCACCTGTACTAGCTAATTTATATATGGAATTTTTTGGAAGTAGAATTTTGCCTTCGATTGTTAATTTTAACGCCGTTAGTTGGTTCTGTTTCTAAGTCACATATTGTAAATAGCATGGATCTTATTGACAAACTGAAGTTTCCTAATGATCCTAATATCAAATTGGTAAGCTTTGATGTATGCTCGTTATTCACGGAAGTCCCTGTTGATGACCTACTTGATTTTTTAAAAGATAAGATCTCTGAATATTCTTTCCCTGTTCAACACAACACTCTTATTGAGTTAATTAAGCTTTGAGTCAAAGATTGTAAATTTTAGTTTGAAAATAAGTTTTATGCTATATCGTTTGGATTGGCGATGGGAAATCCCCTTTCACCTGTACTAGCTAATTTATATATGAAATTTTTTGAAAGTAGAATTTTGCCTTCGATTGTTAATTTTAACCTGGTTTGGTACAGGTATATCGGTGATATTTTATGCCTTTGGCCTAATAATTTGGATGTTGACTTATTTGTTGGTAGGCTCAACAATTTAGTCCCACCTATTAAGTTCACAGTTGAAAAAGAAAATGATGGAAGCCTATCTTTTCTGGAACTAAAAATTTGAGGTCTATCGTAAGCCTACTAATAATAACTCTTATGTGCATTTTTATTCTGACCATCATCCCTCGATTAAATCTTCTATTTTCTCTGCTATGTTTCTTAGAGCATTAAGAGTTGTCAGTCCTGAATTTTTAGATTCCGAGTTACGCAATATCATGAATATTGGTACTAAATTATGTTATCTTATTTCATTTTTAGATAACTGTCTTAGGAAAGCCAAGAATAGGTATAATAATATAACTAAAGGAATTTGAGCGTAAAAATATCCTTAGCCTACCTTACCATGTTAATTTTCAATATCTTCCGAAAATGTTGTTGGGTGTGTGTATTCGATTGGATGTACACAATGTAACTCAGTATATATAGGCCAAACGGGTAAAACGTTAAATATTAGGGTAAAACAGCATAAATATGCGTGTAGAACAGTTAATAATTCCAATGCTTTGTTTAACCATATGTATAGATGTAATCATAGCATCAAGTGGGATAGTTCTAAAGCGCTTGTTGAAAAGAGATATAATAGAAAGAAATATTCTAGAATATGCATTTATTCATTTTAAAAACAACTTCAATAACAGTGCGGGAATGTATAAAATTGACAATATCTTGTTAAAATTCCTTTTGCCTCTCATTAACTCTTGTTAAGTATGTGTTAATTGCTTTGGTTTCCGCTACGTTGTATATATTTATGGGCATCTTGCCTTCTCTCTTCATTCCCTGACGAGGTATAGCTCTGAATACACGAAAGGCCTTGGAATCGTTTTTCTTTTTCCTTGTGGGTTTGCAGCATATATATATTCCTATCCTATCCCGACATATATATGCAAAGAACTAAATTACTGGGAAAGGTTACGCGAACTAGACCTATATTCACTGGAAAGGAGAAGAAACACACACACACCATTATTTACACTTGGAAAATAATGTAGAAACTAGTCCCAAATCTTACTCTGAACCCTATAACTCCCCAAACAACGGTGGAAAGTAGAAACGGCAGACTGTCGTATTCCCAAATTGAAGGCGAGACATGGAACATCCTTAACCCTGAAAGAAAATAGTTTTGTAGTGAGAGGACTAAAACTGTTTAATCAGTTGTCCAAAGACCTAAGAAACACGAAGGGAGTTGCAGTGGACATCTTCAAAAGAAGACTAGACGCCTGGCTCAGAACAATCCCCGATGAGCAGGGCGTACCTGGCTATGTGAGGTGGAGAGCACAAGAATCCAACTCACTACTTCACCAGTCCAACTCGAGAGGAGGGGCGACAAGCTTGACCTTCGCAAAATGAGAAATCATCGCGCGAAACCTTTGTAAGGTAAGGTATGTATATATATATATATATGCCTATCCTATCCTGTAATTTGTTTATAAATGGGAAGTTAAAGGCTCTGCAGATCATTATATTGTGGGATGGAGGGTTTATGGCCTTTGTTAGGTTTCTGATATCATCAATGGCATCCGAGAGTTTTTCGGTTGGAGTGTTTGGAGGTCGATAGATGACTATCAGTATCACGTTTAGTTTTTCTATTTTCACTGCTTGGAGTTCCACAAAGCTCTTAGTAAGTTGAAACCCTTTATATTTATCTCTTTCTTATCAATACAATGTTCGCAGTTTTCACAATTTCCTTGGCAATCTTTAAGATGAGTTTGTGAGGCATGCGATGTCCGCCCTTATTTCGTCCATAAATCCTTTCAGGTACGAAACTTTGTTTAGTGATTGGTTTGGTCTTATATTTATGTTGTTTTGTTTTTCGTTGCCCTTTGTGCATTTCAAATTCGTTTTCCTTCTGTTTCGCTTGTTTCGTTGCCCTATGGTCCTCTGAGAAAGATGCATTTCCGCCTACCTGTTCTGGTAACTTCTTGCCGAGAATCGGTTTGGCTAGGGGGTTTCCAGCTGTGTCAACTGCATGCGTTGGATGACATTTAGCAGCCGTATCGTGTCTGTGATGTTGAAAAAAAATTTTTGTTTACTTATTGTGTTCCTGTTGTTATTCCTATTGTCCTTTAAACTTTGTCCTTTCTTCTTTGGGTTCGTCGGGAGATGAAAGTAGCATTTTTTCCAATATTTGCACGTTCCATATTTTGTGTAAGTCCTATAGATGTCAGGATGGTAGATCCTGCATCTCTCTCCGAATTTACAATGACCATTATTATAGAAGAAATTGCATAATGGGGGATGTTCATATACAGTATCATTGTCCTCTTTTATATCTACAATTATCTTTTATATAATATCTGCATATAATTCCTTCCCCATATTTACTCAAGGCCTTGTTTTTCGCTCTTTATTGGGGGACAGTTTCACTCCGTTTTCTTGATTGCACTCTTGTCTTTTCCCATTTGTGTTATTTGTGCTAATGTCCTTTATTGCCTTTGTACTATCTACTGTCTTTATACTCTCTGTTGCCTGTATAGTGGACCGGCCAAATTTCAAAAATCGACTTTGAACGGCGTTTTTTGTTAATAGCTGGCACCCATGCTAAATCAATGTACCTGTGGCAGGTGGCTGCCACTCTCGCTTTTGGCTTTGAAGGTCATTTTTGAGGTCAAACTGTGCAAAAAATGATATTTTATAATTTTAATTTAAAAAAAAATATTCTGAAATAATTGGTTGGACCAAATGTTTCATTTTGCCACACTTAGTGATAAAGAAGTATGATGACACGCTTATTCCATCCGAATTACCAACTGAAGGTCAAATTCAAGTTAATTACGACCGAAATTGTGCTAAAAATTTGTGATTTTTTATTTTAATTGGCGAAAAAAAAAAACATCTAGCAATTCTGTTTGTGAAAACAATTTATTTTAACATGATTAGTGCCTAATAAGTTTGATGGCATGAATTAAGTACTCACAGTAACAGAATTATCACAACTAAATCACAAAGCAATAAATATAGCCCCATTACTATACAGTTTACACACTAGTAACATCTACAAGTTCACGTTTCTTGATGAACAGCACTGACAGTCACAATTGTGTGGATTGCAATCACTCAAGAACATAGTTATTAGTTCTTTACAGCACATTCCAGCTTCTCTCGATTTCAGCCCGGAAGAAAGACATAGCTCTATTGTCCAGCTGGGTTACAGCAACCGCTGTCGTACACTTCATCCTTTTCCTGAAGCAGTTGCATCTAGCCGTCTTGCACTTTTTCTTGCAACCACAAGCAACAAGCTCCAGGCAGGCTTCAGGGATTGGAGGAAGTCTTGTCCACACTGGTAGGAAGCTCCCATCTTCCAACTTGCAGGCTGAAGTGTCCACCGGATCTTCAACATCTACGTGTTCTTTGTCAGCCTGGAGCCATATTTTGGCCTGATAGTTTGCCCGCTTGGCGTGGAGCTCCAGGGCATCCTTTGTCGGTGGAAGCATTTCCAGAGTCTTCTTGGCCTTCTCAAGGCCTTCTCTGGCGTCAACTGTGTGCTGTTCCGGGATGCCATACAAATGACACACAAACTTCTCAACATCTGCGATATCTCCATCTCGACCAATGGCGTGCAGCAGGAGTGGGTGGTCACTGAACACCTTCCAACACTTCTTTTTTCCATGACCACTGAAGGACGAGACTGTCACACCAGGTCAAAGCGTGGAAGCTGACCAGGTTGTTCCTGACTGGGGACGACAAACTCTTGAATACATCGTGCACGGGGTAGCACTTTCAGTTCTTGGCCGTTCCGTATAGCATCCACACTTCAACGACCATGGTGCAAATGAAGTGAGTCAGCAGCACCATTACACCAGTATCTCTGCATACTACCAGTATTCGTTCATAGCCCTGGGACGCTGCCTCACATGAGTGAAGGATGAGCCTGGTGTCCGCCTCTTTATGGTTGCTATGCAGTGGAACGTCATGTCGCCTGGTTGACCGTACTTCAGTGGCTTCAGAGAAGCCACCCCCTGTCACCAGCTGACATCTTTCTTGAAGATCTCTGCCCTTCTCAGTGATGACGTTAGACAGAAACAAGGCTAGGTCAGTCTTGTTTGTATCCAGGGCCATGAAGTTTTTCCACACTTCAGGCAATGGAACTTGTGGGCAATTAATGACTTTCCGAATCGGTTTCTTCTTCCTTGCACGCTTTGTCATGTTAACTGCTTTGATCGATCCTTTCCCTGCGTACCGATCAAAGATGACAGCAACTCTTGTGTGTTCATTGAAATAACTCGTCACGGCCTTGAAGAACACTTCAGCATAGTTGCCGAATGTCCGACAGCCGCCAGGCTTGCCAAGAGCTTGGATGAGTGCATGGCCATCTATCGTCACACAGGTCTTCAGATCAGAGGTTGGAACCTCTGAGCTTATGGTCTGCTGAGCCCTCAGGATGTTCATCAGCTCAGACTTCTATGTCGAATTCATCTCTCCTCCTGCCTTCGCCAGACTAAATGGGACTGGGGACAGTTCATGTTTCAAGACGTTGACCATCTCCACCATGCGACCTGCGGTCGCGGCATTTAGAAGCCGCTGTAGTAGCTTTGTCAGCTTTGGTGGTCTTCTGCATGTTCTGCTTGGTGGAAACTAGCTTTGTACATATCAGCGAAGGTTTTCGCAGCCTTTCGAGTTTGCCTTCAGAGGTGAATAAAGAGTAACACGATTTATACCACTTGAGTTCCAATGCATTGAAATCATTCTTGGAATGACTTTCCAGTCTTTGTAAAACATCAAGATAGTAGTATCTCCCAGGTTCTTCCTCTCATCGCCCACAGTTATAGTTCTTGTTTTTCCTTCTGCTGAAGCTGTGCGCAGGTCACCAGCGCTGCTTTGGCAGAAGCAGCAACAATCCTCACTGACATCCTCACGTTTCCTCTTGCGCTTGATGACAGCTACAGGGTCCATTGCTGATGAGCTCCCTATCTGCAAAGACAAGTGGGAATGGCAGTATGTAGTAGCTACAGATATATTTAAACAATTCGAAACATACCTATCCTTTAACAGTATTATTATTATTTTACCAGCTGGCACTGTCTGCACTCTTTTAATTGCATATACCAAACCAATGTCTGGCCAGCCAATACATTGAAAATACTCAACATGTGAAAGTATGCTATTATTTGTACTATGGTAGTAGTAGGCACATGCGCACCTCACCCAGCATACTAAATGTAGTTTTAATGGAAATAAAAACATCCAGAGTCATAGTTACATTCAATTATTATCCATAAAATCACAAAAATATGCTTCATATGCTAATGATACACCTTTAACCCTTTAAGCCCTGAATTTTTTGTAGGGTTAAGTTATGAATGCTTGTATTTGAAACGTTAGCAATTTGTACCTTTCGTCCTTAAAGGGTTAAACACGTTGTTACATAGAGCCACCACTGAAATGCAAAAATTTAGAATTTTTCAGAATTTGACTTTTGTAACCTTGTATGGGACCTTCAAACACAAAATTGAGAGTGGCATCCACCCACATCTTGTTTGGCATCCTCAATACTACTTATCTAAGGTGGGTGCTTGCTATTAACAAAAAACGCCGTTAAGTTTTTTCTAGAGGACTTTTCAATTTTTCGCCGGCCCACTAGCATGGTTTCGACCTCGTTGTGTGACGGTATTTGATTTATTTCTACTTCTCCTTTCTTCGTTTCTTCCGTTCTTTATTCACACCTTTGTCAAAAAGAGACCAGGTTCTTAATTTATGATTGGAATTTTAAAATTACACTTAATGGTTAGGATGAAGAAAATATATCATACAAAAAGAAATTTAAATTATATTTATAATGAAAACTAAGTTACTTAATTAAATGGGTATGACATCAGATATATAATTAAACTATAAGGAAATTAACTTAAATGAAGTGTTAAAGTGACTAAATGAAATGGACTAAATATAAATGACAAAGAAAAGATAAATGATATATAAATATGGACAGAAAAGCTTATTGCTCAAGTTAGGAATCTGGTGGATGCCGAGATGTATCCAACGGCCTCCAAGTATCTTTCTCTTAGTGATTTATTAACAAAACGTTTTTTCTATCTTCGTCGATGTGGTATCGGAGAGTACAGCATTCAGGAAGAAGCTTTTTAAGAATAATACGAATTATGAATACAAGACATTTACATTACATAATTAAACCAAAAAAGAATCTCAATAATACAAATATTAAAACAACTTCTAAACAATATATTCTAAACAATAAAAAATAAAAGTTACTAGACAAGTGGGGCTGTACTCATCAAAAAGTAATGTATTTCTAACAGAAGTGAGGTTAGAGACGACTTGTCATACAAATCACATCGCTTTTTAGGAAACGAACGTATGAACACATTCTGATCGTTTAGAAAGGGTTAATGTGGGTGTAGAATTTTAATTTTATAAGGAGTAATCCTAATCAAGAAGAGTATCTTCTTGACAACCTTCCTCTTTTATTTTCTTCTCGTAGTTTCTTTCTGCTTTAAATACCGTATATATATATATATATATATATTATATATATATATATATATATTATATATATATATATATATAGAGTGAGCCTAGTTTTAGCCGGTTAAGATGATAATGATTATTTTAATGCTAGTGAATAGTTGATGCGATGATTGATTAATTATTAATGACAGGCTGGGTTAGCAATTTATGATGTCATACAGTATCACCGGTTGAAAGTGACTAATGGAGTAGGCCTACTATAATATTTCTGAGTGATACGAATTGCTTCGAGGTCACCAGCTTGGATTACACCCAAGCAAATATTAAGGTTATAAAAAGCACCTTATTGTTTTGTATTTAATTAAGAAAATAAATCAGTTTTTTGTTCACAGTGAATAACAAATGATTGACAATAATTATAGTGAATAACAATTATTTAACAGCCTTTATATTATGCTAAGATGACATGGAGTTTAGCCAATAGAAATGGTTAAGAGCTTAATTGACAAGTAATACATTCATTTATGGTAGGCTAATGGCATGCAAAATGGAACATTGAATGGGCCTAGTAATGACAAACAATGCACGTGCGTTTAGTACACTGCAAATAGATTAGACCTTCATTTAGGTAGGCTAGAGTTACGCATAAATGGAACATTGAATGGACCTAGTAATGATAAAGAATGCACGTGCGTTTAGTACACTGAATAGAATACGTAACACACTGATTAAGTAGGCTAAAGGTTATGCATGAATGGTACATGGAATAAATGTTTGCAACCTAATAATAATAGAAATTAAGTACGTACGTTTTGGTACACTGAATAGGTGACGCAGGCTAGAGTTACGCATAAATGGAACATTGAATGGGCCTAGTAATGATATTAAGAATGCACCTGCGTTTAGTACACGGTAAGTGGATGCGGCCGTCAATAATGAAATGCTTAAATAAATCACATAAATAAGTGGGTGCAAAATATCGATGGATACATGAGAGAACACAATAGCAGGATGATACAGTACACGATTACGGTATTGGAAATGTCACTTGAACTGGACACAGGAAATAAGCCTAGTGCGGGTTTGTATCATATTAGAAAATTAGCCTGATGTACAATCAAATATTGTAATGACACTTCGATTATGAAATAGGCCTTCTGCGTTTCAACGAGAGTTAGTTTGAACGCTATTGAAAGCACTTTAGGTATAGCTTAATCATGCTGCTGCGATTACGCTCTGTAGACTTAGTGAACATTGCTTAAGAATGAGGCACAGAGAGCTTACCGACTGTGTTGAAAATACCTCTCGAGACGAAGGGTATGCTTGAAGGTCGACCTTGTAGCTTGGAAACCTGCGGAAGTTGACCGTCCGGTGTTACGTACGCCGAGATGATCGTGGAACCGGTAGCGAGTTTCTTGTTGAGAGTTTGCTTGAGGGAACTCGTGGAACCGATAGCGAGCCTCTTGTTGAGAGTTATGCTTGAGGGAACGGACGGTTCTGCGGACTGATGTAGGCTTCACGAAAATTGCTTTAAAGACGGTGACCGGCTGAGATCGAACGGCGCTGGTTTTGAAGGAGTGTTTCTGCAGGCTGACGGCGGAAGGTCTTACTTGATGATAGTGGAAGCTTTGAAGGAACACCAGGTCGTTCCTCCGGCGGGAAGCTGGAGGGCGGTTGATGTGACGAGTGGTACTGACGAAGGAGACGTGACACGTGACGAGAAATGCAAACGAGAAGTGGTGAGCGCGAGTAAGGGAGTGAGGTGTGAGTAAGGAAGTGTATCAGTGGAAACTCGCTTATACAGGGTGTACATAAAGTCAGGATCTATTTTTGTGAAGCACTTGGAAATTATATGGAATTCAATCATAAAATGATAAAGTGGTAACATTTATTAAATAATTAAGAGTAGGATTCGACGTGACGCCCATCAGTATCCCTGCACAGCTCAAATCGTTCCGCAGCATTTCTAAACACATTCTGGAGCATTTGCGGGGTTATGTTATCTGCAGCAGTTCGTATACGTGTACGTAAGTTTTCAAGACTCGTAATCTTCGTCTGATAGACATGCGATTTGATAAAGCCCCATGCAAAGAAATCTAAAGGGGTACGTAAGTTTTCAAGACTCGTAATCTTCGTCTGATAGACATGCGATTTGATAAAGCCCCATGCAAAGAAATCTAAAGGGATCAACTGAGACACCAGTTATTTTTTCGAGATCTGCTGCAAGTGAAGTGCTGGATTTGTGTCTGTCTCGAAGGGAAGTAATCTTTAGATATTGTAGATCAGATGGAGAAAGCTTAGAGGGCCTCCCTGATCTAGAACGATCAGCTGGGGTCCCATTTGATCTGTGACGAACCAAGATTTTTTTTACACCAGGTTTGAAAACACCTGTAGATTCACTTATTTTTCTTTGACTCATTCCATCACATGCAAATGTATTATTTTATATCTAATCTCATCAAAAATTGTACTTTTCGTCATTTCTTAATCCTGTGAAAATAAAAAAACAGCATGAATTAGGATTATAATGAGAAACGTTTTGGATAAATTTGTTTTTCAGAATTTAAGTGAATATGTCAATACTTTTAATTGTAAATACTGATATAACAATAGCTTAGGAGTATTTACTGCAGATCCATCATTAATAGTTCGCTAGATCTTTAAACACATGCGTTATAAGTAATATAATGAATCAACCCTCAAGTCCAATTTATGCAGACTAGAGGGTCATCCAACTTATACAAATTTATACACTTAAGTAATAACTTAATTATACGTTAATATGAACCAGAGGTTCTAGTTAATATATATTTTAATATCAAAACCATTTTTCATACGACAGATTATAATTATCTAATACTGTAGTTATCAGATCGACAATGGTCTCTGACTTTTGCACGTTCTCTCTCTCTCTCTCTATCTCTCTCTCTCTCTCTCTCTCTCTCTCTCTATATATATATATACATATATATATATATCAGGGTTGGGTCGATTAACTGCAAAATTAACTAGTTAAGTTAATTTTGAAAGTTAATCAATTAAGTTAATCAATTAACTTTTTCTTTCATGGAAGTAGTCTGCAGAATCATCATTATATGTAACTAATCAAGGTAATGATAAACCTGTAATTATGTGAGATCACCTTGTATGTGTGGTTGTCAATGTCTGATAAATTATATGTATTTTTTTGCATATTATACAGGAAAGACAAGGATAATTTTTTCTAAGGGGTTCCGAAAAACCTTAGCCCCCCATTTGCAGCTTACATGTTTACTTATATCGAAATAGTTTTTAGTGATTATAAAAATATATAAAATTCTTTATTTATTGCAGGTATTAAAATTACTCTAGCTGATAAAGTGATAATATAATGGCTTCTCAATTAATTGGTGATTCAGAGAGGCAACGTGTGATAGATTGCATACGAGCAATAACATTTCGGGAAACTCGTGATGTTGGAGCCACCTTAATAACACGTTCATGGGTTGCCAAAAAGTTGCGAAGAAATGAGGACTTCGTCAAAAGAAATTGGAATAAAACTTTGGATGAATGTGAAATGGATACAACCAAATCTGGGCGCCCAAATTTGCCACTCTTTCAGGAAACAAAGGACATCATTGAAAGCGGTACACGTAAGCGGAAAAACAGCTGTGCTAAACTTTCTAGAGAGATCGAAGTGTTGAGAGGAAAGATCGTTAGGGTGAGATCATTCGACTGTACCGTCATAGGCAAGGTTTAAAGCCTTGGCATGAACTTCCAAAGCCAAGAAAAACTCAACTTAACATCGATGACAGAATGTGGTTTGCCCATTATCTTGAAGATTGGGATGTGGATGATTTCATGCATTTAGCTGTCTCCGATGAATTTTTTGTTTACGTAACACGTCGGCCTAACTACCAAAATGATCGAGTGTGGGCCACAACACCAGATGAAATCGATGACAATGAACATTATCGCGAATTATTAAAAAGTCCAGACTGTGTTGGTGTGTTTGTTTTGTTCACTGCAAAGAAGCTCATGTGGGTGCTGAAGCCAAATGGTCAGAGTTGGGATGGACGATATTTTCGTGATATTATTCTATCCCAGCATGTCATTCCCTTTCTAAGAAACCCAAACAATGTTATGGATGTCGATCAGGTCACACTTCTGCACGATAAGGCCCCCTGCTTTAAGGCATTAGCCACTCAACAGTTGTTGCGGAACCATGAGATCGATTTCTTTGGAAATGAAGAATGGCCAGGAAATTCTCCTGACCTGAACGTCTGTGAACACATTGGATCAGTTATAAAGGACAAGGTTGAATGTCTCTTGTTTCAAGAACCTGCAGCAAATCGATTTTCGAAGGATACAATGACGCAACACATTGAAACTGTTTTAGCAAATTTGCGTAACGATCAAGATCTATTCACGTCACTTTTGGCAAGCTACCCAAAGCGAATTCAGGCTGTCTTGGAAGCCAATGGCGGGAACACCAAGTTTTAATTGTTTCTCATTAAGTGCAGGATTAAATTATCTTTTGTAAGGTATGTTTAGTTTTACTGTATCTCGAATGGTCTCAACTTTTAGGCATATAATAGTTTTCATTGTAAAAATGATGGCAAAATGAATTTAATAACAAATTGTTTTCTAAACTGTATGTTTTATATTGTACACTATTGACATTGAACATAATCCAGATTCCTTACCAACAATAGTCAAATTAGATACATAAAATATATACTTCACTTACAAATTAAGCATGCTTGTTAACTTTACAGAAGATGAAGTTCTCAAGCCTTTCATCTCTTAGCCTATTACATTTCACTCAGAAAGATAAAAACACCATTTTTATAGGAAAATTAAATAAAAATTAGTTGAAGTTAATTAATTAATTTGGAGATATTTCAATTAAGTTAAGTTAAACTTTTGTAAAAATTTAACTAGTTAAGTTAATGAACTTAATCGGTTAATCGGCAAAAAAGTTAAAGTTAATTAACTTAATTGACCCAAACCTTGATATATATATATATATACGTATATATATATATATATATATATATATATATATATGGCTAATAAAGGCCATAAACCTTCCATCCCCCACTATAATGATCTGCGGAGACTTTAACTTCCCATTTATAAAATACAAAAAGGTGGATAGGAATATATATATTCACCAGGACAAGGGGGGCACAAGAGAAGACCAGGAGCAAGCAAAAATGTTGATGGCTCTCACAAATGAGTTTATGCTGACACAGGAGATAACAGAAAATACCAGAAAAAATAACTGCCTGGAGCTGGTATTCACGAATAACACGAACTTGATTGCTGATATAAAAATAACCCCAACCATTATCTCAGACCACAACTTAATCGAGATATCAACAAATATGACGACAGCATTAAAAGATAATACACATATTGTGGAAAGAAGTAAATTCGGGGCCTTTAACTTAAACTCGAAGACTATAAATTGGGAAGCAATCAGATCGCACATGGCCCAAATAGAATGGAGAACAATTTTCGAGAATAAAACAACTGAAGAAATGCTAACAACCTTGGAAGAAAAAACGCTGAGAATTTTAGAAAAATATGTTCCGAAATCACAGCCAAAAGGAAAGAGGAGCTGGCTAGAGAGGCAAAAGAGAAGACTATTCCGCAAAAGAAAGAAAGTGGAGGCGAAGTTAGGTAACTGCGGAGATAATGACAGGAAAGCAATAAAATAAAAACTGGAGGGTATCGATAGGGAAATAGAAGCCCTGATTAAGGACCATACAGAGAGGGAAAAGGAAAAGGCGGTAGAAGCAATAAAGGAAAATCCAAAATACTTCTATAGCTATGCAAAAAGGAAAACAAAAACACGCGCCGCTATTGGGCCCTTAAGGACGGGAAATAATGAACTAACCGACGATCCAAAAGAAATAGCTGATACATTGAGAGCTCAATATGAATCAGTTTTCAGTACCCCAAAAAGTGACAAAGCGATACCTGACATAAATGCATTCTTTGAAAAGGAATTGCAAGGAGAGTATATAACAGACTTTGATTTTACACCAGAAGATGTAGCGAGAGCTATAGGACAAATGAAACCACATTCAGCTGCAGGTCCGGACAATTGAAATGCATTATTGATTAAAAACTGTAAAAATGAAATAGCTACACCTTTATACTGGATATGGAGAAGATCCCTAGACACTGGGGAAATACCGAGCATCTTGAAAAGAGCAAACATTGTACCTATATATAAAGGAAGGGACAGATCTCAAGCAAAGAACTATAGACCAGTGTCATTGACGTCCCACCTCACCAAAGTATTTGAAAGAATACTTAGAGAGAAAATTTATGATTTCCTGGAGACACGGGAAAGATTCAACGAAAATCAGCATGGATTCCGATCAGGTAGATCATGCCTATCACAACTAATAGAACACTACAACAATATCCTGGATGCATTGGAAGGCAATGACAAATACGATGTTATATACACAGATTTTGCTAAAGCTTTCGATAAATGTGACCATGGTATAATAGCACATAAAATTAAATATATGGGAATAACAGGCAAAGTGAGAAAATGGATCTACAACTTCCTTAGAGATCGTCTGCAGGTCGTCAAAATTCAAGGTATATCATCATCAGAATCGGAAGTACGCAGCTCAGTACCACAAGGGACAGTACTGGCCCCACTCCTGTTCATTATCATGCTAACAGACATAGACAGCGGAGTAAACAGCAACAGTATAGTAACATCCTTTGCAGACGATACAAAGATCAGCAGAAAAATCAGCGATATACATGACGTGGAGGCCTTGCAGAGGGACACGAACAAAATATACAAATGGTCAGAAGACAAAAACATGTCATTCGACGCCGAGAAATTTCAGCTCTTGAGATATGGTAGAAAAGAAGAACTTAAACAGACTGCATATTATGCTCCAGATAGACAGGAAATTCAGAGAAGCACGAAAGCGATCGATCTCGGGATAATAATGACAGATGATGCGAAATTCGAAACACAAAATCAGATAGCGATAAATAAAGCAAAAGGAGTCGCCGGACAGGTACTAAGAACGTTCAAGAGAAGGGACAGGACAGTAATGATTCCCCTGCCATAAACACCGACTATACCAAAACTTGAATACTGCTCAGTTTTGACGTCCCCATATAAAAAGGAAGAACCTAATAAGCTAGAAGAAACGCAAAGGCATTTCACAGCCAAGATTGATGGCTGCAAAGAACTCAACTACTGGGAAAGACTACGTAAACTAAATCTGTACTCACTGGAAAGAAGAAGAGAGAGGTACATCATAATCTACATATGGAAAATGATCGAAAAACTGGTGCCAAACCTAAAACTAAACCCAATTACCATTCAAACAACACTGGAAAATAGGAAAGGCAGAATGTGTAGTGTTCCCAAATTAAAGACCCGACAAGGGACCTCCTCAACCCTGAAGGAAAATAGCTTGGTTGTCAGGGGGCCAAGACTTTTCAACCAGCTTCCTAAGGACATCAGAAACATAACGGGGGTCAAAGTTGAAGTCTTCAAGAAAAGACTGAATGCCTGGCTCAGGACAGTACCAGATGAGCCGGGCGTGCCTGGCTATGTACGGTGGAGAGCGCAAGAAAGCAACTCGCTCCTCCACCAGGCCAGACCGAGGGGCGGGGCCACCAGCTTCATCTCCGTGTGAAGAGAGACCAACGCACGAAACAACCTAAGTTTCATAAGGTATATATATATATATATATATATATATATATATATACACACACACCATTTTTATAGGAAAATTAATTGAAAATTAGTTGAAGTTAATTAATTAATTTGGAGATATTTCAATTAAGTTAAACTTTTGTAAAAAATTTAACTAGTTAAGTTAATTAACTTAATCGGTTAATCGGCAAAAAAGTTAAAGTTAATTAACTTAATTGACCCAAACCTTGATATATATATATATATATATATATATATATATATACACTTGATATATATATATAATATATATATATATATATATATATATATATATATATATACACACATCAAGGTTTGGGTCAATTAAGTTAATTAACTTTAACTATTTGCCGATTAACCGATTAAGTTAATTAACTTAACTAGTTACATTTTTTCAAAAGTTTAACTTAACTTAATTGAAATATCTCCAAATTAATTAATTAACTTCAACTAATTTTTATTTAATTTTCCTATAAAAATGTTTTTATCTTTCTGAGTGAAATGTAATAGGCTAAGAGATGAAAGGCTTGAGAACTTCATCTTCTGTAAAGTTAACAAGCATGCTTAATTTGTAAGTGAAGTATATATTTTATGTATCTAATTTGACTATTGTTGGTAAGGAATCTGGATTATGTTCAATGTCAATAGTGTACAATATAAAACATACAGTTTAGAAAACAATTTGTTATTAAATTCATTTTGCCATCATTTTTACAATGAAAACTATTATATGCCTAAAAGTTGAGACTTGTTGAATAAAGTTGAGTTGAGACCATAAACGAATAAAAGCTTATAGAAAAAATTATCCTTATGTCTTGCTCTGTATAATATGCAAAAAAATACATACCTTACCTTACCTTACAAGATTACAAAATAAATGCAAAAAACTTCACTTTTTTCTACGTGAAGAAATATTGAAACCCGTATTAAAGAACACAAATATGCCTTCAGAAGTTGTAATACTAATAATGCCATTTTTTATCACGCCAGCCAAAATAATCATCCTATAGATTGGGAATCAAGTAAGGTACTTTATAAATGTAATAATTATGTCAAAAGAAAAATAATAGAATCTGTATGTATAGAAAAAGTAGATAATTTTAATTTGTGCGAAGGTACTTATAAGTTAGACCCTTTAATGAGATTCTTAGTCAAAAAATCCCTTACGGAGTCGGGGGAACATGTTCTAACCTAAGTGTGAATTTTTTAAACGTCTCTGGATTGTTTCCTTACTCGCTTTTAGTAAATGTAATAATGGAAGTAATAAATGTGGAAATAAATATAAATGCAACAGATGTAATAATAAAGGTAATATTATAAATTTAATAATTAGAGTAAAGGTAATAATAATAAATGTTAAAAAAAAAAAATGTAAATGCAATAATAAATGCAGTAATTATGTCAAAATATTAGAATCTGTATGTATAGAACAAGAAGATAGTTTTAATTTGTGCGAATGTACTTATAAGCGGGACCCTGTAATAAAATGCCCTTCCGGTGTCGGGAGAACGGTATCTAACCTAGGTGCGAATTTCTCAATGGTCTCTGGATTGTTTCCTTCTCGCCTTTTTCATTCGTTTTTCGGTTTATAAGTTCTGTATAATAAACAACAATGTAATAACCAATGTAAATATAAATTTATAATTTCTCTAATAAATAATAATGCAATATTAAATGTAATAAATTTAATAATAAATGTAATAATTATGTAAAAAAAAAAATAATAGAATCTGTATGTTTAGAACAGGAAGATAGTTTTAAATTTGTGCGAATGTACTTATAAGCGGGTCCCTTTAATGAAAATGCCCTTCCGGTGTCGGGAGAATGGGATCTAACCTAGGTGCGAATTTCTTAACGGTCGGTCCCTGGACTGTTTTTCCCTCTTGTTTTGGTTCATTCGTTTTTCTGTATCAACCCGAGGAGGATGCCAGTGGGTATCGAAACTGTTGTGGAAATAAACTCTGTCTATTAGAGTGGATTTTTATTTTCATATTAAGATTACAAAGGTTCCGCGCGATGATTCCTCATTTCGCGAAGATCAAGCTTGTCGCCCCTCCTCTCGAGTTAGCCTGGTGAAGTAGTGAGTTGGTTTCTTGTGCTCTCCACCTCACATAGCTAGGTATGCCCGGCTCATCGGGGATTGTTCTGAGCCAGGCGTCTAATCTTCTTTTGAAGATGTCCACTGCAGCTCCCTTCGTGTTTCTTAGGTCTTTGGGCAGCTGATTAAACAGTTTTGGTTCTCTCACCACAAAACTATTTTCTTTCAGGGTTAAGGATGTTCCCTGTCTCACCTTTAATTTGGGAACACGACACAGTCTGCCGTTTCTACTTTCCACCGTTGTTTGGGGAGTTATAGGGTTCAGAGTAAGATTAGGGACTAGTTTCTCCATTATTTTCCAAGTGTAAATAATGGTGTATCTCTCTCTTCTCCTTTCCAGTGAATATAGGTTTAGTTCGAGTAACCTTTCCCAGTAATTTAGTTCTTTGCACCCATTGATCTTGGCTGTGAAGCTTCTCTGGATCCCTTCCAGCTGTCTCATGTCTTCTTTTTATATGGGGATGTTAGGACCGAGCAGTATTCCAATTTGGGTATGATCAGGGTTTTCAGTAGAGGAATCATTATATTCCTATCCCTTCGTTTAAACGTTCTCAATATCTGCCCCGTTATTATCTTTGCTCTGTTTACTGCTATCTTATTTTGTGTTTCAAATTTCGCATCATCTGTCATTACAACCCCTAAATCTTTTGCTCTAGAATTTCTCTGAATTTCCTGTCCATTTGGGGTCTAATATTCCATATATTTGAGGTCTTCTCTTTTTCCGTATCGTAACAGCTGAAATTTCTCGGTGTTAAACTTCATATTGTTGTCTTCCTTCCACTTGTAGATTCTGTTTATGTCGGTTTGTAGAGATCCTATATCTTCTGGTTTTTTTTTATTTTTCTACTGATCTTTGTGTCATCCGCAAAGGAAGTTACTGTGCTGTCTCTGGTGACGTCCTCATCTACGTCATTTAGCATGATTATATGATTATGAAGAGTAGTGGAGCTAATACTTTTCCTTGTGGTACTGAGCTGAGGACCTCTGATTCTGATGAAGATACTCCTTGTACTGTAACGACTTGCCGCTGCTCACTAAGGAAATTATATATCCATTTCCCTACTTTTCCTGTTATTCCCATATATTTCAGTTTATGTATTATGATTCCATGGTCACACTTGTCAAACGTTTTAGCAAAGTCTGTGTATAGTACATCACAGTTTTCATTACTTTCAAGTGCATCAATAATGTTGTTGTAGTGTTCCATTAGTTGTGATAGGCATGATCTGCCTGACCGAAACCCATGTTGGTTATCACTGAATTTTTTATGAGTTTCCAAAAAGCCATAGATTTTCTGTCTAACTATTCTTTCAAATATTTTAGTGAGATGAGATGTAAGCGACACTGGCCTATAGTTTTTGGCCTCGGATCGATCTCCTTTTTATATTAGGGACTATGTTGACGCTTTTCAGGATGCCCGGTATTTCTCCCGTGTCTAGTGATCGTCTCCATATCCAGTATAGGGACTCAGCGATTGCAGTTTTGCAGTTTTTGATCAGTGTGGCATTCCATTTATCCGGTCCTGCTGTTGAGTGTGTTTTTAGTTTCCCTATAGCTTGTGTAATATCATCCGTCGTAAAGTCGAAGTCCGTTATACTTTCCCCTTGTAGTTCTTCTTCAAAGAACGCGTTTTTATCGCATATCAGTTTGTCAGTTTTTGGGATACTGAATGATTTGTAATGAGCTCTTAATATTTCAGATACTTTTGTTAGATCAATGGTTTCCAAATTTTTTGAGTCATTACCCCATTTTCACATGGATACCTTCATAATGACCCCCACCCTACCTGTACCCACCCCACTTAAAACCAGTCCCAGTATTGCCATGTCGTTTATTTAATCACTTTATGTACTTTAGAAGTATTTGCAGAGTACCGAATTACCCCACTGATAAAGCCAAATTACCCCTATGAGTAATTTACCCATAGTTTGGGAAACGCTGTGTTAGATCATCAGATAAAGCACTGTTCTTGTTTTTGAAAGGTCCGATAGTCGCATGGTTTTTCAACTTTCTTTTTGCGAAATTATAGGAGTACTTTGAGTTAGCCTTTATCGCTTCTATAGCGTCGTCTTCTTTTTCTGTATGCTTCTCAATTAGTTCCTGTATGACGTCATCGATACTTTGCAGTTTATCATTTAATATTTTCCTGATGTTATCTTTACAGTTACTTAACTTTGCAGCCACTCTTTTTCTCTCTCGAAACAATGCCCTCTTTTGTCTCTCGAACCTGCTTCTCTTTCCTCTTTGTTGTATTTTTAGGACATGTTTTTCCACAATTTCTAACGTCTTCTCCTCTAACGTCATTAGCATCTCCTCCGTTGTCTTGGCCTCGAAAATGGTTTTCCAATCTATTACCTCCATGCTGGATGTAACCTCTTCCCAGTTTATAGCTTTGGAGTGAAAATTAAAAATTTCGAATTTGCTTCTTTCTGTTGTGCGTGTTCTTTCCTTTCCTGTTGCCTTATATTAGTTGTTATTTTAATGATGTGGTCCGATATCATAGTTGGGGATATTTCTACCTTATCAATTAGATTACTGTTGTTTGTGAATACCAAATCTAGGCAGTTGTTTTTCTTGTGTTTTCTGTTATTTATATATATATATATATATATATATTATATATATATATATATATATAATATACACACACACACTGTTTTTTTTCTTTATAAAAACTTCGAAAAAAATTTAACCTTAAAGTGGTGGCCCCCTGAAATCTCTTTATATATTTTTCTATATTATTACTGTTATTATTTTTAATGTATTTTTATTTTTAACGTAAAAATTTTGTCCTATGTTCTTTTGGTCCATTAAAAAAGCCATTAACGGATTAAAGGGTTCCCTAGGGGCTAAAATGCTTTAAATTAAAATTTTTACTTGTCAGAGTGTCACCCCAACCTAATTCCTCAACTCTCCGTTTTTGCACCCATATTACTATTATTTTTTTAAAAATGAAATGGAACTAATTTTAAAAGCTCGATTGTAAAAAAATGAGTGCATTGCATAATGTAGGAATTGTTTAATGTAGAGTCAGGTTTGATTATATAGACTTAAATTATCATAATAACGATAATTTAAAGGAATAAAAATAATTGAAAGAGCATATACAGTACTAAATGTTTATAAATAAAAAAATAATATCTGCAGTGTCGCGTTTTCCGCTGATAAATGGATGTCATCCGATATTGCGATGTGACCCCCTCCATTTTCAGATCTTTTCTGTGTTCGTGTGAAACTAAAATCTATATTTGTGGGTTTATGTATTTAAAATGTATGAAGAAGCCTACGTTAAAATGTAGGTCAAAGAGCAAGTGAAAAGGTTTGACTTTCGTCAGAATGAACAATTCAGGTGAAACAAAAACCAGGGTTAACCGATATATATATATTATAATATAAATAATCCATCTTGGACAGCATTATTATCCACTTGTACGTCAATATAATTACAGAAAATATACATTACGCCATTAATTTCGCACTATATCTCTGTGTAGATGAATGCATGAAACAGAAATGCTTTTGTTCTGCTTCCCTTCGATGATGGTTCATATCCTCTGTGAACACTTCAGACCCTTAATTTTGTGCATCCACTTTAATTATCAGATGTAATTTAGACGTGGATATGAAAATTTTAGAGTTAAGTGTTAATGTTAAATGCAGTCCGTATAATGAGCACCGTAATTTCGGATTGCGCCAAACCAACTTTCTGATCAATCGTATCTTTCTCCGTTTGAAATCGCGTGTTGGACTTGGCGGTGTGTGAGCCGAATCTCTCCTATTGTGAGTGAGTCATAATTAAAGTCAATTGGAAGTGTATAATGGCCAAGGCGGAAATGAAAGGAGAGGAATTTGAAACTTTTTCCGCCTATTAAACTCTGTCTCACACCTTTCCACACAAATTATGACCGTAATTTGCACCCACTTCTAGTTAAGCCCATGATGGACAGCCGCAGATATAAAAACGGGTGAATGCTATAGTTTTGCCAAATAAATTACAGGATTCTGCGCCTAAATTATATATTTCTGGTAACTATTTTTTTTATAATTGATGGGAATTTTTATTCCCCAAATAAAGGAACAATAAAAATAAATAAGAAAATATCAATTGACAGACCATTGATTAATCGTTGCTATACAAAAGCGCGTTTCCTTCATTAAGTTAAGAAACGCTATTTTTATAGAGTTCCTTTAAATTTACTATTAAAGCAATTTTCACCACAAATCAAATTTTGAATAGTGTCGTTCACAATTGAAATTTATTTTTCATGATTTTTTATCGCTTAATCGAAATACTTTTAATTTTATATAAAGAATATCGTTACTAATTTATCATTTATAAAGGGTGTACATTTCAGCCACGGGCTATACAAAGATTTCAGGCATGAAACAAAGGTATAATATAGAGCAAAGTGGCAAAATTTGAAAGCGGTGATGCAAATATACATCCAAATTAATGCAATCATGAAATATTAAAGTGGTTAAAAAAATGTTTGCAATATAAACACCATAAAATATTAACTCAAAAAACAATATCAAAGAATAGAAAGATTTATACGGGCCAGATATCAAGATGCGATTCCATCGTATATATATATATATATATATAATATATATATATATATATATATATATTAGGCCGTTTCGAAAAATCGAAATTTATGATGGCTCAACGCACACATACTATAAAAGTAATATGTCATGAATAAAGACTTCATGCAAAATATTAAGACAAGAGCTTATTGTTATCCCACCCCTCAATGCATATCTATTTTACCCCTCATGAGAAAATTTTAATTTTTCTGGCAAATATATTTATTTATTTTGTGATGTCCTCTTAAATTTGGTATATAAAATTCATAAATAAAATTGGAAGATAAGTAGGTAATTTTCAGGAATGGTCCAGTAACCCCCCTATATTCTTTAGAGAGAATTCTAGAAAATTCTTCCTTCAGGATAACTATTCTAGAATTTCCATTTTTTCCCTTTATGGATTATATGATGTTTTATTTGCTTTTTCATCTATAATTACTGATATTTTCACAAGTTTACTGTTCTAGAAAGGTTACTTCATGTTACTTTACAAATTTCTTACAGTAATCAAGTCATAATATAATTTAGGTGAGTGATTAATGATTATATTATATTATTATTAAGACTAACAGGTGGTAAAACTTTTTCCCTCAGAATTATGGCAAAAACCAGAAACAAGTGTGAAGTCTGGTTGGTCGGACAAGTGCTGGAAGAGGGTTTTTCTGAGAAGCAGCTTCCAACTAACAGTGATGTCCTTAAACGTCTTTTTTATCACATTAAGGTGGGAAAGCAAAATGTCTCTGTAGCTTGCGCAACTGTAGCCAACGAAGTTATTGCTATGTGGGAAAAAGCCTCCTTAATTACATCCCACAAGCCTTATATTGTCTCAAAGCTTAAAAGGCTTTACAATAAGCATGAAGGGCTGGTCAAGAACCGAACTCGACGAACTCCTACCCAAGAGAAGAATGAAGCAGAATTTGTCACCAGCTTAAATAAGCTTTTCGATGTAGCTCATTCAGAAGTGGAAACAGAAATAAAATTGCAGGAGGATAAAGATTTTCTTAAGGATCAAAGGAACGATCGTTAAATGATTATGGGTCCAGAAGACAAGGAGTTTTCAAGAAAGGCAAAAGCACGACAGATAAGCATGGAAAGAATGGAAAAACTTCGCAGGAAATCAAAGGAAGAAATGAGGCAATTGACAAAGGTTGTGGATCTCAACCAATGTGAAAATTCCGGTTCAGGAGGAAGTGAAGAATCATCTGGTGATGAATTGTTCTACAGAGCACTCTCATCATCATCTTCAAAAAAGGAGAAGCTTGAACCAGGTGTAATTGTTAGGGATAAAAAGTTCTTGGCTGCTCTGGACCGCACTGGAACATCTGCAAGAGCTGCTATGCACATTGTGGCACCTGCCCTTTCAGCTGCTGGAGTGGAAATTGAAGAGATCACACTTTCATCATCCTCTATCTACAGGTCTCGGCGATCAACACGGATGCAGATGGGAGAAGACATTAAAGCCAGTTTCCAACCAAATACCCCTTTAATAATTCATTTTGATGGAAAGCTTCTTCCATCCATGCATGGGGGTAAGATTGATGTAATGCCCATTGTTGTGACTGGTGCAGGCGAATTAGAAAAATTACTGTCTATTCCAAAGCTTATTTCTGGAACGGGAGAAGAAATGGGGAGAGCAGTTTTAGATGTCTTGAAGCAATGGCCACAAGTAAATGAGTGGGTAGCAGGCCTTTGTTTTGATACTACTGCAAGCAATACAGGTATCCATGCTGGGGCTTGTACCATCATCCAAAAGGCCCTTCAGAGATCACTCCTTTTTCTGGCAATAGCCACCATATCCACGAGCTTCTTATCACTGCAGTTTTTGACATGTTTTTCTCTTCTTCGGGTCCACAAATTCCCTTATTCAATCGATTCAGAGATTGTTGGGATAACATTGATCAGCAGAATTACAAGCCCTATGAACCCAATGATCTCACCTCAGAATCTTTAGATCATTGGATCTTGAAGCACAGAGACAAGCTTATTTCTTTCATCAACTCCAAACTTCAAGAGGGTCACACTCGAGGTGACTACAGGGAATACTTAGAACTTGCACTTATCTTCCTTGGTTGTCCAATGCCTAAAACAAATAAAGGCTCTGATAGCAGATTCCACTACCCAGGAGCTTACAGCAGAGCTAGATGGATGGGAAAGGGCATCTATTCCTTAAAAATTTACTTATTTAGGAACCAATTCCTTCTCACCCCTCATGAAAAACAAGCTCTGATACGAATAAACGCCTTTTCAGTGACAGTTTATCTTCAAGCTTGGTATACATCTCCAGTTGGAATTGATGCTCCAGCAAATGATTTGGCCCTCCTCAAGATGCTACATATCTACAAGATCCAGGTTGATAAGGAAGTGGGTGCTACAGCCCTCAAAAAACTTCAGAACCATGGTTGGTACTTGAGTGAGGATCTTGTAGGATTTGGCTTTTTCTCAAACCTCGTGACTGAAGATGATAAGGTTCTAATGCTCCACAACCTTCACCACGCGCCTCCTCGAAAAGTGAGGGGAAGAAAGGTGGACCCCCGAATGTTGCAAAACCCCAATGACTTAAAGATTACCAGTTTTGTCACAATTCAAACACAAGACTTCTTCAAGTGTTTGAAAATAGAAATTCCCAAGAAACTTGAAGACATTGAGGAGCACCGTAATCGGGTCATGGCAGTCAAAGTAATCAACGACTGTGCTGAACGAGGAGTCAAACTGGCTACAGAGTTTAATGAGAAGCTCACAAAGAGTGAGGAAGAGAGACAACTGGCCTTTCAATTCATTGAAATCAGAGAAAGGAGGTCCCTCAGCCACTGAAATCCCTATATTCTTAATCAATATATGTCTTAAATAGAATTTAAGTCGCTTTGTTTTAAAGCATATTTTTCGTTCAGTCTTATATTTGCTCTAATTATCCATTAACGTAAAAGAAGTGCCATCTGAGGGGTCCCTTTTTATCATTCAAATAAAATGATATTTTTTCTATTTGTTTTTCTTCCTTTATATAAAAAAATAAAAGTGTGTGCGTTTATCAAAATTCAATTTGAAAAATTACCATATAATCGTGAAACGGTCTAAATTATATATATATATAATAGGGTGTCACTTAAATGCAAAGTTTGAAATTTTCATGCTGACACCCCGCGAATCTATTCCATTGGTAAACAAAACATGGTGACTGAAAAATCTTTTTATTTGAATAACTATAAAAGGTCGCCCCCGCCTTCCAAAGTTTAATGCTTGCGCGGCGTCTCCATAATCGTTCATTAGATATCTATATATCTCTATATATGTGTGTGTGTGTATCTGTGTGTGTCTGAATATCTGAGAAATAAAGTGAACAATACTTAACGATTCACCGTTTCTCATTTCAGCTACGTGATTTCTGGTGATGGAAACCCGGAAGTGTATATAGCTATTAGGGGCAGCGGTTGATGAGGTGAAAGGATGCAAGCTTCCTTCCTACAGGCAAGCATTCGGTTACTTCCTTTACCTTCACCATGAAAAGAAAATGACAATACGTGACGCGTTGAGGAAGTCACTTCGAGCAGTGATGTCCTTCTGGGAGAAAGCTCACATTCCAACCAGACTCGAGACACACTGCGTCAGCAAACTGGATAAAGTCTTCGAGGAGTGGAAAGGACTCAAAAAACACGCCTCAAGGACGAGCGATTCACACAAGACGAAAGAAAAAGAATTCATTGAACGCCTCGATCGTCTCTTTGACATCGCCCACGCTGATTGTGAGAAATTGGTCAAGTACCCAGAGGATTGGGAGTTCCTTCAGCAGCAGCGCCAGAAAGGACGTCCAGGTTCAATGGCAGGTTTGGACATGACCCATCAGCGCCAAGTCAAAGATTGTACTCGACGTCGGGAGGAAGAGGAGAAACGAAGAAAGCGATCAGCAGCTGAAATGGAGGCAGTATCCAACGAAGCGGTTTTGGAGTCCTCATCCTCCAGCTCAGATGATAGCGAAGAAAAAGGAGCATGTGGTGGTTCGTTAGCGTCTAAACAAAGAGCAACGAAGAACATCATGACATCGGAATTGGCGGCAGCGCTTGATCGCACGCAACTCTCGTCAAGAAAGGCCACATATCTGCTGTTTGAGGCAGCTTCCAGCTTAGGGCATGATGCTAGCGACTACAACATCAATCGTGGATCCATTCATCGTCAGCGTGAAAAATTCCGTACCCTTAAGGCTCGGCAACTGAAGAGCGAGTTCCAAGGCAATAGTCCGTTGACTGTTCACTGGGACGGAAAACTCATGCAAGATCTGACGTCACGAGAATATGTTGACCGCTTACCTATTCTTGTATCTGGCTCCGGGACAGAGCAGCTCCTCGGGGTGCCAAAACTTCTGTCAGGAACCGCGCTGGCACAAACAAATGCCATCATAGATTGCCTGAATGAATGGGGAGTGACCGATCATGTCAAATCTATGTGTTTCGACACAACCGCGACAAACACAGACCACCGTGGAGGAACTTGTGTTCTTCTGGAAGAAAAAGTTGGACGTGACCTGTTACACTGCGCGTGCAGACACCATGTACTGGAGTTGGTGCTACAGGCGGCATTCGCAGCATCGCTAGATTCAGTATCTACCGGTCCAGAAATTCTGCTTTTCAAGCGCTTCCATGATTATTGGACCCGCATTGACCAGCAACAGTTCCAAACTGCGGACACAGATGCGTTCACCAAAGCAGCTATTTTTAAGCATAGAACGGAGCTCATTGAGTTTGCAAAATCACAAGCACTTCAAGTTCGTGATGACTATCAGGAATTCCTCGATCTTTCCGTCATCTTTCTTGGAGGAGTTCCATACAAGGGACTAAACTTCCGCGCCCCTGGTGCTATGCACCGGAGCATGGATGGCTAAGGGGCTCTATGCTATGCCATCAAGATCTGGCTCTTCCGAAGACAGTTTAAACTGACGAACACTGAGGAACGCGGAATTCGAGATATCTGCCTCTTTTCTGTTCTAGTTTACATGAAAGCGTGGGCAACAGCTCATCTGTCCATCGAAGCTCCGCTGAATGATTGGGAATTGATGAGGACGCTCCTTCGATACCCGCACAAGAAGATCTCTGATGGTACCACCAAGAAGCTGTCTGCGCACCTGTGGTACCATTCGGAGGAGGCAGTGGGTCTGGCGTTCTTTGATGAGAGGATATCGATGGAAGTGAAGTGCAGCATGGTTGCAGCGTTAGATCAAGAAGCCCCTCACATGCCGCCAAAACGACCTTTGGTTCTTGATACTATGTTCCTCAGTGACAGCAAAGGACTGGAGCAACTGATCACAAAGAACACCCGAGGATTCTTCTCAAAACTTCAGTTGCCAGATTGCTTTCTGCTCCACCATCCCAGTTCATGGACGTCAAACTCTGAATACGTGCAAGCTCGGGATGTGGTCTCCAAACTTGCAGTGGTGAACGACAGAGCAGAACGGGCCGTGGCTCTGGTGAAGGAGCTGAACGGAAAGTTGACAGTGAAAGAAGAACAGCTCCAGTTCCTCGTTCAAGTTGTCACTGACCACAGAAAGCAACACCCAGCTCCGAACAAATCAGCATTAGTGAGGACGCGAAAGAACTAATCACTGATCAGCGTATGAGCACCAATTATTCTGCTACTGTATATGTATTTTATTTCTCAAAGTTTTGCTTTTGTTGCTTCTCCATTTTGTACCATTATTCGCCAAATTATGTCTTCTATTTTGATTATATAATAAACTGTTTGTATTCTTTGCGTTTTTAAGTGTCTTACTTTCGTTATTTCACCAAATTGCCTTGTTTTTTTTTATCTGGTTCGGCCCAAGCTGTGAACACTGAACAGCTTGTTGACGTCAACAAATGGGTCTTGTTTTCAGTGACGAGGGCGACCTTTAAATGATGACCAATCAGGACCAGATTTCTCTTCCGTATGTTTTACACCAAACGGAACAATATTAGGGGGTGTCATAGGAAAATATCCATCGTTTAATTTTCCCCCTATTACCTAGTGACACCCTAATATATAATATATATATATATATATATATAATATATGAAAATTATTTCACGAAAGTAACACGTGAAAAATATTTATGATGAATAAAACCACGAAGGAAAGGAAACACAAAATGGTGCTCAAGCGCTTTCGTCTAATGACATCCTCAGGAACACTGAAGTACATAAAAGGGTAACAGCCTATATATAGGTAACAGAAAGAAAAAAAAAAGAAAAATAAATAACATACATACATACATACACACACACATATATATATACATACATATCTATATATACATATACATACATATCTATATATACATATACATACATATATATATACACATATATATATGCAATAAACAGAGAAGTAAAAATAAAAATTAAAAATTAAAATTAAAGGATTATCAGTGAGGCGTACAGATTTGTAAGGAATAATATCGATTTTTAGCACAAGATCAAATGGATTATAAAAATACAAATTTATATTGGAAAACTGCCCGGGTTTTAACACTCTGCCTATGGTCAGGTTTCGATATATATAAAAATAAAATGCAAATTAAAAGTTAATAAAGTAGCAGACAAGTTTACCAAAGATTTAGTGTTCTACCCTTCTTATCTAAATCTGTTTGGAAGGAATTCAAAATAACAGGATCGAGTTGAAAAAGACCTTTGCTTATGTTGAAGTTATTTGAAAGTTGGATAATGGCAGACTCAAGAATATTTCTATTAACAATGTTGCTAGAATGGAATAAAACTGAAGCATTATTCCAATCAATACAGTGGGCTAACTCTGACAAATGGACAAAAAGGGCACTGGACAACTGTCCTGTTCTAACGGAATATTGATGCTGTTTTATACGTGTGTGCAAATCCTTTCCCGTCTGACCTATGTAAAAGGAATCACATTGTTTACAACCAATTTTATAGATAATGCCTGAATTATTGGTAGGGCTATTTTTTACTATGATATTTTTCACAATATTGTTATATGAAAATACTACATTAATATCCAAAAGTTTAAGTACATTAGCAATGCCCAAAAAGCCCGGGAAAAATGGAAGTACTAAAATATTTTTTGACAAAGTACGAGTGTTATTATTGACACGATAGAAAGTTCGTTTTGCCTTGTTGAGACAAGATTCCATAAACGCAGATGGATAACACAAATCACTTCCAATACCGTTGATTTTTTCCAATTCGGCATCGATGTATTCCGGACTGGCGATCCTAAGGGCGCGGAGAAACATTGATGAAAAAATGGCCTTCTTAGTAGGGGTGTCATGTCCCGAGTAAAAGTGTACGTAGGACAAATTTTTTGTTGTTTTCCGATAGATACTAAACTTAAAACCTGGGCTTTCCCTATGTACACGCACGTCCAAAAATGGGATTGAATTGTCTTGTTCCACTTCT
Source organism: Bathynomus jamesi (assembly GCA_023014485.1). NCBI lineage: Eukaryota > Metazoa > Arthropoda > Malacostraca > Isopoda > Cirolanidae > Bathynomus > Bathynomus jamesi. The sequence continues at coordinate 573,058 of JAJOZX010000694.1, read as the reverse complement.
AAAGTAAACTTAATGGAGGGGACTTGATCATTTAACTGAAGGAGGAAGTTATCCAGGTCACGATTCATGGGCCAGATACACAAAATATCGTCGACGTACCGCAACCACGGGATGCCAACCCCCAGGATTCTCGGAATATAAGTAATTTCGAAAAACTCCATATAAATATTGGAGAGGAGGGGCGATAAGGGGTTGCCCATGGCCATCCCAAAAACTTGTTGATAATACTCGTTATTGAAAGTGAATTTACAGTCTTTGATGCAAAGCTTAATAAGTTCCAAAACAATGTGTGAAGGTAGTGGCAGGTCATACTTATATAATTCTTGGGAGAGAAAGTCAAGCATATCGTCTATCGGCACTTTTGTAAACAATGAACAAACATCAAAACTGATCAATCTATCGTTAGTTTCAGTCCGTGCATTATTCAATTTTTCAGTAAGATCCATGAAATTTTTTTCATGTGAATCAGAGATAGTTCCGAGAATGGGGGACAAGACTTTGACAAGCCATTTGGAGAGTTTATAAGTAATAGAGCCCACCGAGCTAATAATAGGGCGCATAGGGTTGCCAGGTTTGTGGGTTTTAATAAGACCGTAAAGGTAGGGCAGAGCAGGTGAAGTGGACATGAAAAGCGGAATTAAGTCCTTATGATCTTTGAGAATGCGTTTCAAGCCACTATTAAATGATTTGATGACGTCATCCTGCGGGTTCTTCCTAAGTTTGCTGGATGTGGCGGGGTTCTGGAGAAGCTCGTTCATCTTTCCGATGTAGTCCACTTTGTCCATAATAACTATGGTGTTAGCCTTGTCTGCTTTAGTAATATGGAGCTCCCCATCTTTTTTTAATTGTGAGAGGCTATTGCGAAAACGTTTAGGAAAGTTATCTTCGTAATTACCATTCGCCGCACTATAAACGAGGCCTTTAACTATGTTAAACAAATACTGAGGGAGATTACACTGTTTTTCAAAACACGCGAGACTGTAACAAATTTGTAAAGCCGAAGGTTTTTTAACAATAAAAAAGGACATACCATATCCAAGGGCACTTTTTGCATCGTCACTAATGTTTTTCGAAGAAAGGTTCAAAACACACTTTGAGCTTGCTTTTTTACTCCACTGACTATCTCGAATGAGACTTTTAATTTTTCGATCCAAAATGTTACGAAGTGAAGTAGTTCTCCGACGCAACTCGTTGTAAATTTCATCAAACAAGGGTTGGATCCACGGTTGGGGAATAACGGTTAAAAAAATTATGGCTTGTCAAAGTCTTGTCCCCCATTCTCGGAACTATCTCTGATTCACATGTAAAAAATTCCATGGATCTTACTGAAAAATTGAATAATGCACGTACTGAAACTAACGATAGATTGATCAGTTTTGATGTTTGTTCATTGTTTACAAAAGTGCCGATAGACGATATGCTTGACTTTCTCTCCGAAGAATTACATAAGTATGACCTGCCACTACCTTCACACATTGTTTTGGAAGTATTAAGCTTTGCATCAAAGACTGTAAATTCACTTTCAATAACGAGTATTATCAACAAGTTTTTGGGATGGCCATGGGCAACCCCTTATCGCCCCTCCTCTCCAATATTTATATGGAGTTTTTCGAAATTACTTATATTCCGAGAATCCTGGGGGTTGGCATCCCGTGGTTGCGGTACGTCGACGATATTTTGTGTATCTGGCCCATGAATCGTGACCTGGATAACTTCCTCCTTCAGTTAAATGATCAAGTCCCCTCCATTAAGTTTACTTTAGAAGTGGAACAAGACAATTCAATCCCATTTTTGGATGTGCGTGTACATAGGGAAAGCCCAGGTTTTAAGTTTAGTATCTATCGGAAAACAACAAACAATTTGTCCTACGTACACTTTTACTCGGGACATGACACCCCCACTAAGAAGGCCATTTTTTCATCAATGTTTCTCCGCGCCCTTAGGATCGCCAGTCCGGAATACATCGATGCCGAATTGGAAAAAATCAACGGTATTGGAAGTGATTTGTGTTATCCATCTGCGTTTATGGAATCTTGTCTCAACAAGGCAAAACGAACTTTCTATCGTGTCAATAATAACACTCGTACTTTGTCAAAAAATATTTTAGTACTTCCATTTTTCCCGGGCTTTTTGGGCATTGCTAATGTACTTAAACTTTTGGATATTAATGTAGTATTTTCATATAACAATATTGTGAAAAATATCATAGTAAAAAATAGCCCTACCAATAATTCAGGCATTATCTATAAAATTGGTTGTAAACAATGTGATTCCTTTTACATAGGTCAGACGGGAAAGGATTTGCACACACGTATAAAACAGCATCAATATTCCGTTAGAACAGGACAGTTGTCCAGTGCCCTTTTTGTCCATTTGTCAGAGTTAGCCCACTGTATTGATTGGAATAATGCTTCAGTTTTATTCCATTCTAGCAACATTGTTAATAGAAATATTCTTGAGTCTGCCATTATCCAACTTTCAAATAACTTCAACATAAGCAAAGGTCTTTTTCAACTCGATCCTGTTATTTTGAATTCCTTCCAAACAGATTTAGATAAGAAGGGTAGAACACTAAATCTTTGGTAAACGTGTCTGCTACTTTATTAACTTTTAATTTGCATTTTATTTTTATATATATCGAAACCTGACCATAGGCAGAGTATTAAAACCCGGGCAGTTTTCCAATATAAATTTGTATTTTTATAATCCATTTGATCTTGTGCTAAAAATCGATATTATTCCTTACAAATCTGTACGCCTCACTGATAATCCTTTAATTTTTAATTTTTAATTTTTATTTTTACTTCTCTGTTTATTGCATATATATATGTATATATATATATATGTATGTATATGTATATATAGATATCTATGTGTATATATATATATGTGTGTGTATGTATGTATGTATGTTATTTATTTTTCTTTTTTTTTTCTTTCTGTAACCTATATATAGGCTGTTACCCTTTTATGTACTTCAGTGTTCCTGAGGATGTCATTAGACGAAAGCGCTTGAGCACCATTTTGTGTTTCCTTTCCTTCGTGGTTTTATTCATCATATATATATATATATATATATATATAATAATAATAATGCGTCGATTCCAAGGTTTTGTGTATTTAGCACTACACATCGCTAGGAAATTAAGGGAGATGTCAAAAAGTGGAACATACCTCACAACCTTTCAGGTGTTCCGTGAGATGATTACTCATTTCACGGAGGTCGTTTGTTACCCCTCCTCTCGAATTGGCCTGTTGAAGGAGAGAGTGGGTTTCTTGCACTCTTCACTTTACATAGCTAGGTACTCCCGCCTTATCTGGCACTGTTCTCAGCCAGGCATCCAGTCTTCTTTTGAAGATTTCCACCACTACACCAGTCGTGTTTCATATTTCCTTGAGCAGCTAGTACAGCGTAAACAAAATTTTGTTTAGGCTCTACCCGAGGTACTGTATATATATATATATATATATATATATATAATATATATATACGAGTATATACTTCTTACCATCTCCCTTCACTCCCTAACGAGGTGTGCTGCTAAATATACGAATGGACTTCGAATCACTCTTCATTTTTTCCTGTGGGTTTGCATCATTTATTGTTTTCATTCGTTGAAGTGTGAAATTCAGTATATATATTTGTATAGAGAAAGTGCTTAAATAATGTTACCACTTAGTATGGGGGTGCTTCCAAAAATATATTTCAATACTGTGTATTTATTGTTTATAAACGCCATAAATACATTTATAAACGACATTATTATTAAAAAACAAGCAAATAAACACACAAATACTTACATAAACAAAAAACAACAACACAAACTATAAGTGTTAAGCAATAACATAATATAATATTATTAGCGCCATGTAAGTGGTAATTATTTTTAAAGCACCTTGTATATACGGTATATACACGGTGAACCAAAAGTAGGTGGACCGTAGGTTGAATACGGTTTGTGTTATATTATATTATAACTATGGTGTTCATTATAACTATGGTGTTTGTGTTATATTATATTAAATATTATAACTAAATTTATTTAAATTTTATTTTGTATTATAGTATACAAAAAAATTAAATATGTATTCTCAAAATAAACGTTATCATTTACTGTCCACCTACATTTGGTTCACCCTATATATATTACCTACTTACTTTGTGCGGGTTCGAACGACGGTTCAGGATCGATCTGCGGTCGACCCCTCTGCAGCATCCCACCTCATTTGCGGGATTTGGTGAAGGAGGGAATTGCTGTCTGATCTCCTCCTGCCCTCGTAACCAGCCACGCATGGCTGGTCAGGCACTTTGCACAGGAATCTGTCCAGCTGGTTCTTGAAGTTATTCAGGTCGGTGTGCTGCAGTTATATATATATAAATAAATAAATAAATAAATAATATATATATATATATATATACACACACATATATATATATATATATATACAATAATAATAATTAGCATGAACAATGAATATGGAGTTGGATATTCTTCGGAGTGCGATAACACAGAACATTGTTCTCATTGATTATGAAGAAAAGTCTCGTCAGTCGACTGACAATGCTGCTGTGAGCATGTACAGTATATACTATATATATAGTTCTGATAAAAAAATTAGCAAAAAGTTATTAGAAAATGGTTTAGAAATATAATGTTATGAAACCTTTGAATTATGCAAAATGAGTCAAATTCAACAATAAATACAAGTACAGGGTGAGTCAAAAGTCTGGAAACATAGGAACTATGCTTTTCAATGCAAATATACATATACAGTATATTTGCATTGAAAGGCATAGTTCCTATGTTTCCAGACTTTAGACTCACCCTGTACATTAAAAACACGCGATTGGAATGAACCTTTCATTATTATTATTATTATTATTATTATTATATAAATAATAAGAAAAGCAATTTTGATAGGAATTGTATCACTCTACTGTATAAATGTAGTAGGAGTAAGTTTGAAGAAAGAAATGTTTAATGAAAGTTGAAGGAAAAGGAAGAAAGAAACGGTTATATTACTTAAGTAATTCGATAAACTCCTTATTAATAAATGTGTTTTATTTATTTTGATTAGATATGTTGAAGAATTAAAATAAGAACTAGCATTTATTAACTTCATTAGTTATGCAATGAAATTATGTAAGCATGTTTATTTTATTGCAACATGAACCCCACCAATAAAAAAGGAAGCGGCATGCTGATTGGTTGATGCTTAAAAGCTGATGCGTAATTGGCTAGAATGTCTCCTCCTCATATAGAAATACTTTTAAACACTTAAAATACTTTTAAGTAATCCATTTAATATACTGTATAAGACAGAGTACTATATAAAGTATGTATAAATAACTATTGAGGGTCTAAATAGGTCATTAAAATATACACTCCAATAGGCAAAGGAAAAAATCTTCATAACGAACAACCTCTCTACAGCGACAGCATTTTGGCTTATATATTTTGTTATAGAGAGATTTTACTATATATATATATATATATATATATATGATACACACAGACTGTGCATGGAACAAGGAACTCTTCTAGGATAATTAAATCCATTATAGTCCGAATAAGTAATGGTAAATGACAAATACCATAGTTTTTGTTTTTCATGATGCTAGCCTGACGCGGGCAACGGGTCACTCGCAAAGAGGTCCCAAAAATATAGTTTCCCTCACCAGCTATCTGCAAAGCAGATAGGATCCAGCTTTGGGAGAGGATCTAGGGTTTAAAGCAGCCTAGCCCAGCTACATTTAGAACGTCAATATAGCAAAAGACTCGCTGCCTTCACGTCAGATTGAATACATCAAAGAAAAAGGGGTAACTATTATATTTTTAACCAAAAACCAAAACTTAAAACTCAACTGGTAGAATTGAGCGTCCACTTTTCAAGGCACATAACATGTCCGTTTCATGAAAAAGAAAAACTATGGTATTTGTCATTTACCATTACTTATTCGGACTACAGTGGATTTAATTATCCTAGAAGAGTTCCTTGTTCCATGCACGGTCTGTGTGTATCATAAAAAACCTCAAGGAACCATTCTGAGTTCATTCCCATATATATATATATATATAAAGTCACAATGTTTCAGACCAACAAAGACCCTAGGATCCACTCATGGCTGGTCTACCTAACTGTGTTCGTAATTGTGTATTGTGCATGTCCTCCGTGGTGGCGGAGGGGACCTACAACTTTACGTGGGTTCCGAACCACAAAGCCTTAATTTTACTACCTTAAACTATACCCAATCTATCAACATATGCGTCTAATCGATTTTTAAACATGTTTATAGACGTGCTACTAATTACTTCTACCGGCAAACTATTCCAGCTATTTACTATTCTATGCGTAAAAAAGTTTTTGGCAACTGCTGTCTCGAACCTTCTACTTGTCAACTTACACCCGTTATTTCTAGTCCTATTATATTGAGATATTTCGAAAAAGCTATCTCTATCTACGTTATCGAACCCATTCATAATTTTGAAAACCTGGATTAGATCACCCCTTAGCCTCCTAGTCTCGAGTGTAGTCAATTTTAACTCCTTAAGCCTATCCTCGTACGACTTTGACCTAAGCGACGGAATCATCTTAGTTGCTCGTCTTTGAACTCTTTCGATTTTGTCTATATCTTTTCGCATATGCGGATTCCAAAATTGGATCGCGTACTCCAAATGGGGTCTAACTAATGATTTATAAAGAGGAACTATAATATCGCGCGATTTGTACTCAAAATTCCGAGCTATAAAACCTAACACTTTGTTCGCTTTATTGACCGCTGCTGTACTTTGTTTCGCTACTTTTAAATCACCAGTGACTATAACTCCTAAATCTTTTTCCTGCTCTACGCTTGTTAACTCCTTCCCTGACATACTATACGCAAAATTACCGTTACGCGAACCTATATGTAAAATTTTGCACTTATCGACGTTAAATCTCATTTGCCATGTGACTGACCAATCAACGATTTTATTCAGATCTTCCTGGATTTTACCTCTATCTTCGTCATTAATCGCCCTACCACCCAGCTTCGTGTCATCCGCAAACTTTGAAACTGTACTGACTAGGCCGACATCTAAATCGTTATATATATATAAGAAAAAGCAAGGGGCCCAATACAGAACCCTGAGGAACGCCACTCGCTACATTAGCCCAACACGACTCCGCTCCATCAACGACCACCCTCTGTTTCCTACCTCGCAACCACTCTTCTATCCAATTTATTACTACACCCCTGATTCCATGAGCCTTAGTTTTTTCAATGAGTCTTTTGTGCGGTACGGTGTCAAACGCTTTTTGAAAATCTAAATACACTACATCAACCGCCCGATGACTATCGTAAACGTCAACCACGCTTTGAAAAAATTCTAAAAGATTAGTTAAGCAAGATTTGTTTCGCCTAAAACCGTGCTGCGTATTTCTAACTAAGTTATGCAATTCTAAGTGTTCGACTATACGATCCCTAATTATTGATTCCAGTAGCTTACCTACAACAGACGTTAAACTGATTGGCCTATAATTTCCCGCCGCACCTTTATCGCCTTTCTTAAAGATAGGTGTTACGTTTGCTAACTTGAAATTATCTGGTACGCACCCCTCAGAAATAGACGCATTAAAAATCTTTGTTAGCGGCACAACAATGCTATCTTTTAATTCTTTTAGTTGTATGGGATATATGGAATCCGGCCCCGGTGATTTACGCATTTTCATTTTATCAATATAGCGCATTACCTCCCTTCACTAACCACAATATTATCCAAAATATTACCATTATCAAAAGGTATTATGTCTATGACCGTAGGGATATTCGTTACATCTTCTATAGTAAAAACTGACGTAAAAAATTCGTTTAGCAAGGTAGCCATTTCCTTGTTTTCAGAAACTAGATCTCCGTTAACATTTTTCAACGGCCCCAAGACACTTTTTACTGGATTTCTATTGTTGACGTATTGAAAGAATCGCTTGGGGTTTTCTTTACCGTCACGAGCTATGGAGATTTCAAATTCGCGCTTGGACTTTTTTATTACACTTTTCGCTTCACGCCTTAGAGATATGTAGTTGTTTCGTAACCACAAATTGTCTTTATCGCACTTATGTAGCCTATAAGCCCTATCTCTACTCTTTATAATGTCTCCTACTCTAGAAGTAAACCACAAGGGCTTGTTGTTTACTTTCGCACGCTTAATTTTGTACGGTACACATTCCTCATTTATAGTCCTAAATACTGTTTCAAACGATTCCCACATTAGTTTTGCGTTGGAGATCCCCATTACGTTTTCCCAATTGACGTGTGACAATTCATTTCGAAATTTACAAAAGTCTGCGTGCTGGAAGTTAGGAATTTTAGTCGAGTTAGCTGGTTTCGAGTGACTTACTGAGAGGACAAACTCTACCATATTGTGATCGCTATTGCTTAACGGTTCTATTACTTGAAGATCAGTGATTAGCCTATCATCCGTAGTTATTACTAAATCTAAAATACTGTCCAACCTCGTAGGTTCCCCAACCTTTTGAATAAGAAAGCTATCCTCGAGAAAATTAACTAAACGATTACCTTCTCTGCATTGTATCGTAATTCACGTTGGCGCAATTAAAGTCACCCATAACTAAGTCCTGCTCACTACCTATTATTCTCTTTAGTTCACGATATAACGCTTCGTCCGTATCAGCTGTTTGATTAGGGGGCCTATATATAACCGCAACAACAAGTTTGAAATCGTTCAATTTAAGTTCTGCTATAGTCGAATCTATCGGTTCTGGAATTGTGTGCTTTACTTCTATAACGTTCGCAATATTATCTTTGATATACAACATAACACCGCCTCCTCGCCTACCTATTCTGTTTTTAACAAAAAGTCTATAACCTCTAATTTGATACTCCCCTACAAAGTCACGTGTTTCAGTGCTAAGCCACGATTCATTTATCGCAATTAAATCATAGTCTTTACAAGCAATTAAAGAAAAAAATTCGTTTATTTTATTTCGTAGGCTACGAGCATTTAAGGATAGAACCTTCAAATTGTTTGTAATTGCGACACCTTCGCGAGCGCAGGGGAAAGTGGAAATTACGCTGGGACCGTTCGAGTTACGGCAGCCTGAAAAGAAGAGACAGTATTATGAAATAGTCTTCCTAAACGCGCAGCTCCAACGTCATTAAGATGAAGTCCATCTCCGAGGAACAAGTCCCTCCTGCCGTAGAAACTGTTCCAAAAATTCGCAAAATGCACTCCTTCCTGTTGGCAAAGAGACTTTAGGTTATTGTTGATATAGGTCGCCTTGCTGTAGAAATCGCTACGTTGGATAATTCGAGGAAGTATACCTGTTAAAACAATCTTATTAGTTTTTTCCTTTAGTCGCTAGTAAGTCCCTGTACCTAGCCAGCAGTCTTCCGATCTAGAATTTAAAACGTTATTAGTACCGACATGAATAACATACGTTGTGTCCTCAGAGGTTCCGTCTGTAAAATGGTCAACACTATTAGTTATATCCTCCACCCTTGCACCAGGGTAGCAGTAACGGCGCCTACGACGAGGGTTTCTCCCACAGAATTCCTCGAGCTGTCCTCGAACAATGGAATCGCCAACGAGTCGTATTTTCGGCTCATCAGCATCTTCGAAACCTAAAACAGAAAACTTATTGTTTGTTATTACTGGTAGACAAGTCTTCAGTTTTCTCACTGGAGCTTCATTACGCACTTAAACGAAGGGTTGGGAACGAGGGGAAGAGAGAGAGCTATTAGTACTATTTATATTATTAGTAGAAACTGAGGCAGGAGGGGTCGTAACTGGAGTCCCAAGGGATTCTAATTTTGGCGTCAGGAGCATCACCCTTTCTTCAAGCCTCACTCTGGCCTCCCTCTCATGTTCTAACTCGTTCCTCAGGACTTCCATGCTTGAGCACACCTGCTAACTAACTGTTCATTATTATTAGCCATTGTAAACGCGTAAGCGGCAAATTTCCCTTCACAGCGACTGCAAGTACTTGACGGGGGTGCCATGCTCTTAATTAATTAAAAAACAAAAAAAAACGAGCGTTTGGAAATTAATAAATTACAACGTAAGTCTACCGTGTGCTTACTGTGTCGTCACCTGCGCAAGCCCGCAAAAATGTTCTTGAAACGCAGAAACATTTTCTTGTAACATAGATTTATACTAAATGAATATATACTTAATTAAGCTACCGACGAAAGATCTGTAAAAGAAAAAGTATTAATAAAACTTATCTGTCCGCTATTTAACCGACTTTTTTCTTTCCTTTTTTCCTTTTTCTCATGGTGGGTGACCACACTCTACTTGATCCCCGTAGCAAGGGAAAATGAACCTTATGAAACCTCGTTTTCTAATAGATTTGAAAAACAAACAAGGCAAACAAGGGATTTCAACCTTATGAAACCTCGTTTTCTAATAGATTCGGAAAACAAACAAGGCAAGCCACGTGCACTAGCCTTGGTTTAATCAAATAGTATAGTAATGCATAAAGTCAATAAATGGAATATATTCTTCAATGAATGATTAGTAACACGAAGTAATTTAGTTAAGAATGCACCAAACACTATTTTTTTTAAAGACACTTCAACGAAAACCACTTATTCAATTGGTAACACTGGACACTCGATAAAACACGTCTGTTCACAAGGAAAGACTGATCACTTCTGAGGAAAGACTGATCACTTCTCATATATTTTTATTTATATATTTATAAAAATGAACAATGAATAATTCCTATATTTTTATATTCATTCGTATAATTCTTATATAATTCGTATATTTATATAAACCTTATATTCATTATAGTCAACTAATACTTATTTTTGTATACATTTATATTCATATATTCATTTTTACATAGAGACCAAAATCGCATAAACGCTGATGCGAGTTTGGATAAATTTTTGATTTTGTTTCTATTTTATTTCTGCCAAATAATTGGTGAATTGTTTCTCTTTAAAATTACTTAATCATTTTTTTAGATTTAGCTTAATAATGAAACTTGATTAAGTTTTGCAATGTTCATTTTCTGTATACATTCTCTCTTCGTTATAAAAGATGAAGTCATGTCTTGCTTAACGTTTAATTTTAAATTTTAAGCCTTTAATTTTTTCTCATATGCATGTTTAAGCGTAATTCACAATAAAATGCATATTTCAATTTCCATTTTTAGTTAACTCGGCAGATCATGATAACATGAGACCTGTCAATATGCGGTTTAAAATAAAAATATGGCTTCATCTTCAAATATCTTGCTTATTTGTTTAGACGTTGCCACAGCTAAAATATTTACCTTATCTTCAAATATTTTGCAAAATAATGCAGCCTACTGAGAATAAAAACCAAACAAGTCAACATTAAATAATAATGATGCCCACAAAATTTGGGTATATAAACTCGTGTAATTTTTGAAATTATTATTCTGATTTCGCTGATCTATCTTAGAGGCTGAGCATTACTTGTAATATTTTAGCAGTAAAACTACAGTAAGATAAAATTCTTGTCTTCGAGCCTTGCTCTCTTCAGAGAACTTAGTCTTAAATAGAGAAAAATAATTTCCCGATTCGTTACAAGAAGAATCGGGGAACCTTCAGAGAATTTAGTAAGCTCCACAGAATCCTCCGATCCACCACAAGAAGAAATCAGAGAGTAGTATAGAAGAAACTACTGCGATTCCCTATACCAGGGGCAGTGATGTAGTCGAGACCACCAAGTCCGAGACTGAGACCGAGACCGAGACCTGATCCTGTGAGACCAAGATCGAGACCGAGATCAAAGGTTCGAGATCGAGATCTACCTTCCGAGATCGAGACCGTTAAAATTTGAGACCGAGATCGAGACCAAGCTCATGCCCTTTCAATTTGTTTTACACTAGTATGGAAATTAGACTATGTTAAGTATATTAATAAACTAATAACTACTTTCTCAGATGTAGTGTGTTGAATGCAAAAAGTGTAGCCTATAAATTAACAAATGAATATATATATATATATATATATACACGTACTTTTTATTTATTTACTTCTTTTATATCTGTTACAGAAGGTTTAATGAACGTACCCACTACCCAGTTTGACTTGTGCATTTATTTAAAGCATGATAGGTGCTCATTACACTTAAGGAACATCAGCATGCTCAGAAGATCTGCTGAAGTTCGACTTCTGTGGGGCCTCATTATTATGCCTCCATGGCTAAACACACGCTCAATTGGAGCACTAGAGGCAGGCACTGTTAAAACAGCCATGGCAATATTGGCCAGTGATGGGAATTTATCCCTTTTCTGGTGCCAAAACTTTATTGGAGAGCAGTTGTCTAAAATATGAGATTCATCGATCTCTATTTAGTGTTCCCATTTTCAATAAAATTAATCTGACGGGGGCGGGGGGGGGGGATTTTTTGTAGCGCTAACCTACAAAAATCCAGACCCCCCCCGCAAGACAAACGTGGCAACTCAAAACAGGGTGACTGATTAGTGAATACCTAGAGTCCCTTACTTTTACAAACTTTCATAAACATTCTGAATTGTGTCTGTTCAACCAAGCCACCATCATGAGTATGCCAATAACATAACATGTATTTTTCATTACGGTCTCGAAAGGTCTCGGGGAGAAAAACCGAGACCGCGTCTGTCGAGACCGAGATCGAGACCGAGATCTAAATAGCGGAGACCGAGATCGAGATCGAGATCTGCAAATTGGGTCTCGAGATCGGTCTCGAGACCGAGACCGATCTCGAGACCTACATCACTGACCAGGGGTTCCCAAATTGTGTTCCGCGGAACACTTCTCACGGTATACAAGTGTTCCGCGGAACACCAATTTGGGAACCCCTGCCCTATACGGTACCAGCTATTCCAGAGTAACAAATCCGTTGCTGCCACCTAACCAGAACCTCCGTCAACTTTGAACCGACCAAGGCCATATATATATGCAGGGTGTTTCAGGAGGAAAGGTCAATACTCCGGGAGGTGATAGTATCGGTCATTGTGAGAGAAAAAGTTCATATGAACATGTGTCTAATTCTGAATGGTTACGGAGATAGAGCTGTTTGAATCTGATGCGCGCGCAGCTCTTCCTCCCCCTTCCCTCCCCTATAACCTTGAACCATGTAAGCTGTAATGTAAGCATGTAACATAAGCCAATCGACAGCTGACTGTTGTGAGTGACATTGTTTGGTGTTTGAAGCAGTGTTAAGAATGCCACACACCTTCACACATGCCGAATATGCAGATATGGTGTATGTCTATGGTTTTTGCGATGGAAGTGCAACAGTTGCTGTTGCAGAATACCGTCGACGGTTTCCGAACCGCAGAATTCCGGATCGAAGAGTGTTTACCAGGGTTTTCAACACATTGCGTGAGATTGGTACACTTCCCAGCGCTCATGTTTCATCTGAACGTGAAGGTCAACAAGATGTGGATGAAGTGGAAAACATTCTTCAGTTGGTAGAGCGTAGTCCTACTACTAGCTCACGAAGAATTTCTACACGTCTCGGTGTACCACACACAAGAGTATGGCGAACATTACGTGAGGAAGGCTTGCATCCATATCATGTACAGCGTGTACAACACCTTCAACCAGGAGACGCTGCCATGCGACTGGAATTTTGTCATTGGGTAAATGCTAATCGCCGATTGCTTCGATTAATACTGTTCACCGATGAAGCTACTTCCACCCGTGACAGTATCAACAACACTCGTAACTCTCATCGGTGGTCAGACGAAAATCCAAATGCCACTGTGGAAACAAATTTTCAACATCACTTCTCTGCCAATGTGTGGTGCGATATCATCGATGATCAGCTGATTGGCCCTGTTACTTTAGAGAATCGTCTTACAGGACAAAGTTACCTAGAATGGCCACCAAGGTCTCCAGACCTCTCTCCGTTAGATTATTGTTTGTGGGGGTGGATGAAAAGTCAAGTTTACAAAAGAAAGGTGGATACACGAGACGAATTGCTCGCGCGCATTTTGGATGCTGCTGCCCGCATAAAGGAACGTCAAGATCAACTCAGACGAACAACAAGCGATCTTCGCACACGAGTTACAAAGTGCGTTGAGGTTGACAGTGGGATTTTCGAAAACGTATTGTAAACTGTAACAAATTTGTCATTTCTGTATCTGATACCATTCAAAATGCCAATGCTTAAACATTAAATGTTAGAAACAGTAATTGGTTTCTCTTTCTTGATTACCATTAACAATGCTTTTGTATTTGTAGATTCAAACAGCTCTATCTCCGTAACCATTCAGAATTAGACACATGTTCATATGAACTTTTTTTCTCACAATGACCGATACTATCACTTCCGGAAGTATTGACCTTTCCTCCTGAAACACCCTGTGTATAATATATATATATATATATATATATATATATATATATATATATATATATATCATTACATTAAATGATTTATGTTACACTTTATAAAATAAATATTTTCTCATTATATTTGCACTTACGCGGACATTCTTTAGCCGAATCTCATCCCAAACCTGTCATTATCCGAGATAAAAAATTTCTCTCCTAATTTAGAATGTATACACGGAATGATGCTATATTATAAATTAAATGTTAATTTAAACTGTTCAATGACTGCGTACAGAAAAGTTTATTATAATGATGGTTACGCACGTTTGTGCACTTACGAATTACATACACCTAAATACATTTACTCTTCCCCTCCCACATGAACTTATCCCGATTTTAGGTTAACAAAGTACTGTGTTCAAAATTGCCAGGCGTATATATAATATTTTGGGTATAGATTTTATACGCTTATATGCAGAGCTCGAATTGAGGGGGGATGAGGGGGGAATGGCATCCTCCTTGTTAACTCAAAATAACCATCCCCCTTGATATCTAAATAAAATACGCCTTACCAACAACCTAATTCTGACTAAAGCACAGAAAGTAAAATAAAATATTATCTCCGTATTACGTGTTTTGGTTTATTGAAAGACTAATATATCTATCAGTTTTTATGTGATTTAACTGGTTTAGAATAAATATTCTGTAGTCATATAATGTGTTGTGATTAAGGGAAGGGAACAGTGGGGTTGAATGTGATTGGAACTTATATTTCAAAATATAAGTTCCAAGTCAGGTGTTATAATTTACTTTCATGAAAAAATATGGAAATCACTAGAAAAACGTTTCACTAAACTGATGATTTTGCTGCATATCTTTCCCTGAAAAGTCACCAGAATGTAGCATTATGCAGTTACATGTTTTAAAATTTTCACGGGGGCCATGCTCCCGGATCCCCCTACCCTCTCCACCCTCACCTCCATCCCCCTTGTTAAAATTTTACAGTTCGACCACTGCTTATATGCGTTTAATTTAAACCCAAATTATTATCTTCAACCATTATTATTTAGTTTATTTATTTTTAAGAAAAGTTGGCTTCATAATTTTGAATAGAGTAAGTACTTCGTTGGTCTAAAATGGAAACAAATTCTTTGTCGAAATTAAATATATTGCAGAGGTTACTGAGTGCAAGAAAGAATATTTTTTGTTAGTAATGCGAACTTTGAATAAGGAGCTCTAGTGTCCAAATTTATGAATCCTTTCTATAATGCATTCTTAACCGGCTCTTCTACGGGAAATTCATATATACACAGTATCATAAGAGTTTATAAATGAAGCTGTCAAATGGATAACGGCAATAAACAAAACTGAAAGTAATTTCAAGCGTTTATTCCCCAAACCGTGATCGTTTCCTGGGATCAATTTTCTTGTTTTTTGCAAACCAAGAAAGAATTCAAGTACAATCACAATGTGGGTGGGACAGTGGGAATCGAATAGTTTGTGGGTAGAAAAAGGGTAAGATGGTGTTGAGGAGGATAAGCGCGGTGTCTTTAACTGTCACATCAATAAACTCAAATGAGGTGTTGAGTTCCGTATACAATATTTACAATTACATAGAGTATGTTGATCCATGCACGTATATTAAATTAAAAAAATCATTAGTTTTGGTTATAAATAATAAAATACGTGAGAACTTTTGACATACAAACGTTTCGAAATTGCAAATTTTCATCTTCATTATCTTACATATGACAATTATTTATGAGGGCCATAAACCGGCACAGCGCTCAGGCCAACGAATGCTGCTCATTGCTCTAACTCCTGTATTATTATTATTATTATTATTATTATTACCAGCACCATCGGGAGTCGGACCCTTGATCTCAGTGTCTTCGCTTATAAGGAAACGGTGTTACCCACTGAGCTAGTCAGCATCCATGATGCTGTTGTTTAACGGGATTGTTTAACCTCTTTCTCAACATCTAAGGTCATATAACGGAGGGGACCTACAGCTTTACATAGGATCCGAACCACGGGTCGCTACATAATCAAGACGCGGAAGACGGTCCCCTATCAAACTACTATACAGACCAAATGGCGCTTAACTTCGCTGATCGACCGGAAAAGGTGTTACGATACCGGTCACAACCCAGCCCTGACCTAACCTAAGGATCACCTGAAGATCAGGGCCCCCAGCCTTCTTTAGTTAGCTTTATAAGGCTAACTAACGAAAATATCATGACTCAACCTAACCAATCGTCAATGGCGTACAGTTGATCTAACGATTGGTTAGGTTAAGTCGTGATATTTTCGTTAGTTAGCCTTATAAGGCTAACTAACGAAGGCTGGGGGCCCTGATCTTCAGGTGATTCTAACCTAACTTCATTTTTCATGCTACCCTAAGAGTAACCTAACCTGACCTTATTTTTCACGCTACCCTAAGAGTAACCTAACCTAGCCTAACCGAACCTAACCTAACCCCATTTTCCACGCTACCCCAAGAGTAATCTAACCTCATTTTCACAAAAAGGGAAAAAGAGGAAAATATTAAAAATTAAAAATAACCTAACCTAACCGAATGTAATGTGACGGAGTAATAGAGTATAGTAACCTAACCTAACCTAACTCGCATGCATCATACTTTCACGCTGCCCTAACAGTAACCTAACCAAAACCTCCCAGCCAGAGGTTATCCCTCCTACCAGCTGACATAATTGTCAGCTAAATAAACAAGAATGCTTTTCTTGAGTTTCTTCATATAATTTATCAGATTTAAATACATCTGTGCAAATAACTACCGTTTGAGGGTCTACAGATAAACGGTCCAGCATACAATGCCAAATATATATATATATATATATGTGACATTGAAGCATCATTCAAGTGGGCAGAAGACAACAATATGAAGTTCAACGAAGAAAAATTCCAACTTCTAAGATTGAGGGGTCCCGCGTCTTAAGGTACCTAAGCGCCAAAATTAAAATTCGCCAGAAATCGCCTCCAAAGTTCAGCAATATTCTGGCAATAGTATCTCTGTTATTAATTGAGCTAGAACGTTCAATTTTTGGCTAAATTAGAGTTCTAAGTACGCTAATGAAGATGTTGATGAGTTTCTGGAATAGATTTTCATATTTTATATTTTATATATATTTTTAAAAATTTTTTATTTTCTTATTATGCCGAACTTTGGGTGCGATTTCTGGCACAGAATGATTCTATATTAATGTAAATCACATGTATGGCAGGTAAATAAACATTACTGAGTAAAAAGTCAGTGCCTTATTGCCTATTATTAGTGCAAAAATGAAAGAAATTAATAAAAAAAGAAATAGCGGTACTTACGTATTAACGGGGGGGCTTACCACATATTGATGATTGGTTAGGTTAAGTTGTAATATTTTCGTTAGTTGAAAATTTCTAATACATCATATTTTCTAAACAGCAATATTTTTTAAAATATTTTTTTATACAATTTTCTGAAAAAAAATAATTTTTTTAGGCTTCTTCATGATGAAAATTTGGGATCTACCAAAAAGTGAAGAAGATGTGGTCTCTTTTTTTAATCATTGTAAATATTTGAAATATAAATCATTGTAAATATTTTAAAAAATATTGCTATTTAAAAAATATGATGTATTAGAAATTTTCAAATAACGAAAATATTATATACAACTTAACCTAACCAATCATCAATATGTGGTGGCCCCCGTTAATACGTAAGTACCGAAATAGCACTATCACATCTGGGCGGCAGAGCCCAGCTGGCGATAGAGGTGAAAAAAGTAGTTAGCTTCATAAGGTTTTCAACCATACTTCTAGTGTCGTAAGGTCATTATAACCCAAACCAGGCGATAGAGGAAGGGTGAAAATAGTGATATCCATCAAAAACACGTTTTCGCCTGTGGTGGCGCTTAGGTACCTTAAGACGCGTGACCCCTCATATGGTAATAACAAGGTGCTACAGAAAAGGGTACAAAACTCTGCAACCCTAACAGATAACACCAAACCCACAAGCCAGGAATCTTGGAGTAATAATGTCGTTGGATGCAGAATTCAGAGAGCATTATAACATTAAAATTACAACGGTTAGAAAAATAAAGGGACTCATCTGGAGGAGCTTCCGCAGCAGAAAAGCAAACATCGTGCTCAAATTATGGAAGAGTCTAGTCCTACCAATAATTGAGTATTGTTCAGTACTCACAAGCCCATATAGGAAACGAGACATTGCGAACATAGAAGTCATACAAAGGACTTTACGTCTAAGATAGAGGAAACGAAAGGTGAAGACTATTAGTCTCGATTACAATCCCTGAAACTGTACTCTCTGGAAAGATGTGAGCAGTACACAATAATATACCGCTTGAGGGAGTTCCGAATGGGGTCCGACCTAGGCAGCATAAGCCTTGCTTAAGAATAGTTACAACTAATAGATTTTCTCTCTTAGAGCCAGAGCAGAATGACGCAGGAAATTAAGCTGAGTGGCAATTCAATTATTCGAGGGCAATTACAGGAGTTCTACTGCAGGAACCCAACTCGGAGGAGGAGGTACTGCTATCCTGGAGCCCGTGTTGACGACATCACAGACTCCATAGACGAGTTTGGTAAAGATGCTGATGATAGTACGATATTTATGGTGCATGTTGGGACTAACAATGTTAAGATTTCCAGGTCAGAGGAGCTAATAGAGAAATACAAGCGGCTGATGCGGACTCTAAAGGATAGGATCAATAAATTAATTCTTCGAAGAATAGCAGGACCCGACAACTTTTTCAGCAGAGCTACCTACATAAATAATACTCCTGAAGTCCCTTTGCCAACAGAAAAATGTTGAATTCCTCGATCTGTGGAGTCATTTTTATAATGAAAAGGATTTATTTTTGCGTGACGGTCTTCATCTAAATGGCGTGAGAGCAGCTCGTCTTGGTAGACTATTGTATGGCTCTGCAATGGCTCCTCAGGCAAAAAACGGGATAACTCCTATGGAAGCGAATAGCCTAACATAAATTTTCCTTTCACTGAACGATTGCCTCTTCGAAGAACCTCGAGATTCTACTGCGGTACTCAAGATTTTATAAATGTATTTTATATTAATGCCCGAAGTTTAAGATTTAAATTTGATGAACTATTAAATATTGTCCTTGACCAAACATTTGAGGTTGTAGCAATTACTGAATCCTGGTTAAATACAGAGAGTAGGGATTTCCTCGGGGAATATCATATCGCAGGTTATGAGATGTTTAACAGTGTTAGAATACAAAGAATGGGTGGTGGTACAGTACAATACGTTCGGTCACACTTAAAACTCATAATTAAAAACATTGTAAAAATTGATAATATAAATGCGACGTTTGTTGAAATCAAAGACAACTCACGAAAGAAATTAATTATAGGTTTAGTATGCAGGTCTCCCTCTCAGACTGTCGATAGCGATAATTGGCTTCAGGAATTAATTTTTGATGTAAGTAGCGAACATGATGCGATAATTATTGAAGATCTTAACTTACCATGCAAAGTTTGGGGTGGTCCTTCACAGTCTAATTTCAGTCGTCGACTGTACGAGGGTTTGTTCGTAAGTTCACTTTTTCAAATGGTCAAGGAACCCACTAGAGAACGCAATATTCTAGATTTAGGTTTGAGTACAGATCTAGACTTAAATGAGAATATCTTTGTAGGAGACTATTTCACCACTAGTAATCATAGGCAGATAACATTTTAAATTAAAATTAATGTCCATAATTCGGAGAGCCTGGAATACATTTGGATTTTAAAAGTGCTAAATTTCATGACATGAAACTGCAACTTTCAACCTATAATTGCGATGAGGCTTTATCGCACGATGATATTAATGGCGCATGGACTTCTTTTTATAATTGTTTTAAACGTTTAGAATCGAGTAATATCAGCGAGGTCTGTTAAACCTAAATGGTGGAATGCTGAAATTAAAAGTAGCTTAACGTTAAAACGGAACGCATATTTTAAATTTAAAGAATCAAATAATTTTTCCGATGAAAATGCTTACAAGCTATTGAAAAGGCGAAGTAAAAGTTTAGAAAAAGTAAACGCAACTATGAGCTGTATATAGTGAGGCAAATTAAGTCAAATCCAAAGGGATTCTATAATTATAATGTTAGGAATAAAAAAGTAGCTTCGCAGACTATTGCTTCGCAGACTATTGGTCCACTCATAGGCGAAAACAACAAAAAAATTTACGATGACCTACAAATGACAGAAGTTTTAAATAAATTCTTCTCTTCCGTCTTCACTAACGAAAATATGAACAACATTCCCATTCCCGTAATCATGCTTAGTGATGATCATTTAAAACTTCACGATTTTACCATTAGTGAAAGCGAAGTACTCTCAGCCATAGGTAAAATTAATGTTAATAAAACTCGCGGTCCAGATAAACTCTTCCCTTAGGTACTTGAAGAAATGAACTGTGCAATAGTCCCTCCTATCACATACATATATATTTAATAAATCGTTACAGTCTGGAGAAGTTCCGCTCGATTGGAAACTTGCAAACATGACGCCAATATTTAAAAAACGAGACAAATCGCTTCCGAGAAATTATCGTCCCATCAGCCTGACTTCAGTAGTTGGTCAGCATATGGAGAAAATTGTTCGGGACTAAGTAGTTAATCACTTGGAAATGAATAAATTAATAAAAGATTCTGACCACAGCTTTGGACGTAATCGTTCTTGTCTTACTAATTTACTGGATTTCTTCAATGATTTTGTAAATATATATGACGAGAGTTAAACAGTAGATAAGCTTATATATTTCGATTTTCGAAAACGTTTGATGAAGTGTCACAGAGAACAGCAGTTCTCATCAGGGGGTTCGCGGACCACTAGGGGTCCGTGAGTTGTGTTTAAAGGGTTCGTGAGTTGACTAGATTATCTTCAGTAAAGCAATTTTTTTCCCTTTTTTGTGGTGGCTAATTTTGACCTCTAACCGATAACATTTTCGGTTATTTGAAACTTTAAAAAACAAACGTTTTGAAACGATTTTTTTCGTGTTTTCGTGAGTTTTTTATCGCCTTTTCCACGTGTTTCTTGGTCGTTCGATTGAAATTATTTAAATAGGTTCGTGAGGTAAGTTTTAGAATTTAAGTTGCTTAATGGTTTTGTTTGTTTTGTTAGAATAATATTATTACATTTTTACTCCGACTTTAAAGTATAAATCAAGACTAAAAAACTATACGGATCTTTTAAACTCTCTTCAACAATCACCACCCGAATGTTGATATTTTCAACTATATCTCCCACAAACTTATTAAATAAGTACAACCATACAACTAATATATGGAAAATTTCTTCAAAATTATACCGTTACATGGTTGCTGTAAACATAACAATAATAATTAATCAGAATGATAATAATAATAATCCAGGTACATGAGAACATTTCAGATTATAACTTTTACAACTTCCAGTCAGAACATTAATTATAATGATGATAACAATAATCAATAATAATAATACTAATAATAATAATAATAATAATAATAATAATAATATTCAATTTACGTGAAGGCATTAGAGAACATAAATTCTACAATGTACAATGAAAATCAAAACAAAGCAAATGCATTACACAATTCATTATCAGATATATATATATATATATATATATATATAGTTTTTTTTTTCTGTAACCTATATATAGGCTGTAACCCTTTATATACTTCAGTGTTCCTGAGGATGTCATTAGACGAAAGCGCTTGAGCACCATTCTGTGTTTCCTTTCCTTCGTGGTTTTATTCATCATAAATATTTTTCACGTGTTACTTTCGTGAAATAATTTTCATATATATATATATATATATATATGAAAATTATTTCACGAAAGTAACACGTGAAAATATTTATGATGAATAAAACCACGAAGGAAAGGAAACACAGAATGGTGCTCAAGCGCTTTCGTCTAATGACATCCTCAGGAACACTGAAGTATAAAGGGTTACAGCCTATATATAGGTTACAGAAAAAAAAACTATACACACATATATACACATATATATACACACACACACATATAATATATATTATATATATATATATATATATATATACATACACACATATATATATATATATATATATATACAATAAACGGAGAGATAAACAATTATTAAACATTAAAGGATTGTGGGAGGAGCATACAAATTTGTAAGGAAAAACTACCGATTTTTAGCACAAGATTAGCACAAGATCAAATGAATTGTTTCCAACCAATGTTATAGAAAAAAAATAAATAAATAAATAAAAAAATACAAATTTACACTGGAAATCTGCCCGGGTTTTAGCACTTTGCCCTTCTTGTTTAGGTTCGATGTATATAAAAATAAATTTTAAAAAAATACAAGTTATTTGAGTAGCATACAGTGGAACCTTGCTTAACGAGCATAATTCGTTCCCGAACTGTGCTCGTTATGCAAAATGCTCGTTAAGCAAGGCAATTTTTCCATAGGAATCAATGTAAAATATGATAATGCGTTCCATGCTTAAAAAATACTTAAAATAATATTTATAATGATATTTAAAGGCGTTTTTTAAATTATTATTGCATGAAATGAAAAGATTAATAAAAATTAACCCAAAAGAGAATGTAAATAATTAGTAAACGGTGAAATTTATAAATAACTTACGAAGAGAGAAGGTGCTCCTGACGCACGCAAAGGAAATGAAGAGACAGGGAGGAGGAGAGGGTTATTGAGGGGAAGGAGGAGAATCGTCTTCGTTCAATGCAATAACATTCTCGACGAGCTCACAGTCACTAGCTTTAAATTTTTTAGAGGCACTTTCATTTTCTTTTGGATCCTTTTTCACGAGGAAACTGTCTAGAGACATTTGTTTTTGTCTACGCTTTAAATTTTGACGAAATATTTTGCTCGTTAAGCAAAGTGTCGCTCGTTATGCAAGGTTTCCCCCCATTCTTTTGGCTCGTTATACGAATTTCTCGTTATACGAGGCACTCGTTAAGCAAGGTTCCTCTGTACAAGTTTACCAAAAATTTAGCGTTCTACCCTTTTTATCTAAATCTGTTCTGAAGGAATTCAAACAACAGGATCGAGTTGAAAAAGACCTTTGCTTATGTTGAAGTTATTTGTAAGTTGGATAATGGCAGACTCAAGAATATTTCTATTAACAATGTTGCTAGAGTGAAATAAAACTGAAGCATTATTCCAATCAATACAGTGGGATAACTCTGACAAATGAACAAAAAGGGCACTGGATGACTGTCCTGTTGTAACGGAATATTGATGCTGTTTTATACGTGTGTGCAAATCCTTTCCCGTCTGACCTATGTAAAAGGAATCACATTGTTTACAACCAATTTTATAGATAATGCCTGAATTATTTATTGGTAGGGCTATTTTTTACTATGATATTTTTCACAATATTGTTATATGAAAATACTACATTAATATCCAAAAGTTTAAGTACATTAGCAATGCCTAAAAAGCCCGGGAAAAATGGAAGTACTAAAATATTTTTTGACAAAGTACGAGTGTTATTATTCACACGATAGAAAGTTCGTTTTGCCTTGTTGAGACAAGATTCCATAAACGCAGATGGATAACACAGATCACTTCCAATACCGTTGATTTTTTCCAATTCGGCATCGATGTATTCCGGACTGGCGATCCTAAGGGCGCGGAGAAACATTGAAGGAAAAATGGCCTTCTTAGTGGGGGTGTCATGTCCCGAGTAAAAATGTACGTAGGACAAATTGTTTGTTTTTTCCGATAGATACTAAACTTAAAACCTGGGCTTTCCCTATGTACACGCACATCCAAAAATGGGATTGAGTTGTCTTGTTCCACTTCTAAAGTAAACTTAATGGAGGGGACTTGATCATTTAACTGAAGGAGGAAGTTATCCAGGTCACGATTCGTGGGCCAGATACACAAAATATCGTCGACGTACCGCAACCAAGGGATGCCAACCCCCAGGATTCTCGGAATGTAAGTAATTTCGAAAAACTCCATATAAATATTGGAGAGAAGGGGCGACAAGGGGTTGCCCATGGCCATCCCAAAAACTTGTTGATAATACTCGTTATTGAAAGTGAATTTACAGTCTTTGATGCAAAGCTTA
The DNA here is from genome assembly GCA_023014485.1 of Bathynomus jamesi. Taxonomy (NCBI): domain Eukaryota; kingdom Metazoa; phylum Arthropoda; class Malacostraca; order Isopoda; family Cirolanidae; genus Bathynomus; species Bathynomus jamesi. Next base: position 548,649 of record JAJOZX010000694.1, on the reverse strand, counting down.
ATAAGTTCCAAAACAATGTGCGAAGGTAGTGGCAGGTCATACTTATGTAATTCTCGGGAGAGAAAGTCAAGCATATCGTCAATCGGCACTTTTGTAAACAATGTACAAACGTCAAAACTGATCAATCTATCGTTGGTTTCAATACGTGCATTATTCAATTTTTCAGTAAGATCCATGGAATTTTTTACATGTGAATCAGAGATAGTTCCGAGAATGGGGGACAGGACTTTGACAAGCCATTTGTAGAGTTTATAAGTAATAGAGCCCACCGAGCTAATAATAGGGCGCATAGGGTTGTCAGGTTTGTGGGTTTTAATAAGACCGTAAAGGTAGGGCAGAGAAGGTGATGTGGACATGGAAAGCGGAATTAAGTCCTTGTGATCTTTGAGAATGCGTTTCAAGCCACTATTAAATGATTTGATGACGTCATCCTGCGGGTTCTTCCTAAGTTTGCTGTATGTGGCGGGGTCCTGGAGAAGCTCGTTCATCTTTCTGATGTAGTCCACTTTGTCCATAATAACTATGGTGTTAGTCTTGTCTGCTTTAGTAATATGGAGCTCCCCATCTTTTTTTAATTGTGAGAGGCTATTGCGGAAACGTTTAGGAAAATTATCTTCGTAACTACTATTCGCCGCACTATAAACAAGGCCTTTAACTATGTTAAACAAATACTGAGGGAGATTACACTGTTTTTCAAAACAAGCGAGACTGTAACAAATTTGTAAAGCTGAAGGTTTTTTAACAATAAAAAAGGACATACCATATCCAAGGGCACTTTTTGCATCATCACTAATGTTTTTCGAAGAAAGGTTCAAAACACACTTTGAGCTTGCTTTTTACTCATCATATATATATATATATATAATATATATATATATATATATACATATATATATATATACACACACACTATATATATATATATATATATATATATATATATATATGTGTGTGTGTGTGTGTGTGTGTGTGTTGTGTGTGTGTGTGTGTTTGTACATAGAATAGTTGGGGTTCATGAATCTTGATGATAATCAGTATCGTTCAAATTCTCTTAAATTATTATTTTTTTTTTTTAATACTACTCCGCTGCCTTTTGTCTTTGAAGAACTGACAACGAAGATATTTAAATTTTCAATTGTATCAACGCCCGTCACTTTTCCAGAATGTAAGGTTTGCATTGCGTATGCAACAGATTCAGCACTCGTCACGGTTCCGCTCTCTCTCCACAGGGTAATGGCGAAGGTTTTGCCGTCCAATTCAGAAAGGATCGAGTAAATGGAGATATAATGAAAGCAGAGCCACGTACTGGAATTGGTCGTGATTGCAGTTCTAGAAGTTGAAGAAGAAAGTCGCCGATTCGTATCTCAACCTAAGTTCGTCTTTTCAATGAGCGTTGTCCCCACGTACCGCTGAAAGGTTCCCTAATTGGCATTGATCAAACGATCATTTGGCCGTAGGCCGTTTCACAACGAACCTACTGTGTACCTATATGAATAGTAAAGTCTTAAACACTCGTTCAAACTCTCGTGGTTTGCCTACCGAGTGGTAAGACGCACGTTAAGCTAAGCATCTAAACAATGGGACCATGACTGTTTGAAAATACCAGTAGACCAAATTCGCTTGAAGCTGTCCTGCACTCAAATCTTCAAATCGCAGCGCAGTCGTTTTCTTTTTTTTCTCGCTCTCTCTTCTCTTCTCTCTCTCATCTCTCTCATCGGTGATCGATCACCTAATTCGGGTCAACTAAACTCAGTGGGTGGAATTCGGATTCAACTTAGTTGCTTCCAAATCGAGCCTCTCGAAATTTTGAAAAATATATCTAAAAGTTTGTACTCATACTGATTATCACTTTTCAAATTTAATTTACAAAATTTTTTCAACACTGCACTTCGAAACAATAACTATAATTTGCTCTGGCCAAATTTAAGGAAAAATATGACGCATTTTCACAGAATTTCACAAAAATTTAATCATGCTCGAGCTACCAATAAGGTCACTTATGGCAGTTATATCGGAGAAGATAATTAAAAAATCATCAAACGCAACGAAACTTTACTGCACAGTAGAAATATAAACGCGCCCATACAGAGTAACTGTTATTATAATTTAAAAAATATTATTATTCCAACTACCTTCAGAAATCACATCGATACATTTAAATACAAAAGACAAAAATGAAAACCAGAAACTTTATGTCACCAATTCCCAATAATCAATGAACCATCTCACACTTTGTGGGGAGCGCACATAGAAGCCACAAAAACGTTACTGGCGATCTAAAAGGATCCATTTCCAGTCAGCAATCAATCTAGAGTTCCAATTGCACGAGTAAACCCAAATGAAGTTTAAAAAATAACACAGTTTCCAAAATAGAATCATTAATTAACAAAAATTTAAATATTAATACCGAAAATGAATTGAATTCATTAAATCCAACATGCATCGCTAAATTTCACAGGAAGAAAACTCGTAATTCACAAATTACATCTGAGATACAACTCTCTCCTTCAACACGAACACAGCATGGTTTGTGAATCACAGGAATTCCAGTAATTTATCATTTCCAAGTGAAACTAAATACAAATTTTCATCATTATTATAAATAAGAACAGATATTATGAACCCAAAAATACAGCGCAACCTACAACGTAAACAAAAATTAAAAGAAATCACTGCATTATGAAGCGAGTGTTCACTTGTTTGTAAGCAAACCTCTATACAAATATCCCTAACCAAATCAAAGTGCATCACATCCTGAAATAATTTTGTATTTTCTATGCAAACGCGCGAACGCGAACGTAAAAAAAACATTTTTCATTATTTATACCCAAATTAAAATGTTAAGCAAAAACACTCATCACAATAAACTCTAATTTCAGAATAAAAAAAATTTAATCAGCCTATCCCTACAAAATATCACTTGGAATTTTCATTAAAACTCGTGGAAGAATGAAAAATAGACAGCAAAAATCAGCCTACCTATAAAATAAAAATGAATGTATATGAAAATTAAAAAAACTGAAATTAATTTATCAAAAGCATTCACGAAAGCAATTCCTGTATTTCAAATAAAAAAAATTTCTCACACAATTATATACGGCAAGCAAAATAGCCTCAATCAGTCCGAATCGACCCAGTATAAATTAGTGTCTTTAATCATTATTTTTCGACTTTAAGCCTTAAAATTACAATTATCTACCTTAAAATTATGAGGCGACCTTAAAATTATCCACATATGATGGTCATGTGTAGCTTGAAACCCTTAAATTATATACATCTGTCGAAGAACAATCTTAAAAACTGGCCACTAGATACTGGAAAATTTTCTTACTTATTTAATCTTTTACAATTCGCTACTATATATATATATATATATATACACCTAGAAATGCAAGCGTGACATTTACGCTCTGAATTTTAGACCTACCGTATAAAAATGCATGTCAATTTAATTACAACTCAAATAATTTAACTCCATATATGCTTTATTTACTAATTATTATTATCATAATTATTATTAATGCCGAAAACAAACAAAACAAATTTTAAACACAAAATAGGTAGGCTGTATGAAGAGTAATAAAATACGAAGAGGAAAAAAAGAAATGAGCCATCGGACGGGATTTCTAAATTTTAAATAAGTCTCTCCACGACTGAAGAAAACGAAATCTGAAGAAAACGAAATAAGAAGAAAAAAAAACGACTCAAGAATTTGGACTCAACTGAGACGAGCGGTTGAAACAGAGTCTGACTCCATGAAAATTTCGAAAATGACCTGTGCCATATTGAATTATAATTACGAATTTTTATGGGATGGGAATCGGAATGGGGCACACTCAAAGAATATTTACTGCTTGTAACTGAGGTACACAATTCATTCTACTGTTTAATTTACCGACAGACAATATTTAATAATTTTATAAATACGAAAAAACGGGCAGCAATGTATTTGGCTGAAATATAAAGCGCGTACAGAGGACGTGGGAATGCCCTTTTTTTAATTCATTTAAAGGGAGACCGCTCGCCACCAAAAATGTAGTGATTCCCCTTATTTACAACTCATTCATTATTTACTTTACTTTATTCAATTTCTTTTATCATTGCTCTTTCTTCTCTTTAAACTCGCTTCACTGTACTTTATAAACACGGGCAAACGGGTAGCCATGGCCGGCATTATGATTTCGAACAAAGAAAAGAGACCGGGTATAAATTACACACTTTTATTTATTATTTACTGACTTTTTATTTATGCCGAAATACCTTAGACGAACGGGTAATGCGAAGGCGGAATTAGCGTTAACATTTAATCGCGGAGAGACATAATTAATATTTTAAATAAACAATAACATTCTAATACGAAAAACACCTAATTGGGGCAAACCCCGTCCAAACCCTGCCGGTTTTGGGCATTCTGAGTCGGCAAATCGGGCACATCTCAGATGTTGCCAATTTGTATTTTTATATTTTTAATTTCAAACAAAACATTATTAAATTCTTATTAGACATGATTATCTTTATTAAAAAGCCCAATACATTACACTCACACTGCAATTATATATATATATATATATATATATATATATATACATACTGTATATATCAGTGGCGACTCGTGACATTTTTGTTCAGGCATGCAATGTTATGGAATGGAAGAAAAACATCCGCCTAACCCTCTTGCCCAAACTTTGCATATTGTTTACATAGAACTTAGCAAATTAAAGGTGTTTTACAAACTTTTGGGGACCTCTTTGAAGGAAAGTTCATTTAATGTTAGGCTTAAATATGCGAACAAAAAATTAGACATATTTATATATAGTAGTTACCGAATTGATCTAAAGAAAAAGATACAAATTTAAAATTTACCTTAAATAATTGTGAAGCATTATTTGAATTGAAATTCTGCTCTCCTAGTTTTCCTGCAAAATTCTTCGATGACCAAATTGTAAAAGTACTCTCGATTCTCCATAAGCTTCTTGAGGAAATTTTTTTCAATTGAAATTAAGGCAAGATTAGATAGCCTTTCTTCACTTTGGGGAACTCCGTAAATAACTTTTAATTCTTTTAAGCGCAGAAAATGATCGCTCAACACTTGCTGTCGATATTGGTATAGTTAGAATCAAATTCGTCAATTTATATATTTCCTTAAGACCTTTGTGCATTTCGCTTTCCAGTAGATATTTTAGGAGCTCAGCAACATTCTTTTTGGCAAAAGATTTGTGCGAATATAAAACACAATTCAGAACGGAGACGAGGAAACTCAAAAAATGAATTGTAGCTTCTTTTCAAAGATTCAAAAGCTCTCTCTGGGAAAGTAACATCATAGAACTCAAATTTTTTGCAGTCTAAAAGCTCAATGAATTCCAATTTTTCCATTGAACTGAAACGCTCTTTCATTTGAAGAAGTATATTATCGAATATTTCATGAAATAGTTGACTATACTTCTCTTGTGGAGAAAGACTCTGTTTCCTTTTACATACAGGTTCACCACATCTTTCTGTTATCAAGTCCCACATATCTGCAAATTTTGTATCCCTTATTTGTTTGATTTTTTTCATAGTGCTTTCAACGGTGATTGAGCTATACACAATATCCATAGATTTTGTTTGCAGCACATTAAATAGATATTCAGTAAAAGGAAAAATTGAAGAAAATACTTCTAATAAAAAATTAAAATCGAAAGTATCGATACCAGCAAGCAATCCGCGTGCACTATTTTTTGTTTCTTCATCAAATTTCTTTGGGTTTTCAAGAATGCTTTTTAAAAGATCTATTATATCTTCTTTATTTTCCTTAACTCTTTCAACTAGACGAGATGAATAGTTCCACCGCGTTGGAGCCAGTTTAGGGAAACGCTTTCCAACAACTTTGTCAAGCATTGAAGTTCGCTTAGTTGAACTGCTGAAAAATGATGACAAACTTCCTAATACTGAAAAAAAATTATTACATTCAGAAATTTCAGCGACAGCTTGGGATAAAACAAGGTTAAGTTTATGGGCGTAGCAGTGAAGAAAAATAGCCTCTGGTACAGTTTCTCTAATCTTTGTTTGTACTCCATTAAGATCGCTCCCCATAACAGCAGCACCGTCGTAGGTTTGAGCAACTAATTTTTTTCAAACAGCCCAGTTCACCTAGTTGCCTTATAGATAAATCAGAAATCGCTCCTGCACTTCTATCATTGCTGACGTCATTGAATTTTATAAATCGTTCACAAATCTCTCCATGTTTATTAACATAACGAACAACAGTAGAGAGTTGAGAAAAACAGCTGACATCAGATGTTTCATCTAATAAAATCGCCACATACATGCAGTCGATAAGCTCACGTTTTATTTGTTCTAACATAACTGCACTAATAGATTGAATTATGTCATTCTGAATAGCAGATGATGTTCCCTTAAAAACAGTCGCAGTTTTTAAATGGTTTTGAAGCTTTTCATCGAATTCTCCCATACAAAATACCAATTCAATATAGTTACCCCTATTGTCAGCGTTTTCTTCTTCATTGTGACCGCGAAATGCTAATTCTTGCATACCTAAAAAACATGTTATCCTAATCAAACGTTTCAAAATTTCTCGATTCTTATTAACTTCTTCGTTATGTCTGGAAATGGCAACTGATTTCTGCTTGTCGAGTATTAAATCAATTCTTTCTGACTTTCCAAATGTTTTAAGATCAACAAATGCATTTATGTGAGCAAGAGATTTTTCATGGCGAGAAATTGCAGTATGTAAATTGTTTAAATCGTCGTATCCACGACTAACAGAATTTGAATGCACCTATAAAACTGAATGCATGCCGTATTATTTTCATTAATTAAAAAAAAATCAGAACAAAGCTTTTTAATTATTTTTAGTAAAAATATTAAGTAAATTTTCTAAGCATATTTTAAAACATATTGCCTTTTGAATTTAGCTATGAGGCTCAAAAAAAATATCTTATGGATAGTGAGAAGTCTCCTTAAAAAATTGCCCAAGGCAAGGCGGTGTAAACAAAATCATGTCTTATTTCACTAGACAATTAAGAACATTTTTCTGTACCCAGACTGAATTAGTGAATGCTTTAGCTACAAGTATTTCGATCTGTGTACAGAAAAATGTTCTTAATTGTCTAATGAAATAAGACATAATTTTGTTTACACCGCCCAATAGCCAGTACATGCGTGATTGAAGCCTTAGCCTATTTTTAGTTTCTGAAAATTATTTTTGTCAATTATAATCCTTACTTACATCTGAAAAGAGAACATATTTAACGCGCATGCATTGCATGCGTTGCATTCATTAAGAAATCGCCACTGGTATATATCCTCCACCCACAATTATGTCAGCTTCCTCTGGGTGGAAGGTTTAGTTAGGCTACTCTTGGGGCAGCATGAAAAGATGACGCATGCGAGTAGGTTAGGTTAGGCTAAGCTAGTTTCCTCTTGGGGTAGCATAGAAATGAGGTTAGGTTGGGTTAGGTTAGGTTACTCTATATTCAATTTTCTTCTTTTTGGGGAACGCACTCCCAACCCCTCATCTTATCTTATCCTCTCCCACTCCCGTTTGAGGGATTAAAATTTTCTTTTGCACCCATTCCTCCCTCTTTTTCCCTACCCCCTCCCTTCCCCAGAGCTTCCCCTCACTGTCATTGGCACTGGCACCACCCACCCCTTCGGCAATTTCGCGCCCATACTACTCTGGCTTTTATATAACACTAGCTGGGGTATCCGGTACTTCCCAAAAATTTAAGAAAAAACACCAAGTTAGAATATCACAGATAACTGAATTGACTGTCCGGTTAGGTTAGTTGAATACCCGATTAAGCCAACTGAATGCCCGGTTAGGCTAATTGAGTGCCCAGTTAGGTCAACTGTTCGCCCTTGACAATTGGTTAGGTTAAGTAGTGATACTTTCGTTAAAACTAACGAAAATATCACGATTTAACCTAACCAATTGTCAAAGGTGTACAGTTGATCTAACCAGGCATTTAGTTAACCTAATCCAGCATTCAATTTACCGGGCATTGAATAATTTTCCCGTAGGTTTCGATTAATTTAAAAACTTTTGCATCATAATTTTTCCTCCGGAGGAGCCGGGAACCGTTTCCGTGTTTTAGGGTGGAACGTTTTACTCTTTCCTTTCTTCTGAACAAAAGATTGTCCTTTTTCAATAGACAAAGTTTTTCTATTATCAGGGAACAAAATTGGGCACTTATTCTTTTCCCCCCTGCAATTTCTTTTTTCCCGGTTAGGTCAACTGTACGTCCTTGACAATTGGTTAGGTTAAGTCATGATATTTTCGTTAAAATATTCCACTTATTCCTTTTCCCCCCTTATTATTTTAACGAAAATATCATGACAACCTAACCAAATGTCAAGGGCGTACAGTTGACCTAACCGGGAAAAAAGAAACTGCGGGGAGAGGGGGGGAAGGAATAAGTGCCCAAAGTTGGGCTCAAAATGAGCACAAGTCAAGAATGCATGCCTGAATATATATTTTTAATAAAAATTGCGCAGGAAAACACTGTATACGTACAGCATATATACTATTCTCAGAAGATACTGACATTTGCCATAGAGATAAATGTCTTATAATTAATTAATTAAGTTCAACGTGCAATAGCCTCTTTAAACGTTTAACAAAAGCCCTTAAATTATTATAATTGTCTCTTATTTCTCCTTCGTCTCTAATGCGGAGATAAAATGTACATGCATCCAAATGAGCATCGCCATCTACCGACTCCTTTATCGTAATAACGGCCTCTGATCATCGAAACTAATAAGCGATTATTAGCTATTGACAACGACATTCAATTGTTGCCGTGAATTCGTGCCGTAAGGAAAAGATTAGACGAAATTATCGGCGTTTCAAACGTCGAAGGCTCGGTGATCTTTCGATTAAAGACTCGCTTCCATTGTCTGTCAATGGAAGATAGATCGCCGCCGGATTAACAGCTAATCAAGTGACGAATCACGGCCACAATTCATTCTCCATAATTTCATCTCTATTATTGAAGATATATATATATATATATTATATATAAAATGTAAAGTTTCAGTGTAATTAAAGCCACAGATGTAAAGGAGTGAATCCACCACACGATTCCCTAAATTCAGTGACCATAGATTCAGGCAAAACGGTTTAGGCACATATTAACCCATAATTAATTGTGGGTGGGCACGTCACAAATAGTGGGTATACGTAGCCGATAATAGGCAGGTTGGCGCTTCAACAACTGCAAAGTTTCATTCGGTGGGTAAGTTAGATTCGTCTTTTATTGTTACTTACGTTCAAAATTTAGATTACAGTTTCGTGTGATCTCGAACGCCATCTGGAAACCAAAAATGGACCAATTTTATGCAATGGAAAGGAATGAAACAATTTCAGCGCTGAATCTCTAGTCCTCAAATTTTTAATATATGATCAAGTGTTTCCCTCATAACACTAATTAACACTTGATAATTTATTTTAATAAAAATTATAATCGTTTGACTTTATTTTCTCTATAGTTGAATTAAGGCACTCATTATATTATATATATATATATATATATATATATAATATATATATATATATATACATATATATATACACAGTATGTATATATATATATATATATATTTTGCGCAATATGATCTAATTTTTTACATAAGTAATTTTTTACATTTATCAAACTTAATTTGATATTAGTATATTTTCATATACAAAATTAAAATACTTTAACACATTTGGATTAATAATTAATAATATCCTCATAAAACGTGTCGATAAATCAGGTTAAAAATGAATAATAAAATGTGCTGTTGAGATAATAATAAATCATTGTTTAAAGGTGTTTAAAACAGAAAGAAGAAGACACTCGCTCACATGACATTTTGAGGGTAATATTTCGCCCTAAATATGCTGTGCGCGTCTCGTAATTCATCTGTTTCGGCGCTTAATTTACCGGCATCCGAGAAAGGCAGCAGAGCGTAGCTCAGCCTTGGCTATTTCTCGCACGAAGAACGAACGTTAAATGGATCAACGAACCAACTTACTTTTTGCGTCGTCTACATACGTGTGAATTAGAGTTATATAAAATGTAATCAGAATCGCGTTCCAATTAGTTTGATCATTAATTTTTTTATTTTTTTCGGTGATGCATTTCGTAAAAATAACTTTTGTAACGTCCGTTTTTAATTTAAAAAAGAATGAAATTAGCGAGACAAAATATTAATAGTTGAAACAGATTACAGAATATTTTCATGGCACGGCTCATAAAATTTGAGTTACAAATGATGACAGCTTAATGAGACCTATTTTGGCTTAGCTTATATATTTCAGTACAGTTAAAATATTTGTCGCATGTTTGTGATTAGAGGGATAAAATTATCTTCAAAATCATCACTTCCAAATGAACCAGTTAATATGTTAGGTAAAATTATTTAAATTTTGTATAATCTGAAAATTCGTGTGATTTTCTATAAAGTAAAAACACAGAAATAAGTAAGTTGTGTAGGTTACAAAGACATTTGCAGAAAATTGTAGGAAAGATTTCTTTCATAATCTGGTGTAGAATTAGAATAAGGTGTAAAATGATAAAAATAATATGATGCGAGCCCATTTCGTACTTTTAAATATAGAATTGGCTATTAACTCGTACGAACAGGGGGCGCAACGCTGTACTATAGGCTTACTTTACAAATATTGAGTTATAATTGTTACGTTTATCGTAACATATATATATATATATATATATATATATATATATATATATATATATAGTGGTGTAGTGGTTAGCGTCGCTGGCTACGAATCCATCGGCCCCGGGTTCGAGACCCGACGGCAGCCGGCGCGCAGCAAAACCCAGCTGTTCATCCTTCCACACAATAAAGAAAGTGGTTGGTAGATAAATGGGTACCCTAGGTGGCCTAGTGGTTAAGACGCTGGGCTGCCGATGGGGCGTGGTTCGGATTCCACGTTAAACTGTAGGTCTAAGGTGGAGTGAAAAGCTTGACCTTCGTCAGAATGAACAATTCGGGCGGAAGCTAACCGAAGGTTTCCGAAGGTTATATATATATATATATCAGCTAATTACTATTTCCAACTTTTTTCTTAACAAAGAAATATCTTAAAGTGATTAATTACTTGATTTTAAAGGATTATTAAAGAAAATACAACTATTATGATGTTCCCCAATATAATCCTCATCTATATATCAACGGTGATATTCCAAAGACCTCAGAATTAATATATGAAGTATCATTCTCGTATATAGAAAAACCACAATTATTATTATTATTATTATTATTATTATTATTATTATTATTATTATTTCAGTTTATACACACTTAACGTTTCAATGGCGGGTAAGGGAACCAGATATCAGAGAGCTGTAAAACTCAAACTCAGACTTGAACCTGCATTATGTGATTTCTGAACTGTGATATTATGTGAAATAATACAGCTTTCAAAATCACAAAGAAGGCTAAGAATGTATCGATGATGATATTCCTTGAAATTTGGTAAGCAGCAAAATCACAATTTTACAAAAGGGGAAAACAATAATGTTTAATGGAAGGAAAATTTACGAGCGTTTGAAATCTAATTGTTACGATGGGAAAGAAACGGAAATAACTTTTAACTTTTTCTGCAATTATGTCACAACGCGAATTAAGGCCAAACAAAAAAATAAATAAATAAAAAAATAAAATAAATAAATAAATTTAGGCGATGTGGCGATTACGAGGTTTTAGAATATCAGCATCAATGTCATTATATAAATCTGGAATTTTACTTTGTACATTATAAGTATTCTACAAAACATTTTGATTTAGGCACTACAATAAAAATATAGATAGTGATTTATAGAAGGACATTTAAAATGAAATACTGTCTCTCTCTCTACGATATAAAAACAAAGGTTTCTTTCTTGTCCGGGCAACCTCAGTAGTATACCCGCAAAATGGTAGAGTGCAATATTATTGCATGCAGTACTGCATCTTGCAACATTGTACATTGCAACATTGTATACAAAAAGATGAGAGACTGCTTTTAACCCCCTACCCCCAATATATATGTGAATTGTATGTGTAAATATGTGATCTCCAAGGGGGAGAGGGTAACCTAACCTGGCAGCTCAGGCCCACAAAAGTATATGAAATGTATATATGTCGGTGTGTATAGAAAAGTAAGACAAAATCTCTTTTATATATGAATTGTATATATATATATGTGGGTGTGTATGCATGTATAAAAAAGTAAAACATTTATTAAGACGTGTTTGTGGGTCGGGACTAGACCCTCCAAAGGTGGGGTGGGTAACCTAACCTGTCCTCGCTGTCATAACACTTAGCATAATACCAACTTCTGTCACCCCTCGTCGGCAGCCATATATATATATATATATATATATATATATATACATATAAAGTTAGGTCAATTAATCTAAAATCTGCATTAACTTAGCTTGACTTAATTAGTAAATATTTCAAATTAACATAACTTAAAAAGTAATAATAATAATAATAATAATAATAATAATAATAATAAAAAACTCATTACCGAAAATAATAATAAACAAAGGTCTCTAGAAAAAGCCCTTTTAATAACAAATAATACATCCAAGATATTTGAAGATGAACCCATAATTTTTATTTTAAATCGCATATTGACAGATCTGATGTTATCATGATCTGCTGATTTAACTAAAAATGGAAATGGAAATATGCATTTTCTTCTGGATTAAAATTAAATAGGCATATGAGCCAAAATTAAATGCTTAAGATTTAAGTGTTAAGCAAGACATAACTTCATTCTTTTACAACGAAGAAAGAATGTACAAAGAAAATGAACATTGCAGAATTTAACACGATTACATTATTAAGCTAAATAAAAAAATGATTAAGTAATTTAAAAAGAAATAATTCATCAATTATTCAGCAAAAATAAAATAAAGAAAATAAAAAAATTTATTCGAACATGCGTTTCATATACAGACAGCGTTACGCGAGTTTGGACTCTATATGCAAAAATAAATATAAGAATATAAGAATATATGAATACTTCTCCAGATCAAGCACGAGCCAACATGTTTCAAACAGCTCCCGCAGCATACATTAATTTGGATAGACTTGTAAACCTTCCCCATACTGTCTTAATTCTTAAGGGAACCCTTAGAGAATTTAGTAAGCTTCACAGAATCCTTCGATCCCCTACAAGAAGAAATCGGAGAGTAGTATAAGAGAAAATACTGCGATTTCCTACACGGTACCAACTACTGCAGGGTAACAAATCCGTTGCTGCCACCTAATCCAAATCCCCATCAACCTTGAACAGCCCAAGGCCAGAGACGGAGGGGTTAACATATATATATATATATGGGATGAATTTCACAATTAGACATGTGAAATGAACGAATGATGCAAACCCACAAGCAAAAACAAAAATAATTCCAAGGCCTTTCGTGTATTCTGAAGTACACCTCGTCAGGAATGAAGGGTGGAGGCAAGATGACCAAAAATATATACAACGGGACAAAAAACAAGAAGATTAACACAAGATTAACAAGAGTTGATTAGTGGAAAAAGGTATTTTAACAGGATATTGTCAATTTTATATATTCCAGCATTGTTATTGAAATTATTTTTAAAATGGATAAATGCACATTGTAGAATATTCCTTTCGATTATATCTGTGTTTTTAACGAGAACTTCAGAACTATCCCACTTAATACTATGATTACATCTATACATATGGTTAAACAATGCATTAGAATTATTTGCTGTTCTACCCTAATATCTAACGTTTTACCCGTTTGGCCTATATATACTAAGTCACATTGTGTACATCCGATCGAATACACACAACCCCACCCCCCTTTGTTGCAAGGTACCCCCACCCCCCCTTGGTGCCAACCCCCACCCCATTTGTTGCAAGGTACCCCCACCCCCCTTGGTGCCAACCCCCACCCACCCCTTTGTTGCAAGACCTCTTTGGGGGAGAAGGTGAGACGGCCTCACCCCCCAAAGGGGCATACCTAACCTAAGAGAGAGAGAGAGCAGGAGGAGGTGTTCGTCCGACAGCTGTCAGACGCATATGAGGTCTTCAGCCGCCCCGCCGCTCTCTTATAGGACCCTAATCAGCCAGTTGGCTTGGAAGACTGAGTTGCCAGATTCGTTATTTATTAAATTATTCCATATATTAATCAGCCAGTTGCCTTAGAAGGCTGAGTTGCCAGATTCGCTATTTATTAAATTATTCCATATATTAATCAGCCAGTGGGCTTAGAAGGCTGAGTTGCCAGATAGCATACATTATTTAATTATTCCTTATATTCTTCTGTCATCCGGCTTAGAAAGTTGAGCTGACAGCTTCGCTACTTATTTATTAAATTATTCCATATATTCCAGTTGGTTTAGAAGACCGAAATGACAAATAACAATTAATTAAATATTTAGAAAACCGCTTTAGAAACCAAACAAGTGATATAATCGTGTTGAAGGAATAAATAAAACACCAATACAAGGTTATGTTTATTTTAGCTGAATTAATGGATATACAATGGGACATATGTATATATTCAAATAATAGAACGGAAAATATATAATCATACAAAGCATAGTATTAACAAAATATTAGTACAGGAAAATATATAGTTATATTAATTATATATAATCATACAAAACATAGTATTAACAAAATATTAGTACAGGAAAATATATAGTTATATTATCAAAAGTTATAGTGTCAAATATTAGTACAGGAAAAAATGCAGTTATATTAAATATGTTGAAAATATACAAAACATAGTATGATCAATATATTAGTACAGGAAAAATATACATATATATATATATATATTTAAATTATATTCGAAGTATACAAAACGTATAATCATATTATTACAGGAAAAATATATATTGTCTTTACGTTCTACGGTGCAAAACGGTAAACTCGCATTTGATAGAGTCTATATCAACATCGCCATTACTTTGTACGATGTGGTAAAACCGTCCAAGCATCACTTCACCGTTTAACTAATGCGGCGGTCTATACTCGATATAAATGGCTTTCATATCGTTCAATACTATTTTTGTACCCACTTTACACTCGGCGGGAAAGTTATCTTTAAGCACAACTAGAACACAATCAAAAGCACGCAGAAAAATGTCATCGTTAACCACAACATTAAATACAAGTTTATAATCATGCCTTTCCAATCGGGTTTTTTTTATTAACGTCCCGAACTTTTCAATCGTGAACTCTTCTTCACTCGGCAAAGCGGCAATTGAAATATTCTACCAAATCGTAACGACACCTATCCACTATATAGAGGTAGAGTTCTTCAGAGTGAACAGTGTAGGCGAGCTCAGCTCTGTACCTCTCAAGTGCTTTGTACCAAAACTCTGGATATTTCGAAGAAACTAAACCTTTTAAATATGCATCCAGATCTAGACCGTTCTCCCCCTGTTCATTCAACAAATCCGTCGAGCAGAGCGGTGTAAGCGTATTCAAGAACCGTGTCAAAATAAATCATATCCGTAACACGCGCATCTAATATAGGCTTCAGCTTACGGAATCCGACGATCTCAAACATTCTGTCGAGGATGAAACGGTTTCCCGTAGGAACAAGAACGTCATTATCAGCTGTATTCTTCCACATCAGTCGTATATCAATGCATGGTTGTTCATTATTTACACTCAATGTACAAACAGTGGTATATGAGGAGGCGTCACTAATCGTCTCTCTTCTTGTACCTACGTCAGCTGGTATTTTATAACGGTCCTCAGCCCACCTCTCAACTACCACGAAGATTTTATGCATCTCCTCAAGACTCAAATAAATAACGTTACGTTTGCTTGCATGCCTGCAGATCGTTTCAAGCACACAGTTAATGGTGCCGGTTCCTCGCCTGAACACGAGCAATGACTTCGTCACGGAGACGTCGTACGATGCGTTGAGAATGCTTCTCAAAGGGAGTTCCATCGTATTCGCACGTTCACACGGTTCGAGATGACTCTGGCACGTCCACTCGGCGCAAGCTCTGAGATGACTATGAGCCACAGGAGGCAGGCAGGCAGGATCGGCCGGATGGGCCGGGTGAATCATCCTCATGAAACGTGAATGGGTTTGTTCGAACTCGTATGCTCCGGGAGGAGTGAGTCACACCATAATCTAATGAAACGTGTACGGCGCTGACCCAACATGAATCGTTGTATCCCATTATATTGAGCAGATGTTTTGAGAAATCTTCCGATACAAGAATTAATTTCGGTTTTAATGTTTTATCACTACCACTTCCTCGAATAAGCACCAGACATTTTCCTTCAGGGTAATTTTCACGAACTAAACACATTTTTTAAATGTTTTATCTCTCCTAAACATCTTCATATTCCGGTGCGCTATTAGAGAGAAATATATGTTCATATTTATCCTTTTTGTTTAACAGGCGATACTCATCTCTAAAATCTGTTAAAAACTCACGCAGCCCATTAGCCTCAACCTCACTACAAACCTCATCATGATATATATTAATGTAGTGGTAAAAATACTTAATATTGTCCATGATGACAAGATTTACATTTTCAGCCGTAGGGTAAGAGTAATCGGTATGGTGTAACATGATATAATACCGCTTATCACACCACTCATCCACAAGACTCACTACCCATAACTGTTATTTAACTTCTGACCGTGTTGCTTCTTCTACTGCGCGGTATATGTAAAGATTAGTTCTATAACATACTTCAGTACATCGCCTGTACCGCGAAATCCTACAACCCCCTCGCTAGAATATCCGTAGAGTATTTGAATATCATGATCCTTCGCACGATTCAATGCAGCCTTAAAAGAGGCAAAGGAGGCGGGAATAGGGAGTTTTTCAGTATCCACTACATCTACGCACTTAGCAGAATACCATTCCATAAATGCTGAACACGCGATATTAAAGGTAGCCATTACTATTTTCTTCTATGCGAGAGAATACACGTCTGAGCTCAAGGATATACAGAGGTCAACTGAGCACGCAGGGAAGCCCAGGTTGCGGCATGACTCACGCTGCTGGTCTTACAGTGGACGGGACTTAGCTTTTTACTGTACACACACACACACACACGCAAAGTGAAACGCTAGTTGAAACATGATTTATTTAATAATCGAATATATATATATATATATATATATATATATATATATATATATATATATATATATATATATATATTTACAAATACGTGTAATAATTAAGTTAGCAATAGACATATCAAAGATTATGGTATCCAAAGGGCACGGTGTCATAGGTACCAGGCACTTGGTAGCGTTTCCTGTAGGTGTTACGGCACACCTTTGTACCCCTAAGTTCCTTCACGCCCCCCAGCTTCTGCGCCCGAAAATTGTGGGTGCCTACAGTCAGTTGGGGCGGTAGACCACCCTCATCATCATCTTCCAAACGCACTAACTCCTTCAGCGAATCAAAGTTGACGACCCGCCGATTCGCTTGGTTAAGCGTGATACCCTTAGCCTTCACGATATACTTCGTTTCATCCCCTATCCTCACCCTTACCCCATAGGTTTTTGTCCCTGTTAACACAAACGAGTCGGCGTATGCGTTGTCCCCATACTCATCCTTGATCTCGTCATTTACCTCACCGAGGAACTCCCCAATAGCAGGCATGTATTCACCCCTCCTCGCTGTGAATATCACACTATCTGTATCGGCATACAAAACCCGCCGCCCAAGAGAATGCAATAGGCCCCAAAGTTTGATGCGCGCGTAGGGTGTTGTGAAGCTGGCTAAGGGAAGGTTTGTAACCCGTGAGGTATCTGTGGCCAATTCATTATTGTTGTACTTTATTATGTAAGTATTACCTACATTCACAATCTCCATGACCTCTTTATCGGGTGCGTTGGCGTAATCCCAGACTTCACTATAACTTTGGCCAAATGAACGTTCCCTTTACCGGTATTCTGTGCAAATTTTCACCAAAGACTGTTTAGGCACAATTTTGCACTAAAGCGCTTGCCAGGATTCTTTACAATTTCGGTACGATCAAGTTGTATACCTCCCTGGTCACGGTAACGCTGAATGTAAGAGGTTTTTTCATCTTCGGTTTCAACCCCACGCGGATATCCTGACGCCTCAACCTTATCCTTCAAAAATGCGTTTATATATGGTGTGAAAAGGTTGGGTAGCTTTTGAAACCTCCACACCTCATGTATCTTCGTTATTCTATACCCATGGCGAACGGCTAGGGCCAGCTCAGGGCTTGTGTATACACCTCTGATCTTACGCTGGTGGGGTGTATGGCCACAATTACCATTGTTCTCTTCCGCACACTTCACACACAGGGGAAACGAGTTTGTGATCTATAACGACGGGTAAGTTCGGCATCCATAAATCGCGGGGGGAGCACGTCTACGAAAGAAAGGCCGAAATAGTACCCATTCAAATTTCTTGAGAACTCGTTGATGGAGGGCAGGTTAGGACCCACTCTTTTTTCAGGCGCACCTACGGGGTACGGATTGTTATTCATCACGTAGGGGTATAAAGAACATAAATCGTAGTAGTGGAGCTTCACGCCATCTGTAGGTGGAAAGTATAGCTTGAAGGGATTTGTACGCCCTCCGAACAAGCTATCACCGCATTTGAGAGGATCCAGTACCATTGAACATTTGATCGTTTTTATTTCTTCACGATACTTCTCATCGAGCTCCATCTAGGCATCATACTCATGCTCCCACAAGACTTTGTGAGTGAACTGGGAGCCTATAAGTTGATCGCGGGTTCGCGTCCACGCAAGACAGTCGGCAGGAGATCCGCCGTGGATATCTCCTATGATTCCACACTCAGGACGGGGGCATCCATGCCACCAGCAACCGTTAAAGGAGTACACAGTCTTCTCGCCAGTGACACGGTTTTCACTTAGACCATCAACCCAAAAAACACGACCATTAACCTTAATGGGTACTTCCCCCGTGTTGCGGGCATGATTTATGTATACACCTGTCTGCTGCTGTAGGTATAGGAGCCAGTAAATAGCCTTGTGCCCATAACTGTGGGGGTTGTTTCTGTGGATAATGGCTAAGGTATCTTTAGGCATGAAGTTATTCTTGAACACCGTAGAACATAATGAGGCGATGGTGGTTGCGACTTGCAGCGGATCGCATTTGAAACGGCATATGTACATCCTTCTAAAGGCCTGGAAACATACTCTAAGCACGCGCACATCATTCACGCAATAACGCTCATATTCATCAGCTATATTATAAGGATTACGTTCATTAAAACTGCTGTAGTATCGGTCAAAATCTTCACGTTTATCTGTACTCATATAATCATAGTTAAAGTAATGTTTGGGTGGAGGTAGACCTACGTAATTCAAAGTTTCGCTAGTGAGGAATGTGTAAGGGAAGTATCCTTTTGAAACCTCAGCTGCTACGCCCATCACCTTGGGTAGCTTTGCTAATTTACAAGGTGTGAATAATAAAGTGCCTATAAATTGTACATTACCTCTTATTTGCATCTGTATTAATTTGTTGCCTCTTTTCAATGGATCACCTGTAAATATCCGCTAACTTGACAATATAGGACACAATGAGTTTTATAGGGCTATCGTGGACATTCGTTTTAAAAACGTTTGTCTGTTTACCACATTTGTGACACTCATCACACTCGATCTCCATACACTCATCACAGATAGTCTGGCTCACAAGTAAATGTGGTATAACCTCTTTGGTTTCAGCGTTCGTGTATGTTTCTATATCGTAGTACACAGTTATACAAGGGTTGTTTTTAGGCTTGGCGTCTTTCATATAACATACATGCTTTACACCATCCGCCTTATGTTTCTCATGGCATGTAGAGCAGTGAATTTCATGACATTTGTGCTTGAAATTTCCCCAATTATCCATCATGTGAAACATACCACATTCACAGATTCTCATGTTCCTGCACGTGCCAATTGATTTATGGAGCTCAAAACAGTTATTATTGAAAAATGTGCGTCTACACACATTACAATCCCTCTTCTCAGCTTCAATTCCGCGGCTTTCACATTTTGGGCTTTTACACTGCTCACATACCATGTGGCAATCTTTACAGTTTCACTATATCATCCGCAAACTCGAGACACCCACCCCTTACACAAATCATGATGTCATCCATATTTTCGACTTTTGTCATAACTAGCGTAAAGGCACCTTATATTACGGATGGGGAGATATGTTGTACCTGACAGTCCTAAAATAAGTAGGGGTCTTGTATGATCTCTCACACTGCTTTTAAAAACATACACAGTTCTACGACGATCATCCAGCCCAAATACAACTATACGAGCATTCATTTCCTGTTCTACCCTTCTCAGCTCTTCAGGACCCATATTACAATCAAACTCAAGTTCACAGTCTACAGCTAGTTTACGGGCACGCTCCACTACCGTAGGCAGCCAAATTTGCTCGGACCCCGTATTTACACAGTAAAGATACGTGCTAAGACTACTGCGATAAGGCCGCAACCACGATCGACGTTTATATGCCGTCTATACATAGCCTGAGAATTGAAGTTAAGAGTATACGGTTTGGCACTATGACCCGCAACACGGAATACACGGTCAATATTTACCGTGAAGTTGTCCATATTGAAGGCTATACTACTTTGGGAGCCCTGCATTATACGACCTAATATATACTCTACATCTTCAGCCGCCAAACGCCTGAATGGTACTACTACCCAAAAATCATCTACATCACCATCATCTGACCCGAATCCGAAGGACAACCTCGTCCTGACTTCACGCTCGTCGCGGTTCTGAAGGGCAAACTCTACAACACGTTCTATTACGCGACGTAGTCCGTGTTCAATACCGTTGCTATACACGGATCTAGGACCAACCCTGATTATATACCGATTTCTAGTCAAGGCTGGGGTTGGGGTTGCGGTGCGCACCAACTCGAATGTTATGCCATCCTCAACAGAACGAGGAGCTGCTGTGAAGGATGAATAAGGGGTTATATTTGAGGAAGAAGCTGATGTGGGGTTGGTTGCGTAAGACGTTGAGGGTTGGGGCTCTATTTCCGGTGTTCCAACAACCCTGGAACGTTTTATACCTGACGTGGAGGGTTCGTCATCACACTTCCGCTTTGAACGTGCAACAAATGTCGCTGTTGAGGGCTCATCGGAGGGTATGAGTACTGTAGATGCACGGTCAACGGGTTCAACCGTGATATCGATGATGGGTGGTGTACATCGTCGTCATTCACGGTTCTGTGGAAGAAGAAAACAAAATATAAGGAGCAGCACTCGTTATTTGTAATATTTTGTAAATGACTCACTTAGGGGTGTGATGTGTTAGAAATGGAATTTGTAGAAAAATTCAGGTTCACGAGCCCATCCAAATGTATTATATCTGGACCTACAGGTTGTGGTAAAACGGTGTTTATGCTTAATATCATTAAAGAAAAGGGGAAATGTTATCAAAATTTGTGCATAAAGTTATATGGTGCTATTCGACATACCAATCAGTGTTCAACGAGTACCAAGATGATGTTTTGTTCCACAAGGGGGTCTATGACGTTAATTCGCTAAGGGGAAATGAACATACAGTCATCGTAATTGACGATCTCATGTTGGAGATGGATAAAACGTTTGCCGAGACGTAGAGATGTGTCACAAATTGGGGTATTAGCCAGTCAAATGTTTCCGAATCAGCGTAAGGAGTTTTTGGAGGTTTATAAAGAGATCACAAACCAACATTATGGATATTTGCTTTGTGACCTTCACCCGCGAAACACGTTTAGGGTGCTTCTAAGAACGAATATATTTCCAAGCGAACCTGAAACCGTGTATATTCCAGAATGACGAATAGGCTAAAGAAATACCGCGAATTAATAAAAATCTATCAACGCCTGCCTCGGGCACTGCAGCAGATGTTTGTTAAAAATATCGACTCTGACTTTTTAAAATGCATCTGTGAAATCTGCCTTAATGTTATAAAATGTAATGTTCCAATGAAATCTCATAAGAGTCGCTTACGTCGTTACAAGAACATAATACGGACGCTCGCCCATAAAAGTCAGACTGTGGGTAAGGAAAAGCGTATTATTGTACAAAGAGGCGGTTCGTTCCTGCCCATCTTATTTTCAATTTTGGGACCTTTACTGACTAGATTAATATAATGAAGAAGGTGGTTGTGATCCCGCACGAGGTGTATGCTTCACTGCAAAAAGAGTCCAGATGCAGTTCTAGAACCCCGTCAAAGTAGACTTAAAAGAATGGAAAGTGAGTTGCTAGCCCTATTAAACAGTGAAAAGGCACCTGATGAGAAAAGGATCTTGTACCAAGAGGCTTTGCAGAAATTTCTTCATGAGTACGAAGATTATAAGCATCTTACAGAACTCCCCATGAGGCACAGCTCGAGTAGCGCTGAGCATGGCGACACAGGACCTGAGCAACCAAAGAGCAGCGGAACACAACACATCGAACATGTGCTAAAAAACAGCCTCCCCCATACATTGAGGAATAAAGGGCTAAGTCTTTATAATCTATTGAGTGAGGACCCCATCATACAGTGGACCGATAAAAGCGAGGTCATTGTTGAAGGAACAAGGGTACAAGGATCCAATATCGTTGGTATTGTTCATGATCTGGTGAGAAAGTGGGATAGGCCCTCACCAACAGGATGGAGACATATTAGAGCAAGACTACAACAAATAAATGTCCCCAAAACATTGATAGGTAATCTGAATAGGTTAAAAGACGGAACGTGCATCGCACGTGTCACAACTGAGTACACCTTCGGCCCCAGCAGCTGCAGTGTCTCTGAAGAGGAGAAAGAAGAGTGTAGACGGCCAACCTTATCCACGTGCCTCTAAAATACGCAAATGGCTAACGTATTAAGTAAGCACTATTATGACATTTCTAACCCAGCAACCTAGGGTGGCGTTAATAGATTGTACAGAGTTGCTTATGGTGTAAGGAAAAAAGATGTTGAGAGATTTTTGCGGGGCCAGGATGCTTATACACTTCATAAGCCTGTGAGAAAAAGGTTTAAAACAGCCAAGACAACAGCCGCCTCGATTGACTCTATTTGGCAGGCTGATTTAACAGACATGCAAAGATGTTCAATGTATAACGATGGCTACCGTTACATCCTATTCATAATAGATGTATTCTCTAGATACCTGTGGCTAATTCCCCTGAAAAATAAATCGCCTGAAACAGTTGCTAAAGCGGCCAAAACACTGATGTTGAAAGAAAACAGGATTCCTGGCTATTTTTGTACGGATATGAGAAAAGAATTTATAGGACGAGCTTTTCAGAACATGCTGTCAGAGTTTAATATCAGCTATTACACTTCCAATTCTATACATAAGGCTTCTTTAGCTGAAAGAATTCAACGTACCATAAAGGAACGCATGCCCGATATTTTACACATAAAAACACATACAGATATATAAACGTTCTCGATTCATTGGCTTCATCCTACAACCGTTCACACCATCGTACGATCGATACAACGCCTAACGATGTTTTAGAAAGAGGCAAGCGCCCGAGAAGAGATGGAGTGCCGCCACCACCACCACACTGCGCGTTTCAAAATCAATGACTATGTAAGGCTGTCGCGTTCGGGAAATAAATTCACGAAGGGTTTTGAGCAACAGTGGACACACGAGATTTTTAAAGTTAGGGCTATGAGACCTAAGGGCAATATAATGATGTATTACGTTGAAGATTTGAATGGAGAAGAGATCTCGGGAGGCTTTTACCGCGAGGAATTGCAGAAAGTGGCATTTAATTTAGGAAAAAATGCGTTTAAAATTGAGAAAATTTTAGGAAGCAAAGGTACAGGAAAGAGAAAAATGTACCTGGTGAAGTGACTAGGTTACCCAGAAAGCTTCAATACCTATATAAAAGCTGATGCAGTAATGAAGCTTAATTAGTATGCAGCATGACTCCTAACCATTTCTACGTCACACTCCCGTCCTCCTCGTCCCTGTCTGTACACCCTAACAACACACTAGCCAACTTTGTAACAGAGCTCCATGGACCTATTGAGTTGGGCCGTGATTAGTATGAGGTGGGGATATGTGAAATTCAGCTGGACACCCTCTTTTTAAATATTGATTATAAAGATACCGTTTTTACGGTTCTTAGAGACTGTAATGAGTGTGCAAGAGCCGGGTTAACTCGGGATGAAACTATACGTATCGCCCGGACTAAGGTTGCACAGTTTTTCAGTACAGAAGTAACACTAGGACCTGGACGTTATGGTTCGGCTGAGGATGTTGTGAGACTTAAATGTGAGCTTAAAAAACTCAAGTCTTACGAATGATTTATTATACGAAATCGTAAACAAAGGAAACCCTGCACTTGCTCTAATCCTAAAATCAAAGGTTAACAGAAATCTTAAAGACGGAAGAGTGTTCAAAATTATAACCGAGGGGCGATATCGAGCAGCCTTCCAAAAAGACACCTTTCACGAGGCACCGCATGACTTGTCCACCTTAGTGTATCAATTGAAGATGGAGAAATTGGATGTAAGCTCTCAGCCTCCAGACATGTGCTATATTTACAGCAATATAGCGGAACACCAGTTTGTTGGGGATACCCAGGCACGTCTGCTACGCATAGCTCACATCCCCAACCATAGAGGAAGGAGTTTGAGTATTACATATGACATGCCCCATTATGTGAATGTCGCAACTTACCTAATAACCAATATCTCAATATATATAAGAACGATTGAGGGTAAAAATTTCCCATTCGGTGACGGGAGCTTAACAGTGAAGCTGCACTTTCGGCGCACTGAGTTATAATGGACAGAAAGCCTTTCACAGTATACCGAGGGGTTAGATACCAGCGTGGTAGTGGACTTGGGTCCATTTTTTCATCCATACTACGCACCGCTGCTCCAGTGTTGAAGAGGGGGCCAGGTACCTAGGGAGGAAGGCGTTACAAACAGGTTTTAACGCGGCAGAGGACATATTGGCTGGCATTAAGCCTAGAGAAGCTCTAAAAAAACATTTAAAACGTACATGGGATGAAATCATCAAAGATACGAAGAGAAAAATACGTGGTGGCGGAAAGAAGAGATCTGTTAGGAATAAGGGGTTACCAACACGTCGTGGAAAGAAGAGATCTGCTAGGAAGAAGGGGTTACCATCACGTGGCGTTAAACGCAAAAGGAAACCAAAAAAGAAGTGCTCAAAGCGTATGAAACCTATGGCTGATCATTTTTTTAATTGATATAAGCTGAGGACGTTACTCTCACGAATCATAGATTGACTAATACTCGTCGAGGGAAGGTGGCACTATTTCTGACTCGTCATGGCACGTTTCATTCATCCGTGTAGTTCACAGTGCTGTAAATCGGACCTGTCCCTCTTTGATATATAGAATTCGTGATGCCCAGCTCGGGCCCTTACTTTTTTTATCCGAGTTGCATGCACATGTATGCTAAACTACGCATTGCCCATTCTGACGGAACGGACTGCTATGATAGTTACGCTGCCTACCCTGAAACCAACTTTTTGCACTCCATATTCAGTCAGTGTGATGTATATTTAAATCAGACTAACATCTCGGCAGGCACGGGGTACGACCCCTACGAGCCTATCTGGAAAATGTCCTCAACTTTTCAAAAGAAGCGAAGGACACCTTTTTATCCGCCGAGGGGTATTACCACACTAAAGACGAGAGCAGTATAAAGGATAAATTTAAAAATCCTAAAAAAAAGATATGCGAGTGTTTTGGACGCCTGCATACAGACTTTACTTTCCAGAAGTTGCTTATGAACGGGATAGATATGAAATTGAAGCTTACCCGCACGAGCCCTGAGATCTGCATAAATCTTGGGGCTGACCAAGAAGAAGGCGCGAAACCCGTTGTGATACACATCATGGAAACGTATTTACGTATACGCCGTGTGAAGTTAAGTTCCCCGAAGCAAATAGAAATTGAGAAAGATTTGGTACATGCCACAGTAAAATATCCAATTAACAGGGTACAAATCAAGCTGTACACGATTCCCGCAGGGCTGGCATCGAAACAGCTAGAAAACATTGCTCTTGGAGTCCTACCTAAAAGGATTTTAATTGGAATGCAAGACCACGCCTCGAAGAATGAAAATTATAAAATGAGTGCCTTAAATTTCGAGAATTTCGGGCTTAAAAATATTACTCTATACGTAAATGGCATCGCCCTGGGTTGGGTAATGAATATGGATTACTCAACAGATGCGGTATTCCCGCTCTGCGCGAGAGCTTATAGTAGTTTGGCTCATAATACAGGTGCGTGTGATGAACTTGGTTTCGGCATAACACAGAAAGAATTTGTTGTAGAATTTAACATCTACTCATTTGACATTACGCCTGACTTAACTGCCGGCGTAAATACGCATTTAAACCTTCAACAGACCGGTAACATCTCAGTGAGGTTGGAGTTTGCCAAGCCTATAGACGCGCCTATTAGTGTACTAGTATACCTCGAGTTGCAAGCCCTAATAGAAGTAGATAGATTTAGGAACGCCACCACAGATTTTTAAAATGGACGCGAATACACTCCAGAGAGTGCTGAAAAGTGACTGTTTCGCGCGTTCCAAATTTATCGGGGTTTTTGCAAAGAATGAAATATTGAAGCTGGCTAGTTCGAGAAACTGGTACGGGGTTATCGTTAACACCGACATTGTCGGGAGTGAGGGGATTCATTGGTTTGCAATCTATTTTAAAACTAAGGAAATAATGTACTATTTCGATTCACTAGGATTTTGACCGTGGAATGACTCGGCAATTGTGAAGTTCATAGCGCAACTAGATGTGCCAGAGATTTGGAATCCATATCGTTTCCAAGGACATTATACTGAAACATGTGGATTGTATTGTATTTTGTTTCTCATGCATATGTCACGTGGGAAGGGATTTATGAATTTTTAAAAATTATTCGATTTATGCGACACAAATGTGAATGATAAATATGTATGCAGACAGATAAAAAAAGGTTCCCATATGTTAGTACCCCCTGTAATGTGTAAAGGTATATTGTGTAAATCTGTGTATACATTTATAGCTGTAGCCGTTAAGAATTGGGCACTGACCCTTTTTGTACATGTTTTCTACTATTTAATAAATGAAAATATATTGTGCTTTGTCCTTATCCTCAAAAAAACTTACATAATCTCCTCGATGACCTCGCACTCGCTTGACCGGATGTGAGTCAATACCACGACTTCTGGATCGCTGGGTAGGCTACGCGGGGTGACTACCACTTCATTTATCACCCTTTCGTCAAAAGTTGCTATAATACGATCAAGTTCCGTATCGGTCCTGTAATTTAAGTAAATGTCATGAAATTGGATGCGGTTAAGTCGTTTTGTGTACACCCTATATATATATATATATATATATATATATATATATCCTAGCCTACCCAATCTTATTGTTCACGACTCCAAAAACATATTATATAACCTAAAAACACTTACATTAGCTCCTCTGCAAACTCGCTTGACCGACTGTGATTCAGTACTGCGACTTCTGGATCGCTGGGTAGTCCATATGATCTGGTTAGTTTATTATTCCAGCTAAAATTGGAGCCTTTTTGATAGGCCTTCTATGTGTTACAATTACAGTAACATCGTGGAGCACCAATTTGTGGAGGACAGCCACGTGCGATTGCTAAGCATTGTGCATATTTCCGATCATCGTGGAAAATGCCTGAGTATAACGTATGATAATCCCCATTATGTTAAAGTTGCCTCTAATCTTCTAAGCAGTATTGCTGTACATACAGTATAAGAACGGTTGTAGGGGAAAACTACCCATTCGGGTAGGGGAGTTTAACTCAGAATAGCCCACTATGGGACAGATTGTGAGATCAATTATGCAATCTACCCCCGAAACTAACTTTACATACAATGATCATCCAATGCGACGTATACCTAAACCGGACAAGTGTTTCAGTTATCTCCAGCTATTATCTTTACCGGGCGACCTTACCATCGGCATAGAAATAACAAAAAACGAATATATAACCCGAACTAATATATATAAGTTCACTATTTCTTCTAACCACTGCCCAGACTCATGCGTATGCATAAACCTGCAGAAAATGGTCATATATCTTTGAAATTAGAGTTTAGAAAAGCTTTAGCAAATCATATCAGCGTGTTATTCTGCCTCGAGTTACAAGGCCTGATTGAGAGTGACCGAATTAAACCGGTTATAACTTATAACCGACTTTTAATGGACGAGCTGACAATCCAGAGGGTTATGAATAAGGATTACGTTACTCGTAAGATATGAGATTGAATATGGCCAAGAAAAATTACGTTACTGGTGGAGTTATAGTCAACACCAGTGGTGGCGAACCTATGTCACAAGTGCCCATTTGGGCACGCGATCAAATTTGCCTGGCACGCCTAAGCAATTTGTAATAACGTTGCAATAATGAGTATAAAATAATAGACTTAATGTTTATAATTTGGTGTAATATATATAAACTTTGGTGGGCACGCGAATTTTTTTTTATGGCTTACATTGATTTTTTGGCACGCGACTGTAAAAAGGTTCGCCACCCCTCCCCTGGTCAACACAGACTTCTCGACCGATAAAGGCGAACACTAGATAAGATTTTTTTTTTTTGGAGAGCTGATATATATTATTACGATTCAATTGGGAGGTCCCCCTTTCATGATCCGGCAATAATTACATCTTAAAACAAATAAAGATCCCGATGATTGTATGGAATCCGTACCGGCATAACTGCTCGTTGTTATTTATAAGACACATGTCGTGAGGGAAATCTTATCAGAATTTTTTGGAATTGTTTAGTAAATGCGACTCCTCCCGAAATTATAAATTTGTATGCTCACAAATAAATGCACTCTTTCCATTTGTGCTTAAAAGGAAGATATGTATATTTTAATGTATAGCACTATACTTTTTATGTAGTGTTGCAAGCTTGATGCAGAGTTATTAATTATTAAGGTAAAAGTATAAGTTTTATAACTATGAATTGTCCATTGTGTTGTTTTAGAATATAATTATGAAGAATAATATAACTGTATTTTCTGCCTAAACGAAGTATGAGGTTTTGGTTACTTATTTTAATAAGTTAATTTATGGCGCTATGTTGTTCTTATTAAAAGATCCTGAATAATTTATAAAAATTTCTTAGCCTTCTATATATACACGACGAAATGTAAGCATGTAAAACATGTAAATAGATTCTATAGAGCTGACACCTGTAATATATATATATATATATATATATATATATATATATATATATATATATATATATATATATAATGTCCTCAAAGAACAATGAAAAAAAGTGTCGGTGAATATACTGGTCATTAATTACAGTAGCTGAAGATGAATATTAAAACTAAATTTAAATATTTTTAAAAATAATACTAAACATATTAAAGATATTAAAATAATAATAAAAATTATTCATTATATACGACTTACATTTGTTGTTCGTTTAGTTCGGGAAACACTAAGCGCAGAAATTCAGGGATGTCCACACTGCCGTTGGGCATTTCGCGCCTTCTTAAACGAAGATGTTGAAAGTCGTTCCAGATTACTTCCAATTCATCAGTGTGGGGTGTGCATAAGTCTATCAACACATTTTGATCTCTAAAATAGACGGGTATTAAATTCGTTAAAAACGTTGTCATGGTATGGGCGGGAGTGATTACGGTCTGATTAGGTTCTGTGTCTACGTCCCTCGGGTGAAGCGTAGTAACTCGAGAGGGAGTAAGCTCGATCTACGGCGGGCGGACTTTGTTGGCCTCTGGGATAGCGTAGGTGAGATGGGGTTAGAGGTCGGCGGCGATGTTGGGAGAGTGTGGAGTGCATTCCGGGACCAGTTTATGGTGCTGTAGTCTGCTCCCATACCCTCAAAACCGGTCACCTCTGCTTCAACGCAGTCTAAGTGGTTCATTCGGGACATCGCTTCGGCTATCCGAAATAGGAAAGCTGCGTATAGGAGGGCGAAGGCCAATCGTTCCCATGAGAACATTGAGGCGTATGTCCACCTGTGCAGGGAAGTGAAGGCGAAGGTTAAGGTAGCCAAACGTAACGAAGAACTCCGGGTGGCAATCCTCTGCAAGGGGAACCCTAAGGAGTTCTTCAGTTATGTTAATAGTAGAATGTCCATTAGAAGCATGATAGGCCCGTTAAAGGACCCCAGCGGCGCGCTGCCGACATCCGACGCGGACATTCGCTAATGTGCTGAGTGAGTACTTTGCGGGAGTGTTCACCAGGGAGGACACCCGCGTCGTCCCCGAGCAAGGCGTCAGGCACGAAGGTGCTGGTCTGGATAATGAAAGTGTACTGCGACAGTAGTTGCCGATAGAATAGACAAACAGCGCGTTTAAGGCTCCTGGGCCAGACCAGTTCCTCCACAGAGTCTTGCGGGAAGTGCGAGACCAGGTGGCTCCCCAACTGGCTACAGTCTTCAACAAATCGTTGGAGACGGGCCAGGTGCCTGCTGACTGGAGAGAAGCCAACGTAACCCCTATTTTTAAGAAAGGGGATCACGAAAGTCCAGGGAACTATCGCCTTTGATAAGATACCTCACCGCCGGCTAATGGTCAAAGTTCGCGCGCTGGGTATCGGTGGGGAAGTACGGTACGTAGTTGGATTGGAAACTGGCTGAAGAATAGCCGGCAGAGGGTTGTAATTAAAGGGCCTAGCTCGGGTTGGGCCTCGGTCACTAGCGGGGTTCCTCAGGGTTCCGTTTTGGGGCCACTGTTGTTTATCATATACATAAATGATAACGACGTTGGCATCGTCAGTAGGATCGCCAAAAACGCTGATGACACCAAGCTTTGGGCCTATGTTGGGACGCCCGAAGGATCGAGTAACTGCGTGCGGACCTACGTAGGATACGAGAGTGGTCCGAAAAATGGCAAATGCCGTTTAATTTTGGTAAATGCAAGGTCATGCACATTGGCTACGCCATTCCCAAGTCGGACTACTCGATGTTGGGGAGTAATATCGAGGCGACTGATTTGGAAAAGGACTTGGGTGTGCTAATTAGCAGCGACCTTAAGTTTACCAAACAGTGCGTAGAAGTGGAAAAGAGAGCCCAGAAGCTGTTGGGTTATATCAGGAGGCAATTTTGATTTCGGAACAAGGAGATTGTGCTCTCTCTGTACAATTCCCTGGTTCAACCGCACTTGGAGTATGCTGTGCAGTTCTGGTCGCCCATCCTCATGAAAGATATTGGGAGGCTGGAGCGAGTCCAGACGAGGGCCACAAATTTAATCCCTTCCGTTAGATATATGGGCTACAATAGACCCTCATGCGCCCTGAATTTTTTCGCTGGAAACTCGGAGACTGCGCGGTCAACTCATCGAGGTTTTCAAGCTCTTACACGGGTTCAACGATGTCGATTTTAGAAGCATGTTTAGTTTAAATGATAAATCAACTCTCAACAATGGTTGGAAGTTGCATTTGAAACGGTTTAGGATTAGTGTGTGTCGGAATTACTTTACGTATAAGATCTGTGACACGTGGAACAGGTTACCTTCAGAAGTTGTGAACAGTTCCTCTGTGGATCAGTTCAAGTAAAGGTTAGACCGTTGCCATTGGTACCCGTTGCCATTGGTACCTCCTCGGTATGGGCCGCAAGGCTTTTTGAGGTACTTCTTTTCCTTGTAATAAAAATCAATAAGGATTACTAACTAGATGGCATAATTTCAAACTATCGATGATTATTTTAAATGTAAACTAACATTCATTCGTATATAGACAGTACAGTGTCCAAGTCGTCATTTTAAATCATAATAAATGATTGTATAAGAAACAATCTCTTTCTGTTTAAGATTAAATTAGTTTAAAAACAAAAATGTTCGTGATCCACTTACTCATTAACTGCAATTGTGGTATCGTTATTTACTATTTGAGAACTTAGAATCCCGTCTCCATCGATGCTAAATGAGTCACTGCAACAGTGCTGGAGTAAAAAATAATATATAAAACACCACTGAACTGGAAGAAGAAAATTACGCATCAAATCAGATAAAATTATTGCTATTACAACTTAATATAAGAAAACACGCATGCTTTCAAAAATCGAATTTACAGTATGTACCCGGCCATTTTAAAAAAATATTATTAATACTAAATATATACTGTATATATATAAATAAACAAACTGGAATAAGAGAAGAGGCAGATTTTGTACCGTCACAGCTGCGGTGGTACAGGGGCCGTGAAAACGAGGATGGAAAATACCCTCAGAATACGAGGCCCAAAGCTTTTAAATGCCCTACCAAAAGAAGTGAGGAATCTCCAGCACACTGACCTGAATAACTTCAAGAACCAGCTGGACAGATATCTGTGCAAAGTCCCTAACCAGCCATGCGTGGCTGACTACGGGGGAAGGAGGAGATCAGACACTAATTCCCTACTTCACCAAATCCCGCAAATAAGGCAGGATGCTCCAGAGGAGTTGACCGCAGTCGACCCTGAAACGTCGTTCAAACTAACATAAAGTAAAATAAAGTACATATATATATATATATATATATATATATATATATATGATACACACAGACCGTGCATGGAACAAGGAACTCTTTTGGGATAATTAAATCCACTATAGTCCGAATAAGTAATGGTAAATGACAAATACCATAGTTTTTCTTTTTCATGATGCAAGCCCGACGTGGGCAACGGGTCTCTCGCAAAGAGGTCCCATAAATATAGCTTCCCTCACCAGCTATCTGCAAAGCAGACAGGATCCAGCTTTGGGACATGGATCTAGGGTTTAAAGCAGCCTAGCCCCACTACATTTAGAACCTCAACATAAGTAAAAGACTCGTTGCATTCACGTCGGATTGAATAAATCAAAGAAAAAGGGGTAACTATTATATTTTTAGCCAAAACCAAAACTTAAACCTCAACTGGCAGAATTGAGCGTCCATTTTTCAAGGCACATAACATGTCCGTTTCATGATGGGAATGAACTCAGAATGGTTCCCTGAGTTTTTTATGATACACACAGACCGTGCATGGAACAAGGAACTCTTCTGGGATAATTAAATCTACTATAGTCCGAATAAGTAATGGTAAATGACAAATACCATAGTTTTTCTTTTTCATGATGCAAGCCCGACGTGGGCAACGGGTCTCTCGCAAAGAGGTCCCATAAATATAGCTTCCCTCACCAGCTATCTGCAAAGCAGACAGGATCCAGCTTTGGGACATGGATCTAGGGTTTACCATTTACCATTACTTGCCCGAGCAAGGCGTCAGGCACGAAGGTGCTGGTCTGGATAATGAAAGTGTACTGCGACAGTCGTTGCCGATAGAATAGACAAACTGAGCGCGTTTAAGGCTCCTGGGCCAGACCAGTTCCTCCACAGAGTATTGCGGGAAGTGTGAGACCAGGTGGCTCCCCAACTGGCTACAGTCTTCAACAAATCGTTGGAGACGGGCCAGGTGCCTGCTGACTGGAGGGAAGCCAACGTAACCCCTATTTTTAAGAAAGGGGATCACGAAAGTCCAGGGAACTATCGCCTTTGATAAGGTACCTCACCGCCGGCTAATGGTCAAAGTTCGCGCGCTGGGTATCGGTGGGGAAGTACGGTACGTAGTTGGATTGGAAACTGGCTGAAGAATAGCCGGCAGAGGGTTGTAATTAAAGGGCCTAGCTCGGGTTGGACCTCGGTCACTAGCGGGGTTCCTCAGGGTTCCGTTTTGGGGCCACTGTTGTTTATCATATACATAAATGATAACGACGTTGGCATCGTCAGTAGGATCGCCAAAAACGCTGATGACACCAAGCTTTGGGCCTATGTTGGGACGCCCGAAGGATCGAGTAACTGCGTGCGGACCTACGTAGGATACGAGAGTGGTCCGAAAAATGGCAAATGCCGTTTAATTTTGGTAAATGCAAGGTCATGCACATTGGCTACGCCATTCCCAAGTCGGACTACTCGATGTTGGGGAGTAATATCGAGGCGACTGATTTGGAAAAGAACTTGGGTGTGCTAATTAGCAGCGACCTTAAGTTTACCAAACAGTGCGTAGAAGTGGAAAAGAGAGCCCAGAAGCTGTTGGGTTATATCAGGAGGCAATTTTGATTTCGGAACAAGGAGATTGTGCTCTCTCTGTACAATTCCCTGGTTCAACCGCACTTGGAGTATGCTGTGCAGTTCTGGTCGCCCAAGAAAAGAAAACAGAAAAAAACAGGAAAAAAAACAGAAACACGCAGACAGACAAACAGCCAGACACAAGAAAACCTACAGACTCGACACTACCATTACACCCTTCAATACAGACCAGTCCACCAAGATCATCAAAAACATTAAGAATTCGAAGGCTACTGCCAGACAACATATCTAACATACACCTTAAACACTTGGGCCCACAAGGAATACTAGCTCTCACAAATATCAGCACATATTCATACCAACACTGTATTATTCCTGACATGTGGAAACAAGATAAAACTATTACACTACTCAAACCAAACAAAAATCCAACAGAACCAGCTTCCTATAGACCCATTACTTTACTATGCACACCTTCCAAAGTAACAGAAAGACTAATCTTACAAATCACCAACCCACACATTCCACTATCGCCTACTCAACATGGATTCAGACCTCACCACTCAACCACGACATTACTCACTACCCTCACGCAGCACATTATGGATGGCATCAACTCCAGACGACCACCCCAACGTACACTATTAGCAACAATAGACATTAGTAAAGTATTTGATGCTATCCCACGCTTCCCTCTCATAAACAAAATACTGAACACAAACATGCACAATAACACCAAAAGGTGGCTGAGCAACTATCTTTCAGGAAGATACTCACATGTCACATTTAATGACAAGTCATCCAAAAACAAGCTTTTTCCAAACGGGGTCCCTCAAGGCTCTGTTCTCTCACCAACACTCTTCAACTTATACATGCATGACATTCCAACACCCATAGATAACAAGCTTACCTTATCATCATATGCAGATGACATCACTCTAACATCCACCCACAACAACATCGACACCGCTACAAATAACCTACAAACATATATAAATAGTATACAAGACTGGCTCACACACAATAGACTCAAAGTAGCGCCCACAAAATCAACTATCACCTTGCTTACAAGCAACACAAAAGAACACCAGGTAATTCCACAGCTTACACTAAACAACATCAACATTCCGCACACTCACAGGACCAAAATACTTGGGGTCACATACAACACATCATTATCTTTTGCAAACCACATTCAGGACATTAAAAACAAATGTACGTCAAGACTTAACACGCTTAGGGTACTAACAGGCACAAACTTTGGACACCAACAGGAAACAACAACATCACTCATATACAAACAATATATTCGCTCAGTTATGGACTATGCTAGCCCATGCTGGGCACCCATTATCTCAAACACACACATAAACACCTTACAGACAATACAAAACAACGCACTTCGTATCATTACAGGATGCACTCAAACAACACCAATAGAACACCTGCACACAGAAACAAAAATACTGAAAGTTAGGGAACATTTAGACATGAGGGGAACACAATTCATGGCAGCAGCGACAACTAACCCACAACACCCTTGCCACTACATGTACAATCATGCACCATTAAGGTAACACCAGAGAGACATTATAACCAAATACTCCATTCCATA
Organism: Bathynomus jamesi; assembly: GCA_023014485.1. Lineage (NCBI taxonomy): Eukaryota > Metazoa > Arthropoda > Malacostraca > Isopoda > Cirolanidae > Bathynomus > Bathynomus jamesi. The sequence goes on along the minus strand of JAJOZX010000694.1, from coordinate 513,007 downwards.
CCACGCCCCACAGACATCACACAGTACAGAAAACACATACACACACACCTAACCCACAAAGCACTGACACGACTCGGTCCGAATGCGGTCCTAGGTGCGAAGCCGCCACCCATTAACAGGTCAGAGATCAGCCTGAGCAGATCGAATCGAGTTAACTTAGCACGATTCCGATGTGGACATCACCCCAACTTACGGACATATAAACACAGACTATACAACTCCATAGACGACACCTGCCACCTGTGCCAGGACACACCACAAACAATTGAACACATCATGACAGACTATACCGCTCTAGCACAACAACGAGCACAACACAACGTCACTAGTGCGCTGAACCTCTGGTCCACTCCGGAGAGGGCGATCGGTTACCTGCGTGCCGCCGGCTTGCTCGATCAGGGTGGGCTGATCGGCTAAAAACAACAACAACAACCAAGAAAAGATGCAGCTCGAATATCGAAACCCCAACAACCTTCACATCAAAAGTGGATACAAAATAGTTCTACCACGAGCGGAAAAGTGATTTGCGTTGTATCATACATCCCGACGAGGACGATGGTCATCCGAAAACTAATCGCAGTGGAAATGAAATAAGAGATGATCATTCTTGGGATCCGAACGCTCGGATGGATGTATAGAAGATAGAAATAAAGAATTGTACAGTAATTTTAAGTACGTAAATTTTGAAATGAGTCAGTGTAACAGACAGTTGCCCAATTTCCCACAGATTTCCTTGGGTGCCATGCAAATGGAGGTTAAAAAGAGTAGTGGAACGCCACTAAAGATGCCAACGACCAATGGTAAAGAAAGTATTGAAAGTTATGAATTTCCGTTTAGTAGTCTTAGTAGTTATGAACCCGTCATTTTGAAACGGAACCATCGGCCAATACTGCTGTACAAAGAGCTTTAGATGTTAATGTTGAAACTCTCTGTATTGGAAAGCTGTTTAGATTTAGAAATTGCTTTTCAAAGTAAGAACTTTAGATTTTACTAGTTTAGTTGATACTGGTTGCTCAGCTACGTTAATTAAACAAAGTAGTTTGGATAAACTGAGGAAAGCTTCGCCTCAGAATTTTGGAAGTTTTAGCTTCCCCTGTAGTTCTCAAAAGTATAAATGATAAGCAGATTCCGTCTAGTGGATTAGTTAAAGTTAAATTTAAATTAGGCAAGTTTGTTTTCCTACTGACTGTATTGTCGTACATGACATGGTACACTTTCCGACAGATGTTTTGATAGGCTTGTTAACCAATGGCTGAATTTTCAATATGCCCTTAGATTCAGTACAGGTAAGTACCTTTCTATTGATTTCGAGGAACCTTGACTGCGAGTGTCATGGTCAATATAAAATGTGCGCACACAAAGACATCTATGGTGGATGCAACTCTGCTAAACACCGAACGCCTTGTACTTGACATAATTTTTGTAGTTTCGGCCATTTGGAACATGGTCATAGTAACACTGTTGGGCATGATTCTTTTGTGAATTCTGAATGCTTGAACATCATAGATCATGATTATGAGGAGTTTAGTTGCAGTTAGCACAAGCAGCCGAATTCTTGTGGAACAACCGATTAATTTGGTTTTTGAGGATAAAATTAACAGTAAGTTGTTTTATTTTCATTTGCAACTAGCACGTTCTTTAGACGTTTGTAGAAATTCTTGTATTCCCACCCTGTGTATATAATTTAGAAAAGATCCTATAGTTCTGCAACCAAATACGGAAATAGTCGTAGCCTCTTTAGCTAGTACGGAAGCTTTTGAAGAAACTGCACGAGATACAACATCCCATGTTCGCGTTATTTCGAACTCATCAGAACTCTGTGGTGAACAATTGCTTTCTTTGTATAAACAACATTTAGAGTCTGATCTATCGAACTCTAATCTTGTAAAGGATCATATCTTTATAACAAATTATTAACCTTTTAATGGAACATCGAAATATCATGGCTCTTAAAGGTGATGCTTTAGGTCGAACCGATTTAATTCCCTTCCGCATTCACCTCGTCGATATCTGTCTACATTCCCCCTACAAAATACTCCATTCGCAGCAAGTAATAGTAGAGAGTATGGTTGATGAAATGTTAAATCATAAACTTGTTCAACCTTCTGTTAGTCTTTGATCATCACCTTTAATTCTGGTTAAAAAGGTGGAATTTTGCGAGCATGCATTGACTACCGGCTTAATAATTTGACCATAACCGACCGATATCCATTACCGAACATACAAGAAGTCATCCAGAATGTAGGTAAGACCAGATATTTCACATCCCTAGATCTCGCCTCAGGCTATTTACGGGTTTTAGCACAAATCAAAGTCATTATGAATTGACTCTTTTTGTCATTCGGATGCCGTAATAGTCCAGCTAACTTCTCGAGACTTATGAATATACTGTACAGTAGTGTTGCAAGGAGTAATAGGTTAAAATACCTTAGTCCATCTAGAGGACATTTTTGTCTATAGTAACACTGTTGACGAACATTTCAAACATCTTAATGAACCTTTTGAACACCTCTCTAAAGCTATACTTAAACTCAAATTAGCTAAGTGTCAATTCTTTCAACATTCATTAGTCTATTTAAGTTTTCTAAATAGACAAGACACTAAACATATTCAGGCATTCAGGAATTCGGTCTGATCCTTCTAAATTAGATGCTTTAAGATATTATCCTATTCCTCAGAATGTTGATCAAGTTCCCTCATTTATAGGTTTCGTAGGATTTTAGCGGCATTTCATACCAAAATTTGCTAACAGTGCTGCTTCCTTAACAAGTTTATTTAAAAATAAAACCATTTGTTTGGTCTAGTGAGCAACAAAATATTTTTGGAACAAAACGCGATAAACTCCTAAGTCACCCTATATTACAATATCCCGACTATGACAAAGCATTTGTAGTACCGGCTAATGCTTTAAACTATGGTTTAGGTGCCATTCTCCTACAGGAAACGAATGGAACCGAACTTCTCATAGCTTACACAAGTTGCTTACTATCGAAGGCAGAACGAAACTATTCAGGGACATCATACAGTATTTAATTATCATACAGTGTTAATTATATTGCAATAAAAACGGATCATTCTCATTTGACTTCTACGTTTACTGAAAAAAACTTCCTGACGGACGATTAGGTCGCTGGGTCTTAACTGTACAAGACTTCACTCCCACATTCGTTCATTGCTCTGGAAAACTCAACGTTCTCCCAAATTGCTCATTCAGGATTAACAAGCTTGCATTGGTTCGTGATATTAATCGAGTTCACGTCATCAGTAATTTCAATGAAAATCTCATTCACGAATAACAAAAAGATCTTCGAACTGCTCAAATTATTTTACAATTGAAGTGTCACGATACCGCAGAGACCTGTCAGCAGTATACAGTATACGGAAGGAAGATAGCCTATACTTTAGAGATCCTTCAGGCAAAGAAGGCATGCTGAGGCATGCATTCAAGAAGTAGGAACGAATTTCGAACATTTACTTCAATGAAGTAAATGTATCACATGTGTATTTATATAAAATGTAAAAAATCTTAAGGAGTTTCATTTTTCTGTCGCGTGCTACAGCTCGAAACCTGACAGTTTCTCAACCTATGTTTATATGTTTGCTTTTTCTTTACTTTTGTCTCAAGAATACACCCTGCGATTTATGAAACACATTTATGCATCACCCTGTATATACCACACACACACACACACACACACACACACACACACACACATATATATATATATATATATATATATATATATATATATATATATATATATATATACCTTTCAACCTTTCAATTTTTCAAATGTTCCGTGCGATGATTCCTCATTTCACGAAGATCAAGCTTGTCGCCCCCTCTTCTCGAGTTGGCCTGGTGAAGTAGTGAGTTGGTTTCTTGTCTTGTACTTTCCACCTCACGTAGCCAGGTACGCCGAGCTCATCTGGGATTGTTCTGAGCCAGGCGTCTAATCTTCTTTTGAAGATGTCCACTGCAACATCACTTGTGTTCCTTAGGTCTTTGGGCAGCTGATTAAACAGTTTTGGTCCTCTCACAACTAAACTATTTTCTTTCAGGATTAAGGATGTTCCCTGTTTAGCCTTTAATTTGGGAGCACGACACAGTCTTCCTTTTCTACTTTCCACCGTTGTTTGGGGAATTACAGGGTTCAGAGTAAGATTAGGGACTAGTTTCTCCATTATTTTCCAAGTGTAAATAATGGTGTGTGTGTGTGTGTGTGTCTTCTCCTTCCCAGTGAATATAGGTTTAGTTCGCGTAACCTCTCCCAGTAATTTAGTTCTTTGCACCCATTGATCTTGGCTGTGAAGCTTCTCTGGATCCCTTCTAGCTGTTTAATGTCTTTTTTTTTAATAGGGGAATGTTATGACCGAGCAGTATTCCAATTTGGGTATGATCAGTGTTTCCAGTAGAAGAATCATTATATTCCTATCCCTTCGTTTAAAGGTTCTCAATATCTGCCCAGTTATTCTCTTTGCTCTTTTTACTGCTATCTTATTTTGTGTTTCAAATTTCGCATTATCAGTCATTACAACCCCTAAATCTTTTGCTTTTGAATTTCTCTGAATTTCCTGTCCATTTGGATGATAATATTTCATGGATTTTAGGTCCTCTCTTTTTCTGTACCGTAACAGCTGAAATTTCTCAGTGTTAAACTTCATATTGTTGTCTTCCGTCCATTTGTAGATTCTGTTCATGTCTGTTTGTAGAGATCCTATTTTTTCTGGGTTTCTTATTTTTCTACTGATCTTTGTGTCATCGGCAAAGGATGTTACTGTGCTGTCTCTGGTAACGCCCTCATCTATGTCAGTTAGCATGATTATGAAGAGTAGTGGAGCTAATACTGTCCCTTGTGGTACTAAGCTGAGGACCTCTGATTTTGATGAAGATACTCAGTGTACTCTGACGACTTGCCGCCGCTCACTAAGGAAATTATATATCCATTTCCCTACTTTTCCTGTTATTCCCATATATTTCAGTTTCTGTATTATGATTCCATGGTCATACTTGTCCAACGTTTTGGCAAAATCTGTGTATATTACATCATAGTTTTCATTATTTTTCAGTGCATCAATAGTGTTGTTTAGTGTTCCATTAGTTGTGATCGGCATGATCTGCCTGATCGAAACCCATGTTGGTTTCATTGAATTTTTTCTAAGTTTCCAAAAAGTCATAAATTTTCTGTCTAACTATTCTTTCAAATATTTTAATGAGATGAGATGTAAGCGACACTGGCCTATAGTTTTTGGTCTCGGATCGAGAACTCCTCCTTTATATATTGGGACTATGTTCGCGCTCTTCAGGATGCCCGGTATTTCTCCCATGACTAGTGATCGTCTCCATATCCAATATAGGGGCTCAGTGATTGCATTTTTGCAGTTTTTGATCAGTGTGGCATTCCATTTATTCTTGCACGAGTCCTTTCAGGTATAAAACTTTGTCCGGGGAATAATTTGATTTAAGGCCCTGAATGTTGGCTAGGATTATTTTTATTTTTCTCTATCATTTTCGCATACAGGTGGTTCCGATTCGTTTTTCAATGGTGGTGCCAGTTTCGTTGCCATGTGGTCCTCAGAGAATTTGCCTCTTTTTATCTTTGTCGGTACCTATTGTCCCGATAACGTATGAAGTGTCTTTGTGCGTGCCTTCTGTCCGGCTTTCGGATTCCTATATTTGGCAGCTGACTTTGTATTTGCTGGATAGTATTAAGCAGGTGAATTGTGTTGGCTACGTCTAAAAAATTGGTATCCTTCTTTGATGTTCATTTTTCCTGTTCACCCGTTGCGTTCCTTTGAGGGTGGTGGTGGTAACGGCATTTTTGTCCGTATTTGCACCTCCCATATCTTGCATAGGTGTTGCAAACAGTAAGATGGTGGAAGTTGCACTTCTTTTCAAATTTGCAATATCCACTTGTGTAATGTGTGTTACATAATGTGGGATGTGCATAGATACACTGCCCATCCCGATATCTGCAGTTCCCTTTTGCATAGTATTTACATACAGTATTTTCTACACTTCTACTTCTTGTTTTCTTATTATTTTCAATGTTCTTAATTTTGGTATTATCATTATTTTTCTTTGGCTGTTTATTTCCTACGTTTTTAGTTATTATCTTTTATCATTTCTCTCGTTGGACAGTTTTACTACCTCGCAACATTTACTAATCTCTTTTCTTTCATCTATGTATTTAAATATCCTTGTATTGAAATAAGTGATAAATCGATTTAGACAGGGTGAATGTAATTTTTGTACATAGTTGTGGGTAGAATAATTCCTTGAGCAATTTTAAAAGTTTGTTTCTAATGTTAAAACTTGAGGTTCCCATACAAGGCAAAGTGAAATACACGAACTTTGGGAACTGTAATTACTCTCTAGTTGTGGGGTTTATTAGTCTATTTAGGGTTCTGCCTATTGTAGTCTCCACCAATCTTGAAGGGAAATTATTTTTGGTAAGGAGTTTTCGGATGAAATCTAGTTCATTGTGTAGTTTAAAGTAATCTGAACAGATATTGAAAGCTCTATTAGTCAGAGTCGAAATTAAATTTCGTTTGAAACCTAAAGAGATAAAAGAAGAAAAGTTCGTAGTAAGACCGGTGAATGTCGGCTTTCGGTAAACGGAAGTTTCAAAAGAGGAATTAATTTTTATTATCTTAATGTCCAAAAAGGACAAAGCTATTAGATTCAGTTTCCGAAGTAAATTCAATATTAGGGTGCTTAGAATTAACACAATTACGAAACAAAGGGATATGGTCTGGTGATTTAAACAGAAGAGTGTCATCAATATATCTTCTATAAAAATTAGGATATAATACAATTAATCATCTAGCAGCTAATGATCTCATCATCTTTAATTATTCTTCTGAAGTTCTCAATGATATTAAAAAATCTGCCCTTTGTAAAGGCCTGAAATTCTCTCTTACTCCAAAGAAGCTTAATTTTTACGATCATTTCCTCAACTTTAAGTTATTTTTTAAGGACCTTTTTAAACATTCATACTTTGACCGACATAGTAAAGGGTTTAACTTTTTATCTAATAATTTATAATTTAGCTTTCACTTCATTTTATGCTTTTAACCCTTATGGTAGTAGACCTAATATCAGGGTTGGCAAAAACCCATCAAAAACCCAGTTGGTTTTTTGCTGAGTAGTTGGGTTTTTGCTGGGTTTTGGGTTTTTTGCTGGGTTTCTGCCAACCCTGCCTAATCTGGAGGCGGAAGAGTTTCAAAGTCTAAGAAATCTATCTTTGGACAAGTCATTGGTGGCTACAATTCCAGACACAGGTAATGGGCGCAAAAGGAGAGAGTGCAATGCAATTGCAAATGTTGATAAATGTTGCAAGATGTTATGCAACAAGGGGGAGGTGGAATGTTGCAAGAGCAACAAGGGTTATGCACCAAGGCGGAGGGGGAATGTTGCAAGATCAACAAGGGTTATGCAACTTAGAGGAGGAGTTATCCCCCAAGAGAAAGAGAAGAGAAGGAGAAAGAGGAAGAGAGGTGTTCGCATGGCAGGAGCCAAGCGCCTATTAAGACTTCAGCCGAGCGGCCGCTGTCTTATAAGATCCTAATCAGCCAGTTGGCTTATCTGGCTGAGCTGCCATATTGCGCTATTTCTTTAATTAAAACATATTCTGGCTTAACCAGCCAGTTGGCTTATCTGGCTGAGCTGCCAGATTACGCTATTTATTTAATTAAAGCATATATTCTGGCTTAACCAGCCAGTTGACTTAGAAGGCGTAAATGGCTTGTTCAGGTGTACATTATTAGGGTTGCCAGAGTGTGCTATCCAGATATATTTGGCAGTTGGTTTAGAAATCCGTTTTAGAAGGCAGCAATTTGCTGTAATTAAATGTGTACAACCAAAAGAATTAAATAAAACACCATTACATCATTCTGTTTATTTAGACGAATTAATGGATTCAATTTCACGAAATATATAGAAAATAAATATAAAATGGAATATATATGATCAAAAATAATAATAGCATAAGATATACGAACGAAGAATATATAATCAAAATAAATATACAATGGAATATATATGATCAAAAATAATAATAGCATAAGAAATATGAACGAGAAATATATAATCAAAAATATACAAAACGTTGTAGTATAACCATCAATATATTAGTTAGTGATGTAGGTCGCATCCGCATCCGCATCCGCGGAACATCTGCACATTTTATCGCATCCGCATCCGCATCCGCACTTTGGACTGCGGATGTCGTGCGGATGTGGACCGTTGAGATAAAACGTCATTAATAAGCGGAAATTATCAAATTCTACTATATTAATAGAACTAGTTCATTGTGCGCAAAAGTGATGCAAGCGACAAGACGAGAGGCTGTTCTTGTGTCGCGCATAGGTTGTGCGAGCCTCTGCCCGCTTGCGATTTTTTAGGGTTAATGCACTTTGGACAATCCAACGAAGGTGGTCCTTGTTGGGTAAGCTCGGCCTTAGCCGAGAGCATCCGAGTACCAATGAACAGTTTCTACCAGGTTTTTTCCCGAAGGGGTGAATGGAAACACTTCACTTCAAAAATTGGAGTTTTAGTTCACTCATAAATTTTTATTCACAAAGTATATACAGAACGAGGCACTGATAGTCAGAAGTTTACAGGGGGAGAGGTTTTACCTCTTACAACAACAGCTCAAGCAGGAATTTACAGGGGTAGAGGTTCGACCCCGTTTGACAATAGTTAAGGTAGGAATTGAAAGCGAGGAGGCTTGTCCTCCTCGAGTAAGAGTTACGGCAGGAATTTAAAATGAGGAGGCTTGGTCTCCTTGGTCTAAGCCTCAGGCAGGAATTTAAAGTGAGGGAGGTGCAACCTCTGGTAACAAGGGACCAGGCAGGAATTTAAGGCGAGGGGGGCTCGGCCTCCTCGGGTAAAGGCTCAGGCAGGAATTTAAGATGAGAGAGGAGCCACCTCTGGTAACAACGGCTCAGGCAGGAATTTAAAGGGGGCGAGGTGCAACCTCTGGTATCAAGAGCTCAGGCAGGAATTTAGAGTGGGAGAGGAGCCACCTCTGGTATCAAGGGCTCAGGCAGGAATGAATCAATCTACAATACAAGAAACAAATAAGCCTCAATTTTGGGGGAATGCAGTTGAAGGTTAAGCTCCCACTTTAGCTGGAGAGCTGAAGAATTCTGATGTCAAGCATAATTTAAGCATACAACGAAATTTAGAAAGATAAAAAGATTAACAAAAAAATACTAATTTTTGTAAGGTATACACTTTTGGGTGGCGACATAATGTCGGGGGACCGACATGTACCGAGTACATTAAGTACATAAATTACATTATATTAAGTACATTAATTACCGTTAATTACAATTTTAGCAATTTGTTAATTGACATATCTAATACTGAAGTAATCTGAATAGGTAATACAATTTAAATAATGGAGAGTTCTCCGTTGTTCTATAATTTACAGGGGATTAACAACAATGTTATATATTTATAGTTAACAATAATTACGTCAAATTATGTCTAATATTATTAGAAGAATGGTTGGTTATTATAGTTTAAAAGTCTAATTAGCCAGCGATGAGGAAAGCGGAGAAGAAATACGGTGTACTTTTCATTTGAACGTACACGGACATTAATGATAACGTAACACATAAGCAACGGAATTTGAATGACAATTAGGTAGAAGTAGTAAGTACAGGTAATGAGAACGTGGATAACTATGTGCCGAAGTAGATAATAACCAGTAGCCTGGCAGGGAACACTATGGTATATTATAATAATATAACATCACATCTTAACGTTATAAATTGGTAGCAGAGGCAAGAGAGAAGAGTTCGAATTCAGAGGCTCGCTTTTGACGACGTAATCGGAATTCAAACCTTCGTCTCAGCAATAATAAACAACTTGCGAGAGGTGAAATAATAAAAAAAAGTAAAACGTAAAAAGAATACATGTACGTAATCATGATCGTCAATAGACATGTACGACTGCACACAGTAGTGTACACATATCATTCGTCACACAATAGGTTGTGTGCGTAATATAGACACGAGTAAACATAGACTGATAAGTTGATAGAGCATAACTAGACAATGGGTAATAGGTAATAAAATAGGTAATAGGTGATAAAATTAATAAAGGATAGCGGTCAAGAAAGAACATGGATGTATGAATGAGTATGGTTGAATAATGAGTATAGTTGAATAATATTTATATTGCATAACACCAGACAGGACACAACATATAAATAATGACTTATAGAGAGTGAAGTTTTTATTATTATTAAAGAATTTACCATACATTGAATACAAAAGATAGCTACATACTAAACACGTGATTCAGTATTCAAGGTATGGAAGGAAATTAAGTTACTTTATGACGTCAGAGTGATTTACTCTGTACGTACAGTATAAGTCATTATTTGGGAGAAATCAAAGGAGACGAATTAGAGAGGCGCAGCTACGGGAGGGACATTCGCTCTTTACAGCGAACTTCTAATGGCACAAACATGGATACTGTTCAACCATAGAAATGGTAAATCGCATGGTTGTGACACTTGTATGAAGTTACTCACTTACGCAGTAGTCGAGTGACCTTGAAAGAGTGAGGGTGTTTCGTTCGCGCTCTGATCATTTAGCTGATTTATATCGCTATTTATAGTGCCCCAATTTCTGTGAGACACAATGGAGTCGGCCGTGTGGAAGTATTTGAACGGATTTCTAAAGACATTGCTAAGTGCAAATTATGTTCTAAAAACTATTCTAGAAAAGGTAGAGGTACCACATCTCTTAAGAATCATCTTAGGTCGATGCATTCTTCTCAGTATGAGGAAGTGATTGAGGCGGATTTAGAAAAGGCAAACAAAAAAGAAACTGCTGCAAAGATTTCGCCAACTCCCCTACAGAAGATGAAACAAGTAACAATAGAAAGTTGTATGGAAAAAAAAGCATTGTGGGATGTCAACCATCACAAAACTAAACTAATGGACTACCGTATTGCAGAAATGATCGTTATGGATGATCAACCATTCGATTTGGTTGAAGGTATTGGCTTCATGCGTTTTGTACAAGCGGCTAGTCCACAGTACAAATTGAAAAAACGACATTTCTACTGTGACCTAATTTGTGATAATATTTATCCAAATGTTTGTGCTAAAATAAATGAGGAGGTGAAATCAATGATTGAAACTGGACTGTCCTTCACTACCGATGCATGGTCAGACACGTCTGCTGGTGTGTCTCTTCTTTCTCTAACCTGTCACGGAATTGATGAGGACTTTCAACGAAAGAATTTTGTATTATGCGCGCAAAAGCTTGATGAAAGGCACACTGGTGAGTACTTATCAAGTACTTTTGATGCAATGCTGAACAAATGGGGGATACCCATTTCGAATGTTCATTGTGTTTTAAGAGACAGTGGTGCCAACATGAAAAAAGCTTTATTTTTGTCTGGAGTAAACAATCTCGATTGTGTATCACATAAACTTCAGTTAGTTATTAAATCTGGCTTAGAGGCACAGAAGTCTGTAATTGAAATCATTTCCAAATGCAGAGGTGTAGCAACCCATTTTCACCACTCAACAATGGCTCAAGATGAGTTGAAGGCAATTCAGAAAAGGCTTGATGTTCCGCATCGTACTGTGATCCAAGATGTTCAAACTCGCTGGAACAGTACTCTTTATATGATGGAAAGAATACTTGTACTCAAGGAACCTCTTGCTTTGTATGCCAGTTCCCATTCCAAAGTTAAGATTCTCACGAATACGGAAAATGATATCATGTCAAATTGCATCAAACTTTTGGAACCATTTGAGGAAATTACAAAGGCAATTAGCAGTTCTACCGCTTCTCTATCCGATGTAATACCATTAATTACAACGCTGAGGAAACATCTTGAACCTTCCTCAAATGGAGATGATCATGGAGTAAAACTGATGAAAGATGTAATGAGATCAGAACTAGTAAAACGCTTCGGTTCTCTTGAAAATGATGATCTTTATACTCTTGCAACCTACTTAGATCCACGTTACAAAGCTAAGTTATTTTCACCTAGTACATTAGAACGAGTTAAATCGTCACTTGGCAAAGCAGTTGAAGAGCTTCAATCTCTTGAATCTGTCGCTTCGCCACCCACCAAAAGAATAAAAGTTTCAGTGACAGAACCAGCACCTTCAACAAGCAAATCTATCACAGAATCTCTCTCTCAGTTTCTTGAGTCAAGCAGCGATGACGAGACCTACGCGATGTCAAAAGATGTAGTAAAAATGATCGAGAGCTATCACCAAGAAAAACGCCTGGCTGTATGTGACAATCCTATTAGTTGGTGGAAAAATACGCAGAATATCTATCCATACTTGAGTAAACTTGCAAGGAAACATTTAGCCTGTCCTCCAACAAGCGTACCAGCGAGAGATTATTTAGCAGTGCTGGATTAATATATGATGAAAAGAGAAACAGACTGGCAGCAGAAAAGGCAGAAAAATTAATGTTCCTTAAGCATAACCTTCCTATAATTAAGTTTGAATATTAAACGATGAACATCTTAGTTTACTTTATTTTAATTACTCATTTATAAATATGCCTAATAAAACTTTAAACTTAATATAAATAGTTATCAAGCTAATTAAAGATCTCTTTCTATAAGGGTGGAGGTTGGGGAAAGAGGTCGGTGGGGTGCATTTGAGTTGGGTCCACGTCCCGCATCCTGGTAACACAATTATGGTTTCTAATTGTGGCTGAAACTCAACAAAGTATAACGAATTTATTTGCAGACGAATCACTAATTGATTTCTATATTAGTTAGATGCTTCATATTATTTTATATGTTCAGAGAAAAGTACAGCAATTATTGTACAATTAATCAATTATACTACATTATAGCTACAGCTCTCTCTATATAATAACTTATTATATACGTTAAACACAACAAATCTCGAATATATCCTAAAAAATAACGAAAATGTAGACATCCTGATCCGCATCCGCGGATGTTGAAATCAAACATCCGCATTCGCATCCGCATCCGCGGATGTGAAAAAAATGACATCCGCTACATCACTAATATTAGTACAGGAATATATATATATATATATATGAAAATTATTTCACGAAAGTAACACGTGAAAAATATTTATGATGAATAAAACTACGAAGGAAAGGAAACAGAATGGTGCTCAAGCGCCTTCGTCTAATGACATCCTCAGGAACACTGAAGTACATCCTGAGGATGTCATTAGACGAAAGCGCTTGAGCACCATTCTGTTTCCTTTCCTTCGTGGTTTTATTCATCATCATATATATATATATATATATATATATATATATACACAGTTATATTAAATAATTAAATATACTGAAAATAATAATATACAAAACGTATAATCAATTGCATATTAGTACAGGAATTATATATATATATATATATATATATATATATATATATATATATATATATATATATACAATTAAATAATTAAATAAATAAATATACATAAAAGTAATCGAGTCTACATTCACATCGGTATTACTTTGCACTACACGGTAAAACCGTCCAAGCAATACTTCACCACTCAAGTTATACGGATGCCTATACTCGACATAAATGGCATTCATATCGTCCAATACTATTTTTGTCCCCATTTTACATTCGGTTGGAAAGTTATCTTTAAACACGTGTAGAATACATTCAAAAGCACGCACAAAGAGGTCATCGTTAACCACAACATCATTATTAAATACAAGTTTATAAACACTCCTTTCCAATCGAGGGTTTTTTTCTTAACGTCCCAAGTGTTTCAATCGTGAACTCTTCTTCACTCTGCATAGCGGCAATTGAAATAATCTTCCAAGTCGTAACGACAGCTATTCATTATAGTACAGTTCTTCAGGGTGAACAGTGTAGGTGAGCTATGCCCTGTACCGCTCAAGTGCTTTGTACCAAAGTTCAGGATATTTCGAAGAATCTAAACCTTTTAAATATGCATCCAGCTCTAGACTATTCTCGCCTTGTTCGTTCCTACACTCGATAAATCTGTTGAGCAGAGCGGTGTATGCGTATTCAAGAACCGTGTCAAAATAAATCATATCCGTAACACGAGCGTAATCCGACGATTTCAAACATTCTGTCGAGGATAAAACGGTTTCGCTTAGGGACAAGAACGTTATTATCAGATGCATTCTTCCATGTCAGTCGTATATCAATGCATGGCTGATCGTTATTTATACACAACGTGCAAACAACGGCATATGAGGGGGCGTCACTAATCTGCTCTCTTCTTGTACCTACACCTGCAGGTATTTTATAACGGTACTCTCCCCACTTCTCAACTATCACGAAGACTCTATTCATCTCCTCAACACTTAAATAAAGAACATTACGTTTACCAAAGTTTGCATGCCTGCAAGTCGTTTCAAGTACATAGTTAATGGTGCCGGTTTCACGCCTGAACACGCGCAATGACTTCGTCACGGAGACATCGTACGAGGCGTTGAGAATGCTTCTCAGAGGAAGTTCCATCGTATTCACACGTCTAGTCAGTTCAAGCTCTGAGATGACTATGAGCCACAGATGGACAGATCAGCTCGACGGGAGGAGTGAGTCATGCTGATGAAACGTGTACGGATTTGTTCGAATTCGTGTGTTTCGGAGGGGTGAGGTACGCGGGTGGGCGGCTCGCTGGGAGGAGCGAGCCACACCATAAACTGCTGAAGTGTGAACAGGCTTGTTCAAACACTTGTGCCCCTAGACAAACAGAATTTTCCGCTACATGAAGCAATACCAGCTTTAATGGTTTATCACTCACCAGACGTTCATTTCCACAAACTAAACATCTTCACAATCCGGTGCACTATTTAAGAGAAACACATGCCCATATTTATCCTTTTTGTTTAACAAGCGATACTCGTCTCTAAAGTCTGTTAAAAACTCACACAGCCTATTAGCCACAACCTAACTACAAACCTCGTCATGATATATATTAATATGGTGGTAAAAATACTTAAGATTCTTTATGATGACAAGATTTACATTCTCAACCGTAGGGTACGAGTAGTCGGTATGATGTAACATGACATAATATCGCTTGTCATACCACTCATCAACAAGACTCACTATCCATAGCCGTTGCTTATCTTCTGAACGTGTTGCTTCTTCTACTTCGCGATATATGTAAGCTTTTATAAAGGTTAGGTCTACAATATACTTCAATACATCGTTTATACTACGAAATCCTACAATGCCCGCGCCAGAATATCCGTAGAGTATTTGAACATCTTGGTCCTTCGCACGGCTCAATGTAGTCTTAAAAGTATTAAAGGAGGGGGGAATAGGGAGTTTTTCAGTATCCACCACATCTTGGCACTTTGCCGAATACCACTTCATAAACGTTGAACACGCAATATTAAAGGTAGCCATTACTATTTTTCGTCTATGCGGGAGAATACACGTCTGAGCTCAAGGGTATGCGGAGGTCAACTGAGCACCGAGGGATAGAGATATGTTCAGGTAGTGGCAGGAGTCACGTGACCGATCTTCAGTGGGAGGAGCTTAGCTTTTTACTGTACACACACACGCACGCACGCAAAGGAGAAAATGAAGCCTTAATTGAAGCAAATATACGTGACAAATAAACATATCGTTAACAATACACATATATATAAATACAATCAAGGATTATCTGTGTCAGCGTACAGCACCCTCCGTCCAAGAGAGTGCAGTAGACCCCAAAGTTTGATGCGGTTGTAGGCCGTTGTGAAGCTGGCTACAGGTATGTTTGTAACCCGTGACGTATCTGTGGCCAGTTCGGTGATGTTCTACTTTATTATGTAAGTATTACCTACATTCACGATCTCCATAACCTCTTTATCGGGAGCGTTGGCATAATCCCAGACTTCACTGTAACTTTGTGCCAAATAAACATTCCCTTTGCCGGCCGGTATTCTATGCAAATTTCCCCCAAAGACTGTTTAGACACAACTTTGCACTAAAGTGCTTGCCAGGATTCTTAACAATTTGGGATCGGTCAAGCTGTATACATTCATGGGCACAGTAACGCTGAATATAAGCCGTTTTTCATCTTCGGTATCAACCCCTCGCGGATATCCTGATGCTTCTACTTTGTCCTTCATAAAAGCGTTTATATATGGTGTGAAAAGGTAGGGTAGCTTCTGAAACCTCCACACCTCATGTATCTTCAATATTCTATACCCATGGTGAACGGCTAGGGCCAGCTCAGGGCTTGTATATACACCTCTGATCTTACGCTGGTTGGTTGTATGGTTACAATCACCGCTATTCTCCTCTGCACACTTCACGCACAGGGGAAAAATGAGCTTGTGATCTATAACGACGGGTAAGATCGGCATCCATCGGCATCATACTCATGCTCTACACGATTTTGTGAGTGAACTGGGAGCCTATAAGTTGATCACGGTTACGGGTCCATGCGAGGCTGTCGGCGGGGGATCTTCCATAAAGGTCCACTGTGACGGCACATTCAGCGCGCGGGCATCCGTACCACCAGCAGCCGTTAAAGGAATACGCAGTCTTCTCACCAGTGGCTGGATCCTCACTTAGGCCGTCAACTCCAAAAACACGACCATTTACCTTAGCGGGTACTTCACCCGTGTTGCGGGCATGTTTTATGTATACCCAGGTATGTTGCTTTAGGTGTATGAGCCAGTAAATAGCCTTGTACCCATAACTGCGGGGGTTGTTTCTGTGAATGATTGCTAAGGTGTCTTTAGGCATGAAGTTATTCTTGAACACCGTAAAACATAATGAGGCGATCGTGGTCGCGACTTGCAGCGGATCGCATTTGAAACGGGTTATGTACGTACATCCTTCTAAAGGCTTGAAAGCATACTCTAAGTACACGTACGTCATTCACGCAATAACGTTCACATTCATCGGCTATATTGTATGGACTAGCTTCATTAAAACTCTTGTAGTAGCGATCAAAATCTTCACGCTCACTATCACTCATGTTAGTGTAGTTAAAGTAATGTTTGGGTGGAGGTAGTCCTATGTAATTCAAAGTTTCGTTAGTGAGGAATGTGTAAGGGAAATCCCTTTTCAAACTTCAGCGGCTACGCCTATGACCTTGGGTAGCTTTGCTAATTTACGGTGTGAACAGCAGGGTGTCTTTAAACTGTACATTACCTCTGATCTGCATTTGAATTAGTTTGCTGCCTCTTTTCAAGGGATCACCTGTAAATATCGCAGACGATTCGTGTTCAAGTGTTCCAGCAGCTCCTTATAAAGGAACTGTGTGTCAAATTTCGCCCCGTTATGGGCACGAATATACAGTCATTTTTTTGAACTTGTCCACTAATTTGACAATATAGGATACAAAGAGTTTCACAGGGCTGCCGTGTGCATTCGTTTTAAAAACGTTTGTCCGTTTTCCACATTTGTGACACTCGTCACACTCGAGCTCCATACACTCATCACAGATAGTCTGATTTATGAGTAAATGTGGAATAACCTCTTTGGTTTCAGCGTTCGTGTAAGTTTCTATATCGTAGTACAGAAGGGCTATTTTTAGGCTTAGTATCTTTCATATAACATACATGCCTCACTCCATCCGCCTTATATTTTTCATGACATGTAGAACAGTGAATTTCATCGCATTTATGTTTGAAATTCCCCCAATTATCCATCATGTGAAGCATGCCGCACTTACAAATCCTCATTTTCACGCAAGTGCCATTTGATTTATGGAGTTCAAAGCAATTACACTGTGTAACACTGATTCTGTTTATATAGAATTTTTTATGTTTTTATATGCATTTGTGGGCGCTGAGTCCAAATCTGGCCTCGATTTGTGTGTATCATCCATGGTTTCAGAGATAATCCATTTTTCATGTTTTACCAGTATAATGTTATTATGGGCGCAGCAATATCAGAATAATCAGAAATTGTTGAGAACAATCCGGATGTTCGTTGACAGTTTCTTGCTCTAGAAATTGCCCGAAACTTCCACTGTGCTATATAAAGAAGAGCGCAGAGTCTGAGAATTCAGTAAGTGTGAGCACACAAAGTAAGCAGGTTGTTTGTCTGATAGTTACCAGCACTGAGGTACTGTGTTTCTGTGCTTCTCTGTGCTGATGATTTGAGTGTTATCGATCTTTTTTTATTGCGAACATTATTTCAGTGTTGTGAATACATCTTTTTTCTGGAATCTGTAATCTGTTGCAGATTTAATAACTCTTCTCTCTATATCTGCAGGTTATGATTAATGTAGTACAGTTTGGTAAAGAGAATGGCAACTAGAGCTTGTAAACACTCGCCGGATATATTCTGCTACGTTTGTGGGTATTACATAGGCATACAAGCAAGTCTCGCACAAGATTGTGGAAGGCACCAAGTTCTGGATCGCGTATCAGCTCTATTTTGATATGCCTATGGGTGACCAAGATAAGCCCTGGGCACCCCATGTGATCTGTGGAAGCTGCCGCTCCACACTTGAAGGGTGGCTGCGAGGAGTACGCAAGGCAATGCCCTTTGCGGTACCCAGAATATGGAGAGAACCAAAGAGCCACCACGACGATTGCTACTACTGCATGGTAGATGTTTCTAAGTACAGGAAAGTTAAAGGAAGGCAGACTTCAGTATCCAAGCATAGCGTCGTCCATAGCTCCTGTACCACATGGCGAAGGTCTTCCAATACCACGTCCACCAGAACAGGTATATATCCATTACTTTACCTTCTGTATTTACAGACTGTGGGTCATTATGTGTCGATTTTTCTTAGTGCTGATGCTCTTCTACATATATAGCTATGCCTATATTTTGTTTCTTTGCTTTGCAGGTTGAAAATGAGGATGTAGCTAGCTCATCTGAGATGTCGGCTGGTGAGGACAGTCATGATGAAGAATATACAGTAACTTTCAGTACAAACCCTCACTTTCCAAATCAGAGGGAATTGGACGACTTAATTAGAAATTTGGGTCTGACGAAATCAGGGTCTGAGCTTCTGACCTCCAGACTCAAAGAGTGGAATTTGCTTGGAGAAGACTGCAAGAGCACTGTATACCGAAAGCGGCATGAAGAGTTTGCAAGGTTCTACGATGTCAATGGCTCTCTCTGTTATTGCAGCGAGGTTAATGGTCTATTCACAGCTATTGGGTTAACACATATACCCTCAGAGTGGCGCCTGTTTATTGACAGTTCAACTCGGAGTTTAAAAGCTGTTCTACTCCACAATGGGAACAAATATCCATCTATACCAGTTGCACATTCTGTTCAAATGAAAGAGGACTATGAAAATGTCAAATAACTGCTCACTCAAATCAGGTATGAACAAAATAACTGGGACGTGTGTGGTGATTTCAAAATGATTGGTTTCCTGTTAGGTTTACAAGGAGGGTTTACTAAATATTCATGTTTTCTTTGCCTGTGGGATAGCAGGGCTTCAACTGAGCACTATAAAACAGTTCAGTGGCCTCCACGTGAAGGACTGCAACCAGGAAAGTACAATATACTCAGGGAACCTCTTGTGAAGCCTGACATAGTTCTGCTACCACCTTTCAATATTAAGTTGGGTCTAATTAAGCAGTTTGTAACTGCGTTAGATTTTGGAGGGGAAGTTTTCCAACAGATTCGGGTGATGTTCCCTAAACTCTCTGAGGCCAAAGTCAAGGCTGGCATCTTTGTAGGACCAAAAGTCAAGGCGCTGTTGAATTCAAAGAACCTTGAAGCCAAGATGGCTCCGATCGAAAAAGAGGCTTGGTGTGCTTTCCGTGATGTGATTCGTGGGTTTTTAGGCAACCATAAAGCACCAAACTATAAGGAGTTAGTGTCAAACTTGATTAAGTGCTATGGCAAAATGGGGTGCCGTATGTCTTTAAAATTACACTATCTGCATTCACATCTAGACTTTTTTCGTGATAACCTTGGCGATGTGAGTGAAGAACATGGCGAAAGATTTCATCAAGATATTCAAACGATGGAGAAAAGGTACCAGGGCCATTGGGATGCTTCTATGATGGGAGACTACGTATGGTCGCTGATCAGAAAGGATAAGAATGTTCATACGCGGAAGTCGCGTTCTTCTGTGAATTTTTAAGGAACGCACACTGCATAACGAGGCTTGTTATTCTCTTATCGGTTCTCCTCATGATATATATTATATCCTTTGCACCATTTTGGGTTTGTCAAACAAATTTGGCTGAATAAACATTAATTTTCAATAGTGTTTTTATTTTCAGAAAATATTTATGTTAGCCTTCTTTATATACTTTGCCATATGAAAAGTGTGATAACCTATATTTTTGAAACGGTTGATGATAGAGAAAAACCAATATCATTTTTGGAATCAGCGCCCCGAAATCATTAAGAAACGACAGAAAAATCACAATAAACAGAAACTTTTTCAAATTTTGTTACCCAGTGTTATTATTGAAAAATGTACGTCTATACACATTACATTCCCTCTTCTCGTTTTCAACTACACGACTTTCACATTTGAGGCTTTTACACTGCTCACATACCATGTAGCAATCCTTACAATGTTTCACCATATTATAAGCAAACTTGAGACATCCCTTACACACATCTTGATGCCTTCCATATTTTCGACTTTTAACATAACTGGCGTAGAGAGCCGTTATGTTACGGATGGGGAGATACGATGTTCCTGACAATCCTAAGATAAGTAGAGGTCTTGTACGATCTCTCACACTGCTTTTAAAAACATAGACAGTCCTACGACGATCACACTGGTATGCATATGAAATTTTTTTGTCTGCTGTGAGGGTTTTTTCAACTCATATTATATAATTCGACCATGCTGAATTCGAAAATGACATTAGTTTTCCTCAATCAGGTCAGGTTTTTTCTCTATTGGCCATTTATTATAAGTCCAATTTTATCCCCAAATTTATTGATTTTTTTAGCTTAAACACTGTAGATACGAGTAATACAGTATTATAAGAACACTCGTGAAAAATGAAAACATTGTGTGAATAAATACTTTTATTCATACAATGAATATGGAAAAAAGTTTATTGAGGAAGGAATGAAGTTTTTTTGGCTTTCCGTCTGTGTTTTTCTTCGGGCACGTCTCGCTTCAAACACCAGCAATAGTCCGCCAGCATATTGATATCCCAGTTTCCCTGGTACCTCTCTTCCATTATTTTGATATCTTGGTGAAATCGTTCACCCTGTTCCTCATTATAATCCCCGCAATTTTCAGGAAAATAGTCCAAGTGGGACCACAAAAAGTGCATTTTTATGGACATGCGCGACCCATGAGCTTTGAAAGCTTCCATCAAGTTTTCGACAACGGACTCGTATTCTGGACTTCTACGCTTGCCAAGAAAATCAGTGACAACTGATTTGAATGCCTGCCAGGCATTCTTCTCAGTTGGAGTCATTGCGTTTTCGAACTGAGTATCCTTGATCAAAGTTCGAATTTGAGGACCATCAAAAACCCCAGCATTTAGTTTAGCATCAGATATATGAGGAAATTTACTCTCGAGATATCGGAATGCTGAACCCTCCTTATTCATTGATTTGATGAAATTTTTTATCAAGCCCAGCTTAATATGAAGTGGTGGGAGCAAAATTTTTGTTGGTGGTACAAGGGGCACTGAAACGACATTATGCGACCCAGGTTCAAAATTCTCTCTGGATGCCCATTCACGCTGTGCATAGTGCTTCTCATCCGCTCGGCTATCCCATTTGCAGAGGAAACATGGGTATTTCGTGTATCCCCCTTGCATTCCCAACACAAATGCCACAATCTGAAAAAAAATGAAAATATTTAAAGAATTTAGAGAATTTGTTCTATCAGATAAAAAAATCTATGCATTGGACTGTATCACTTCTGTGGGGAAGTTAAGTGTTCTTATACGCTCTCAAATAACCTTTGGAAAAACAACATAGTCAATAGCAATAGTTTACTTATGATATTAGTATTACCTTCAAATCTCCACAGATCCTCCAGTTATGTTGGTCGTATACGAGAGCATCCAGTAAAATTTTCATGTTATCGTAGCTCTCAGTAAGTTGTACGGAATGTGCTACAGGGACTGATGCAACCCTATTCCCAATGTTGAGAAGTACTGCTTTCAAACTTCGTTTAGACGAGTCTATAAATAGCCTCCATTCTGATGCGTTATATGGCAGGCCCAAGGATTCGATTAGCCCCTCAACATTGCAGCAGTACACTAAGGAAGAGGTATTTTCGTGCACTGCAAAAAACTTGCGGAATTCTTCCTCTCGTTTCCTATACCAGGAGAATGTTGTTCCCGGAGCCAGAAAGTTGTCCTCTCGAAGTCGTGAGCCCAAGATCTCGGCAGCTAATTTGGAAAGTCCTAAATCCCTGATAAGATCATTAAGTTTGGCCTGGTTCAGAGGCCTCGGCTCATTTGAAGCGGTATTTTGAGGTATATACGACTGAGACTGGTCATTGGCATTGGTCATTGATTCATCATCAGAATCATCGAAGTCCAGGGTTTGAAGTGGGTCGGGTATTGGAATTCCAGGACCATGGGGTACAGGCCTCATAGCAGAAGGAATGTCAGGGTATACAACAATGTGTTTATTCTTCTTGTTAACTCCTGAAAATAGAAACACAGAAACATGGATATAAAACTTGCATATGAAATAGAAGAAGCATTCAGACAGTGGCGGCTCGTGAGGGAAGGCTGCGGTCTGTAAGATATGAAATAGGTCGATGGAGTCTGTATATTTTCTTTCTTTTCATTCATATTGTCCCTTCGGGGACAATATGAATGAAAAAGAAAGAAAATATACAATCATTGTATATGTAAATGTAACTTGTATAACAATATGTATGTGTAAATGTATTTTCTATAACAATATGTATATGTAAATGTATGATTACCATTATGGTGAATATTATGCTATATATGGTGAATATTACATTATGGTGAATATTATGTCAAGTTTCATACGAGGATTTCAAAATATTTAAGAAAAATAAATTTATAAGCCCACCTTGGAGGTTTGTCATGCAGAAATAGCAATCTGTCACGTGATCCTTTCCTTCTCTCCAAATCATGGGAATTCCAAAAGGCAAAGATTTCGCTCTGCCTTTGCTCCATCTTCTCAAATTTTCAATGCACGTCTTGCAGCACATATGAGGGGCGAAATTTTTGTCCTGGTCCCCTATCTTAATTCCAAAGTATGCTCTATACATTGTCTTCACAAATTTAGTGATTTGGGACTGGTTATTTGGCATGGTAACCGTCCCACATATGTAGCAGAATCTATTGGGATAATTTTTACACGCTCTATTCATTATGAAATATTTTATCTATATGCCTGAAAAGTAAAAAAAGATATTATACAAGTGAAACAAGTGATGATAGATGTTACTGTTCCAATTCCGCTTTGACAAAATCACGAAAAATTATATTTTACTTATGAGGCTATAGCCGGATAACCTGAGCTGATTGAGAAAAACGGATTGCAGATTCGAAATCAGCAGGAAACACTTTATAAAAATCACTTACAAAACCCTTGACAGCAAAATTGATGCATACCAGTGTTATCCATTCCAAATACGACTATACGTGCATTCATTTCCTGCTCAGCCCTTCTCAGTTTTTGAGGACCCATATTACACTCAAACTCAAGCTTACAATCTGAACCCAGTTTACGGGCACGCTGCACAACCGTGGGCAGCCAAATTTTTTGCGTCCAAGTATTTAGCACAGTGTACATATGAGCTAAAATTATTGCTATAAAACCACAACCACGATCGATGTTTAAATGCTTTCCGTAAATAACCGGAGAATTGAAATTAAGAGTATGAGGTGTGGCACTATGACCCGCAAACCGGAATACTCTGTCAATATCTACCATGAAGTCCATATTGAAGGATGTACTACTTTGAGAGGCTTGCATTATACGGCCCAAGATATATCCTATATCTACAGCCGCCAAACGTCTGAACGGTATTACTACCCAAAATTCGTCCCCCTCGTCTGACCCGAACCTGAAGGATAATCTCGTCCGGACTTCACGTTCGTCGCGGTTCTGAAGGGCAAACTCCCCAATACGTTCAACTACGCGCTTTATACCTGACGTGGAGGGCCCTTCATCATGCTTCCTCTTTGAACTGTCACATGCTACAGGTGTCGCTGGTGAGGATTCGTCAGCGGGGAAGGGTTCTGTAGCTGCACGGTCATCGGGTTCGTCTGTAATATCGATGATGGGGGGCTGTACATCGTCATCATTCACGGTTCTGTGGAAGAAGAAAAACAAAATCTAAGGAACAGCACTCAAAATTTGTAATATATTGTAAATGACCCACTTACGGGTGTGACGTGTTAGAGATGGAATCTGTAGAAAAATTCAGGTTCACAAGCCCCTCCACATGTATTATATCTGGCCCTACAGGATGTGGAAAAACTGTATTTATGCTTAAAATCATTAAAGATAAGGGAGAGATGCTTTCAAAATTTGTGCATAAAGTAATATGGTGCTATTCGACGTATCATTCAGTATTCAACGAGTACAAGATGAAATTTTGTTCCACAAGGGTGTATATGACGTTAATTCGCTAAAAGGTAATGAGCATACAGTTATTGTAATTGACGATCTCGTGTTGGAAATGGATAAAACGTTTGCCGAGACACATTTACAGTGTTCTCACACCATCTTAACATAAGCGTGTTCTTCATCAACCAGAATCTATTTTTCAAAAATAGATACATGCGCGATGTGTCGCTAAATACACACTAACTAATCTTATTCGCACAACGTAGAGATGTGTCACAAATTGGGGTATTAGCCAATCAAATAAACAAGGTTTATAAAGAAGCCACAAGTCAGCGTTATGGATATTTGCTTTGTGACCTTCACCCTCGAAACACGTTTAGGGTGCTTCTAAGAACGAATATATTCCCAAACGAACCTGAAACGGTGTATATTCCAGAATGACAACTAGGCTGAAGAAATATCGTGAATTAATAAAAATCTATCAACGATTGCCCCGGGCACTGCAACACATGTTTGTTTAAAATATCGACTCCGACTTTTTAAAATACATCTGTGAAATCTGTCTTAATGTTATAAAATGTAATGTGCCAAATGAAGCCCCCTCAGAAGGCTCGCTTACGTCGTTACATGAACATAATACGAGCGCTCGCTCATAGAAGTCAAACTGTGGGTAAGAAAAAGCGAATTATTGTAGAAAGAAGAGGATCATTCGTACCCATCTTATTTTCAGTTTTGGGTCCTTTACTGGCTAGATTAATATAATGAAGAATGTGGTAGTGATTTCGCCACGAGGTGTATGCTTCATCGCAAAGTTCAAAGATTAGACACGACTCTAGAACCCCGCGAAAGTAGGCTTAAAAGAATGGAAAGCGAGTTGCTAACCCTATTAAACAGTGAAAAAATCACCTGATGAGAAAAGGATCTTGTACCAAGAGGTTTTGCAGAAATTTCTTCATGAGTACGAAGATTATAAGAATCCGACAGAGCTCCCCGTGGTTATTAGGCACAGTGCTACTAGCGCTGAGCATGGCGACACAGGACCTGGGCCCGACGTTAGAGATGAACAACCAAAGAACAACGGAACACAACACATCGAACATGTGTTAAAAAACACTCCCACATACATTAAGGAATAAAGGCTTAAGTCTTTACTCTATATAATCAATTGAGTGAGGACCCCATCATACAGTGGGCCGATACAGGCGAGGTCATTGTTGAAGGAACAAGGGTACAAGGATCGAACATCGTTGACATTGTTCATGATCTGGTGAGAAAGTGGGACAGGCCCTCACCAACAGGATGGAAGCATATTAAACAAGACTACAACAAATAAATGTCCCCAAAACATTGATAGGTAATCTGAATAGGTTAAAAGACCTGGATGAAGTCTCGCATGTGTGACAACTGAGTACGCCATCGCCACCAGCAGCAGTCTCTGAAGAAGAGAAAGAAGAGAACAAACGGCCAACTTTATGCACGTGTCTCTAAAATACCCAAGTGACCAACATATTAAGTAAACGCTATTATGACATTTCTAACCCCGCCTCCTATAGTGGCATTAATAGACTGTACAGAGGTGTTTACGGAGTAGGGAAAAAAGATGTTGAGTAGTTTTTGCGAAAGCAGGATGCTTATACACTTCATAAACCGGTGAGAAAAAGGTTTAAAACGGCCAAGACAACTGCAGATTCGATTGACCTATTTGGCAAGCGGATTTAACAGACATGCAAAGATATTCATTGTATAATGACGGATACCGCTACATCCTATTCATAATAGATGTATTCTCTAGATATCTGTCGCTAATTCCACTGAAAAATAAATCGCCTGAAACAGTTGCTAAAGCAACCAAAACGTTGATGTTAAAAGAAGAAAGGGTTCCTGGCTATTTTTTTACGGATATGGGAAAGAATTTATAGGTCGCGCTTTTCAGAACATGCTGACAGAGTTTAATATCAATTACTACACTAGAAATTCTATACATAAGGCCTCTTTAGCTGAAAGAGTTCAACGTACCATAAAGGAACGCATGCATCGCTATTTTACACATAAAAACACAGAGATATAAAAACGTTTTCGGGTCATTGGCATCATCATACAACCGTTCACACCACCATACGATTGGCACAACACCTAACGAAGATTTAGAAAGAGGTGCGTTGCCAGAGGTGAGAAGAGATGGAGTACCGCCACCGCAGTCTACACATTTCAAAATCAATGATTAATTATGTAAGGCTATCACGTTCGGGAAATAAATTCACGAAGGGATTTGAGCAAGGATGGACACGTGAGATTTTTAAAGTTCGTGCTATGAGACCTAAAGGTGAGATAATGATGCATTACCTTGAAGATTTGTATGGGGAAAAGATCGCTGGAGGCTTTTACCGCGAGGAGTTGCAGAAAGTGACATTTAATTTAGGAAAAAGTGTATTTAAAATTGAAAAAATTTTACATAGCAAAGGTTCAGGAAAGAAAAAAATGTACCTGGTGAAATGGCTGGGTTACCCAGAAAGCTTCAACACCTATATAAAAGCTGATGCAATAATGAAGCTTAAATAGTATGCAACATGGGGCCTAGCCACTTCTACGTCATACTCCCGTCCTCCTCTTCTCTGTCTGTACATCCTAACAACACCCTGGCCATCTTTGTGACAGAACTCCATGGACCCATTGAATTGGAGCGTGATTCGTATGAAGTGGGCTTATGTGAACTCCAGTTAGTCTCCAAATTTTTAACTCTTGAAAATGAACAAATCATATTTCTGATCCTTAGAAGAATCGATGAGTGCGAAAAATTAGACATAACCTTAGACGATACTATGCGATCAGTACTGTTCGGTGAGGTACAGTACTATAGCACAAATGTTTCGCTAGGAATCGGCCATTATGATACAGTCATGGACATTGTGACTGGGTTAAACAAGGGTCTTGAAAAGTCGTACCTCACAAACGACTTACTTTTTGAAGTCGTAAACATAGGCACGCCTGCATGCACATTGAAGTTAAAATCAACGCTCAGTAAAAATATTAAAGATAAAGAGCTGTTCACAATTGTGGCCGAGGGCCGATATAGCGCAGCTCTCCAAAGAGATACCTTTCACGAGGCACAGCATGACATGTCCAGCTTAATGTATCAACTGAAGTGGAGAAATTGGGTGAAAGCTCTCCACATCCAGACATGTGCTATATTTACAGCAATATCGTAGAGCACCAATTTCTTGGGGACACCCAGGCGCGCCTGCTGCGCATTGCACACATATCCAACCATAGAGGGAAAAGTTTGAGCATTACATATGACAACCTCCATTATGTAAATGTTGCGATTAATCTATTAACCAACATCTCGATATATTATATATATAAGAACGATTGAGGGAAAAAATTTCACATTCGGTGATGGGAGCTTAACAGTGAAACTACACTTTCGCCGTTTATAATGACCCGAAGGCCATTCACAGTTGAAAAGGGGTGCCAGGTACCTAGGGAGGAAGGCGTTACAAACAGGTTTTAACGCGGCAGAAGACATAATGGGTGGGTCTAAGCCTAAAGAAGCCCTAAAAAAACATTTAAAACGTACACGGGACGAAATCATCAAAGATGGAAAGAGAAAAATGCCTAGTGGCGGAAAGAAGAGATCTGCCAGGAAGAAGGGGTTACCATCACGTGGCGCTAAACGTAAAAGGAAATCAAAAAAGAAATGCTTTAAGCGAATCAAACCTATGGCTGATCATTTTTTAACTGATATAAGCTGAGGACACTACTCTCACGAATCATATGCTGATTACTACTTGTAGAGTGAGGTGGCACTATTTCTGACTCGTCATGGCGCGTTTCATCCATCCGTGTAGTTCACAATGCTGTAAATCGGAACAGTCCCTCTTTGATATGCCCCCCACTCAGGTCTCTATTGAGCATAGCGACTTTATTACAATTAACCCATTAAACACAATTAGTTCGCTAAGTGCCCCTATAGAATTCGTGATACCCAGCTCAGGCCCTTACTTTTTTGACCCGAGCTGCATGCACATGTACGCTAAACTGCGTATCGCCCATTCTGATGGAACGGACTGCGATGATAGTTACTCAGCGTACCCCGAAACCAACTTTTTACACTCCATATTCAGCCAGTGTGAGGTGTATTTAAATCAGGTTAACATCTCGGCAGGAACGGGATACTACCACCTACGAGCCTATCTGGAAAATGCCCTCAACTTTTCAAAAGAAGCGAAGGACACCTTTTTTAACAGCCCTTGGAGTCCTACCTAAAAGGATATTAATTGGAATGCAGGACCACGCCTCGACGAATGGAAAATATAAAAAGAGTTCCTTTAAATTCGAGAATTTCAACCTTAAAAATATTACTCTATACCTAAATGGCGTTGAATTGGGAGGGACTACGAATACGGACTACTCTTCAGACGCGGTGTTCCCGCTGTGCGCGAGAGCTTATAGTAGTCTGGCTCATAATACAGGTGCCTGTGACGAGCTTGGGTTTGGCGTAACGCAGAAAGAATTTGTCGAAGAATTTAACATTTATTCATTTGATGTTACGCCTGACTTGTCTGCTGGCGTAAATACGCACTTAAGTCCACAACAGAGTGTGAATATCTCAGTCAGGTTGGAATTTGCCAAGCCTATAGACGTTCCTATTAGTGTACTCGTGTACCTCGAATCACAAGCACTAATAGAAGTTCATCGTTTCAGGAACGTGGTCACAGACTTTTAAAATGGACGCGAATACACTCCAGAGAGGGTGATGAAAAGTGATCGAATCATACACTCCAAATTTATCGGTGTTTGCGAAGAATGAAATATTGAAGTTGCCAATTACGAGAAACTGGTACGGGATTATCGTTAACACCGACATTGTAGGGGGTGAGGGAATTCATTGGTTTGCAATCTATTTTAAAAATAGGGAAAGAATGTGCTATTTTGACTCACTCGGCGCTCAGCCCTGGAATGATTCTGTGGTTGTACAGTTTATCGAGCAGATACATGTACCTGAGGTTGTGTGGAACCAGTATCGCCTTCAAGGATATTATAGTAACACGTGCGGCATGTACGCCCTCTCATTTCTCATGCACATATCACGTGGGAAGGGATTTATAATTTTTTTAAAATTATTCGATTTGTGCGACACTGAAATGAATGATAAAATGGTATGCAGACAGATAAAAAAAAAGGTTTCCATATGTTAGCACCCGCTGTATTGTGTAAAGGTGTATATCTGTATTGTGTAGACCTATTTGTAGCCATTAAGGCTTATTTAATGGAAATTGGTTCCGCTTTGTACATGTTTTCTAACATTTAATAAATTAAATGAAAATACAATGTGTTTTGTCCTTAACCCCCAAAAAATACTTAAATTAGTTCCTCGGTGACCTGGCATTCGTTGGGCCGGATGTAAGCCAATACCTCGACCTCTGTGTTCAGGTTGCTGGTTTGGTTGTGGGGTAAAGCATCCATATCACTTATTCCCCTTTCATCAAAACAAAAAGTAGCTATAACACGATCAAGTTGCGCATCGGTCCTATAAAGTTAAGTAAAATTAAATTAGTTTAATCAAAGAGCTACAATAAGAGAAATTGCCACGATTTTTAAAAATTATAATAAAAAAGCAGATATCGTGACAGTTTTCAAACGTATGAGTGCTAAGACAACGTCTGCCGACATCGGGTCTCGATCCCGGGCCCGCAGGCAATTCTTAAATTTCTTCAATATTTCTAAAATCCTACCTGTACAAGAAATGTGCAAATAAAACACCATATATATATATATATATATATATATATATGCCGAAATAACCACGAAGGAAACAGAAAATAATTAAAAATATTTTTCAAAACGCAATTATTGTGACCTTTTATAAGTTAAAACCGATTGAAACGTTATATATAGACCGAGAATAAAGCACAAACTAATTTCAAAACGCATTTTTTATTGCCTTTTATAAGTTAATTAACACTGAATGAACCGCAGAATATAATCACAAATTAATTACTTACATCTCTAAGCCGTTAGCTGGAAATTCGTTTCCGCCGTCACAAATTTCTGAAACAACTTGCGTAGATAGAAGTTCATTCCGATCTGCAGCTGCGAAAAGATAAACTGCAGAGAGTGATGGGACATCGCCATCTTCAAACAAATCGGGGGAGCTGTACAGCTGAGTCATGGTTGGTATTTCAAAAGCACTGTTCCAGAAAAAACAATGAAATGAGGTTCTGAGATGAAAGGGCCCCCTTTTATAAATGGGGCTCGTGATTGTGATCAACCCACAACACACGAAACGCTAGCTTCTTATTGGCTATCGGTGAATTTTGGGTGGGGCTTGACGCGTAGGCCTGCATAGCGGCCAAACAGAGGTCCTGGGCTCCGCCCACAGGGCTGTGATTGGCTGCCCCATGAATTCTGGGGCGTGTCAGATATTCCCATTCGTAGAGAGAGAGAAACGCATTGTTTTTTTATCTTGTATTCAGCCGAGAGAGAGAGAAACGCATTGTTTTTTTATCTTGTATTCAGCCGAGAGAGAGAGATTACAATAAATAAATTGCAGTAAATCATGTTAAATCCAATTATTGAATTGTAGAAGGTGCAATTATATGAGTTATGCCATAAATTTCATTTTTATATAAATACGTTTAGAAAATGATATTTATTGGGGTAAGCCTGCTAAAACTTAAAATCTAGTTAAATTAATGTTTTTTGCATCAAAGTTTAAGATACTTCGAAGAGTCTATACCTTTTAAAATAATTTTGCATCATTATTTCAGGATATCTTCAACAGTAAGATTTAATATGATCGTGAATGCTGGTTTTAATTATATTAAAAAATAATGCAGCAGTGTCGCGGCAGGGCTGCAAGTAAATGAGGAAACGAATAAGTTACCCCGAGACAGAATCTATTTTGTTTTTAAAATCATATTAATATTTTTGTAATAAGGCTTAAAGATATATTGGTGTCTTAAAGATAAATTTATATTGAAACAAAATAATTGGCCAAAAGAGGAAAAATTAATATGTTACCCCTAATTTAATTTCTATTTTGTTTTAAAAATCATATTAATGCTTTTTCTGTTATAGTTTAAGGATAAAATTGCGTATTATGATGAAAATTTGTTTTTGTATTAAACTTAGTTTCACCACGAGAAGCTCAATAGAAAAACTATTGGCGTTGCCTTTTTTTGACTTGGCCCCATAAAAGTATTTGTTTATGTTTAATAGCTCTGTCTATTGGGCCGTATTTAGAGACTTCGTCGGTCTACCAGGAGTTGGTAAGTAAAGCGGTGGTGGTGGCGCTGTGGAAGTGGATGGTGGGTTGTTGATGGTGTGTGTAATACTGTTTCACCACCAATAGTCTAAGTTTGGACGCTTGGTTGTAGCCCTCATATCGGTTACGTGGTGTTGATGGGATGAGTTCCTAAAAGTCGTAGCCCTCATCTCACTATGTGCTGTTGATGGGATGAGCTCCTAAAAGTCTATACTTAGACGATTGTTGGTGATGTGATGCTTTTTTTGTGTGGTGGTTGTGCTCGTATATATTTTGCTGTTGGGGCTTTGCATGCATCAGTTTGTGTGTGATAATAGGGGGTTTATGGGCATATAGTTGGGTGTGCATTTGTGTGCGCCTTGGGTCGTATTTAGAGACCTTGTCGGTCTACCAGGAGGTGCTTAGTAAAGCGGTGGTTGTGGAGGTGGTTGGGCGGTTGTGGTGCTTCACCACCAATCGTCTAAGTTTCGACGCTTGGTTGTAGCCCTCATTTCGGTTACGTGATGTTGATGGGATGAGCTTCTAGAAGTCGTAGCCCTCATCTCACCATGTGCTGTTGATGGGATGAGCTCCTAAAAGTCTATACTTAGACGATTGGTGGTGATGTGGTGCTTTTTTTTCTGTGGTGGTTGTGCTCGTATATATTTTGCTATTGGGGCTTTGCATGCATCAATCAGTTTATATAATATATATATATATATATATATATATATATATATATATATATAACGGTACTCCGAAAATTAAAAGATGTTGAAAAAAGCTCATAAAACTTTGCTCCCCAGGCTTCTTCTCATTCTTTTATATCATATTAATGCCAGAAAAAAATAATAGCTACATTGAAACATACTAAGCCTTGCCACCAGGCAGCTGAAAAA
Organism: Bathynomus jamesi; assembly: GCA_023014485.1. Lineage (NCBI taxonomy): Eukaryota > Metazoa > Arthropoda > Malacostraca > Isopoda > Cirolanidae > Bathynomus > Bathynomus jamesi. The sequence continues at coordinate 480,414 of JAJOZX010000694.1, read as the reverse complement.
TATGCTTTATTGAATTAATTTATTATACTTAATACTTACTTTTTTTTTTTCAGATTTACCTATCATAAATAACGTATCTATTAAATAAATCGTAGTTTTACTTGAGTTTACATAAACTTAAATAATTATTACAAAATTTAATACTTATTTTTTTGTCAAGAAGAGCAATAATTAATTACTTTTCAATGGCAGACGGAAACGGTAATAATAATGAAGATGATCCAAATAAAAAATCAAAGGATAATTCAAATATTTCCTTAAGAAAAGATATAATATGGCTAATAGAAAAGCCTATCGAAAAACTCTCTGATGTTCGAATCCCAACGAAGGGGATTTAGAGAAATTTAGAATTTTTAACTACAATTGCTGAAAAATCAGGAATCGAAACACAACGTAAAGATAAAGTCAAGAAAAAGATTTTAGACCTTTACGAGAATTATAGGACACTCCAAAAAAAGAAAGGTTCCAATTCCAACAAGGTAAAGTAAGAAAATTTTGTTAGAGACCTTGACTCCTATTTTTTTATTGCCCATAAACTGAACGCAGAGTTCAAACTGATCGGTTGAGGACGACAGAACATAAAAAAGAGGATATTGATTTCATAAATGCAATGAAAGAGGGTAAAAAAGTTCTTTTGGGATCCGAAGATAAAAAGTATTCAAAAAAGGTTCAAACAAAAAGGAATAGGGAAGAAAAGTTCACTTACAGAATGGAGACAGACATGCGAAGAAGAGAGCTACAACAGGCTTCAACTAGCGAATTTAACGATGAGATAGACATTGTTGATGAAGATTATTTAGAACTAGATGATAGTGATAATGATGAAAATGTGATTTCAAATTCTGATAAAAAATCAAAAAGAGAGCGTTCGAAAACTATCACACTAGAACTTCCACGAAACCCATTCAAAAGTAAAAAAATATATGAAATGGCTGATCGTTTAAATTTATCTTCTGGCCAAAGAACTGCATTTATGGCTGCCATCGCAACAGAGGGGGGAGTTGATTTGGAGAATATCACGTTGTCTAAAACATGTACGAGGACAGCAAGTAAAATAGTGCGGCTAGAAAAAGGCGAAGAAATCAAAAGTAATTTTGTATGCCCACAATTTTGTAATTTTCATTGGGATGGAAAAATTTTGCATGAAGATGATGAAAGATTAAGAGTGCTGATATCTGTTGCCCCAGGATATGAAGAGGGAAAGCTCCTTGGCGTTCCAAAAATGGTCGATGGCACTGGTAATACGCAAGCGAATGCTACTCATTCTCTAGTAGCTGAATGGAAAGTCGAATCTAATATATATGGTCTTGTTTTTGACACTACGGCGTCCAACTCCGGCTGGAAAAAATGGAGCCTGTGTAAAATTAGAAGAATTATTCCAAAAAAAAACTTTTCTTTTTTGCTTGTAGACACCACATACTGGAAAGAATCTTGCAAGCAGTTTGGTCAAAACTTTTCGGCAATACAAGTAGTCCAAATAATTTAGATTTTAAAATTTTTCAGAAGTTTTGGAATACCATCAACAAAGAAAATTTCAAAATTCTTGAATTTAAAGATCGATCCTTAAAATCTCGTTGTGAAGATGTTAAAAAATTTCCTCAAGAAACGTTGACCCAAAGTTCTGACAAAAAATCATTACCAAGAGAAGATCACAAAGAGTGTGCGGAACTTATGCTTATTCTCTTGGGAGGGACTCCGCCTCGTGGTGTGCATTGGTTAAAGCCATGAGCATATCACCATGCAAGGTAGATGGCGTACATTTTGCATGCGGCTAAAATGTTTGCTTTCAGTGGTCAACTTGGGTACGATTCCAAAAAAATAAAAAATCTTGAACGCTTTTGCACATTCACATCGCTTTTTTTATATACAACCCTGGTTATCAGCTACCAATGCAGCTGATGCTGCAATAAATGACCTAAAATTGTGGCACGATTTAAATTCTTATTGTAAAATTGATTCAGATGTGGCCTCAGCAGCTATAAAAACCTTTGAAGGACATTTTTGGTATATGACAGAAGAGTTAGCTTCATTTTCAGTTTTCAAATAAAATTGAGATCTCTGAAAAGCGCCAAATAGCTAAAAAAAATTATGAAGATAAAAAAGTTAACAGTTTTAAAATGGGAGTTCCCACTTTCCCTAAATTAAACTCTTCGACGAAATTAATTTCGCTGATTGGAGTAAACTCTATGTTTCTTTTACAAACTCTGGGAATAGATATGGAATGGATGACAAAGGACCCAAGTGAGTGGAACTTAGATTATGAATATAAAAAAGCATTTGAATATGTTAGAAGTGTCAAAGTAGTAAATGATCTTGCAGAAAGAGCTGTGAAGCTCATTCAAGATTACTCAAATAACATTACCAAGGACAAGCCTCAAAGACAGTACATGCTTCAGGTTGTAGAGCGCCACAGGAAACTAATTCCTGATCTCAAGAAAGGGACATTAAACCATCTTCTGTAAAATCAAAATAAGATCAAAACGGACTGTTTATAACTGCCAAAAGGAAGAGGCCCACTCCTGCTAAAACAAAAATAAACCTGATAGCTACTGTTATAAACAATTACGCAGGAGTGAGGGGGCATAAACTTCGGTAAAGGCCAATCTTCATCTAATTTCCCTAGAAATAAGAAGAAATACCAAATTTTAAGCTCGTCTTTGTTTTTTTGTTTTTGCACATATACTTATACTATATCAATGCTTTGTATTTTTAAATCAATTCTAATTAACCCTAATTTATTTTTATGAGGTTTATGTAACTTAATCTTAAGTAATAATACCTACAAATCAGACCTAATTGCATAATTCGAAAATCACAAGACCTCAATTTTACATGAGGCTGGTGGCAAGGCTTAATATGTTAGGATCGAGCTAAAAATTCCCAAAAGTATTCAGAAGCATGATAGCAATGAGAAAATAACTGGAAAGCAAATATTCAAAATCATGGTTTTTTTTTGGAGCACCCTAAATATATGTGTCATAATAGTGGCTTTATGGGCATACAGTCGGTGAGTGTATGTGCGTTTGTGTACACTTTTAATTCGTTCGAAGGTTATTAATATATACAAGCTATTTATGCCTTCTAAGAAGCATTCTAAGCCAACTGGCGGATTAAGCCAGAATATATGCTTTAATTAGATAAATAGCTCAATCTGGAAACCCAGCCAGTTAAACCAACTGGCTGATTAGGATCTTATAAGACAGCTGCCGCTTGGCTGAAGTCTTAATATGCGCTTGGCTCCTGCCAGGCGAACACCTCTCTTCCTCTCTCTCCTTCTCCTCTCTTTCTCTTGGGGGATAACTCCGCCTCCAAGTTGCATAACCCTTGTTGCTATTGCAACATTCCCTCTCCCCCGTTTTGCATAACATCTTGCAACATTCCTCTCCCCCAATTTGTTGCGTAGCTTATGCAACATTGATCAACATTTGCAAGTGCATTGCACTCTCTCCTTTTGTGCCCAGACCACTCTTTTGGATAGGAATGTTTATGTCGATAAAATGTTAGGTATTTTAAATGATGTAACTAGATTTTCTAAAGTAACTGGTGACATTTTTGCTTTAATTTTAAAACAGGAAGATAAAATTAATAGGTATCTTAGAAAACTTAAATCTTATAATGTAATCTCAGATACAATTTTTTCCAAATTATTTGTTTCTGGATCTAGCCCAGTGATTATGTATGGACTCCCTAAAATACACAAACCTAATTGTCCACTTAGGCCAATTTTATTGGCGGCACTAGGAACTTTTAGTTATAACCTTTCAAAATTTTTGGTCCCCATACTATCACTATAACTTATAATTTGTATACAGCACGCGATTCTTTTTCTTTCGTTCGAGAACTTACCTCATTAAATAATAATTCGTACACAATGGCTAGCTTCGATGTAAAATCTTTATTTACCAATGTACTGTTGTAGAAACTATTGATATATGTATTGACAATCTTTTTAATGATACTGATACGGTGCAGGATTTTAATAGAGGTGAATTTAAACAGACTGAAGGCGTTCAAATGGGTCTGCCCCCTTGGTCCCACCTTAGCTACCGCGTTTCTTTGCCATCATGAAGTCAAATGGCTGAACGAGTGTCCTTCCAACTTCAAACCGGTATTTTATAGAAGATATATTGATGACACGCTTCTCCTGTTCAAATCACCAGACCATATCCCTTTGTTTCGTAATTATGTTAATTCTAAGCACCCTAATATTGAATTTACTTCAGAAACTGAATCTAATAGCTCTTTGTCCTTTTTGGACATTAAGATAATAAAAACTAATTCCTCTTTTGAAACTTCCGTTTACCGAAAGCCGACATTCACCGGTCTTATTACAAACTTTTCTTCCTTTATCTCTTTAGGTTTCAAACGAAATTTAATTTCGACTCTGACTAATGGAGCTTTCAATATCTGTTCAGGTTACTTTAAACTACACGATGAACTAGATTTCATCCGAAAACTCCTTACCAAGAATAATTTCCCTTCAAGATTGGTGGAGACTACAATAGGCAGAACTCTAAATAGACTAATAAACCCCACAACTAGAGACGTAATTACAGTTCCCAAAGATATCGTGTATTTCACTTTGCCTTATATGGGGACCTCAAGTTTTAACATTAGAAACAAATATTTAAAATTGCTCAAGGAATTCTACCCACAACTATGTATAAAAATTATATTCACCCTGTCTAAATCGATTTATCACTTATTTAAATACAAGGATGTTATTCCTACACTTCTTAAGTCATCCATAGTTTACCAATACAAGTGTGACCACTGTATGGGGTCTTATATAGGTAAAACGAAAAGACACTTAAAATCCCGTATTTACGAATTAGGTGGTTTGCCAAGAGGTGAATTTGTACGGACCATGCAAATTTACCTCTTGGCAAACCACCTAATTCTCTCATACGTAACCATTCACATGACAATAACCACTCAATTTCACAGTCTAGTTTCGCCATACTTGCTGTCAGAGGTTCTGACCTTAAGCTTAAAATTATGGAATCTTTCTTCATTTATAAATTAAAACCAGACCTCAATTCTGATGAATCATCGGTAGATCTGCTGTTTTAGTTAAGGTATTTGTTTATTTTATTTATTTAACTTTTAGTTTTAATACTTTTATATTTTCCTAGCTATTTTTTATACTTGTAACTTTATTTTAATTTCAGCTATTTACCTTTTAGTTTTAATGTTTTTACACTTTCTTACCTACTTTTTATAATTTTAACTTTGTTACTTTAAATTGCTATTAAGCAACTTACAATTGCAATTTGTATTTTGTATGTGAATTGGCCTTTTATTGTTTAAACCCTTAAAATGGAATTAGTGCATTCCAAAACGTTGGTACTGATTAAACCTTGAAGGATGTTTATTTTTTCTCTGGTGTTCTTGTTTATTATTAAACTGCGTTTCGTTTTCCACGCCATCAATGAATAGCCGATGTGTGTGTATATATATATATATATATATATATATATATATATATATATATATATATATGTATATATATATATATATATATATATTAGGGTGAACCAAATGTAGGTGGACAGTAAATGATAACGTTTATTTTGAGAATACATATTTAATTTTTTTGTATACTATAATACAAAATAAAATTTAAATAAATTTAGTTATAATATTTAATATAATATAACACAAACACCATAGTTATAATGAACACCATAGTTATAATATAATATAACACAAACCGTATTCAACCTCCTGTCCACCTACTTTTGGTTCACCGTGTATATATATATATATATATAACTTTTTTGTTATGCAGGAAGGAGGGGCCAAGAGCAAATGCCCGCAAAAGCGTCCTTCCCCATAGAAGAAGAAGGGAGCTAAAATCAAGGTCCGAGGTTATGCGTTTGAAAGATGGGAGGTCATAGACAGGAGGAAAGATAGATTGAAGAAGATTGTTCTAGAGTCAACCAGTTGAGTAGGTAAAAGACTGAAAATACCGATTAACCTTTGCGTTAGAGAGTTGAACAGAAAAGGATGAGAAAGTGTAGAGAGTCTGGTGCTGCGTGCTCTACTTAAAGGAGGAGACATGCAGTTAGAGTTGTCGTGTATTTTTTTTTAATTAAATAAAGATAATAATGTTTTGTTTGTGAGAATTTAATAATGTTTAATATGAAATTTAATTATGGTTTGTAAGTTTTTGGGACAGGCTGAATGAAAGCGAACTTCGAGCAGGAAGGAAAAGTATCAGATGAAAGACAAAGACGAAAGAGTTTGCGTAATTAGGGTGTCAGCACAGAAGCACAGTTCTTAAAAACAACAGGAGGAACACCGTCAGGACCGTACGCCTTACTAGAGTTGAGCCCAGATTGAGCAGAAAAAACATCTTTGGAAGAGATTCTAATTTCAGGCAAAATAAAGTCAGAAGAGGGAGGAGATTGAAGAACAGCACCAGAATCGTCTAGGGGTGAATTATAAGCGAAGAGTTCAGCTTTGTCAGGAGAAGAGACCGCAACTGAGCCGTCGGAATAGAAAAGAAGAGGAAGTAAAGTTGTGGAGGTTCTTAGCTACATGCCAGAAAGAGAGAAAAAATTAGAATTGGATAGGTTTTCACATTTTTGTCGGATGAAGGAATTTTTAGCGAGTCGAAGAACAGATTTTGCACGATTCCGGGCAGAAATATAAGCTGAGTGACAGTCAGGGGTTGGATGACGACTGTACCTTCTGCAAAACTCCTCTCTGTTGCGGATAACATAGAACAAGTAAAGTTAAACCAAGGTTTTTTGCATTAGTAGTAACAACAGAATATGGAATGTATGCGCCATGCCCGAGAGAATCGCCTCTGTGACGCTCTTAGCACACTCGGAGGGACCCCGGCCACAGAAGTAATCATTCCATGGGAAATCAGAAGTACTGCCTAAGGGCTTCCCAATCAGCGGCGTTTACCGAAACGTTTCCAGTATTTTCGCACCACCATAACATAAGTGTGTTTTTTATCAACCAAAACTTATTTTTCAATAATAGGTTCATTCAGAACGTGGACATCTTTAAATATACTGTACAGTATCTTATTTTATTTGTATAACATACAGTGTATCGCAAATTAGGACATTGGCAAATACTTCTGGGACATCGAAAATCTTTTTTGGGTGTTTATAAAAAGTCACGATCGTCAGTACAGATATTTACTCTGTGACATCCATTCACGCAACACTTTTAGAGGCTCTAATAACGAATTTATTCCCTAACACGGTTGAAACAGTATATATTCCAGCATAGACGGACGGGCTTTATTTTTTTCAGGGGTCCGGTCCGGCTCGCAATTTGCTCGAAAAATTTCCAAGGTGCCCGAATTTTCCGATGCCGACATAGTGAACTTAACATAGCAAGAAAATGAAAGATTTTGTTGCAATAATGCGCATATATTTACAGAGCATTATAAAATATATCAGGTTGTAACATAAATTCTGCTTGGTTAGAAAACGGACGATAGATAATAGACTAACCTCAAAATAATGCGAAATAGTTTTAGAAATGTTGCAAAATACACGCGGCGTCAGGTTCGCACAGGTTTTATCACGATACAGAATGATACAGAATGACTTAGGCTAGTGTAGGCTTAGGCTAGTGTAGGATTAGGCTAATGAATATTTTCTCTGGTGTTTTCGTGATATTTGTCCACATTTCACAACGACTACCTATGTAGAACTTAAAAAACTGGATGAATTCGTGCATATTTAGAGGTGGCGCAACTCGAAGCCTTAGTATCATTATATAATATACAGTTTGGGGTGGCAAATTTCTTCAACCTTGCGCCACCCTTAAATATTAATGTATTTATCTTAAATTTCTGACTGAAGTATGTTTGCATATAAAGAATAAAAACATGTATCAGGATCGTTTATTTGTGCATTTTAATTTTTTACTATATACAGTATGTGTGTGGTTCACTCAGATTGGTCACCTGAGAAACTTTTATGTTTCACAGACTGCGCATGGAACAAAGAACTCTTCTAGGAAAATGAAATTATGACCCGGTCATGACACGTTGCTCACATTGGGCTTCCATCACGAAAAAGAAAAACATTAGTATTTGTCATTTACCATTATTTATTCAGACTATAGTGGATTTAATTTTCCCAAAAGAGTTCCTTGTTCCATGTATGGTCTATGTATAACATTATAGATAAGAGTATTAGGGATGTACGGAATACTAAAATTCACCGAATACCGAATATTTGGTGCAAAACTATTCGGCCGAATACCGAATATTAATTTTATTTGCGTTATTGGGCGTCACTATAAAAGCTGAAGCTTTTATCAGTTTGACAGCACATAGAATTAATAGTAAATGTGAGCAAAAGCAGCATGTTTTAGCAACTAAAAATCTGCCAGATTCCCATACTCATGGAAAATTTGCAACTGCATTGACTTCTATATTGCAAGAATGGTCAATAAAGAGCGATCGTGTGCATGCAGTTGTGCACGACAATAGCCGTAATATGGTGTCCAGAAAATTCGGTCTTGGAAATTTCGGTTAGGTTAGGTTAGGTTAGGTCAAAAAAATTGCCCCGAACTAATAATGCCTTTGAAGCATTTCATTCCGCATTGAAATCATCAGTTACAAGCAGACTAAAATTTCACATTTGCAACGAGGAGACAAGCCAAGTAAAAAGAAAAAATATGAAACACTTGACTCGCGCATCGAAATACTTGTGCAAAAGTTATGTTGAAAGTGATAAAATTGCCTTCTTAAAATCTGTTGCTCATAGCTTAATTTCATTTTAACTTTTCTTTTCGAATCTTCCAAGACCGAATCTTCCAAGACCGAATCTTCCAAGACCGAATTTTCTGAGACCGAATCTTCTTTTATGTTTTATTCATTATTTAGGGTATCTTTTTCAGTTTTAAGTTTTAAACGACAAAACAATTCCTTTAATAAATCTTTTCAAATTCTCGTTTATGTTTTCATTATACCTGGCAATTGTGATTTAAATATTTTTTGCTATCTGAGCTCATAGATTTACTTCAATTTTCCGAGACCGAATTTTCCGAGACCGAATTTTCCGAGACCGAATTTTCCGAGACCGAACTTTCCAAGATCGAATTTTCCAAGACCAAATATTCCTAGCACCCCGTAATATTACTAAAGCTGTGGAAAAGTGTTTCCACGAGAAAATAAATTTATGTTAAAATTTAAAGACATTCGGTTTGTATAAATTAAAATATTAATCCTTTAAAAGATATTATTCTGCTCGTATAAATTAAAACATGACTCCGTTAAAATTCCTAATATTTGTATAAATTGCCTGAATGCCCAGTAGATTCTCTGGCATCCTTTCGATAAGCCTAACGATGCTCTCCACAGTTGCCACATCTATAATCTTAACAGAGATTTCTACATTCTAAAATGTTTTCGATTATTATAAATCACATAAAAGAGTTAAGTGTAAAAAACTACAATTATATAAATTCTTGTGCTAATATCCAATTATATAAATTCTTTTGGTAATACCATTATTAGAGTAGGAATTTACGAGTAAATAAGCTTTGGTAAACGTGGCACCACGGGGTTTTCTCTAGGAGGAAATGAACACGCCTTGAGGACATTCTCGCCCCGGCCTCGAGTAGGTGTTAGTGTTCTGCCCTTGGGCCGGGCCGTTTCGGCTGGTCCCCTTAGCTTTTTGATGTAAGCATTTGCTCGTTAATAACTCTCTAAACAAGTGTAGTGAAAAGGTTTTGATTGTTTTTTCTAATTACTAAGAAATTCTAATATTTTAGAAGTGATTTCGACCTTGTAAAAATAAAGGACTGAGCAAAGGAAGACTCGTCATTTTATATCCTTCCAAGAAGAAGCATTCCCGTCTCTCATCGGACGAGAAAGAGAGGGTACGCCATTGAGCGAAGGTATAAATCGTTTCATCGTAACTCGCAGTCAGATAAAGTAAAGTTGAAAAGAAGAACCGTGGACGTCAGTCAGATTAATTAAACGGTATAAACTTCCTTGTTGGTGCGAGGAAATGACATACTGAGAATACCTTTAACGGATAACGTAATATCCGACAGTAGTATGGGTGTAAAATGGGAGAGTGCAATTGCAATGTTGCAAACGTTGATCGATGTTCCAAAGGGGGAATGTTGCAAGGGGAATACTGCAAATTGTGAAGGGGATGTTGCAAGGGAATGTTGCAAAGGGGGTGTGCAATAAGGGGAGGGGTTATCCCCCAAGTTGCATGAAGGGGTTTTGAAACAAGGGGAGGGGGTATGCAAAAAGTTGCATGAAGGGGTTATGCAACACGGGGGAGGGGTTATCCCCCAAGTTGCATGAAGGGGTTATGCAACAAGGGGGAGGGGTTATCTCCCAAGTTACATGAAGGGAGGAGCTTTGGGGGGAGAAGGGAGGATGACCTCCTCCCAAAGGGGTAACCTTAACCGGAGAGAGAGAAAGGAGGAGGAGGAGACTCTTCGGGAGAGAAGGTGGGATGTCCTCACCCCCGAAAGAGAAATCCTTACATAAGAAGATAAGTCATAACCTAAGAAGGATAGAGAAGAGACCCTGTTTTCGCCTGGCTAGCCAGACGCATTATGCGACTCCAGGGGAACAGCAGCTGTTATATAGAGGGTCGTGAGTTACCAGTTACCACTATATATTTTAATTATATGGAGGGGGTAGCCAGTTACTGAATTTATTTATATAAGGAGGGTTGTCAGATACCACAACTTTATTTATTTATTTATATATAGAGGAGTTGCCAGAGAACACTATTTATATATGTAGGGTTGCTATTTATTTATTTATTTATTTATATAAGAAGGGTTGTCAGATATCATTATTTATTTATTTATACATGCAGGGCTGCTACTTATTTATTAAAGGCAAGAAAGAGGGAGATGTTCGCTTTAATTTGCTCAACAAAAGAACTAATTAAAACCATTATTTTTATTTATTTAGACGCAAAACGAACCCCAATTATTTAATCAAAATTAATATACAGGGTGTCCCAAAATTCCGGCATCATAGGAAAAATAATAAAAAAAGGCAAAACAAAAGTTTTTATTTACAGAACGTGCTCAATATGTACACCATTGTTTTCAGTACACAAATTCAGACGTGATACCTAGTCAGCAAGCACACGGTGAATGATGTCAGGAGTAATGGTGTTACATGCCCCAATAATGCGCTGCCGCAAATGTTCAACACTCCTAATTTTCTCTGCGTATACCAGCCCTTTCAAGTGGCCCCAGAGATAAAAATCTAGTGGCGTGAGATCCGGGCTTCTAGATGGCCATTCCACAAGCCCTCGACGTTCTATCCAATGACCATGGAATTGTTGGTACAGGTATTCCCTTACTTGGGTGCTGTAATGTGCAGGAGCGCCGTCTTGCTGGAACCATGTTGGGAAATTTCCTTCTTCGTTCAAGACACTGGGAAATGCTTCTTCCTTCAGCATATGTATGTAGGTGCCTCCAGTGACATGTTCATCGAAAAAGAGGGGGCCTATGATGCGATCCTTCCAAATGCCACACCATACCATCACCCGAGATGCACCTTGTTCCTTTGAAGAGGTATACCAGTGAGGGTTGTTTTGAGACCAGTAGCGGGTGTTCTGTCGATTTACCTCACCATTTCCATAAAAAACAGCCTCTTCACTGAACAGAATGGTGGACGGGAAATTGGCATTCCGAGCATATGAATTATGATTTGTAGAAATAGAAAAATATTAATTCCTCCTATGATGCCGGACTTATGGGACACCCTGTATATATACAGAGAGAGAGAGAATTAATTCTCGATAAACTACGAACTGAGGACGAAACACACACACACACACACACACACACACACACATTATTGATTTTATTTCGGAGTCTGCTAAAAATTATAATTATCTGAAAACAATTTAAAAGATTTTCTATTTGCATCAGCTTAACAGACAATAAGTCAGGATCTGGCACAGCGCTCAGCTCAAATGATGCGGCCAATTGTCCTAACTCTTGTATTATTATTATTATTATTAATATTATTATTATTATGTGCGATGATTCCTCATTTCACGAAGGTCAAGCTTGTCGCCCCTCCTCTCGAGTTGACGAGGTGAAGTAGCGAGTTGGCTTCTTATACTCTCCACCTCACATAGCCAGATACACCCGGCTCATCGGGGCTTGTTCTGTGCCAGGCGTCTAATCTTCTTTTGTATTCCATGGAATTTTAGGTTCAACTTTTTTCCGTACCGTAACAGTTGAAATTTCTCAGTGTTAAACTTCATATTGTTTTCTTCCGTCCGATTCTGTTTCTAGAGATCCTATAACCTCTAGGTTTCTTATTTTTCTACTGATCTTTGTATCATCGTCAAAGGATGTTACTGCGCTGTCTCTGGCAATGTTCTCATCTATGTCAGTTAGCATGCTTATGAAGGGTAGCGGCGCTAATACTGTTTCTTGTGGTACTGAGCTGAGGGCTTCTGATGAAGATATTCCTTGTACTGTAACGACTTGTCGCCGCTCACTAAAGAATTATATGTCCATTTTCCTATCGAAAAATGGGGAAAGGTGAGGATCAAGTTGGGAGTAGAATGCTTGCAAATATATAATAATAATGTAAAATATTTGAAAGCACCGTGACAGAGCACGCGAGTGGGCAATTCACTCATTCACCTTGAGCTGTGAAATTGAAATTAAATCTGCGGAGAGAATAAACCGAATTTGATAATGACACACCTTTATTATTCGTGAAGGCGACCAATCAGGATTTCAATGTCCATAGCGTGGGTCCGTTATATCGTTGTTACGACAACTGATGGTACACATATTTAACATAGTACCGCCCAGTTACATTGACAACCAACCAGCAAACTTACGAACCCCCTAATAGTCTTTTGGGGTAGTGCTTGGGGACCATGCATATAAAATTGAGTATTTTCAGCTAGAATTCACAGCGGTTATTTTCACCAATGAATAAACAAACACATTCTCTCCGTCATGAGTCATTCACAAGAACTTTAGAGTTTACCGGCTTTATATGAAGATGGAGACACTGCCACGGTGTCTGCAATTAATCTTTTTAACGCAGCCGACCGGGACGGATTATTTCCAACGCAAACCGTTGAAGATATTTGCAATGACGTTCCTTACGATCCGGCGCAAGGGATTACCGTTGAAATGTAAGTGTATAAATTTATGTGCCTGTAATTTAATTTTTTGTAGCCATTTATTCGCGAACTTGTTATTTATTTTAGTGTTCCTGTCATTATGAGAAAGCGCTCGAGCACCATTCTGAGTTTCGTTTATTTCATCATATATATATATATATATATATATATATATATATATATATATATATATGGAGGGTTGTAGTAATTTATTTTCACCTCATTACATTTTATTGTAAAATGCTTCATTAAAATAGTAGGTATCCGCAATTTTCAATTATAGATTAGTTTGCAATAGTAATTAATATTATGCTAAAATTCTGTCTTGTATTCATAAAAAATCGTTGAAATCTTAAAACTTATAACAACTGAAACGCCTTTGCAAGGTTTAAATAAGTTTATAAATTCCATAATAAATTCTTTTGAAATGTTATTCGGCATTTTCTCTTAAAGGGTCACAAACTTCTCTGAGCGGTTCGAAAATATTTGGTACTTCACATTGTAACTCTCTTCATATATATATATATATATATATGAAAATTATTTCACGAAAGTAACATGTGAAAAATATTTATGGTGAATAAAACCACGAACGAAAGGAAACACAGAATGGTGCTGAAGCGCTTTCGTCTAATGACATTCTCAGGAACACTGAAGTAAATAAAGAGTTCAAGACTATATAAAGGTTACAAAAAAAAATATATATATATACATTTAACTGCAATGACCACGCAGTATATTAATGTATAGAAACGAAGTAAGTATAGAGGAGTGTTCTGCACACGTGGAAGAGAAATAACGAACAAATGAAAAATAAGGCACCCGCCCGGGAATCGAACCCAGGAATTGGAAGATCCTGGGTTCGATTCCCGGGCGGGTGCCTTATTTTTCATTTGTGCGTTATTTCTCTTCCACGTGTGCAGAACACTCCTCTATACTTACTTCGTTTCTATACATATATATATATATATATAATAAGTATAGAAATAAAAATTGTGGGAGGAACATACAAATTTGTAAGGAAAACTACCAATTTTAGCACTTTGCCCGAATTCAACACAAGATCAAATGGATTGTTTACAACCAATTTTATAGTTAATGCCTGAATGATATATAGGTCACAAAAAATATATAAAAAAAATATAAAAATAAATTGAAAAATAAAAATTGTAAGAGGAGCATACAAATTTATAATGAAAAACTACCTAAGGTTTAGCTCTCTGCCCTTCTTGTCTAAATCCATTCTGAACGAATTCAACACGAGATCAAATGGATACAACCAATTTTATAGATATGCTGCAAACCACAAGGAAAAAAGAAAAACGATTCCAAGGCCTTACGCGTATTCAGAGCTACACCTCGTCAGGGAATGACGAGGTGTAGCTCTAAATACATGAAAGGCCTTGGAATCGTTTTTCTTTTCCTTGTGGGTTTGCAGCATTCATTCATTTCACGTGTTTAATTGTGAAATTCATCCCATATATGTATACACGCACACACACACACACACACACACACACACACACACACACACACAAATATATATATATATATATACAGGGTGTACATAAATCAGGATCTATTTTTGTGAAATAATTATTTTTTTCTATTTTTCTTTTCAGAAGCCCTTAGAATGAATACAGAAGAGCGTGTGGCAATAGTAATTTGGCGAATCGAGGGAAAGAAATACAATGACATTAGAGAGAAGTTTAGAAGGAGATTTCATAAGCCGGGGCCAATAGACAAGACAATACGAAAATTGGTGAACAAATTTAAACGAACGGGATCTGTAAATGATGAAGCAAGATCAGGACGACCGTGTATGTCAGATCTTACCGTGAATGCAGTACGCGAAATTATCACTGAGGAGCCACGTACGTCCGTTCGTGCTGAGCCCTTAGAATGAATACAGAAGAGCGTGTGGCAATAGTAATTTGGCGAATCGAGGGAAAGAAATACAATGACATTAGAGAGAAGTTTAGAAGGAGATTTCATAAGCCGGGGCCAATAGACAAGACAATACAAAAATTGGTGAACAAATTTAAACGAACGGGATCTGTAAATGATGAAGCAAGATCAGGACGACCGTGTATGTCAGATCTTACCGTGAATGCAGTACGCGAAATTATCACTGAGGAGCCACGTACGTCCGTTCGTGCTGCATCACACAGACTCGGCCTCCCGACATCATCTCTGCACAAAATTCTGAAAGTTAATTTGCAGAAGAAAAGCTATCATTTGCAGGTTTTACATGATTTACATGAGGAAGATTTCCCTCGACGAAGTGCTGTGTTTGCTGATCTCGTAGAACAAATCTGGAGTGATAATTTAATGGAAACATTCTCTTTAGTGATGAAGCCACTTTCCATACGTGTGGAAAAGTAAATCGCCATAACTGTCGAATTTGGGCAAATGAAAGACCGAATGATTTCGTCCAAAATTGGGAGAGACTCACCCAAAGTTAATGTCTGGATGGGTTTAACAAAATCTAAGGTTTATGGTCCTTTTTTCTTTGCTGAAGCTACAGTTACGGGGCTTATTTATCTGGACATGTTGCAGCAATTCCTTGAACCTCAGCTGATTGGGGATAGGATTGTTAGTACCGTCGTCTATCAACATGATGGTGCTCCTTGTCACTATGCCAAAATTGTTCAGGATTATCTAAATGGACGTTTTCCAAATCGCTGGATCGGACGCGGAAGCAACAGACCTTGGCCAGCGAGATCACCAGATTTAACCCCTTTAGATTTCTTTGCATGGGGCTTTATCAAATCGCACGTCTATCAGACGAAGATTACGAGTCTTGAAAACTTACGTACACGTATACGAACTGCTGCAGATAACATAACCCCGCAAATGCTCCAGAATGTGTTTAGAAATGCTGCGGAACGATTTGAGCTGTGCAGGGATACTGATGGGCGTCACGTCGAATCCTACTCTTAATTATTTAATAAAGTTTACCACTTTATCATTTTATGATTGAATTCCATATAATTTCCAAGTGCTTCCCAAAAATAGATCCTGACTTTATGTACACCCCGTATATATATACTCTGCATGTGTTTTTTATGAAAAACAAATGGGTTTTTATTAAAAAGATTCAGAAAATGTATGAACTAATCAAATTAATTATTCTTTCTCTTAAAATGTCCAAGATTTGACCCGTGTTATACAATCTTTTCGTGATAGTTTTGAAGAAACGCATAAAGAGGTAAAAGTTTTACCGCGCAGTCAACCCAGCGACTTCCAAATCATTAACGAAATAATGTAAGCTTTTTTCTTTTTCTTATGTTTCGGGTAAGAGCTTTTTTCTTTTACATGTGTTTTGGGTAAGAAGAAGACGCAATGTATTTTCATCAATTTATTAAATGATAGAAATCATGTTTTACAAAATAGTACAATATCCATCTTACATTCGTTTCCATTACATTTTAAATAAGCTACAGAATATGCAAATTAATATTATTGGGGGCAATGTAAGAGTGTGATTGGTATGGTAAGGATATTGTGAAAGTTGAATGTGAGCGATACGTGGAGTGTGAGACTAGAGCTTGGTGTGAATGATTTGAAAGTGAGGCATGGTGAAAGATAGTAATGGAAGTTTGCGGATGATTCGTGCTTGTGATCTGAACAATAAAGGTTGGAAGCGGGAGATTTAAAGTTAGAAGTTTGCAAGAAAGTTGGATGTTTAAAAGTTTCTGAGTTTGTCGGCATTAGATCTGCAATCACTTAATATTAATATTTCAATAACTTAATTATTAACGTTGAATTGTGATTAATATTTAGTTTGCTTTTAATGTAAAACAATTTTGAAAGTAATTTATAAATGTGATTATTGTAAAGGGTACAGAGTACAGTGGTGTCTTTGAGCATTGCCTACAGTGCAAGTATTGAAGCCTCTATACGAGGTAAGATTTAGTTAAAATTGTTTTACTGCAAGAACTTGTGAAATATCGAACTGTATGTGCATTTTTCTGAGTTTATTTAGCTGGTATGTGTTTTTTACTTGTGATTCCAAACTTGTGTAAGCGATATTTGTTTATCAGTTTCAATAGGCTTCAAATTTGGAATGTGGAACAACGCTTGGGTTCGGCTGAGGAGCTGAATTCCTGGTTTAATTGAAACCGTTTCGTCTACGCGAGCTGAACGTGAATGGTCAGAACGTTTTGTGGCCCCATTCCGAGGCTGAGCTTCATCAATAAATTCAGAAGTCAAGGCAGGATTGGAAGCAAAGCCTATCCTTTCCTGCCCGTCTAAACATTTACAATGGCTTTCAACACCGCTACGACTAGACTAGCCGAAGTAAAGTAATGGTTTACTTTAAGTAGGAACAGGGCGTACTGTTTGTATATTATTTTATTAAGCTAAGTGCGTGGGTTAAGTGTTAATTTAAGTTTGTGTTAATTTAAGTTTGTGTTAATTTAAGTTTGTGTTAATTTAAGTTTGTGTTAATTTAAATTTAAGTGTTAATTTAAATTTAAGTGTTAATTTAAGTTTGTGTTAATTTAAGTTTAGATTTTAGGATTTGTAAATATATTTAACTTATTTAAATGTTTCTTTAACTGGACCCTTAATGGACCGATTAGATAAATTGTTCGGTGAACACCACATTGCTTTTGAACCCATAAGTAGGTAAGAAAAGAGTTCCGATAACTGGTGTCTCACCCGGGGCACCAAAGGAAGGAGATTCGGTAACAAGTGCTTATAGTGGTGAAAGTTCCGGTAACAGCAATATTGATACAATTATTCATTTTAGATATACGATCAAAACATCATATTATACAACGAGTGCGCAAAATCGGAAAACGGCTTTTTATCCGTCTGCATACCATTTCGTCGTTTCGTTAGGTGTGACACGGGTCGAATAAATTTAAAAAATTTATATATTCCTTACCACGTGACATTAGCCCTGTTCAAAAATCAACTTTTTCTTATTTTCATAGGTTTCTGTACTTTTTCCCATGCTTTTTGACCTGAAAAGGCCGAAAATCACAACCATTTTGACCTAGGTTGTAGGGAAGCATTGCCGCATGGAGCTTTAAGTTTTCTGTCTTGAAATCGGCCAAAAGCACCAGTTCCGGGGTCCCTTGAATCATGTTTTGCACTATAACTTTTTATCTAAACAAGATAGAGCAACAAAATAGGCACCAAATTAAAGTGTTTTTAATCCTCTTTCTAACTTATACAATTATGATAGTCTTGGCACAAGAAATGGCACATTGGTACATACAAAGATTTCAGAAATATCACAAAATTCGTTTTCTCACACTCAAGGCAGACAAGGCGCCTTATTCATGACACAAATTTGAGATTAACATTTTGTCACAAGTCTAATCGATCAAGAAGTGAAAGCATTACATGATGATTAATTTCATAATGACATTTACACAGTCAGTTGTTGAGAGTTTGTTTCTTGAAGCTGTCAAAGCGGCGTCTGTTGAACTCCACAGCTTGAAGGAGATAGTCCCTTTGCTTGGCATCTGTTGTTATGACATTTGCAAAGTCGCTCATCATCTTGACACCACGTTCAGCAATGTCATTCACCGCTTTCAGATTCTTAACATAGTCCAACGCTTTTCTGTAGTCCTCATTCTGTGGCCAAGACGTGACAGGTTCCAGAAGCCACTCGGATCCAATGTTCAGTGTGTCCAGCAGGAAATGTGATTCTGGGCCAATGAGATCAACCAGGGTGGTCTTAGCTGTGACTCTCTGGAATAGAGGCTTTCCTGTTCTGAAGCTGTCTGGCTTCTCAGTGGCATGTAACTGGGCAGCAATGTCGTGCTTCAATGTGTAACTCAATCTACTGCTGAACAGGGCAAATGGCACGACTTCCTGCGTCAGGTACCATTTGTGGTTTTCCATCTTATTAAGTACTGCATCAGCAAGCTCTGGGTCAGTTTTCTTGTACTTCAACATGTCCTGGATTAGACTTAGATCATTCACGGGAGCATCTGCAGCAGACATTGACATCATCCATACAGGAGTGTAGAACAGCGCAAGGAAGGTGTTGAGTCTTTCCAGCTTTGATACAGTGTCTTCGTCGTACTCAAGTTGATCTGCAAACATCAGCATTTTCATGGAGTACAGGTTTCTGGCCATCCATCTGGCCTGATGAATGGCGCCTGGTCGACTCCAGTGAATACCTCGAGGAGGCGTTCCTCCAAGAACAATGACTGTCAGTTCAGCCATTTCCCTGTAGTCGGCTCTTGGAAGCCTTTCTGCTGTTAGAATGTCTTGGAGTATTTCTTCACTGTTCTTCTTCTTTTCCTTCAGCCATTTGCTGTTGATAGCCAGCATCTTTGGGTTTTCCTTGGACAAGTCCGTCCAAACATCCTTCAGATGCTCAAACCAGGGATTATCTGGCCCCTTCACCTTCCCAAACAGCTTCTCCCAAACTGCTCCTACTAGGATTTCCAGGATGTGATGTCGACAGGCCAGATAAAACACCTTTTTGTTCAGCATTTTCTCTAGCAGTTTGGCAGCTCCTCTGTGAACTCCACTGTTACTGGATGTAGTGTCAAAAACAAGGGCAGTAACATTATCCGTAAGTTCCCATGTCTCCAGTAAATCCATTGAAGCCTCAGCCTGAGCTGTGCCAGAAGAATTGTCGATGACAGGTACTCCCAATAACTTTCCTTCAGTGTATGAAG
Organism: Bathynomus jamesi; assembly: GCA_023014485.1. Classification (NCBI taxonomy): domain Eukaryota; kingdom Metazoa; phylum Arthropoda; class Malacostraca; order Isopoda; family Cirolanidae; genus Bathynomus; species Bathynomus jamesi. Next base: position 460,643 of record JAJOZX010000694.1, on the reverse strand, counting down.
GTGGACCAGACACTAGCACAGCTAAAGTCTCTGAGGTACTTCCAGGTTCACTGCCCAAGACATCTTTGAGCAACTTTCCATCCCAATGTAAGGCAGCGTACTGTGGGGTTTTTTCACAAAACTTGGACATGTGACTCTGGCTGATATTATACCTGGACAGCATTCTGTTGCGACGTGTTGTTGAGGTTGAGATGACGAAGTTATCCAGATCAGCCCCTCCAGCTTTCAAGGTGGCAGAAACCATGGCAGTAACTTGATTGTCTGATAAACCAAGACGATCAGCTGTATTGCAGATGACATCACATTCCATGACCTTCCTTGGAAACGTCAAAGTCACACTAGTCACAGTGTCTTGATGGTGAGAACATCCAGGACGAGGCTGATGGTAATCCATGTCCTCTGTGTTAGCGTCGTTGTCAGTTGAGTCACCCCAGGTAATGTCATCCACATGAACAACTGCCTCTTGTTCTGCTGCAGCTGTAAAATAGTACAATATGTTAAGACAGTAATTGTTAAGTACATGCTAAATATCGCAATGGAGTAAAACTTAAAACTTTTTGTCGCGTTCAAAGTAATTAGTTTTACCTTGTTCTTGTCTATGCTGCAGTCTTTCATTCCTCGCTGCTTGCTGCAGGGATCTTGTCTCAAAAATCTTGTCATGACCAGACATATGACCTTTCCTCTCAGTCTTTTGGTCTTCGTAGAACCTGATATCCTCATCTTTCTTCTCTCTGGATAACAGTCTGTTGTTCTGTATTTCCTGGATTGCATCTGGAGCTCCTATATCGAACAGGCTGTCTAATTCCAGCACAAATGCTCCTCTTTTTCCTCCAGGGTTACTTGCTCTTCCTTTGCTTTTCACCAGAGCACGATGTTTCTCATGTAGTTTCATGAAGAGCTTCATTGCGTTGTACTTGGTCATTGTCTTGATCCTAGCCATCTGCCAGAATGGGATGATAGATTCAACTGTTTCATATGCAAGGTCTTGAACCATGGGCCTCCCTGCATTTTCCGGTAAATTCTGAAGATTAAGGAAATACTGGAACGCCTGTCTGTTGGTGGGAAGCTAGGAACCACTGATAAAAGCTGAAGGGTATCCAACCAGGAAAGTTTCAGTGAGAGATCTGGTAGATGGCCCAGTTGACACCTGCCTGTGGACAGTACGTGGAGGTTCTGAGATATCAACTGTGCGCCCACGGAGCTCCCTCAGCTCCTTGCTTAATGCCATTGTGAAGTTGTAACTTGTAGATGGTTTTCTAGATTCTGATTGAGTTTCTGTTGTTTCCTGAAAAATGATAGATAATTATTATTATTATTATTATTATTATTAATTATTATTTATTTATTATTATTATTATTATTATTATTTATTTATTAATTTTATGCTCTTTCATTTGATACCTAATTTGTTGCTCTATCTTGTTTAGATCAAAAATTAAAGTGCAAAACATAATTCAAGGGACCCCGGAATTGGCGCTTTGACCGATTTCAAGGCAGAAAATTTAAAGCTCCATGCGGCAATGCTTCCCAACAGCCTAGGTCAAAATAGTTGTGATTTCCGGCTTTTTCAGGTCAAAAAGCATGGGAAAATGTACAGAAACCTATGAAAATAAGAAAAAGTTGATTTTTGAACAGGCCTAACGTGACATATGCATGAGAAATGAAAGGCCACATGCTGCTAATCCCTTCTTCCAGACAGCCCTCTTCTTCTTCCCACCAACATGCATTTTTCTCTTTGCATCTTTGACGATTTCGTCCCGTGTACGCTTTAAGTGTTTGTTTAGAGCTTCTTTATGTTTAGCCCCAGCCAATATCTCTTCTGACTGTGAAATGCTTTCTGTTCATTATAACTTAGTGCGTCGGAAGTGCAGATTCACTGTTAAGCTCCTATCACCGAATGGGAATTTTTCTCCCTCAATCGTTCTTATATATTGAGATGTTGGTTATTAGATTAGTTGCGACATTCTCATAATGGGGCCTGTCATATGTAATGCTCAAGCTCTTTCCTCTATGGTTGGGAATGTGTGCAATGCGCAGCAGACCCGCCTGGGTATCCCCAACAAATTGATGCTCCACGATATCGCTGTAAATATAGCACATGTCTAGGGATGGATAGCCAACATCCAATTTCTCCAGTTTCAACTGATACATTAAACTGAACAAGTCATATTGTGTCTCGTGAAAGGTATCTCTTTGGAAGGCTGATCGATATCGCCCCTCGGATATAATCTTGAAGTCCTTTGTCTTCAATATTTCTGTTAGCCTGTGATTTTAGGGCCACAGTAGGGGAAGGGTTTTCTTTGTTTACGATTTCATATACTAAATCATCCGTAAGATTTGAGTTTTTTAAACTTACGTTTAAATCTTTCACAACATCCTCATCCGCACCATAACGGCCCGGACCTAGTGTTACTACTGTACTGTAATACCGTGCATCCCCAATCCGGGCGATACGTATGGTTTCATCCCGAGTTACTCCGGCTTTTTTACACTCATTGCAGTCTCTAAGAATCGTAAAAACGGGTTCTTTATAATCAATATTTAAAAAGAGGGTGTCCAACTGAATTTCACATATCCCCACCTCACACGAATCACGACCCAATTCAATGGGTCTATGAAGTTTTGTTACAAAGTTGGCCAGGGTGTTGTTAGGGTGTACAGAGAGGGACGAGGAGGACAGTAGTGTGACGTAGAAATGGTTAGGAAATTAGGCGCCATGTTGCATACTGTTTAAGCTTCATTATTGCATCAGCTTTTATATAGGTGTTGAAGGTTTCTGGGTACCCTTGCCATTTCATCAGGTACATTTTTCTCTTTCCTAAACCTTTGCTTCCTAAAATTTTTTCAACTTTAAAAACATTTTTTCCTAAATTAAATGTCACTCGCAGTAAAAGAAAGCCTCTTGCGATTTCTTCCCCATTCAAATCTTCAACGTAATAGAATATTATCTCACCTTTAGGTCTCATAGCCCTAACTTTAAAAATCTCACGTGTCCAACCTTGCTCAAATCCCTACGCGAATTTATTTCTCGAACGCGACAGCCTTACATAATCATTGATTTTGAAACGTGCAGTGTGTGTCGGTGTTCTTCGAACATCTCTTCTCACATCAGGCTCTGTGCGCGTACCTCTTTCTAAAATCTCGTTAGGTGTTGTCCCAATCGTGCGATGGTGTGAGCGGTTATATGATGAGGCCAAAGATTCCAGAATGTCTATATATCTATATGTGTTTTTATGTGTAAAATAGCGGTGCATGCGTTCCTTTATGGTACGCTGAACTGTTTCAGCTAAAGAGGCCTCATGTATAGAATTGGTAGTGAGGTAGCTGATATTAAACTCTGTCAACATGTTCTGAATAGCTCGGCTTATAAATTCTTTCCCCATATCCGTACAAAAATAGCCAAGAACCCTGTTTTCTTTCAACATCAACGTTTTGGTGGCTTTAGCAACTGTTTCAAGCGATTTTTTTTCAGAGGAATAAGCCACAGATATTTAGAGAATACATCTATTATGAATAGGATGTAGCGGTAACCATCGTTATAAACTGAATATCTTTGCATGTCTGTTAAATCTTCTTGCCAGATAGTCAATCGAAGCCGCTGTTGTCTTGGCTGTTTTAAACCTTGTTCTCACAGGCTTATGAAGTGTATAAGCGTCCTGCTCCCGCAGGAGGCTGGGCTAGAAATGTCATAATAACGTCTTCTTGATATGTTAACCATTCGCTTATTTTTGACGATGTCTACGATATTCGATCCCTGTACCTTTTCTCCTTCCTCAATGATCTCACCTGTCTCGGTCCACTCTATGTTGGGATCCTCATTCAATAGATTATAAAAACTTAAACCTTTATTCCTCAATGTATGTGGGAGGGTGCTTTTAATACATGATCGATATGTTGTGCGGCCGACCGTTATTCTTTGGTTGGTCAGCTCTATCGTCGGACAGGTCCTATGTCACCATGTTCATCGTTGGCCGGCTGTGTCTAATAACCACGGGATCTCTGTCGGATTCTTATAATTTTCGTACTCGTGAAGAAATTTCTGCAGAGCTTCTTGGTATAAGATTCTTTTCTTATCAAGTGTTTTTTCACTGTTTAATAGGGCTAACAATTCGCTTTCCATTCTTTTAAGTCTGCTTTTACGGGGTTCTAGAATCGTGTCTGGACTCTTTGTACTTTGCAGTGAAGCATACACCGCGTGTGGAATCACTACCACTTTCTTGATTATATTAATCTAGTCAGTAAAGGCCCCAAAACTGAAAATAAGATGGGGAGGAATGACCCTCCTCTTTGAACAATTATTCGTTTTTTCTTCCTCACAGTTTGACTTTTACGAGCGAGTGTACGTATTATGTTCTTGTAATGGCGTAGGCGAGCATTCTGAGGTGGTTTCATTGATACTGTTGGTTTTCGTAGAGTATTCACTACAATACATTGCAATTTATAACGTTAAGACAGATTTCACAGAAGCATTTTAAAAAGTCGGAGTCGATATTTTTAGCAAACATCTGTGGCATTGCCCGGGGCAGTCGATGATAGATTTCTATTAATTCATGGTATTTCTTTAGCCTCTTTGTCATTCTAGAATATACACTGTTTGAGGTCCGTTTGGAAATATATTCGTTCTTAGAAGCCCCCTAAAAATGTTTCGCGGATGAAGGTCACAAAGCAAGTATCCATAATGCTGACTTGTAGCTTCTTTATAAACTTCCGAAAACTCCTTACGCTGATTCGGGAACATTTGATTGGCTAATACCCCAATTTGTGAAACATCTCTACGTTGCGCGAAAAAGACTAGATATTTTGTATTTAGCGACGGTTCTAGGAAATTTCGCCGCAAACATTTTCGCCGTAGGAAAATTCGCCGTAAACATTTTCGCCGTAAACATTTTCGCCGTAAGACAAATTCGCCGTAAGGACATTTCGCCGTAAAATTTTTTAAAAATAATCAATGGATTATTATTTAAGAAATTTATTTAACCAAACTATCACGACTTAACCTAACCAATCGTCAATGCCGTACAGTGAGTTTCAAAGTAAGATAAGGAATTTATTTAAGAAATTTATTAAACCAAACTATCACGACTTAACCTAACCAATCGTCAATGCCGTACAGTGAGTTTCAAAGTAAGATAAGGAATTTATTTAAGAAATTTATTTAACCAAACTATCACGACTTAACCTAACCAATCGTCAATGCCGTACAGTGAGTTTCAAAGTAAGATAAGGAATTTATTTAAGAAATTTATTTAACCAAACTATCACGACTTAACCTAACCAATCGTCAATGCCGTACAGTATAAAGAATTTTAATTGTGGTAGACTGCTCGAAGCTAGGTAGACCGCACACTTAACCAGCACCGGCTATTATAAGGGTTCAGTTAAACTTTTTTTTTAATTTTAATTTTATTTTATTTACGGCGAAATGTCTTTACGGCGAAATGTCCTTACGGCGAATTTGTCTTACGGCGAAAATGTTTACGGCGAAAATGTTTACGGCGAATTTTCCTACGGCGAAAATGTTTACTGCGAATTTTCCGGTCACGTTTAGCGACACATCGCGCATGTATCTATTTTTGAAAAATAGATTCTGATTGATGAAGAACACGCTTAGGTTAAGATGGTGTGAGAACACTCTAAATGTCTCGGCAAACGTTTTATCCATCTCCAACATGAGAGCATCAATTACAATGAGTGTCTGTTCATTTCCCTTTAACCAATTAACGTCATATACACCTTTGTGAAATAAAATATCATCTTGGTACTCATTGAACACTGATTGATACGTCGAATAGCACCATATAACTTTATGCACAAATTTTGAGAACATCTCTCCCGTTTCTTCAATGATTTTAAGCATAAACACAGTTTTACCACATCCTGTAGGGAGTGTAGGGCCAGATATAATACATGAACCTGAATTTTTCTGCAGAATCCATCTCTATCACGTCCACTCCAAAGTGAGTCATTTACAAAAAAATATATACCGTATTTGTCGGCTTATAAGACGCACTTTTTTCCTTATAAATACCTTAAAAACATCGCCCTGCGTCTTAGAAGCCGAAAGTGGCAATACAGCACAAATAATATACAACAAATATACAACAAATAATAAGAGTAATAATCATATTATCTTTCTTTATTGGCTTTTGGGTTTTCTTTTTATTGAATTTTACATATCCATTGTATTAACAATAAAGTGCATCGAAAACTCTTTTTCTTGAATTTACCTTTCCAAAATTAAGGTGCGTCTTTCACGGCGCAGCGTCTTGTAAGCTGTCAAATACGGTAATAAAAATTTAAGTGGTGATCCTTATATTTTACAGTCTTGTTTTCCCTCTTCTTCCACAGAACCGTGAATGACGATGAGGTACAGCATCATGTCCCCATCAACGGTATTGCAGACGACGCCGACGACAGTGTAGTTGTTGTCACAGACTCCAACCCCGCTAACGAGCCCACACCAGCGACACCTGTAACAGGCGACAATTCAAGGCGGCAGCATGATGAAGAGCCTTCCACGTCAGGTATAAAACGTGCCAGGATTACGCTGGTTGTTAGAACCCCAGTAATAGAGCCCCAACCCTCTACGTCTTACGAAACAACCCCAACAATAGTACCTTCCTCAAATAAAAATGTACCGTCTTATTCCTGTTCAATTCCTGGTACATCCTCCACAGCAACAGCAGCTTCTCGTGCTGTAGAAGAGGGTATAACATTCGAGCTGGTGCGCACCGCCACCCCTACCCCAGCACTGACTAGAAATCGGTATAGAGTCAGGGTTGATCCTAGATCCGTATGTAGCAATGGTGTTGAACACGGACTGCGGCTTGTAGTTGAACGTATTTTGGAGTTTGCCCTTCAGAACCGCGACGAACGTGAAGTCAGGACGAGGCTAGCGTTGGTTCGGGTCAGATGACGGGGATGTAGATAATTTTTGGGTAGTAATAGCATTCGGACGATTGGCAGCTGTATATATAGAGTATATTTTAGGCCGTATAATGCAGGCTTCTCAAAGTAGTACAGCCTTCAATATGGACAACTTCACGGTAAATATTGACCGTGTATTCCTGGTTGCGGGTCATAGTGCCACACCATATACTCTTAACTTCAATTCTCAGGCTATTTACAGGCGGCATGTAAACGTCGATCGTGGTTGCGGCTTTATGGCAATAGTCTTATCTCGTATGTTTACTGTGCTAAATACACGAACGCAAAAAATTTAGTTGCCTACGGTTGTGCAGCGTGCACGTAAACTAGCTTCAGATTGCAAGTTTGAGTTTGAGTGTAATAAGGGTCCTGAAGAGATGAGAGGGATAGAGCAGGAAATGAATGTTCGTATAGTTGTATTTGGAATGGATGAAGGTCGTAGGACTGTGTTTGTTTTTAAAAACAGTGTGAGGGATCGTACAAGACCCCTACTTATTTTAGGATTGTCAGAAACAACGTATCTCCCCATCCGTAATATAAGGGACCTTTTCTGGAGTTATGATAAAAGTCGAAAATATGGACGGCTTCATGATTTGTGTAAGGAGTGTGTCGAGTTTACGAATGATATAGTGAAACATTGTAAGGATTGCCACATCACATGGTATGTGCGCGGTGTAAAAGCTCCAAATATGAAAGCAGTGTGGTTGAAGCTAAGAAGAGGGACTGTGATGTATGCAGACGCACATTTTTCAATAATAACTGTTTTGAGCTCCATAAATCAATTGGCACGTGCAGGAAAATGAGTATCTGTGAATGTGGTATGTTTCATATGATGGATAATTTGGGGAATTTCAAGCATAAATGTGATGAAATTCACTTTTCTACATGCCACGAGAAATATAAGGCGGTTGAAGTAAAGCATGTATGTTACACGAAAGACGCTAAGCCTAAAATAGACCTTGTATAACTGTGTACTACGATATAGAAACATATACGAATGCTGAAACCAAAGAGGTTATCCCACATCTACTTGTAAGCCAGACTATCTGTGATGAGTGCATGGAGATCGAGTGTGATGAGTGTTAGAAATGTGGTAAACGGACAAACGTATTTAAGTCGATTGCATACGACAGTCCCGTGAAACTCATTGTGTCCTATATTGTCAAGTTAGCGGAGAAGTTCAAAAAAATGACTGTGTATATTTTTGCCTATAAGGGTGCAAAATTTGACACGGTTCCTTTACAAGAAGCTGCTTGAGCACGAGTCATCTGAGATATTTACAGGGGATCCCTTGAAAAGAGGAAACAAACTTATATAGATGCAAATAAGAGGTAATGTGCAGTTTAAAGACACTTTATTATTCACACCTTGTTAATTGGCAAAGCTAACCAAAGTGATGGGCGTAGCCGCTGAAGTTTCAAAGGATATTTCCCTTACACATTCCTCACTAGCGAAATTTTAAATTACGCAGGAGTACCCCCACCCAAACATTAATTTAACTATGAATGTATGAGTACAGGTGAACGTGAAGATTTTGACCGCTACTACAGCAGTTTTAATGAATCTAATCCTTACAGTATAGCTGATGAATGTGAGCGTTATTGCGTGAATGATGTGCGCGTGCTTAGAGTATGTTTCCAGGTCTTTAGAAGGATGTACATAGGCCGTTTCAAATGCGATCCATTGCAAGTCGCAACCACGATTGCCTCATTGTGCTTTATGGTGTTCAAGAACAATTTCATGCCTAAAGACACCTTAGCCGTCATTCACAGAAACGCCCCCGCAGTTATGGGCACAAGGCTATTTACTGGTTCATACACATACAGCATCAGGCAGGTGTATACATAAAGCATGCCCACAACACGGGGGAAGTACCCATTAAGGTTGATTGATGGTCTTAGCGAAAACCGTGCCACTGGTGAGAAGACTGTGTACTTCTTTAACGGCTGCTGGTGGCATGGATGCTCACGTCCTGAGTGTGGAATCGTGGGAGATATCCACCGTAGATCTCTTGCCGACAGTCTTGCATGGACACGCACCCGCGATCAGATTATAGGCGTCCAGTTCACTCACAAGGTCTTGTGGGAGCATGAGTATGATGCACGGATGGAAACAGATGGACACTACCGTGAAGAAATAAACACGATCAAGCGTTCAATGTTGTTGGATCCTCTCAAATGTGGTGATAGCTTGTTCGGAGGGCGTACAAATCCCTTCAAGCTATACGTTCTGCCTACGGAGGGAATGAAACTCCATTACTACGATTTCTGTTCTTTTTATCCTTACGTGATAAAGAACAATCTGTACCCCGTAGGTGCACCTATAAAACTGGTGGGACCTGACCTGCCTACTATCGAGGTGTTCTCAACAAATTTGAACAAGTACTATTTCGGCCTTTCTTTCGCAGATGTGCTCCCCCCTCGCGATTTATGGATGCCGATCTTACCCGTCGTTATAGATCGCAAGCTCATGTTTTCCCCTGTGCGTGAAGTGCGCAGAGGAGAACTCTGGGGATTGTAATCACACAACCAACCAGCGTAAGATCAGAGGTGTATATACAAGCCCTGAGCTGGACCTAGACGTTCGTCATGGCTACAGAATATTGAAGATATATGAGGTGTGGAGGCTTCAGAAGCTACCCAACCTTTTCTCGCCATATATAAACACTTTTTTGAAGGATAAGGTAGAGGCATCAGGTATCCGCGAGGAGTTGATACCGAAGATGAAAAATCGTTTTATATTCAAAGTTACTGGGACCGTGAAAGAATACAGTTTCACCGTTCCCAAATTGTAAAGAACCAAGGCAAGCGCTTTAGTGCAAAGTTGTGTCTAAATAGCCTTTGGGGAAAATTTGCAGATAATACTGGCAAGGAGAACGTTCATTTGGTACGAAGTTATAGTGAAGTCTGGGATTATGCCAACGGTCCCGATAAAGCGGTCATGGAGATTGTGAATGTAGGTAATACTTACATAATAAAGTACAACATTACCGAATTGGCCACAGATACCTCACGAGTTACAAACATACCTGTAGCCAGCTTCACAACAGCCTACGCACGCATCAAACTTTGGGGTCTATTGCATTTTCTTGGGCGGAGGGTTCTGTACGCCAATACAGATAGTGTGATATTCACAGCGAGGGAGGGTGAATACATGCCGCCTATTGGGGAATTCCTCGGAGAGTTGACTGATGAGATCAAGGATGAGTATGGTGATGGTGCATACGCCGACTCTTTTTTCTCAAGAGGGCCAAAAATTTATGGGGTACAGGTGAGGGTGGGGGAGGATATGAAATATATTGTGAAGGCTAAGGGTATCACGCTCAACTAGGCGAATCGGCGGGTCGTTAACTTTGATTCGTTGAAGGATCTAGTGTGCTTGGAAGATGAGGGCGTCCAGCCACCCCAACTAACTGTAGGTACCCACAGTTTTCAGGCGCAGAAGCTGGGGGCGTGAGGAAACTTACGGGTACGAAGGTGTGCCGTAACACCTATAGGAAACGTTACCAGATGCATGGTACCTATGATACCTTACCCTTTGGGTACCATAATCTTTGATTGTTATATATATATATATATATATATATTATTATTAAAGATATGTTTATTTTATTTATTACAGGTATTTGTAAATATATACCTTCAATAATTCGAGATGTTTATTAAATAAATCGTGTTTCATTTAGCGTTTCACTTCTTTTTTTTATTTGTGTGTGTGTGTGTGTGTGTGTGTGTGTGTGTGTGTAAGAGAAAGCTCTCAGCTTCGCCCCTGTATGATCGATCAATGGTCACGTGACTCTTGTTACTGCCTGGACATATCTCTACCCTGCGTGCTCAGTTGACCGCTGCAAGCCCTGGATCTCAGACGTGTATTTGACGAAATCCCACGTAGACAAAAAATAGTAATGGCTACCTTTAATATTGCGGGTTCGACGTTTATGAAATGGCATTTGGAAAAGTGTGAAGATATGGTGGATACTAAATGGCTCCCTCTTCCACCCTCCTTTGATACTTTTAAGGCTACATTGATTCGTGCGAAGCTTGACGAACAAGAGGCACACATACTCTACGACTATTCTGGCGAGAGCATTGCAGGATTTCGTGGTACAAGCGATGTATTGAACTATGTTGTAGGACTAAACTTTATAAAAGCTTACATATACCCTGAAGTGGAAGAAGCAACACGTGCAGAAGAGAAGCAACGGTTATGGTTAGTGAGTCTTGTTGATGAGTGGTGTGACAAGCGATATTATGCCTGAGAATGTAAATCTTGTCATAATGGAGACTCTGAAGTATTTTCTCCACTACATTAATATATATCATGACGAGGTTTGTAGTGAGGTTGTGGCTAAAGGCCTGCATGAGTTTTTAACAGAATTTAGAGACGAGTATCGTCTGCTAAGCAAAAAGGAAAAATGTGGTCATATGTTTCTCTCAAATAGTGCGCCGGAGTGTGAATAAAATGTGTTTAGTTCGTGAAAATCCCCTTGAACGAAAATGTCTGGAGCGTGTTCTGGGAGTGGGAGTGATAAAAGATTAAAACCGGTATTGCTTCATGTATCGCAGATGGGAAATTTCTCAAAACACATACCCATATAATGGGATACAAATATTCACATGAATCTTTTACGTTGGAACAACGCCGTACACGATTCACCAGCTTATGGTGACTCACTCCACACCTCCCGTCGAGCCGATCTGCCCATCTGTGGCTCATAGTCACCTCAGAGCTTGAACAGACTGGACGTGCACTCCTCACAATAGAATACGATGAAACTTCCTTTGAGCAGCATTCTCAATGCCGTGTACGATGTGTCCATGACGAAGTCATTACACGTGTTCAGGCGTAAAACCGGAGCGATTAACTATGTACTGGAAACGACTTGTAGACAAACAAACTCTAGTAAACGGAATGTTGTTTATTTAAGTGTTGAGGAGATGAATAGAGTCTTCCTGATAGTTGAGAAGTGGAGTGAAGATCGTTATAAAATACCTGCAGGTGTAGGTACAAGAAGAGAGCAGATTAGTGATAGCCCCTCATATGCCATTGTTTGTACGTTGTGCATGAATAACGACCAGCCATGCATTGATATACGACTGATGTTGAAGAATGCATCTGATAATAACGTTCTTGCCCTTACGCAAAACCGATTCATCCTCGACAGAATGTTTGAAATCGTCGGTTTCCTCAAGCTGAAGCCTACATTAGGCGCTCGTGTTATGGATATGATTTGTTTTGACATGGTTCTTGAATACGCATACACCGTTCTGCTCGACGGATTTATCGAATGTAGGAATGAACAAGGCGAGAATGGTCTAGAGCTGGATGCTTATTTAAAAGGTTTAGACTATTCGAAATATCCTGAACTTTGGTACAAAGCACTTGAGCGGTACAGGACTGAGCTCCCCTACACCGTTCACCCTGAAGAGCTGTTTCTTCATATAATGAGTAGCTGCCGTTACGACTTAGAAGATTATTTCAACTGCCGCTATGAATTGTGAAGATGAGTTCACGATTGAAAAGCTCGGATTGGTAAGAATAAACCCTCGATTGGAAAGGAGTGTTTATAAACTTGTATTTAATAATGATGTTGTGGTTAACGATAACCTCTTTGTACGTGCTTTTGAATGTATTCTAGCCGTGTTTAAAGATAACTTGCCAACCGAATGTAAAGTGGGCATAAAAATAATATTGAACGATATGAGGGCCATTTACATCGATTATAGGCATCCCTGTAACTTGAACGGTGAAATAATGTTAAATCGTATTTACTGTATAGTGCAATGCAACAATGATGTAACTGTAGACTCGATCACGTGCGCGTTTATTGTTTCAGTTAAGCGCAGTAGAACATAAAGTGTATGTATTTTGAGGGTTTTGCAGTATATTTTTTCTATATCTTTAATTATTTAACATATATATGTGTATATATATAAATTTATCCTGTACTATGATTTTGATTATGCACCATCGTTTAAAACTGTGTATTTCTTATATTATTATTTTTTATTTATTTTTTTTATTATATATATTCCATCATTTAAAACTGTATTTCTTATATTATTATTATTATTTTTATTGTGTGTGTATATATATATATATATATATATATATATATATATATATATATATATATATATATATATATATATATATATATATATATATATATATATATATATATATATTCCATCATTTAAAAATGTGTATTTCTTATATTATTGTTTTTATGATTGTATATATTCTTCGTTCGTATTTTTTATACTATTATTATTTTTTATTGCATATATTCCTCATTTGTATAGAATTAACTAATTTGATTGTATATTTATTTTCTATATATTTCATGAAATTAATTCCAATAATTCTTCTAAATAAACAGAATGATATAATGGTGCTTTATTTAATTCTTTTGGTTGTATATATAAACGATATTATTATTTAATTATAATTATATATACTCGTATGTATACCAAATGGCTGGTTACGCTTTCTAAACCGACTGGCCGCTCAAGACTTCTAAGCCAACTGTCAAGAATATATGCTTTAATTAAATAAATAGCGCAATCTGGCAACTCAACCCTAATAATGTACACCTGTACAAGCCATTTACGCCTTCTAAGCCAGATTAAGCCTTCTAAGCCAACTGGCGGATTAAGACCTCTAAACCAACTGTCAAGAATATATGTTTTAATTAAATAAATAATGCAATCTGGCAACTCAACCCTAATAATGTACACCTGAACAAGCCATTTACGCCTTCTAAGCCAGATTAAGCCTTCTAAGCCTACTGGCTTATTAAGCCAACTGGCTGATTTACACCTTATAAGACAGCGGGCGCTCGGATGAACTCTCATTATGCGTCTGGCTCCGCTGGATGAAACAACTCTCTGTCCTTCTTACGTTAAGGCTTACCTTCTTAGGTTAGGGTTTCCCTTTTGGGGTGAGTACATCCCACCTTCTTCCCCAAAGACTCTCCTTCTCCTCCTCCTTTCTCTCTCTTAGGTTAAGGTTACCCCTTTGGAGGGAGGTCATTCTCCCTTCTCCCACTAAAGCAACCCCTCCCCCTTCATTGCAACTTGGGGGATAATCCCTCCCCCTTGTTGCATAACCCCCTCCCCTTTGCAACATTCGCAATTGCACTCTCCCATTTTGTGCCCATACTACTAGCGTTCTCAAAATTACTTCTGTTGCTTGTACGAATAATACTTTAGCACTTGCAGTTGATGAAGCCCTTTTTGCTAGAAGTCTGTTTAAGAGATATGTGCAATTGCGCGTCCATTCTGTTGTATTTTAATTATTCATCTCCACCCTTTGACAGACTTAAGGAATTCCAAAAGCAACATAATTTACCCGCAAACAAATTTATAAGAGACGGTATCACTGAATGGAACTCTACATTTTATATGCTACAACGACTTCGACAACGAAAAACTGCGGTTGTTGCATACGCCTCGGACTATGACATACTTTAGCAACCTTCAATAATCATCAGTGGACTCTAATTCATTGTTGTAAAGCTTCTTAGTCGATGTGAAAAATTAGCGAATGACTTTTCCTCTGATTCTTCTTGTCTTCACATGGTGTTTCCCGATGTAATAGGTCTCGTGGTATTTTTTGCCTAACATAACTGATGATGGAGGTGTTCATTAGGGTGGCCCACTTTTCAATTTTTTTTTAAAAGTATAGGTTATCGTAGTTTTTCCCATTATTTGGCACTATACTAGCACATTGGTACCATTTTTACAAAAATTGATCAATATTTAGGGGTCTCGCATGATCGCATCGACCTTGAAATTACGAGTTTTTTTTTTAAAATGCGTACTTTTTAACTTTTTACTGAATCAAGATAAATCATTAAGTAGGGATGTTTTCTGAATCCTCTTGATAAGAGAAGTCGTCGTTTGGTGTGCCTTCCAATGTCATACGACTAACGGTTTAAAAGTTGTGCCTGTATACAGGTAATACCAATGTGCTAGTATAGTGCCAAATAATGGGAAAAACCACGATCACCTATACTTTTCAAAAAAATCAGCAAATAGCAGACAAATAAGGAAGAAAGAAACAATAACTTAAACAATCACTTTTGCATTGTATTGACCACTATCACACGTCACTGGCTGCAACGTTGTCCCTCTGTGCTATGTCATCGTGGCGAGTGATGACTTCTTGAAGTCGCCGAGCTCTTTCCGGTTCTTTTCCACCACTTGCAGAAGATCCTGCAGCTGTGCCTCGTCCTTTGTGACCGTGTTCGCATAGTCTTGTATCAGTTGGACTCCTCTTTCAGCGACGTCATTGGTGACCTGGAGATAGAGATCACATCCTTCAGACGACAAAAGTCCTCGTTCTCGTCCCACTTATCAGTTGGCAGGGTGAGCCACGAAGACCCATACATCTTCAGACCTGCAAATAAGAACCAGGAGGACTCGTCGATCAGGTCGGGGAGTAGCGTCATCTCGTCGACTGAGACGTTCTCGTATGTGAAGTCTTTGGGTACAGGGAGGTGGGACAGCTTCTCTGCCATCTGTTGCTTCACAGTGCCATCCACCTTGTTGCTGCATTGAGCGAAGATGACGGTCTGAGGCCTCAGATACCAGAAGTTCCGCCTCATCACTGCCAGTGACGCTTCTGCCACCTCGCGGTCCACTGCCCTATACCTCAGAAAACGCTGGTATAGTACCAGGTCATTCAACGGCGCATCAGCTGCTACAGGGGCCGCCAACCAAGCTGGTACGTACAGAAGAGCGATGAACACCACGATCCTGTGCAGTTTGTCGACCAGCTCGGCGTCGAGCTCCAGCTGCCTACTGAACATCAGCAGTTTTGTGTAGTAGATGACCTGAAACAGAATAGGCACCATTGTAAGTAAGACAGGTTTATTGTTACCAATTACTTTGTTTGCGTTATAATGAAATGTTTATCTTTGAATAACATTTAAACTTATCTCTAGATTATTTTTGTTTGAAAATACTAACTTTAGCCATCCATCTTGCGTGGTGGTAGGCTCCTGGGCGCATGAGGTGAATGCCACGGCGTGGTTGTGTCCCGAGTACCAGGAGCGTTATCTCTGCCACTTCCCGGTAATCGTCTCTGACGAAACCAGAAGCTGTGCTCAGGAAGCTGACCGCAGCGTCCCGGAGTTCTATTAGCCACGTACTCTCCGCCAGATTCTCGACCTGCAGCTTGCAGTAGGTCGAAAGGTCGAGCTCGTCCCATCTTCAAAAATAATAAACAAGAAAATTGTGAGAGAAAACTCTGAAGTTCCGGTTTGGCTTGCTGTTTTATAAACTAGTGGAATATCATGTGTGTCCTAACTTTACCTTGCACAAAAAATGAACTAACCTTCTCTTCAACTGCTGAAACAAAGGATCAGTTGGTGCCGTAGTCCTTCCGAGCAGGGTGACGGCTACTGCCCCCACGATAAGCTCTAGGACGTGATGACGGCATCCCAGCTGGAGTAGCGGTCGCCCGAGCATGTTTTCCAGCCGGACAACTGCACCCTGCACCCTCCCCGTGTTGGTGGAAGTGGTGTCGAAGCAGAGTCCGATGACGCTCTCCTCACATCCCCAATCTTCGAGAGCATGTATGGTTGCCCGCGCCTGCGACAGTCCGGTGCCGTCAGCAACAGCTGGGACTGACAGCAACTTTCCTTCTGTGCAATGAGGAGCCCCGGGATGAGAATTGCTTGGCGGTGCTCCGCCGTTCCAAGGAAGTTCTGAAACACATGCCATATATTTCAATTTCATGGTTGTAAAGTAACCTATTTTTGTTCACATTCATTCTCTTTTTAATTGACATTATGCTTCATGAATCTCATTACTAAATTGATAGCTATGAAAACTTAATCAACTGACCTTGACCATTTTGCCATCCCAGTGGACAACAGTGTGCCTCGGTGGCGTGAAGGAGTCCTTCACAGCCGTCGCCACTTCACGGCGATGTGACACTCTTCCCCGGCGAGCCGTTTCTTTCGAGATGCTTAACTGATTGAGGTCTGCTGGTGGATCCGCCGAACGTGTGATAGCAGCCACAATGCTTACTACCTATGTAGAGAATGGAAAGTGGAAAAGAAACTGTCAAGAATACATGTGGGTTACGGGACACTTTAAAACTGACGCTATCGATGAATACTATACACAATACGCACCTGGTTATTGGACATGCGGAAACGATCAGCCACTTCCATGACAGCAGGTGCATTAAGGATGCGGCGAGGAAGATTGACAGACACACTTGGCTCTTTCGGCAGGGGGAACGCTAGTTCTGTCTCCGACTCTCCTGACATGCCAGTATCATCATTCTCCATGGCCTCATCTCCGGTTTCGTATGCACACTTTGAGGTTTGCGGCTCCTGGCGAGGACGTTTTCTTCCTTCCTGTAGCTTTCTTTTTACAGCGAAAACTTTATCGTTCCCGCTCATCGTTGCCACCCGAGGACCACGTTGATCGAGGTAGAAGTCAATGTCTTCTTTCTTGTCCTTGTCGGACAGCAGTCGATTCTCCTTTATATCTTCGACAGCGTCAGATGCTCCGATATCCCACAGCTTGTCCACACTGTCCGAAAACTTCTGCCGTTTTCCTCCGGCGTCAGTTTCTCGTTTTCTGCTCTTTTGGAGTAAGTGCCACTCTTTCCACAATGCCTCTAGCTTCCGTTCGCAGTTGAGCTTTGTGATTGTTTTAATGCGGGCCATGTTCCAAAACTTTAAGACGTTGTTTACGGTTTCTTTGAATGCGTCTTTCCTGTTAGCAGTGTACTGGATAACACTGAAGAAGTATTGCAAAACCTGCCGTGTTGTTGGCAATTTGCTACCACTGATGGAGGACGACGGTTGGCCAACTAAAAAAATTTCCGAGGCCGATCTTAGAGAAGGTAGCGATGTTATTTTCGCCTTTCCTTTTGATGACTCTCTATTTGTAGCTTCAAGAGTTCTTCCAGTTATGGTTGCCATCGATTTGTCCATAACAAAGGATGAGGAACTCAGACAGAATTTCAAAATGTTAGGATCTGCAAAAAAAGAAATAGGTTAGGTACATGGCACAGGCATAGTGCATTTTCTAATTACCTATATACATTATACATTCCGCCCGGGTATGGTGACTCATTTTTTTGAAAAGTATAGGTGATCGTGGTTTTTCCCATTATTTGGCACTATACTAGCACATTGGTATTACCTGTATACAGGCACAACCTTTAAACCGTTAGTCGTATGACATTAACAGGCACACCAAACGACTTCTCTCATTAAGAGGATTCAGAAAACATCCCTACTCAATGATTTATCTTGATTCAGTAAAAAGTTAAAACGTACGCATTTTAAAAAAAAACTAGTAATTTCAAGGTCGATGCGAGACCCCTAAATATTGATCAATTTTTGTAAAAATGGTACCAATGTGCTAGTATAGTGCCAAATAATGGGAAAAACCACGATCACCTATACTTTTCAAAAAAAATTGAAAAGTGGGCCACCCTAGTGTTCATACTATGAAAAACGATTTAATAGAAAATTTACAGAATCATTTCAGGCAGTGGAAGGCAGACACTACTCGCATGATTTCTCACGTTTTAGATTTTCGTTTCAAGTTTGCTTGCATAACAGTGCCTGGGTTTGTAAAAAAAGAGATAATCATTGTGTCTGCATCACCTAACGCTAGTCCTGCACGCAATATAACCTATGGCGATGAAGCAACTGATTTTGTTTCACGAGAAGATCAAGAACCTTTGAAAAAGAAGCCGATGAGGTTGTGCCTCCACCTATCAAAAACAGTCAGAAAAGTTATCAAAAAGAATTAGACATCTATTCAAAGGAGCGACGAGTCAGTCGCTACCCAGGGTGCCCATTTACCTAACAACCAATTTTTTTATTGTGTAGAAGGATGAACAGCTGGGTTTTGCTGCGCGCCGCCTGATGTCACCGGGTCTTGATCCCGTGGCGGATGGATTTGTAGCCAGCGACGCTAACCACTACATCACCGAGGCGCATATGTATATATATATATATATATAACTGCAATGACTGCGCAGTATATTAACGTATAGAAACGACGTAAGTATAGAGGAGTGTTCTGCACACGAGGAAGAGAAATAACAAACAAATGAAAAATAAGGCACCCGCCCGGGAATCGAACCCAGGATCTTCCGATTGCCGGTCAGACGTGCTAACCACTACACTACGGAGCCACGATAGTCAGAAGTTGTAATTCTCCTACATAGGGCAGAAACCAATGCCTTGAGAGGGCACCCTCGCAAATCGTGAATATGTACATTTAACTGCAATGACCGCGCAGTATATTAACGTATAGAAACGACGTAAGTATAGAGGAGTGTTCTGCACACGAGGAAGAGAAATAACAAACAAATGAAAATAGGCACCCACCCGGGAATCGAACCCAGGATCTTCCGATTGCCGGTCAGACGTGCTAACCACTACACTACGGAACCACGATAGTCAGAAGTTGTAATTCTCCTACATAGGGCAGAAACCAATGCCTTGAGAGGGCACCCTCGCAAATCGTGAATATGTACATTTAACTGCAATGACCGCGCAGTATATTAACGTATAGAAACGACGTAAGTATAGAGGATATATATATTAGGGTGAGCCACACATATATGGTAAAAAATTAAAATGCACAAATAAGAGCTCCTAATGCATTTTCTTATTCTTTGTATGGAAAAAGCTCTTAGACTGGATTTTTAGCTAAATCCATTAATATTTATGGGTGGCGCAAATTTGAAGAAATTTGCCACCCCAAACTGTATAATAGGGCGGAGTGAAAAACTCATTTTTCGAATTTTCAAATTGGCTAGGGTGGAAAATGTGTGTAGTAGTGAGGAAATAAGCTGGTATAAATTTAAAATCATAACATTAATATCTTCAGGTGCCACAATGACCTTTAATATTGAAAAAAATTGAAAAAAGCAGATTTTAACCAATAATTACAGAAGAGTCCACGATGCACAATAGACAAGAATTTATTCACACTTGTATAAAAATAGCTCAGTCAACCTTTAAAAAAAGTTTCTATTCTCTAAAAACAGTTTTCTATAGTCAGCTCACTCAGCTGTCACGTGAGTACCTCGGTTCAGTGTAGCTGTCGCTCTCGTAGCAGGTGGGTGTTCTGTTGTTGGCGTTACTCAGATAGTCTAAACTATATTTCTTATATATTTTGCATTTCTGTATTGTGTTGCCCTAAGTTTGCCATGTACTATTAACTGAAATTAACGTATAATTGATATTAGCTCTTTCTTTTTCAGATTTGTATACTTTCAAAATGTCTCGAGTTTGTGCAAAATCAACCAGGGCCTCAACTGAGTGCCCCATGTTTGGTATGGGGGAAGATTTGTGGCACAGGAATCTTCCTACATACGAAGGAGTTTTTAAATATTACTTGTTTGTAAGAAACGATTTGAAACAGAATACTAATAAAGATCCTTCAATATCTCAAATATTAGAACAAGTTGTTGATAAATTGAAAACAATTTGGGAAAGTGCTTCCGTCCCAATTCTGTCAGACAGGCGAATTGAAACAATGTTCAGAAGCTACCACGAAAAGTATCGTGTCATTATGAAGCCATACCAAAGCAGAAAAAATTCTGAAGCTTACAAAGCAAAGATTGATATGTTCAAAAAAGAAGCACACACGAAACTTTTTGACATTGCAGCGTGCAAGTGCAAAGTACTAACACAATGTTCTTGTCCCAAAGAAAAAACGGTTCCAAAGGAAGAAGTGACGTTCCTCTTAGATCAAAGGAGTGAAAGAAAACTGTTTATTGATAGAGTAGATATTACACTCTCAAAGAAAAAAGTATCTACGTTGCTAAGAAAGCAAAAAGAAGCTGTGAGGCTCACCAAAGAATCTTCACAGGAGAAATTGCAGGATACAAATGTTGAATTATCATCATCGACATCAAATAGTGAAAGTGAATCTGGCGAAATATCAGACGATACATTTCCAGAGCCAGTTAGCTCGAAGAGAAAGCTCGAACAACCTGAAGAACAATTATTCAAGAAAAGGAAAACTACAAATCTACCTTCAGTGGCTACTGCTTGTGACAGGACTGCAGTTTCAGATCGAGCTGCAGCATTCATTGTTAGTGCAGTATTGCAAGATATTGGAGAAGTTTCTATTGACAATACATCTGAAGTAGTGGATAGGAGTAAAATCAGAAGAGAAAGACAAAAGAAGAGATCAGAAATTATGAAAGATCAAAATCAGGTCCCAATCAGAGGAATCTATTTTGATGGTCGAAAAGATTCTACACTCTTCCAAGAAAAAAAAGAGTCCAAAGTATATCAGAAGAAGGTAACAGAAGAACATATCACTTTAGTGAGAGAACCTGGTTCAGATTATTTGGGCCATTATTCTGTGAATTCTGGATCAGCTGAAGAAATATGTAAAGGAATGTTTGAGTATATTGGAAATAATGACATGAACCTGGAAAACCTTGTTGCCATTGGATGCGATGGTGCAGCAGTCAACACTGGAGAAAAGGGAGGCGTTATAAGGCTTATAGAATTGAAGCTGAAGAAGCCAGTTCAACATTTAGTGTGCCAGCTCCATGCCAATGAATTGCCATTACGCCATTTAGTTGCAAAGCTGGATGGAAAAACATCTGGCCCCCGCGGATTCACCGGTCCTATTGGCAGGGAATTAGAGAACTGTGAGAGTCTTCCTATTGTCGAGTTTGAAAGGATTGATGCTGAGGAACCAACTGTAGACTGTGAAGATCTTAGCACCGACCAAAAATATCTAATTGATATTCATCAGGCCATAACAAAGGGATATTGCTCTCCAGATCTTGCTCATCGTAGTCCAGGCAAAATGGCACATTCACGATGGCTGACTACAGCAAATCGTTTGCTTCGTCTATACGTTTCAACTGTAAGTCCATCTGAGAACCTCATGAACATTGCTTCTTTTATAATGAAGGTCTACATCCCAATGTGGTTTTCTATTAAGCAAAGTACGTCTTTTGTCAATGGCTCAAAACATGTTTTCAAAACTATTGAACTAACAAGAACACTGAATGACGAAGTAAAGGATATTGTAAACCCTGTCATACAAAGAAATGCATTTTTTGCAAATCCAGAAAATACTAGCATCAATGATTCATGATGACCGCAGCGCCATAAAAGAATTAGCGTGGAGGCGAATAAAGAAAGCAAGGCAAACAAACAAGGAAAAAGTTGTGAGGCGTTTCACAGTACCTGTTATTCAATTTGAAGCTACTGATTATACTGAACCTCATGAACATTGCTTCTTTTATAATGAAGGTCTATATCCCAATGTGGTTTTCTATTAAGCAAAGTACGTCTTTTGTCAATGGTTCAAAACATGTTTTCAAAACTATTGAACTAACAAGAACACTGAATGACGAAGTAAAGGATATTGTAAACCCTGTCATACAAAGAAATGCATTTTTGCAAATCCAGAAAATATTCTAGCATCAATGATTCATGATGACCGCAGCGCCATAAGAGAATTAGCGTGGAGGCGAATAAAGAAAGCAAGGCAAACAAACAAGGAAAAAGTTGTGAGGCGTTTCACAGTACCTGTTATTCAATTTGAAGCTACTGATTATACTGATTTAATTAATTGGCAAAATGCATTGTCACTGAACCACCTGTGACAAGACACCTGACAGAAAATGAGATTGAAGAATTCATAGAAAACAAGAGTACCCCTCCATTCGAGAAATTCCCTTGTCATACACAAGTAGTAGAAAGAATGGTAAAATTAGTGACTGAAGCATCATCAAAAGTATTTGGATTGAACGCGCGAGATGGCTTCATAAGATCAACACTTCAGTCACGTAAAAAAATGCCATCATTCGAAAGTAAAGCTAAATATAAAGTTTAAATAAAACGTTAATAGAAAAAAACATGCGCAAGGATGGGTGGTTGGGAGGGCATGGGTGGAGCTCGACACGCAGCCACCTCCTCGTGGTGAGTTCTGGATTATTTAAATCATTAATCAAAAGAACATTGATCTAAATAAACTAAGAGCTGCGTAATTCAATAACTATTTTGGTAATTGGAACACTTAATATATAATAATAACAAGTAAGTTTCAGTTATTGTACTAATGCAGAATATAAGAAAATCATTATATTTCACTTTTTTCGACGGCTTTGTGGCACCTGAAGATATAATTTCGCAGGACTAATATTTATGCACAGTCATTATCTATAGCACCCACATATTGTCCGCACTAGCCATATTTGAATTTCGAAAAAAAGTTTAAAAACCTAATTTTCGATCCGCCCTACTGTATAATGATACTAAGGTTTCGAGTTGCGCCACCTCTAAATATGCACAAATTGATCCAGTGTTTTATTTTCGACATAGGTAGTGGTTTTGAAATATGAACAAATATCAGGAAACATATATTTTTCATTTCCAATGTTTTTGGACCACCCGTAGTTGTCAAACGTAGTAGCGATGCTCAACTACCTACCGCTAAAAATGTTCAAACTGTAAACAATGGTAAGGACTCCTATCACCTTGCGCACAATTTAAAAAATAGTCCTTTTAGTACATTAACCCCTTGACTGCTCTATTTTGGCGGCATATATATATATTTATATATATTTTCATATATATGGCTGTGAGTTTTCTGCAGTTAAGGGGTTAAGGAGTAAAGGCTTAACCCTACTTAAGCTCATGAATGATGGTCCTTTTATACAGTGGTCTAACAGAGGTGAGATTATCGCTGGTGGGTCTATTGTAACCGGATCGAATATTATCGATATCGTTCACGATTTAGAGAGGAAGCGGGAGAGGCCTCCTCCGCCAGGCTGGGATCAGAATAAGTCGGGACTTCGTGAAACAAATATGCCAATAACTCTGATTGGCAGAGAGAACAAACTAAAAGCTCTTGACCAAACACCACTTACTGAGCAACAACAACACGCATGTACCAAGTACTGCTGGTTTAAAGTTTTGGAAGAAAAGAGTTGTGAACACCCAGCTCTACCCACGCCCTTCTAAAGTAAGTAAATGGCTAACATATTAACATAGTGGAAGAACAATATTACAATATTTCTAATCCTGCTTCTTTTGGGTGGGGTTGAGAAATTGTACAGGAGTTTATTAGGCATTCTTTTCTAAACATGTTGAAAGCTTTTAATATTAGTTTTAATATTAATTTTAATATTAACAACTCAGTGTTAAAACATCCTTAGCTGAAAAGGTCCAACGTACCATCAAAGTGTGCATTCATCGTTATTTTACACACAAAAATTACGTACAGGTACATAAATATTCTGTATCAGTCAACCGAATTCTACAACCATTCCGACCACAGGATGAATGGTACAACCCCCTGATAAAATTTTAAAAAGAAGGACGTATATTTGACGTCGCCAAAAACTAAACACAGTATGTGTCCCTTGGCAGAACGTTTAAAAGTCGGTGATGGTGTATGTGTTTGATGCCCATCAGTGTGGAAAATTCAAGAAAGGTTTTGAGTAAAGATGAACCGAAGAAATTTCTTAAGTCAAGACTATGGATCCTAAAGGTGATGCGTTTATGTACTACATTTAAGATCTAAATGTCGAAAAAATTGAAGTTGTTGAAGAACTACAGAAGGTTACGGTCAAGCTAGGTATAAAAGGTATCTAAAATTGAGAAAATCTTAGGGAAAACGTATAAGTGCAATTTTATAGATGTAGCTCGAGTGCAATGACGACCGACACTTTCCATATTGTAACTGAACTTTCTTTACAGTGTATAATAAATATAAAATATACAGGGACTTTTGAATCACCCTGTGTAATTATTTATTAATGATGATTACCGTTGTGGATGATGCGCGACCTCTAACTTTGAGAAAGAGAAAAGTCTGTCGATGGTGATACTCTAAAATCTAAATCCTCGTGAACAGCACTTTCCCAAAATTAAATTTTTAATTTTTCGCTTAACTTCATGACGTCACGTGATCCTACAAAAAATTAAAAGTCACTTCCGTTTCTTTCCCATCGTAACAATTAGATTTCAAACGATCATCAAACGTTCAATGTTTTCCTTATGTAAAATTGTGCATTTGCTGTTTACCTCGTTTTCAAATATCACCACTAATATAAATATGCATATTTAACCTTAGCTGACTTCCTTCACACACTTCCCCGAACTCAGTTACCAGTCTCTGAAGCTTTTCTCTCGAGTCCACCACCACAACCGTATCATCCACATACAACAAGTGATTCACTTCCCAGAAACCTCCCACCCACCCCCGCAGCATGTTTCACTCCCGCTCCCCTCCCCATGCAAGGGTTATGGGGAGGGGGAGCGGGGTTGAAGCATGCTGCAGGGGGGAGGTATCTGGGAAGTGAATCAGTTGTTGTATGCGGATGATACGGCCGTGGTGGCGGACTCGAGAGTAAAGCTTCAGAGACTGGTAACTAGTTCGGGAGGGTGTGTGAAGGGAGCTAAGAGTAAATGTAAATAAGAGTAAGGTGATGTGGTGCTGTAAAATGGAGGTTCGTGAGCGACTGAGTGTAAGTTTGTATGGTGAGGAAATGGAAGATGTGGCATATTTCAGGCAGGTACTTAGGGGTGGCTGTGGCATGGAGTGGAACGATGGAGGGAGAGGTGGGCACAGGGTGGAAGAAGAGGCAAAGGTACTGGGTGCCCTGAGACGTGTTTGAAAGGAGATATCTATGGGAGCGAAGATAGGTATGTATGAAGGTCTATGAGAGTCTATGGGAGCGAAGATGGGTATGTTGTTGTTGTTGTTTAGCCGATCAGCTCACCCTGATCGAGCAAGCCGACTGCACGCAGGTAACCGATCGCCCTCTCCGGAGTGGACCAGAGGTTCAGCGCACTAGTGATGTTGTGTTGTGTTCTATGTTGTGCTAGAGCGGTTCAGTCTGTCATAATGTGTTCAATTGTTTGTGGTGTGTCCTGGCAGAGGTGGCAGGTGTCGTCTGTGGAGTTATCTAGTCTGTTTATATGTCTGTAAGTTGGGGTGGTGTCCACACCGAAATCGTGCTAAGTTAACTCGATCCGATCTGCTCAGGCTGATCTCTGATCAGTTAATGGGTGGCGGCTTCGCACCTAGGACCGCATTCGGACCGAGTCGTGTCAGTGCTTTGTGGGTTAGGTGTGTGTGTGTGTGTGTGTTTTCTGTACCGTGTGACGTCTGTGGGGAGTGGTATGGAATGGAGTATTTGGTTATAACGTCTCTCTGGTGTTACCTTAACAGTGCGAGGTGTCGGTGCATGATTGTACATGTAGTGGCAAGGGTGTTGTGGGTTAGTTGGGTTAGTTGTCGCTGATGCCATAAATTGTGTTCCCCTCATGTCTAAGTGTTCCCTAACTTTCAGTATTTTTGTTTCAGTGTGCAGGTGTTCTATTGGTGTTGTTTGAGTGCATCCTGTAATGATACGAAGTGCGTTGTTTTGTATTGTCTGTAAGGTGTTTATGTGTGTGTTTGAGATAATGAGTGCCCAGCATGGACTAGCATAGTCCATAACTGAGCGAATATATTGTTTGTATATGAGTGATGTTGTTTCCTGCTGGTGTCCAAAGTTTGTGCCTGTTAGTACCCTAAGCGTGTTAAGTCTTGACGTACATTTGTTTTTAATGTCCTGAATGTGGTTTGCAAAAGATAATGATGTGTTGTATGTGACCCCAAGTATTTTGGTCCTGTGAGTGTGTGGAATGTTGGTGTTGTTTAGTGTAAGCTGTGGAGTTATCTAGTGTTCTTTTATATTGCTTGTAAGCAAGGTGATGGTTGATTTTGTGGGCGCTACTTTGAGTCTATTGTGTGTGAGCCAGTTTTGTATACTGTTTATGTATGTTTGTGGGTTATTTGTAGAGGTGTCGATGTTGTTGTGGGTGGATGTTAGAGTGATGTCATCTGCATATGATGATAAGGTAAGCTTGTTATATATGGGTGTTGGAATGTCATGCATGTATAAGTTGAACAGTGTTGGTGAGAGAACAGAGCCTTGAGGGACCCCGGTCGGAAAAAGTTTGTTTTTGGATGACTTGCCATTAAATGTGACATGTGAGTATCTTCCTGAAAGATAGTTGCTCAGCCACCTTTTGGTGTTATTTTGTATGTTTGTGTTCAGTATTTTGTTTATGAGAGGGAAACGTGGGAACGCATCAAATGCTTTACTAATGTCTATTGTTGCTAATAGTGTACGTTGAGCTGGTCATCTGGAGTTGATGCCATCCATGATGTGCTGCGTGAGGTTAGTGAGTAATGTCGTGGTTGAATGGTAAGGTCTGAATCCATGTTGAGTAGGCGATAGTGGTATGTGTGGGTTGGTGATTTGTAAGATTAGTGTTTCTGTTACTTTGGAAGGTGTGCATAGTAAAGTAATGGGTCTATAGGAAGCTGGTTCTGTTGGATTTTTGTTTGGTTTGAGTAGTGTAATAATTTTACCTTGTTTCCATATGTCAGGAATAATACAGTGTTGGTATGAATATGTGCTGATATTTTTTAGAGCTAGTATTCCTTGTGGGCCCAAGTGTTTAAGGTGTATGTTAGATATGTTGTCTGGTCCAGTAGCCTTCGAATTCTTAATGTTTTTGATTATGTTGGTGGTCTGGTCTGTTTTGAAGGGTGTAATGGTAGTGTCGAGTGTGTAAGTTTTCTTGTGTCTGGCTATTTGTCTGTCTGCGTGTTTCTGGTTGTTGTCTCTGTTTAAGTGACTTATCTTTGCGTAGTGATTAACTAGAATGTTAGCTTGTTGTATATATGTTGGGATATTATTTTGGCTGCGACAGATAGCCGCGTGTGAGGTGTGAATGCCGCTGTTAGAGTGTGTAATGCTGTTTATAGTCTTGTATAGCCTGGATGTATCTGTGGAGTGGTTTAGTGTTGTTATGAATTGCCTAAATGTTTCTGTTTATTTTTCTTTGAGTTTGTTGTTTATTTCTGTGTTTAGCTGTTGTATCTGCTGTTTTATGGCTTCTGTGTGTGGTGTTTGAGTTGTATTTCCTAATGTTGCTCTTGGGTATGTATTTGTTTGCATTATTGATGATCTGACTAAATGTCTTGAATGTTGTATTGATGTTTATGATGGGTGTGCTGTTTAATGTGGTGAATTGTTCCTCAGTCTGTATCATGAACTGTTCTCAATCAGCTTTCTTCTAATTTCTGTAAGTGTGCCTAAGGCTGTTAGGGCAGAGTGTAGAACGTGTTGTAATGATGATTGGCAGGTGGTCTGATGACAGTTGTTTTTCTGTTCTCCAGTGTGTATGTGTTGCTAGTGAGGGGGAACAGAACGTTATGTCTGGGGAAGAGTTTGAGTATCCTGTTTGATGTGGTATGTGTGTATGTTCTTCTGTATTGTTAAGAATGAAGAGGCTGTTTACTTGTGTGGCTATGTTGGCGCCTCTGATGTTGCTTTGGTTGTGCAGGTACCAACTAGTCTCTTTAGCGTTGAAGTCTCCTCCTAAGATGACATTGTGAGAGAGGCCAGATTGTGTAACTGTGGACTGTAATTGGCTGGCACCTGAGGTGAACTATCTGGTGGGATGTAAATGTTGATTAGTGTGGTGTTGTGTTTTGCGCGTGTTTTAATGTTAACTGCCTGTATTTCTATCGTGTTATCTGCTTGGATTGTGTTTGTAATGTTTTGGGTGGCATCAGTGTAGCTAATGTTTTTACGTATGTAAGTAATGAGTCCACCCCCGTGACCCCCAGTACGATCTTGACGGATCGCCGTGAAGTCAGGGATGGTGGGTGTTTTGTGTGTGCGTTTTAGTTTTGTTTCTTGTATAAGTGTTTTGTGAATGTTTTGTTTGTGTACGAATTCCCTAAGCTGCATGATTTTGTTTGTGAGGCCATCTACGTTGTACTGTAATAGGTTAATATTATACTTCTGTATGTCTCATGGTGCTATTGTGTCTATGTCTTTGTGTATGGTGACATGCGTAAGTTGTAGTGGGGCCTGGATTAGTCTTAATGTCGCCGGAGAGTAAGAGTAGTCCGGGGAGAACGCAATTGCTCCCCGTAAATAAAAAAAATAGCACGCTGAGAATAGGTCCGGCCCCGGGAGCCGACCGGCACTCTGACCGTGCCACGCAACAGGCCGTATGAAGATGGGTATGTATGAAGGTATAGTAGTGCCAACAGTGTTGTATGGATGTGAGGCATGGGTGGCGAATGCAAAGGAAAGGAAAAGGGTGGATGTACTGGAAATGAAATGCTTGAGGACAATCTGTGGGGTGAGGCGGATTGATCATGTGAGAAACACTGATATCCTTGAGAGGTGTGGGAGTCGGAGCAGTCTTGTGGAGAGAGAAAATGAGGGGGGTGTTAAAATGGTTTGGGTATATGGATAGGATGAGTGATGAAAGGATGCTAAAGAGAATTTACGTGTCGGAGGCGGAGGGGAAAAGGGAGAGAGGTAGACCGAGGAGGAGATGGAAGGATGGGGTGAGGGAGGCTTTGGGTCAGCGGGGCCTGGACATCTGGGAAGGTGAAAGATGCGCGCTAGATAGAAAAAAGTGGAGTGATGTGGTATTGGAGGTGCGACGGGCTGGCAATGTGCCGGCTCAGGGTGTATGAAGCGGTCTGGGTAAACCGTGGAGTAGTCCGCGGAGCTGGGTTGTGGATAATGTCGCCTTGAGGTAGGTGCATTATTGACATGTCAGCTGATGAAGTGAATGTGAGCGACTGAGGATTGTTCCTAACGCGACTTCACTGAGATGGGAGAGTGCGTCTGGGTATAAAATATATATATATACAGGGTGGGCCGAAAGTCTGGATCCATAGGAAAATATTTATTTTAATACATAAATTACAACAAATGGTAAATACTTAAAATGAATATCAACTTTAACTCGTAAATGCGTATCCGTGATACTGTACAGTAGTTCGTACTCCAGTGTAAATACTCAAATACTTTTTTATTTCAGCCCAGAAATGGCTTCGAATCTAACAACAGAAGACCGGGTAGAACTTGTGCTCATGTACGCAAGACAGGGCGCTACACACAGAGAAGTTGCTACCAAATTCAATAGAAATCATCCTGATAAGCATCCAGTAACACATGCGACTGTTGGCAAGTTGTTTAAACGTTTCAAAGAAACAGGAAGTGTACATGATCGACGGCGTTCTGGTCGTCCAAAAACTGCAACTGATGAAAATACCTCTGCAATGGTATGTGAAACTTTAACGAATAGTCCAGTAAAGTCAACAAGAAGATTATCAAATGAAACACGCATCTCGAGAACGTCAATTCGAAGAATTATTAAAAATCATAAATTCCATCCCTAAGTGTCTCGATGTCAGAGGCCGCCAATTTGAGCATTTGTTATAATTTGTTGTTTATACTGGAGTACGAACCACTGTACAGTATCACGGATACGCATTTACGAGTTAAAGTTGATATTCATTTTAAGTATTTACCATTTGTTGTAATTTATGTATTAAAATAAATATTTTCCTATGGATCCAGACTTTCGGACCACCCTGTATATAATATATATATATATATATATATATATATATAATATATATATATTATATATATATATATATATACTGTATGTATGTGTATACATATATATACATATATATAAAGACGATTGAGATTCACGAGTGAGTCAGGTAGCTAACTTGTACGCGATCAGGTAGCTAACTTGTACGCGATCAGGTAGCTAACTTGTACGCGATCAGGTAGCTAACTTGTACGCGATCAGGTAGCTAACTTCTACGCGGTCAGGTAGCTAACTCTACGCAGTCAGGTAGCTAACTGGTTAGAGGAATGGCTTCGTGTCAGGAAACAGAGGGTCGTTGTTAATGGTAGGGAATCGGGGTGGTTGGATGTAGGTAGCGGTGTCCCTCAGGGTTCAGTGTTAAGCCCATTGCTATTCGTAATCTACATTAACGATATAGATGTAAGCTTGACCAGTTACGTGTCAAAATTCGCGGACGATACTAAAATTGGCGGTAAAGTTCTTGACGTGGACGATAGAAATAGGTATCCAAGTCGATGTAAATAGGATTATGGAGTGGACGGATAAGTGGCAGATGCAATTTAACATAGACAAATGTAAAGTTTTGCATATAGGTTCTCGTAACAACAATTACACGTACACGATGGATGATAGACAGTTAGCGGGCGTTGACGAGGAAATAGATTTAGGCGTACGCGTATCTAAGAATTTAAAAGTTAGGAATCACTGCCTGGAGTCTTGCTCAAAAGTTAATAGGATGTTAAGCTTCATAGCGCGTAATTTCTAATTTAAATCGAAGAATATTATATCGCCCCTTTACAAGTCCCTAGTCAGGTCTCACTTAGAATATGCCGTTCAGTTTTGGTGCCCGTATTTGCGTGAGGATATTGATAGGTTAGAAAGGGTTCAGCGACGCGCCACGAAACTAATTCCGTCACTACGCAACAAGTCTTCCGAAGATGGGATTAAAGAGTTAGACTTGCATTCATTCAAAACTAGGAGATTAAGGGGGGGAACTTATTGAAGTTTTCAAAATCGTTAATAAAATCGATAACGTAAATTTTGACAAATTGTTCATTTTCGAAATAGCAATACTCATAATAACGGATTTAAATTATGTGGCAGATGTTTCATTACTAATATCGCTAAAAACTTTTTTACGTTTAAAGTAATTGATAAATGGAATAATCTTCCCACGTCCGTCGTGAACTATACCACGTTAATATGTTTAAAAACCGTTTAGATAGGCATTTAAAAAATATTAACGTCGTTTAAAATAATAAAACAATTAGCAACAGGAACTCTGGGGGTAATGGTCAAGGTTTGAGTCTGTTGACGAGTAATGCCAGCTTGTGACATGCCAGCGTGTGATATGCCAGCAACAAAATTATATTAAAAAAATTAGACTTACACGAACTTAGATGTAGCTCGTAGCGTAAACTAACTCACTTTTTGTTATACACTTCATACTTTTTTTTCTCTTTTCTTATCCTCTCTACTTGTATGTGTGTAGTTTGCATGGTATGACAGTGTTTGAGTTAAGACTGTGGTTGTATGGTTTGTAAGCGTTCTTATTTTACTACTTTTCATCTTTCACCCCATTCCTATTCTCTTCGACTACTTTTCCGACTTGTCGGCAGTGGCCGGCGGATGATGATGGTGAGTCTTTCTCTCTCTTTTTCTGAATGAATGTTAACCCACGAATGATAGGTTTTGCTACTTACTTAACCCCTTATTCTCTTCTTTTAACCCCCTGCTCTCTTCTTTCTCTCGGGCTAACCTTAGAGTAGATCTTAGGGTCTTTGTTAACCTTAGCTTCTATATATATATAGGGTGGCCCATAAGTCCAAATCGGTTATAATTAAAGTGAAAATTAAAAAATCGAACAAAGTAAAATGTTCATAATAAGTTTAGAAATATTTACTGATTATTTTATTTAAAAAATAATATATTTTTTTAACTTGTTTTAAAATCTGCTACATGGTTTACGCTTTAATTATAACCGATTGGGACTTATGGGCCACCCTTTATATATATATATATATATAATATATATATATATATATATATATATAATATATATATATATACAGGGTGTCCATAAATGATTACCCTGAATAAAGCATGCTATAACTTTTAAATAAACACTCGTATTCAAACACAGTTTTAATCATAAGTAGATAAACATACAAAGTTTTGACACATAGTTAATGAACTTAATAAGCTTCCACATGTGCACCCCTAGTGGCACGTAAAATGTCTAAACGGTATTCACACTCACGCCACACATTTTCCAACATTTGTGGGTTAACTGTTGCAATTGCATCCGTAATGCGTTCTCGCAATGTCCTGATATCTGGAACAACTGTTGCATAAACCAAATCTTTAACATGACCCCAGAGAAAGAAATCCAGCGGGGTAATGTCTGGTGATCTTGGGGGCCATGGGATTGGCCCGTCCCTGCCATTCCATCGATTTGGAAATATTGCGTCGAGAGTTTCACGAACAACATGCGCCCAATGAGGGAGTGCCCCATCTTGTTGGAAGATGACAGTTGGCTGCCTGTCCTGCAGCTGGGGGATGGCGTAATTGGTGAGCATATCCAGGTAGACAGTTGCGGAAACAGTGTTCTCAGCGAAGAAGAAAGGACCAATTATCTGGTCATGCATTAGTCCACACCAGACATTGATCTTCGGACTGCCCCGAATATGCTCCCTTACGGCACGTGGGTTTTCCGATCCCCAAATACGCACATTGTGTCTGTTGACTCTACCACTACGATGAAACGTAGCCTCGTCTGAAAAGCAGACACGTAACAAGAAGTCATTATTCTCGTCAATGCCGTTCAAAATGTCAATAGCGAATTGTTCACGATTTGGACGGTCATCAGGCTTCAGTTCTTGAACAATTTGTACCTTGTAGGCGTGTAACTACAAACGTTTGTGTAGCACCTGCACCGTAGACTTCGGTATCTTTAGTTGCATGAAGCTTGTCTCACCGATTTCCTTGGTTACCGTGTGAAAGCAGTTTGAATATTTTCCACCGTCCCATCGGAAACTGATGGTCTACCACTGCTCTTTCCCTTTTCCACGTTTCCAGTTTCCAAGAATTTTTTCATCCACAACTTAATTAACGTCACATCAGGTGGATTCTTTCCATACTTTGTTCTGAACCTTCGCTGAACACTGACAGGAGATTTTGTTTCTGCAAGCCACACAACAGATTGTGCCATCTCTGTCACAGACACCATCTTAACTGAACAGCTACTACAACGCTCCTAGCGGCGAATGCGGTAGACAAAACACACCAGCACAGAAACTCTATGCGTGTACGAGATCACCTATAAAAAGAAAACAGATGTAAGATTCGTCATTAAAACATGAGAGCATACTGTTTTCAGGGTAAACATTTATGAACGCCCGGTGTATATATATATATATATATATATATATATATATACACATGTAAAAATGAACAATGAGTAATTCCTATATAATCTTTATATTCAATTATTCATTTTTACATAAAGACCAAACTCGCATAACGCAAGTTATCTTTGTTCAATTCATACGTCCGTGTCCTTTCTTGACCTTTATCTTGTGTTATTTTTTTTAATTATATTCATTCAGCTACCTATTGTCTACCTATGGTGCAACTACCAATAAGTGTACAATACTTTATGCATTCATACATGTCCACTGAGGACGTACATAATTACCTTACATGTAAGTACGTTCATATGTATACCTTGTGTTTTTTTATTTTATTTATTTCCTTACAAGATACTCGTTCGTGCTAACGCAAGTATTCGAATTCCGCTGACCAACACGGAAGGCGAGCATCTAATTACGAAACCTCCTCACTTCCTTACTTCTAATCCAAAGGCATGATTATGTTACATATCGTAATGCGTGTTATGTATATATATATATATATATATATATATATATATATATATATATATATAATGTATATGTACCCATGTACTTTGTGTTAAATCTCAAAATAATAGTTATCCTAATATAAATATGAAACACTGTAAACTATAGTTAACTGTGATCAATTGTAATTAACTATAATGATTTAATATGATGTAATTAATGTACTTTAATGAAACTGTAATTAACGAATGTGAATTAATTGGTAATTATAATCATAGTTATAGTAAACCAAAATTACAATGTACTCAATGTACGACCCGACATTATGTCGCCATTTAGGACTGTATACTTGGCGATATTATTGTTATTTTTTTTATTATTATTTTTCGTTAGGATAAATTTTTAATTAACTTCCTATTTTGCCAAATAATTAGTAACTTATTCTTTTTAAAATTTCTTAATCATTCT
The DNA here is from genome assembly GCA_023014485.1 of Bathynomus jamesi. NCBI lineage: Eukaryota > Metazoa > Arthropoda > Malacostraca > Isopoda > Cirolanidae > Bathynomus > Bathynomus jamesi. The sequence continues at coordinate 425,945 of JAJOZX010000694.1, read as the reverse complement.
TAGATGTAGTTTAGTAATGAATCCTGAGTAACTTTTGCAATGTCTTGCCTAAGCACTTAATTGTACATCTTAAATCTTTAATTTTTGCTCATATGCGTATCTTAGTATAAAGATGTATAGTTCAATTTCCACTTCTAATTAACTCGGCGGATCAGGAAAACATCAGATCTGAAAATACGCGGTTTAAGATAAAAATATGGCTTCCTCTTCCTATATCTTGTTTATCTGTTTAACCATTGTCAAAGAAAAAAGTTTACTTTATTTTTAACTATTGTGCAAAAATAATACAGCCTTTTCAACATTTAATAATAATGATGTTAGCAGAATAGGGGTATATAAACCCACATAATTTCTTCCATGTTCATTCTGAATTAGATTACGAGGCTGAGCACTACCTGTACATTTTAGCAGTAAATTACAGTAAGAAACAGTCTTTATCTTCTCCTTCGAGCCTTGATCTCTTCAGAGAACTTAGTCATTAAAATTTCCCGATACGTTACAAGAAGAATCCGGGACCCTCAGAGAATTGAATAAGCCTCCCAGAATCCTCCGAGCCACTATAGAAGAACTCGGAGAGTAGTATAGAATAAACTACTACAAGTAACAAATCCGTTGCTGCCACCTAACAGAACCCCCGTCGACTTCGAACCAACCCAGGCCATAGACGGAGGGGTTAACAACTGGCGATCTTTGCATCCAGGATTCTTCCAGTCTTCCAGACCCTGGAACTAGAACTAACATCCAGTTGACCGGCGTGTCACGACTTCCAGTTCGTCACATCCACCCTTGAACCGGTGTGTCACGACTCCAAGTTCTCCACGCCTAGTTTTCAGCCAAGAACGAGTGGCCAGCAAGACACGTCTTCAGGACACGTCTCCAAGGATTTCCCGGTTGGAATCTTGTTAAGCACAGAACTCTTTTTTAAATTAATCTCTAAACATTTGAAAAGTCAGTATTATTAACAGTTAATAATTAGTATCAAGCCAGAATTAACAAAAAACACATGAACATTCCATACACCATTGATACATTTCTTTTTAGTGAAACCGAGTTATTTCCACTATTATAGTTAGTATAGTATAATTTTGTTTAATGTACCAAGCATAATATTACCATACCTTCACGTACATTCGAGTGAAATCTTGTTTACATTTTTTTTATTATTTTGTTTACATCTTTTCAAATTTTCCCCTAGTTAGGCAAATTATTGTGCATTTATTTAATGTATATTTTTTAGATAGAGTATTTATGAAAACCACTCAAGTGATCATTCCATAGATTGAGATCGGTCAAACAGACCAAATTAGAACTCATTAATAGTACCTGCACATATGAGCGATTCAGACGGTGCGCTTTCTGACATCGAAAATTTCCCTACACACATTTTTCCACCTACCCCGCGCCCTTCAAACATATCCCCGAACACACAAACTTCGGATCAAGAACAAGCCAATATGTCTCAAACCCCCGCCCTACCATACATTAACTTAGGTAGACAAGTAAACCTTCCCCATGCTGTCTTAATTTTTAAGGGGACCATAGATAATCACTGTTGAACCACGCGTAAGACTTTGGATTGAGTCTTTAGAACAGAGCTTTCCAAACTGTGTGTCGCCACACATTAGTGTTTTTTGTATTTTGAAAATTTTGATTTTTCTATCAACAAAATCGGCTACAAGATAAACCACCTACTGAAAAATTATCTGATATTTGATATTTGATAACAAAAATTAATTAATGTGTCGTGAAAATTTTTATGCTTAAATAGTGTGTCGCCAACGTGAAAAGTTTGGAAAGGTCTGCTTTAGAACAACATTTTTTACGCGAAAACATCACCGATGATGATATAAAGAGTAAGGAAGCAAAAAGTTTATCGACCTTAAAGAAGGGATGTTCATGATATAGTCACCTACGTCCCATCCATTAGCGAAGCTACAACATGGAACAATTTTAAACAAAACTTGTTAGAATTTTTTAAAGAAATAACACTTGTACAACCTTAGCCACGCTAGAAGCAGTCTTCCAAGCTAACCCTTTCATACCCAAATTAAGTCGAAAAGTAGGCGGAATCAGTTGATGCAAAAATCGTCCTTATAACCTTATAAATAAGGTCTAAAATTGCTTCCAAAGTTAACGTTGAAAATTTCACACACTGGGCATTAAAGGGCTAAATGGAAGAAAGAGGAACAGGAAGATTTAAATAACTTTATTACACGAACCCATAAACTCGTAGGAGAAACCCTCCTAGCCGCAGAAAATGTGTGCGGCATTACTTTCACTTCAAAACAAAGAAACCTAATAGTAGCAACGACCATTTACCAAAACCTACCCGGAGCACCTAAAAACAAGTTTCAAGAATTTCTAAATGTTCACAAACCAGTAAGTGTAAAACACGGGAACATTACCCAGATTTAGCAAACCAGAACTACCGAAAGGGTAGGGAACCCCCATACATTACATTCAGCAGCAGCAACCACAACACCAACAGCAACAACGACAACCCTATAAATCGAGGTCAATGCAGGGAACACCACCCCAGAAACAAGCCCCCCAAACCCAGAATACACGCCCTCCTCCACAGTGTTTTAACTGCGATAGCTTTGGGCACACGATAAGTCAGTGTAATTATCCCCCTTATTGCTCCCACTCTCACGAACATGGTCATCGCCGTGGCGATCGCCAAAAATGTGCTGATAAAGCCCCTGCAGGGCATAGGCCCCATTTCCAGAAATCGAACCACCAACGTTCCCAGAAGTCCTCCAATCCCCAGAAACCAGTCCATTCCCAGCCTCAGTCGAACCACCAACCAATAGATTACGACCACAGGGTCAACACACTTATTACCCCATGTACAAACCCAGTACAACCAAAGGTCGGATAGTTCGGTACGTAGAAGTACCCGCAGGAATCATTTTCCCCAGAGTACAGTTTTCAAGAAACCCTCCAGCGTATGGTGATCCCGTAGAATATGACCCAGGTCCTCCCATAGAAGACATTCGAGCCCTTTTTTAGACCCTACATTGGAGGCGGCAGTTCAACCTCCTCCCTCCTAAGCAGTAATGACCCAATACACGCACCAAACTCCCCATCAGGATAATAGGTGCGGACCTCCTAGATTTAATAATAAATTGTAGCACGATAACCAAGATTTAACTGCTCTCCTAGATACAGGAGCACACGCGACGTTAATTAAGAAACAATGTGTAGATGAATTACTAGAGAGTACATTACAAATATGAAATTAAGGCACCCTCCTGCAACTCAGAGGAGTTACGGCACACCCATACCTACATACGGAGAAATTGAATTATATTTAGAAGTTGGAAACGCGGTATACCCCGCGAAATGTTGTATAGTGGACACAGTCGCCACCTTTCAGACAGATATCCTACTAGGTATGGATTTTTTTAACCGGAATCAATGGGAGATTTACCCAGCCGGAAAGTTAGTAAAGTGTCGAAATAGGACACACCATCTCCATGAGAATACAGACAGCTTAATGCTAATAGAATTAGTTCAGTTCAGATTTCCGAAAGAAATAGGAAACCCCTCCACTTGATAGCAGTTCAAGTCAGCGGTTGCATCCAGAGGGACAACCGCTCCAGAAATCAGCCCCAGGTAATCAGTTCCAGTTGTTGAATCCAGTTGGATCAACACAGTCAGTTTCCAGTCAGTCAGTTTCCAGTCAGTCAGTTTCAGTCAGTCAGTTTCCAGTCAGTCAGTTTCCAGTCAGCAGTTTCCAGTCAGCCAGCTTCAGTTCAGCCATAAGGCAAATTTTAGTCGCCGAACCAGAGTCAGATTCACAATTTTTCATATGCCCTACCGAGCATATAACAGTAGCACCTTATGAGAAGATTTTTTCCTAGCAAAAGTAGTCGACAGTCAAGGAAAATTATTAGAGTCAGAGCGTACTCTGATTACAGAGAAAAGTAATTTCAAAAGAGATGTTCTTATTGCCCAAGTCCTTAGTCAGAGTCAGAATTCAGCTATCCCTGTTGTTTGTTTAAACAAAGGAAAAAGCCTATAGAATTAACTTCAAATCAGAAAATAGGAACTGTTTCCACAGTAGAAATAGATTCAGATTTCCCCACAGTATATAAATCGTGTTTCCAGTTCCTTAGAGTTAAACCTTCAGTATTAAAGAAGAATATAAGAAATGTCTGGAGCACTCCCTTCAGGAGTCACCAGCTTTACAGGATCCCAAACTAATGGAATCACTTCTCGATTTCCTGATAAGAAATAGAGATGTGATTGCCCTAAAAGGAGATCCTCTGGGCCGAACTAATTTGGTCCCTTTTGAAATCAAGTGGAACCCAATTCCAAACCCATTTTCATTCCTCCCTATCGGGTTCCACATTCCCAATTAGTCACTATTGAGGAACACATCAAGGACATGTTGGAGCAGGATGTCATTCAGCCTTCAGCTAGTCCCTGGTCCGCTCCTATGATTCTCGTCTCCAAAAAGGACGGAACATCTCGCCCTTGTATAGATTTTAGACGCCTGAACACATTACCATCCCAGACCGTTTCCCGATTCCAAACATGCAGGAAACAATTCTGAACGTAGGGAAAGCGAACTTCTTTTCATCCCTCGATTTAGCATCGGGTTATTGGCAAATGGAGGTCAGTCCCGAATCTCGGGCATTGACTGCTTTCTCCACTAACCGAGGCCATTACGAATTCCAGGTTTTACCTTTCGGAGTCCGAAATGGGCCTGCTAATTTCTCTAGGTTGATGAATATAGTCCTTTCCGACCTATTAGGTGTCGAAGCTCTCGTTTATCTTGACGATATTATCGTTACAGTTCGGACATAAAAACACACTTTCAACGCTTCAGAATGTGCTATCACGCTTGAGAAAAGCACACCTTAAACTGAAGCTTGCAAAGTGCAATTTTTTACAAGAATCCCTGGTATACCTAGGATTCTACTATCATCCACAGGAATTAAACCTGATCCAGCCAAACTCGAAGCCTGGAAAGGTACCCTGTACCCAAAACCATCGACGACGCCGTGCATTTATTGGTTTTGTCGGATTCTATCGGAACTTTATCCCCCAATTTTCAAATATTGCTAAACCCATTACTAATTTGTTCCAGAAAAATGAAATTTAACTGGGAATCCGATCACCAACATGCCTTTGAAACTTTAATTTAAACTAACCTGTCATCCCATCCTCAATATCCTGATTACACAAACCCTTTCATAGCCACAGATGCTTCCTCCTATGGACTAGGAGCCGTCCTATTACAGGACGTAGATGGTGTGGAATTACCCATTGCTTATGCCAGTCAACTTCTCTCTGCACCTCAACGGAATTATTCCACTACGGACCGAGAGGCCCTAGCGGTATATTGGGCTTTGAAAAAATTCCGAAATATCGTCTATGGCTACGATGTAACCATCAAGACTGACATAAGCCACTCACGTACCTCTTCAAGGACAAGCTACTTGAAGGACGATTGAGTAGATGGGCTCTGTTGATTCAGGACTTTGCGCAAAAATCGTATACAAACCGGGAAAACTTCAAGTTATTCCAGACGGATTGTCGAGACTCAAGCCCGACGCCCAAGTGAATAAAATAGGAATTCTTCCTGTGTTCGACTACGAGTGTCTGCAATACTCCCAACAACAGGACCAACACACCCAAACCTTCGGGCGCGCCTGGAACAAAAGGAACCATCGAAGGTAAAAGAACAGTACAACCTCAAAGATGGGCTCGTACATTTTAGGAACGAAGATGGAAACGACCTCGTGGAGATACCAAAGGATCTCGTCGATATAGCCATTGGACTTTGTCACGACTCACCTTTGTATGGCACATGGGGCCGGATCGCACCATCAAGAGTCTTTTGGAGCGATACCATTTTCCCGAATGAACAGAAAGGTACATGAATACATCGCCGAATGTCCGTCTGTTTAAACACAAAGGGCAACGTACCATCCACAGCTCCGATGCATAAATATCCAGTATGCCAAAGGCCCTGGCAGAGAACTGGAATGGACATACTAGGTCCATTCCCCAAAACATTAAAGAGAAACCAGTACATCATTGTGTTTACGAACCACTTCTCGCGTTACAGCGAAGTAGCTGCCATTCCAGACCAGACCTCGGAAACTGTGGCAAGAGCCCTAGTGGAACGCGTCATCCAAAATCATACCACTCCTTCCATCCTAATTTCGGATAGCGCCCTTAGTTTCACTTCCAAACTGTTCGAGTCACTCTATAACATATGTAAAATTAAAAGCACACACATTGTGACACACATTGTGGCATACCATCCGCAGGCAAACGGCTTAGTGGAAAGGCACAATCGAAAAATCTTAGAAGCCCTTCGTCACATTGTCGATGCATCCTCTGTACATGGGATGATTTCCTTCCCATGGTACAAATAGCCATCAACAATGGCTATAACGTGTCTATCGGGACATCCCTCATTTCGTCCTATATCGCTACGACAAGCGTCTACCTTTTGATTTGCCCGACCAAATCGACCCGGCAGTTCTAACATCTTCCGAGATGGCAGAAGCAAATCAGCAACTAGCTGAACGATCTTTCAAAATTTTTGACATAATCCGCTATGCCCTAGACCAACGAAACCAACAGATGGAGAAAGAGCAACATAAGCGTCATCCCCGTCAACGGACTATAATCGTCGGTATGCGATGTTATCTAAAGAGCGTGAAACCGCCAAGTACTCATCGCAAACTATACCCAAAATGGGATGGCCCCTATAGGATTATGAAAAACCTCGGAAAAAAACCGTTACGAAGTCCTCGACCTCCGGGATCATTCCAAATTAAAGATCATTCAGCTGATAATTTGAAGATAGCTGCCGAACAACACCTTCCAAAAAAAATAGCTGCCAGGTGTTCGAGCCGTCTATCCTTCGAAAGGTCAAGGGATTAACAAATCGCGCAAGGATAAAAAAACTGAGGTGGTCACCGCGGGAACCACTACCCATGACGAAGATTGGTACCACGTAATACCACCAGTACTCGAGCCAATCTCTGAGCAAGAGGAGGCCCCAGAACCAAGAGTCACATCGGACCCAGACCCTGGAGAAACCCCTTCGAGAGGATCACTCAGTGGAACTCCACCATCTCCTCCAACTCCACCATCTCCTCCAACTCCACTATCTCCTCTGTCACCACCCTTACCGATTGATGATCGACGCACGGACCCTACATACCGCCCGCAAATGCATTAACCACGTGAACTCGAACCTTCACATAAGAAACGAATTCGCTCAGAATCCGAGCTTAACGGTCGACCCCCATTGCCACCAAAAAGAGGCCGACCCCTTCGTCCACAAACACAAGTATTCACACGGCCACCCCCAGCTCCGTATAATCTAAGACGTAGAAATGAATAAAATTGTCCCCCTTATAATTTTCCAAATTATTTACTCTTGTATCCCTAGCATTAAAATTTCTACCGGAGTTGTTATAGAAAAGCTTGAAGAAGGTAAATTTTTGAAAGGACACGCGGACCTTCTTATCAGCTTGCAACCCCCTGCTAGAATTAAAATCAATCTCCTTCAGATAAAAACCCAATTAAAAACGTTTGAAAGTAAAGTTCAGGGTTCTGTTAAAAATGTTCCGGGAACCGACCAGATTAGTCGTGTTCTGTTAGAAAATACATTCGAAAATATTCAAACTACAGCACGCATCCTATCAGAAATATTAGCATTACTATGGATACAAACTGGAACTCAAAACTCGGAAAAATTTAATCAAAGAAATAAAAGGCGACTGATAGATATAGGAGGAAAAATATTCAAAGGTTTATTTGGATTAGCAATCGAAGAAGATATTAAAAGAATTGAACTCAAATTGAATCTCTTCGCGCGGAATCAGCACTATGATGGACACATGTTAGAAAAAACTATTGGGTCACTACACGAAAACAATCGCTTCCTCCACGCCCTTTCGGACAGATTCACATACCTTGAATCCCTATTAGCTCAACACAAAGAACACAAAAGATATCTAGAATTAATAGAAATAATTAACCCACAAGTAACCCTAATCGATAAGTATTTACAACAGATAATTACGATTCATTCCAAGGTTTTGTGTGCAACCCAGCTAGCCCATGGAAAAATCACTTTCCACACTAATACTATGGGAAACACTTCAGTCCTTGGTTCACACCGCCCAGACACAATTAAAATTATCACCCATATTCCCACTCAACCATACTAATTACCCCAATTTCTAGAATACACCTGGACTGTATATGGACCACGCCCCTACACATACCTCATAATTGTACCATTTTTCGATGTACTCACTTATGACGTATATAAATTTCACCCTTGCCCAACACCCTACCAAAACGATTTTAATGTCTATCGACTGTATCTCCACACCGTACCACCTTACCTTTTCCTCACCAAAGATCTGTCAGCATATTCATGATGTCAGATCGTGACGTCCGGCATTGCCGATTCCCGCAAACAAATAAACAACTCGTTTGCCCTCCACTCAAACCATTCATTCTTCCAACTACTAGGTCTTGCTTTATCGACTTAATTCGTGACCGTCATGCCCCGGTATGTTCATGTACAAAATTTAATTCCTCTAAAACCGTCCAACTTCGAATTGGACCAGACATCTGGGTTTCTTTCGCGAACAGAACTGCCGATACTCTCGAGTGTCCGTCAAATTATTCCCTCATTACAATACCTATGGTTATTCGGATACCAATTGATTGCTCCTTGTGTTCAAAAACCTTCCAAATATACAACCCATACAAGGTTACCATTAATGACTCATACCCCTTCCAGTCGTAAATTAAATTTAAACCCCGTCATAGAGATCTTAAATCTCTCCATGAAACCTGTAACCATCCTACCCGAACTACATGCCCCTGAATGGAATGATCAATTAAGTCGGTTTAAAATTTCGGATGATAACTAAAATAACGTCCTACAAATACTACAACCTGTAACAATTTTTTCAACATCTGCCGTTAGTATCAGTATTGTATGGGCTATTATCCTCGGTATATTTCTGATAAAAAGATCGTTCTTGGAACAAAGGAAAACAAGAGACACCGAACCACGTGGAACTATTTATGCACGACCAAGAGTGCGTACCCAGACAACGTGAACTAGACTTAGCCACTCCGACTTATGTTGTGTATATAAATCTATATTATAAAACCAATGGTTATCACCTAGTTAGCATTAGTTAGGATGTTATATTATCGTATTAATATCATTCTAGAGGGGAGAGCCTTGTAAAAATGAACAATGAATAATTCCTATATAATCTATATATTCAATTATTCATTTTTACATAAGGACCAAACTCGCATAACGCAAGTTATATGTTGTTCAATTCATACGTCCGTGTCCTTTCTTGACCCTTATCTTGTGTTATTTTTTTAAATTATTCATTCTGCTACTTATTGTCTACCTATTGTGAACCTATGATGCAACTACCAATATGTGTACAATACTTTATGCATTCATACATGTCCACTGAGGACGTACATAATTACCTTACATGTAAGTACGTTAATATGTATACCTTGTGTTTTTTTTATTCTATTTATTTCCTTACAAGATACTCGTTCGTGCTAATGCAAGTATTCGAATTCCGCTGACCAACACGGAAGGCGAGCATCTAATTACGAAACCTCCTCTCTTCCTCATTTCTAATCCAAAGGCATGATTATGTTATATATCGTTATGCATGTTATATATATATATATATATATATATATATATATATATTATATATATATGTGTGTGTGTGTATATATACGTCCCCATGTACTTTGTGTTAAATCTCAAAATAATAGTTATCCTAATATAAATATGAAACACTGTAAACTATAGTTAGCTGTGGTCAATGTAATCAACTATAATGATTTAATATGATGTAATTAATGTACTTTAATGAAACAGTAATTAACGAATGTGAATTAATTGGTAATTATAATCATAGTTATATTAAACCAAAATTACAATGTACTCAATGTACGACCCGACATTATGTTGTTATTTAGGAATGTATACTCGGCGATATTGTTATTTTTTTATTATTATTTTTTCGTTGGGATAAATTTTTAATTAACTTCCTATTTTGCCAAATAATTAGTAACTTATTATTTTTAAAATTTCTTAATCATTCTTAGATTTAGTTTAGTAATGAATCCTGAGTAACTTTAGCAATGTTCATGTTTTGTATACATTCTCTCTTCGTTATAAAAGATAGTCATGTCTTGCCTAGGCATTTAATTGTATATCTTAAACCTTTAATTTTTGCTCATATACATATCTTAGTATAAAGATGCATAGTTCAATTTCCACTTCTAATTAACTCGGTGGATCAGGAAAACATCAGATCTGAAAATACGCGGTTTAAGATAAAAATATGGCTTCCTCTTCCTATATCCTGTTTATCTGTTTAACCATTGTCAAAGAAAAAAGTTTACTTTATTTTTAACTATTGTGCAAAAATAATACAGCCTTTCCAACATTTACTAATAATGATGTTAGAAGAATAAGGGTATATAAACCCACATAATTTCTTCCATGTTCATTCTGAATTAGATTTCGAGGCTGAATTCTACCTGTACATTTTAGCAGTAAATTACAGTAAGAAACAGTCTTTATCTTCTCCTTCGAGCCTTGATCTCTTCAGAGAACTTAGTCATTAAAATTTCCCGATACGTTACAAGAAGAATCCGGGACCCTCAAAGAATTTAATAAGCCTCCCAGAATCCTCCGAGCCACTATAGAAGAACTCGGAGAGTAGCATAGAAGAAACTACTACAAGTAACAAATCCGTTGCTGCCACCTAACTAGAAGCCCCGTCGACTTCGAACCAACCCAGGCCATAGACGGAGGGGTTAGTATAAATTTGTGTTACAAGAACCTGTTTCTGCATTTCAGGAACATTTTTGCGTGTTGCGCAGGTAACGGCACAATAAGGACGCGGTAGACCTACCTTGTAATATTTTAATTTCCAAACGCTCGTTTTCTGTTTTTTGTTTTTTAATTTGTTTTTTGTTTTTTAACTAATTAAGAGCATGGCACCCCTGTCAAGTACTTGCAGTCGCTGTGAAGGGAAATTTGCCGCTTACGCGTTTACAATGGCTAATAATAATGAATAGTTATTTTGCAGATGGTGCTGAAACATGGAAGTCCTGAGGAACGAGTTAGAACGTGAGAGGGAGGCCAGAGTGAGGCTTGAAGAAAGCGTGATGCTCCTGACGGCAAAATTAGAATCCCTTGATACTCCAGTTACGACCCCTCCTGCCTCAGTTTCTACTAATAATATAAATAGTACTAATAGCCCTCTCTCTTCCCCTCGTTCCCAACCCTTCGTTCGAGTGCGTAATGGAGCCCCATTGAGGAAACCTAAGACTTGTCTACCAGTAATAACAAACAATAAGTTTTCTATTTTAGGTTTCGAAGTTGCTGATGAACCGGAAATACGACTCGTTGGCGATTCCATTGTTCGAGGGCAGCTCGAGAAATTCTGTGGGAGAAACCCTCGTCGTAGGCGCCATTACTGCTACCCTGGTGCAAGGGTGGAGGATATAACTAATAGTGTTGACCATTTCACACGGTACCGCCGAGGACACAACGTATGTTATTCATATCGGTACTAATAACGTTTTAAATTCTAGATTGGAAGAACTGCTGGCTAGGTCCAGGGACTTACTAGAGCGACTAAAGGAAAAACTAATAAGATTGTTTTAACAGGTATACTTTCTCGAATTATCCAACGTAACGATTTCTACAGCAAGGCGACCTATATTAACAATAACCTAAAGTCTCTTTGCCAACAGGAAGGATTGCATTTTGCAAATTTTTGGAACAGTTTCTACGGCAGGAGGGTGGGACTTGTTCCTCGGAGATGGACTTCATCTTAATGACGTTGGAGCTGCGCGTTTAAGAAGACTATTTCATAATACCGTCTATTCTTTTCAGGCTGCCGTAACTCGAACGGTCCCAGCGTAAATTCCACAAATTTCGCCTGCGCTCGCGAAGGTGTCGCAATTATAAACAATTTGAAGGTTCTATCCTTAAATGCTCGTAGCCTACGAAATAAAATAAACGAGTTTTTTTCTTTAATTGCTTGTAAAGACTATGATTTAATTGCGATAAATGAATTGTGGCCTAGCACTGAAACACGTGACTTTGTAGGGGAGTATCAAATTATAGTTTATAGACTTTTTGTTAAAAACAGAATAAGTAGGCGAGGAGGCGGTGTTACGTTGTATATCAAAGATAATATTGCGAACGTTATAGAAGTAAAGCACACCTTTCCATAACCGATTGATTCGACTACATCAAAACTTTAGTTGAACGATTTCAAGCTTGTTGCGGTTATATATAGGCCCCCTAATCAAACAGCTGATACGGACGAAGCGTTATATCGTGAACTAAAGAGAATAATAGGTAGTGAGCAGGCTGTAGTTATAGGTGACTTTAATTGCGCCAACGTGAATTACGATACAATGCAGAGAGACGCGGAAGGTAATCGTTTAGTTAATGTTCTTGACGATAGCTTTCTTATTCAAAAGTTTGGAGAACCTACGAGGTTGGACAGTATTTTAGATTTAGTAATAACTACGGATGTTAGGCTAATTACTGATCTTCAAGTAATAGAACCGTTAAGCAATAGCGATCACAATATGGTAGAATTTGTCCTCTCAGTAAGTCACTCGAAACCAGCTAACTCGACTAAAATTCCTAACTTCCAGCACGCAGACTTTTGTAAATTTCGAAATAAATTGTCACACGTTAATTGGGAAAACGTAATGGGGAACTCCAACGCAAAACTAATGTGGGAATCGTTTGAAACAGTATTCAGGACTATAAATGAGGAATGTGTACCGTACAAAAATAAGTAAACAACAAGCCCTTGTGGTTTACTTCTAGAGTAGGAGACATTATAAAGAGTAGAGATAGGGCTTATAGGTTACATAAGTGCGATGAAGATAATTTGTGGTTACGAAACAACTACATATCTCTAAGGCGTGAAGCGAAAAGTGTAATAAAAAAGTCCAAGCGCGAATTTGAAATCTCCATAGTTCGTGACGGTAAAGAAAACCCCAAGCGATTCTTTCAATACGTCAACAATAGAAATCCAGTAAAAAGTGTCTTGTGTCTTGTGGCCGTTGAAAACTGTTAACGGAGATCTAGTTTCTGTAAACAAGGAAATGGCTACCTTGCTAAATGAATTTTTTACGTCAGTTTTTACTATAGAAGATGTAACGAATATCCCTACGGTCATAGACATAATACCTTTTGATAATGGTAATATTTTGGATATTATGGTTAGTGAAAGGGAGGTAATGCGCTATATTGATAAAATGAAAACGCGTAAATCACTGGGGTCGGATTCCATATATCCCATACAACTAAAAGAATTAAAAGATAGCATTGTTGTGCCGCTAACAAAGATATTTAATGCCTCTATTTCTGAGGTGTGCGTACCAGATAATTTCAAGTTAGCAAACGTAACACCTATCTTTAAAAAGGCGATAAAGGTGTGGCGGGAAATTATAGGCCAATCAGTTTAACGTCTGTTGTATGTAAGCTACTGGAATCAATAATTAGGGATCGTATAGTCGAACACTTAGAATTGCATAATTTAGTTAGAAATACGCAGCACGGTTTTAGGCGAAACAAATCTTGCTTAACTAATCTTTTAGAATTTTTTCAAAGCGTGGTTGACGTCTACGATAGTCATCGGGCGGGTGATGTAGTGTATTTAGATTTTCAAAAAGCGTTTGACACCGTACCGCACAAAAAACTCATTGAAAAAACTAAGGCTCATGGAATCAAGGGTGTAGTAATAAATTGGATAGAAGAGTGGTTGCGAGGTAGGAAACAGAGGGTGGTTGTTGATGGAGCGGAGTCGTGTTGGGCTAATGTAGCGAGTGGCGTTCCTCAGGGTTCTGTATTAGGCCCCTTACTTTTTCTTATATATATTAATGATTTAGATGTCGCCTAGTCAGTACAGTTTCAAAGTTTGCGGATGACACGAAGCTGGGTGGTAGGACGATTAATGAGGAAGATAGAGATAAAATCCAGGAAGATCTGAATAAAATCGTTGATTGGTCAATCACATGGCAAATGAGATTTAACGTCGATAAGTGCAAAATTTTACATATAGGTTCGCGTAACGGTAATTTTGCGTATAGTATGTTAGGTAAAGAGTTAACAAGCGTAGAGCAGGAAAAAGATTTAGGAGTTATAGTCACTGGTGACTTAAAAGTAGCGAAATAAAGTACAGCAGCGGTCAATAAAGCGAACAAAGTGTTAGGTTTTATAGCTCGGAATTTTGAGTACAAATCGCGCGATATTATAGTTCCTCTTTATAAGTCATTAGTTAGACCCCTTTTGAAGTACGCGATCCAATTTTGGAATCCGCATATGCGCAAAGATATACACAAAATCGCAAGAGTTCAAAGACGAGCAAGTAAGATGATTCCGTCGCTTAGGTCAAAGTCGTACGAGGATAGGCTTAAGGAGTTAAAATTGACTACACTCGAGACTAGGAGGCTAAGGGGTGATCTAATCCAGGTTTTCAAAACTATGAATGGGTTCGATAACGTAGATAGAGATAGCTTTTTCGAAATATCTCACTATAATAGGACTAGAAATAACGGGTGTAAGTTGACAAGTAGAAGGTTGGAGACAGCAGTTGCCAAAAACGTTTTTACGCATAGAATAGTAAATAGGTGGAATAGTTTGCCGGTAGAAGTAATTAGTAGCACGTCTATAAGCATGTTTAAAAATCGATTAAACGCATATGTTGAAAGATTGGGTATAGTTTAAGGTAGTAAAATTAAGGCTTTGTGGTTCGGAACCCACGTAAAATTGTAGGTCCCCTCCGCCACCACGGAGGACATGCACAATACACAATTACGAACACAGTTAGGTAGACCAGCCATGAGTGGATCCTAGGGTCTTTGTTGGTCTGAAACATTATAACATTATAACATATATATTAGTGTGTGACCGTTGCCCTCCAAAAATCAAAAAATGGTCCTACAATGCTGTTCAAAGTTTTAGTGTTGTGTATTTATCTAGGAAACACCCCTGTAAATTTTCTTGGAGATCGGTGCATGTTTGAGTTAACACCGTCGTACCAGCAAGTATTGCTATTTCAGCTTATGAACTTCATAAATAAGTGTGAAAATAGCACATTTTATCAGATTTTCATTTCCGGGTCTGGAACGCTGACCCACAAATTTTCCACGTATTATTTTATTGCATTTAATTTTAATGATGCTCTTTTCTTTTCCCTTCACAGTGATTTGATGTTGTGAATAGAGAATTTAATCATGGATACACGGCAAGATGATGAGTATGTCAGAATGTTATTGGGCACCGTACCCCGAGAAGAAGAAAAGGAAATAAAGGGCTGCAAACTGCCAACTTATAGGCAGGTCTTACTATGTCTGTTAGCAAACCTTCGGGATACGCATTGGGACCAGGCTTTATCTGCCACCATTGACAATGTGCTTTTGCATTACCAGAAGGCGAATGTCCCGACCATTACAGGCAGGAATAATATTGGCCGAGTGATTAAAACTTACTATGACAAAGACTACATGATGCTTATGAAAAAGAATGAGGATAGAAGACGGGCTGATGATCCTGGAATTATGAAGTTTAAATCAGAATTGAGCCTGACGATGAAATTTTATAAGAACACAGTGTTGAAAGACATGGCGGCTGCGAAAAAGGGGAAAACTCAGGCCGAACAAGATGCCATCGATACTGACATACTCTTTATGAAAAGCATGCTAAGTGACAGAGTAGCTACCTACTCTGGGGTAAACAAAGTACTCACAGAAAAGGTTCAGAAGCGACAGAAAAGGCAGATGCGAGAAGAGAAGCGACAAGAGAGAGAGCAATGTGATCATGCTGAGAATGTACAGGCTGATATTGATTCACCTGTTAGCTCTGATGAGGACGATGACATTGATGAGGCCAGCACTGCTGAACCAAAGAGAAAACATCGGAGAACAGTGAAAGAGGGAGTTTCAATTTTTGTGCCCCATGATATTCTGAAGTCGGCAGAACTTGTTTCATGCAGTGTTCGAAACAACATCTCGCCGACCCAGCTGAGTGCAATTGTGTACTCCCTTGTATCTGCATGTGGTGGAAATACATCAAAGCTGAGTCTAAATGCAAGGATGGCCCACCGATACCAAGCTTCCATCGTGTCAGAAATAAGTTTAAAAATCATGGATGAATGGCAACCATCAGACAAAGTACTGGTGCACTGGGATGGTAAACTTATGGACACGCTGGATTCCAAAGGCACTGATGACCGCCTGCCCATTCTTGTGTCTGGTGTCAATGGCACAAAGCTTCTTGGAGTCCCACCTCTTCCGCATTTGACTCAAAAAGCTGGCCTGGTTCAAGGAGACTTGATATCAACAGCAACCAAACAACTTCTGGTCGATTGGGAGTGTGAACAGAATGTCGTTGGTATGGTTTTCGACACAACTTCATCCAATACAGGTAAACCTATTTCAAACATCAGCGTGAATTTATCACGACATTAATACCAAAATACAGTGAATGATTTAACAGAAATCTGCAAAAAGCACGTGCCTGAAATGGTGGCCTTAAACTACAATTACATTTTTTTTTCAGGACAAAAAACAGCTGCTTGCGTCTCCCTCCAAAAGGAATTAGAGCGTGCCGTATTCTGGTGCGCCTGTCGCAGGCATGTGGGCGAAGTCATCCTAGGTGTTTGCTGGGATTGCTTGAAAGTAGAGGGCTCTTCAAGTCCAAACATAATGGTTTTCCAGAGGTGAGTCATAAGCTTTACAAAATAACAAGGAATATTATTATCTAATGAACAAATTTAGTGGAATTTCTTTTATTAGACTTATAAGATATACTAACACCAAGCAAATGATCGATCATATCAATCTTAATACCCCTAAAACAATATTATAGATTAGTACGAAATACAATAATCCCAATAATTGCATTTCTAGGTTCAAGAACCATTTCTCTCAACTGGCGTACAATGAAAAAAAGAAATACTACTACCCCGCAATGCCTGGAGTGTTTGAAGAGCGCCAGCAGGAGATGGCTGACTTCTTCCGTGAATCTCTAGCCCAACCATTTACACGTGGCGACTACAAGGAGCTGGTAGAGCTTTGTCTGCTGCTTGTAACTAAAGGATCCGAGCCAGTGAACTTCACAATGGTCTACCCCGGCGCACTTCACAAAGCAAGGTGGATGGCTAAACTGCTCTATACCCTCAAGATTGTTCTTTTGTCAGGCCAGATCAAAGAGCAGTTTCCCAAAGCCGAGGTTGTGACAAAGTCAAATCAGCAAGTTAGAACGGTTTGCTGTGTTCACAGTCGCTGTTTATGTCCCATGGTGGATTGTTTGCCCCTTCCAGCAAGTGCGCCACTGAATGACTTGAATTTGGTCGAAACCTTGGCTGAATTTGCCCCATATGACGCCACAATAGTTGACAAAGCACGTGTGGCACTCGGTAGACACACTTGGTACCTAACTGAGGAGTTGGCCCCACTGGCTTTGTTCTCGTCCCAAGTACAAGAAAGGACAAAAGAGGAGATGAGGAAGGCCCTTCTTTGCCATGAAGGCACTGAAGTTACTAAGAGAGTGGGGCTCAATCATGGGGGCTATGGAAAGCCATATCTTCCCCCTGTCCAGAAAGTGGCACTGCCCTGGTGGACCTAATTGGGCCTGACTCAAGCCGGTTCTTCATCATTTTAGGCATGCCCTATCAGTTTCTCCACAGTCCAGCCAGTGAATGGGCGGATCATGACGACTACCTGAACATGAAACGGGTTGTGGACAAGCTTCAGGTCGTCAATGAGGCTGCAGAGCGTGGTGTAAAACTTTGCCATGACTTTCTTAATGTTGCCAGGGATGAGGAGCGCTTTCAAGAAGTCCTTCAAGTAGTTGAAAATGACAGACTCCGCTTTCCTAATCAGCGCAAACGATCATCTGTTTCTGAACAGAAATCATGGTTTCTTGCTCTAGAGAAATAATACCTTGTAAATATATGATAAAACCCCTTAATGTACCATGAGAGAATAAGAATGATTAACTTTTTTGTGTTAGTGATAACAGCTTTTAATTAAGACAGGCAAATGATTTGTGTTAATATCCCTTATGATGGTTGTGTAATTTCATATATAGGCGCGTATGCCGTATAAGCAAAATCGCTATTTTTCAAATTGCTGGTGCTCACTCGAATATGCATGAATCTTCAAAACATTGCACGTGGGTATTTTTTATGTCAATATGCAACACCAAACTTTTGAACAGCATTGTAGGACAAAGTTGGGGCAACTGTCACACCCTAATATCTATATATATATATATACTGTATATATGGAATATCTTGCATGAACACAAGATTCTTCATGGGTTCGAACTTCGAACCCTGGTGGGGCCAATGCTTCTGATATATATATATACGAGGAGTGATCAAAAAGTATCCATAATTTTATTGCTACGGACAAATGAATGCAAATAAAAAATAACCGTTTACATATGTGAGTCTTCCTTCCCTCTGGCGTCTGCAGTCTGAAGCAAAACCTGCTACCATGAGTCAGTAGTTGGTTGGAGCGCTTCAAAGGAAGGTGTGTTTTTGCAGTACGTATAAATCTCTGAAATGGAACAACGCGCGTTTGGAGACGAACGAAATGATTAAAACAGCTTTTGGAAATGATGCTCTCAGTGTAGCTAATGTTTACAAATGGCACAAAAAGTTTAAAAATGGAGAAACATTTGCTCGTACCAGAAATGGAATCTGTTGCACATTTTCATCCGTACGAGAAGTGGAAGGGTGGCCACTACGTTCTTTGTCTTCAAGCGTTGTTTCTCCATTTTTAAACTTTTTGTTCCATTTGTAAACGTTAGCTACACTGAGAGCATCATTTCCAAAAGCTGTTTTAATTATTTCGTTCGTCTCCAAACGCGCGTTGTTCCATTTCAGAGATTTATGCGTACTGCAAAAACGCACCCTCCTTTTAAGCGCTCCAACAAACTACTGACTCTTGGTAGCAGATTTTGCTTCAGCCTGCAGACGCCAGAGGGCAGGATGACTCACATATGTAAACGGTTATTTTTTATTTGCATTCATTTGTCCGTAGCAATAAAATTATCGATACTTTTTGATCACTCCGTGTGTGTGTGTGTGTGGTGTGTGTGTGTGTGTGTGTGTGTATATATGTGTATATATATATATATATGTGTGTGTGTGTGTGTGTACAAATGTACAAAAACACCACACTGACCCTACTTAGTTGTATGCACCGCAAGTTTAAGAAATTAGTTGGTCGTATTCTGATAGTAGACTATAAATATGTTAGACATAACGTTCTAACAAAGGTCTTCGTAAGTGAAGCCGTTATTTCACATCCATTTCTTAAACCTTATTCATAATTTATATGAACTTATTAATTATGTGAACTAAGAAAACTAAACCTTATACCATAATGCTTAAAGTATTTGGCCGTAAGGTTGCGCACGATTTTGTTTGGGATTAGTCTACTGCGACTTAATTCTCAACTTTCGAATCAGCTTAGCCTGGATAAAGTTTCGTCCAGCAACTCACGATTCTGCCCCTTGGTTGGGCCCTGCGACTGTTGTCACCCTTCGTGGAGGGCCTTTGTAACCATTACCAATCGTGATCAAGTCGTCAAGTAATTAAGTCACCGAGTCGTGATCAAGAAGTCACCATCAAAAGGGTACTTTGTCTTCACTGGATACAAAGCCCACCAGTCATTTGCATTCATTTCGTATATTTTTATTTTATCTTAATTTTTTATTTTTCATTTCATCATATATTTTCCACTAGTGTGTATATCTATGTTTAATAATTATTTATCAAACCCTCGCCTATTCAATCGAATTACTTACAATGTGGGTGCATATATATATATATATATATATATAATATATATATATATATATATAAATAATTCAAAGTAGAATTTTATTAACTGTGCTTCATGAAGATAAAGGAAATGACAAGATAAATATTTATCAGATCACAATAATAGCAGTTATATGAATTCATATTTACAATTCTTTTTTCAAAATATTTTCATTTACACCAATTTTTGTAAACATCCGTAAACAAAAGATTCATATGACAAATCACGAAAGCTCGCACCAAAACCTTAAAACACATATACAGTACATTGTCAAGTGTAAAGTGATTACTTTATTTTATATATATATATATATATATATATATGAAGGAATGAAGGAATTTTATAAGCGGCAAAAATTGGATGCAATGGAACATTTTGCTTGCGCTTGAAAAAAGAAATATATATATATAATATATATTTCAAGCGCAAGCAAAATGTTCCATTGCATCCCATTTTTGCCGCTTGTAATATTCCTTCATTTTCTTGGGCAAGATTTCTAGTTCCGGTTCTCATTTAACTAATAAAGAGTTTACTCTCCAAAATTCATATAAGTTTGTTAAGGACATTTTTAATTTTTCCAATGCCGACTGTTATTTCTGATGAGTTTTTATATTAAGAATATGTTTACGAGTATGAAACCATTGACATTTGTCTTCACCACCTGTTTGAGTAGAGTAATAATAATAATGTCACTGGACCCACAAAACCGTATTTTAAAGCCTTTCTTCAACTGGTTGTTCAAAATTCTTTTTTCGCCTTCAGTAAAGAATTACATGAATAAATACAGAAAATGGTGTTGGGATGGGCCTCCCCCTTGGACTTACTCTCGCTAATATTTTTTTGCGCACCATCATGAGAACACCTGAATGGATGATTGTACCCCAAAGTTTTATCTCATCTTTTATCGTCGATACGTGGATGAAACGATTGTCCTTTTTTCGAATTAATTTTTTAACCTCATTAATAGTAAATACGTTAATACCGAATTTATTACGGAAACTGAAGCAAATAACAAAATATAATTTCTTGATATACTGTAAATAATAGAGAGGAATAACTCACGATTCGCTACTTCAGTCTATCGCAAGACCACATTCTCCGGTTTAGGACTGAGTTATTTTAGTTTTTTCTTCATTTCGCTTCAGAATAAATTCAATTAACTCGAGCATCAAAAATTAGCTCATTTAATGTTTCTTCATTCAGAGCTCAAATTTTTAAGTTTTTCTCTGAATAACGCTTCCTAAAAACCTTTTTCATAGTTTAATATAATAATAAAAATAGTAACAATAATAATAATAATAATAATAATAATAACAATTTTATTGTTCTCTGCTATATTTTTAAGTCATTCAAAGGTATACAGAGTGACATATTATAACACACTCTCTATGATAACGCGACAGTTGATGCATTCCTGAGCATATGTATAGAGAGTATAATACAATAAACAATATAAAACAATACTAACAGCAACAACAACAGTAATAATAAAATATTACAATATATTATTTTTATACGAGTTGATGTGCACGTCAGTTGCTACAGGATAGCATATACAGGGTGGTGCGTTAACAAACCAAGAACAATACAAGCGCTAAAGGATAACATCACAACAGAAATTGAAGCCATAAGAACGAATATTACTATGCTTACAAATGTGCAAAGGTCTTGTGTCAACCGAGTAGAAAAGTGTTTGGAAGAAGATGGACACCAATTCGAACACTTATTGTAAATTCTGAACTAGAACGTTAAATTTAACATAATTTAGTCACTGGTGTATGGTTAATTAAATTTCATTTCATAATAAACTTCCTGCAGGCCACACTTTCTTTCCATATAAACCGCCTATGGGTCCAGACTTTTGCACCACCCTGTATATACTATATATATATATTCTGAACTGGTGCACTTCTGACACCAGTTATTCTGAATTGGGCTTTCTCAGACACTAGACCTACAATATTGGTGGTTCTGGTTCGTTGTTACGAGTGTCTTGGTGGAACGCCCAATTTATGGCGGGGTTCGTATCCACTGGCTTTGGGATACCTCAGTTGCCTTTAATATCACTCGGCACTATTTGCGCGCGTACCGGAAAAAGGAGCAGTCATTCTATAACATATATATACAGTATATATGAATACATATGTTCATTCATACACACATATATATATATATATATATACATATATTTACTGTAGATTCACACACACACACACACACACACACACACACACACACACACATATGCAGAATACAGGTACAGTTGCTTTTATTATTCGTAAGACACTCTTCAGAACAGATAACGACACCTGGCATATATTTGTTGTGTGTATTAAAAAGGGTTGTAACATTTTATGAATGAATCTTGGAGTGAGTGACCGCTCATTGGTTGGTTGACTCATTGCTAAATGTCTTTAGAACATAATTATTTCCATTCATCACTCTCGTTTACATATTACTAACGAAACATAAATGAATGATTAATTATAAATTCAAGATGGGGTTATATATTAACAAAGGGGATGTCAATGAAGTGAATAAAAAATAGTTTTGTAAAAACTAAAAAAAAACCTTCGGATGTGATAACACCGTTCATGGTATTGGTAAGCCTGTCTTGCTCAGCGATGTATAAAAACAGAGCTTTTGGTAGGCATTATTGCGCCCTGAGCAAATTCCAAATTGATTCATTAATTTATTTATTTATTTACAGTTAATATTGAACAGATTCAGATATTATTTTGTGTTATAACAAAGGCAGAGCAAAAACCTGATATATATAAATACTCGTACATATATAGGCGATTTCTGAATGAAAAGACAATGTTTTGATGCATATTAAATTTTAATAACATTATAACATTACCAGATTGATGGGTATCTGTACGTTTCACATGTCAATGCTTAGAATATCTTCCAATTGACAAATGCAGACATGTCAACTCTCAGATTTTCCGTGAGACTCACAGATTTTAAGTCTAATAATAATAATAATAATAATAATAATATTATTATTATTATTATTATTATTATTATTATTATTTTAGAAAGTCGATATCAGCCTATGTCTTTATAAAGGATTTACATTTAATTTCCAATATTCTGAATAGTTTTTTATTTTCAGTACTGAGTTTCTTAATAATTCTAGATAAGAATTTGCAGTATGCTAAGAATGCTGTCTTCATTTTTTCTTCTGCTGACGCGTTTCGTTCATATACTTTGAACATCTTCAGAGCTTTATACATAATTTTAAAGTAAAATGGGTTATATATATATATATATTTCTTGATTGTAAATTTGATACAATTTCAAATTAATTTAAGAATATTCGAAAGTTCATTAAATTTTATATTAATTTTCTGTTTTTTCATTTTAATGTAAAAGGCTTCGGCAATTTTTAGTTTTTGTACGTTATGTGATGAGTATAAGATTTGAAAGTTTTGAGATATTTTTTAAATTTAATATTTTATGATCTACTCTGTAATGTTCGTTAATTTTACTTGGACGATATTTATGTTGGTATGCTCTCTCTTTAATGTGGTTTGTGGTGTAACCAATGTAAGTCGACGTACAGTCAACTACAGGACACGTAAATTGGTACACCACATGATGTTGCTTATCAGGGTTTTTGTTACGTGTCGAAAAATGGCTTGATAACTTTTTGTTTTTATAGTATATGTTAACATTGATAGTTTTTTCTTTATCCATTGGTTTTATGTGCCTCTTTAATATATTGTTTAGACATTTTTCTTCATGTTTTAGTCTTGTTGGGTTTCTTGTTTCGAAGTAAAATTTTATACCTGTATTTTTATTTTTACTTTCATCCTCCTCCTTATTTTTGTTATATAAATTTGTTAGAGTTCGGTTTATGATATTATCGATTAAAAATAACGGAAAATCACTGTTTATTAGATTTTGCTTGATTCTCTCAATTTCTTGATTAAATAGTTGCCAACCTGAGCATATATTGAAAGCTCTGTGCACGAGTGTTTTAATTATTGATAGTTTATATTTTTCTGGTGAGTATGAATTATAATTTAAATACGTTCCTTTGTCTGTTGGTTTAACACGTACACCAGTCGTTAAACATCCATTTTGACCAATGAATATATTAATGTCGAGAAAAGAGAGTGTATTATTCAAGAAAGGTTCAAATGTGAATTTTAATTTACTTAGTTCATGAAGTCTTCGAATAAATAAAGGAATGTGGTTATTGTTTTTAAATAGTATCAAGGTATCGTCGACATATCTCATATACAGTTTTGGGTTGTAGAAGTTGTTTTGGTACTTTTGCATTATCCTCCCAACACTAATTTTTTTTTATAATGGAAGGAAAATAAAGTACGTTAGCAAAACACTTGCGGCGGGCTGTTTTTAACCTAACCTAACCTAACCAAACCTAACCTAACCTAACCTAATCCCAACACTAATTTTTTTTATAATGGAAGGAAAATAAAGTACCATAACCAAAACCAAACCAACATTATATAAAAAAATTAGTGTTGGCAGGATAATGCAAAAGGTGCAATTAAATTTTGATTATTGTAAACATTGTCCAAAATTATTTCTATGGTTTCCATGACTGGTATATTTGTAAAAAGTGATTCCACGTCAAGAGAAACAAGTTGTTCAGCGTTGGCTATTTTTAAGTTAGATAATTTAGTTAGTGTTTCGGTTGTAGAATTTACAATAAAATTATTATTATTATTATTATTATTATTATTGTTGTTATTATTATTATTATTATCAGGAATGGGAAACTGATAAATTTTTAAGTCCAGTTTTCGATTTCAGTTTAATTTTGCAAAAATATTGATTTCAATTTCGATTTAAGTTTTTTTTTTCGATTTGAGTTTATTTTTCGATTCAAGTTTAATATTTTTCGGTTCGATTCAATTTAAATTTCGATTCCAGTTTTTTTTCAGATTTCTTTAAGAATTTCTTTGTACTATTTATATTATTTTTGAGGGGGTACCCTATTGACAAATTCAGATTTAATTTTATATTTGTAATTGCATTCGATTTCTGTTTTTCAAAGAGAGAATTTGCTTTAGTAACTCTCTTTACTTTTGTATGATTAAACATGTAAGCATCTGTAGCCAACTGAATCAGCACAAAACACGTCTTTTTTTTTTTTTTTTACTTATTCGCTTCATTTCTTTCCTATAAAGTTTTATTTAACAAAAACTTTCAATTCGAAATGTTTTATTAATTCTTACACTTTTTAAATTTTAAAGCACACGACATGTACAAAAATATAAATAATAGTATTAGAAAGGGGAATAAAACAATTAAATGCACCTCTGTTTATTATATACAAAATACAAATACCTCGTAAACTCGCAAGTTAAAATTAGAGCGAACAATTAAAATATTGTCAATGTTTTCCAGCAACAAATTGTTTCTTTGAGGACTTAAAATCAATCGAAAAAGAGAAAAAAGCCGTTCCACACTAACTTGTGTCATTGGAACAGCATGCACAACTAAAGACAATTTGTACAGCTCCTCATGCTTTATCTTCATTGCGTTCCATCACGCAATTAGGCTACTGTCTGCTGAAATTCTTTTAATATTCTTAAAATCTCGAAGAGCCGAAATGCTCCTATTCGTAGCACTGGTTGAGTTTTTCTTTATTTCTGCAGCAGCTCTAATCATGTTTTCCAACTCATCCTCTGATGTACTGGATGCCAAGCTTGCCGAAGATGTCGATTAGGGTGGCCCACTTTTCAATTTTTTTTAAAAAGTATAGGTTATCGTAGTTTTTCCCATTATTTGGCACTATACTAGCACATTGGTACCATTTTTACAAAAATTGATCAATATTTAGGGGTCTCGCATCGACCTTGAAATTACGAGTTTTTTTTAAAAATGCATACTTTTTAACTTTTTACTGAATCAAGATAAATCATTAAGTATGGATGTTTTCTGAATCCTCTTGGTGAGAGAAGTCGTTTGGTGTGCCTTCCAATGTCATACGACTAACGGTTTAAAAGTTGTGCCTGTATACAGGTAATACCAATGTGCTAGTATAGTGCCAAATAATGGGAAAAACCACGATCACCTATACTTTTCAAAAAAAATTGAAAAGTGGGCCACCCTATTGGGGATGTGAGGAGAGCGTCATCGGACTCTGCTTCGACACCACTTCCACCAACACGGGGAGGGTGCAGGGTGCAGTTGTCCGGCTGGAAAACATGCTCGGGCGACCGCTACTCCAGCTGGGATGCCGTCATCACGTCCTAGAGCTTATCGTGGGGGCAGTAGCCGTCACCCTGCTCGGAAGGACTACGGCACCAACTGATCCTTTGTTTCAGCAGTTGAAGAGAAGGTTAGTTCATTTTTTGTGCAAGGTAAAGTTAGGACACACATGATATTCCACTAGTTTATAAAACAGCAAGCCAAACCGGAACTTCAGAGTTTTCTCACACAATTTTCTTGTTTATTATTTTTGAAGATGGACGAGCTCGATCTCTCGACCTACTGCAAGCTGCAGGTCGAGAATCTGGCGGAAAGTACGTGGCTAATAGAACTCCGGGACGCGGCGGTCAGCTTCCTGAGCACAGCTTCTGGTTTCGTCAGAGACGATTACCGGGAAGTGGCAGAGATCACGCTCCTGGTACTCGGGACACAACCACGCCGTGGCATTCACCTCATGCCCCCAGGAGCCTACCACCACGCAAGATGGATGGCTAAAGTTAGTATTTTCAAACAAAAATAATCTAGAGATAAGTTTAAATGTTATTCAAAGATAAACATTTCATTATAACGCAAACAAAGTAATTGGTAACAATAAACCTGTCTTACTTACAATGGTGCCTATTCTGTTTCAGGTCATCTACTACACAAAACTGCTGATGTTCAGTAGGCAGCTGGAGCTCGACGCCGAGCTGGTCGACAAACTGCACAGGATCGTGGTGTTCATCGCTCTTCTGTACGTACCAGCTTGGTTGGCGGCCCCTGTAGCAGCTGATGCGCCGTTGAATGACCTGGTACTATACCAGCGTTTTCTGAGGTATAGGGCAGTGGACCGCGAGGTGGCAGAAGCGTCACTGGCAGTGATGAGGCGGCACTTCTGGTATCTGAGGCCTCAGACCGTCATCTTCGCTCTTTGCAGCAACAAGGTGGATGGCACTCTGAAGCAACAGATGGCAGAGAAGCTGTCCCACCTCCCTGTACCCAAAGACTTCACATACGAGAACGTCTCAGTCGACGAGATGACGCTACTCCCCGACCTGATCGACGAGTCCTCCTGGTTCTTATTTGCAGGTCTGAAGATGTATGGGTCTTCGTGGCTCACCCTGCCAACTGATAAGTGGGACGAGAACGAGGACTTTTGTCGTCTGAAGGATGTGATCTCTAATCTCCAGGTCACCAATGACGTCGCTGAAAGAGGAGTCCAACTGATACAAGACTATGCGAACACGGTCACAAAGGACGAGGCACAGCTGCAGGATCTTCTGCAAGTGGTGGAAAAGAACCGGAAAGAGCTCGGCGACTTCAAGAAGTCATCACTCGCCACGATGACATAGCACAGAGGGACAACGTTGCAGCTAGTGACGTGTGATAGTGGTCAATACAATGCAAAAGTGATTGTTTAAGTTATTGTTTCTTTCTTCCTTATTTGTCTGCTATTTGCTGATTTTTTTGAAAAGTAGGTGATCGTGGTTTTTCCCATTATTTGGCACTATACTAGCACATTGGTATTACCTGTATACAGGCACAACTTTTAAACAGTTAGTCGTATGACATTGGAAGGCACTCCAAACGACTTCTCTCATCAAGAGGATTCAGAAAACATCCATACTTAATGATTTATCTTGATTCAGTAAAAAGTTAAAAAGTACGCATTTAAAAAAAAAAACTCGTAATTTCAAGGTCGATGCGAGACCCCTAAATATTGATCAATTTTTGTAAAAATGGTACCAATGTGCTAGTATAGTGCCAAATAATGGGAAAAACAAAGATAACCTATACTTTTAAAAAAAAATTGAAAAGTGGGCCACCCTAATGTCGATGCCAAGCTTACCGAAGATGTCGATTCCATTTTCGTGTGAAGTTGGGTCAAATGAGTAATCGCACGTTCCTGTTCCACTTCGGATAGCATAACATTGAACCTAGGATCCAGATATAACGATGATATCACTACTTCTTTTTGTAGAAGCTCCTTCTCTCTAGCATTCATTGCTTCTAAAAGGTTGTGAGTCAGCACACATTTAATTTTTGAGATATTACTTTTACACAGAAACCACAATTTGTAGAAGTCACCT
This sequence comes from Bathynomus jamesi, assembly GCA_023014485.1. Classification (NCBI taxonomy): domain Eukaryota; kingdom Metazoa; phylum Arthropoda; class Malacostraca; order Isopoda; family Cirolanidae; genus Bathynomus; species Bathynomus jamesi. Next base: position 397,758 of record JAJOZX010000694.1, on the reverse strand, counting down.
GGAGTCAAATTTTCTTCTTGCAGTCGTACTGTAGCTTTTTTAGCAGGCTCTAATACTTGCAAAATTTCTTGCAGTTTTTCTCAAGCTTGAGGAGAAAGTTTAAATCGGTTCCTATGAGTTCAATAAATTCATCACTGAACTGTCGGAGTTCCACTAAACGGAAGATCATGTCATATGTTGAGCACCACCTCGTCACGACGTCTACGATAGGCATATGATACTTCTTTGTTTTTAAAATATTCATAATAACTGGAGTTCGCAGCTTCTTAGCAAGTTTCCGGAATGAGCTATAGTATTTACAAGCAATCCTGCATTTAAAGTATTATTGCAAGTTGCAAAGTATGTACAGCACATTTAACAGAAAGAACATTTCTTAATTCCAACTCATCTAATTCACTGATATCACTTTCATCGTTTACAATGTAATTTCCTTCACTCGAGATCAGTTCTACAGCTTTCACCATATTTCTAGCATTATCGGTAGTAATAGAATACACTTGACGAACGCTTAAGTTATATTTCAATAGCACACTTAAAACCAGTTCCTTGATGTTTTCACCCGAATGAGCATGAGAGAAGTCTGTAGCAGATAATGTTCGTATCTGAAGAGAATTGCCATTAATGAACTGGGCATTAATGTCTAGAACAGATCTATCCAGACGAGATGCGATATCTATTTTCAGTGAAAACATTCTGTTTTGCAGTTCTTCACTTATTTGCTTCACAATGTCTGCAGCTTTCTTATCAACTAAACGAGATTTTCTTCCTGTCCATTGATGTGTTGAGTGCGTTCTTAATTGGATCTATGATCTTACATAAACCTCTGTCTTCTACTGCAGAAAATGGTCTTCCATTTAGAGTTACCAGTTCAACCATAGCATCATTAAACGTTTTTATATCCATTGGAATACTTATTGTTGGACGAAGCACCTCTTGAATAGTTTTCATACGCTTAGTGTTGGTTTGATCTAGTGACTACTCATCTCGTGGAAAACATCTTTTCATCTTTCTTTGAATTAGAAGTTTCCATTCTTCTTTCTAAAGCATTAAACACTGCCTGATGGTGTCTTTCCAAATGCTTCTTTAGAGTAGTAGCACAAGGATGTTTCAAAATCATGCTCCATCCAGTCACTTTGCAAACTGCTGTTGCATGCTCACGAGAACCATGGAGCGTGAAGTAAGAATATACCACGTTAGTTTTATAACGTTCCATTGTTGGAAAAGGAATAAAATTTTAAGATGGACTGCTGCCTGTGAAATTTTTCTGATGAATGAAAGACAAGTAACAAACATTTCATTTATACTATATACTAGCAGGTAAAGGAAGTGTTTTTCAGGAGAGGAAATACAAGGAGATTAGAGGAACATTCCAAAGGATAAACATTTGGAGAAATACCAAGGAGAATAGAGTAATATTCCAATTTCCAAAGGATTAACACTTGAGTTGAAGTCTGGTCATTCCCACGGATTTCAGGAGAGGAGAGGAAACACAAGGAGATAAGAGGAACATTCCAAAGTATAAACATTTGGAGAAATACCAAGGAGAATAGAGTAACGTTCCATAGTAAGTGCAAAACTTCACTTTTTTACATGGAGGTCGAAATGTGACAATAAAACCTACACTAATAGACGGAGTTTATTTCCACAATAGTTTCGATGCCCACTGGCATCCTCTTCGGGTGGATACAGAAAAATGAATGAACAAAAGTGGGTAAGGAAACAATCCAGGAAAGGTAAGGAACATTCCAGAAGGCCAGAGACCATCAAGAAACTCACACCTAGGTTAGATCCCGTTCACCGGACATCGGAAGGGATTTTTCGACCAAGAATCTCATTAATAGGTCCAGCTTTTAAGTACCTTCGCACACATTAAAATTATCGTCTTGACAAGAATTAACATTTGAGTTGAAGTTTGGTCATTCCCACGGATTATCTCACTCACTTATGTTGATATAGATAGTATAGCTATTATCGAACTGAAAAATTTAATGGTCAGAAAAAAACTGAAGGCGTCCTTACCAAGTGATTAAACTTACGTCAACGAAAGGAGCACAGTCATTATTGAAAATTATTTTGATATGGGATAAAACTTTTCCTCCCTAATTCTTTTTCTTTCTTTTTAAAACCATTGTCTCTAGCAGTGGCAGCTCGTGCCTAGGAGCTGCAGAGCTGCAGTCCCCCCAGACACTCACTGCCAGGCGCATGATTCCTTCAGACACACACCAGAATAATACACTACTAACAAATATATCGTAATAAAAAGTCATTATATGTTATTTTCAGTACGTTACTAAGTGAATTTTCATTAAAACCAGACCAAAATTTAAGTTACTTTCATAGTTGCTGTACGATTCATGTCTGTTATTAATTGGCGCCACATCTGGAAACAATGAGCTGCAGTCGGTGCAGCTCAGTCTCGTGTTTACATTGTGCGGACGGTGCGGTTAAGTCGTGCTTTCTTTAATTACCCTTTGACTATGGAAAATCGAGTGAAGTATTTGCAAAGCATCAACTTTTCCCAGATGACATTAAAGAGAGAGAGAGAGAGAGTTACAAGGAGTTACAAGGAAAAGAAGTACCTCAAAAGGCCTTGCGGCCCATACCGAGGAGGTACCAATGGCAACGGGTGCTAGGGAAAATTTCCAACACACTCAAATAGTATGCAAGATTTGGTTTAACCTTTTCTTGAAATGATCCACAGAGGAACTGTTCACAACTTCTGGAGGTAAACTGTTCCACGTGTCACAGATCTTATACGTAAAGTAATTCCCACACACACTAGTCTTAAACCGTTTCAAATCCAATTTCCAACCATTGTTGCGAGTTGGGTTATCATTTAAACTAAACATGCTTCTAAAATCGACATCGTTGAACCCGCGTAAGAGCTTGAAAACCTCGATCAGTTGACCGCGCAGCCTCCGAGTTTCCAGCGAAAACAAGTCCAGGGCGCGTAAGCGTCGATTGTAGCCCATATGCCTAACGGAAGGGATTAATTTTGTGGCCCTCGCCTGCACTCGCTCCAGCCTCTCAATATCTTTCCTGAGGGTGGGCGACCAGAACTGCACAGCATACCCCAAGTGCGGCCGAACCAGAGAATTGTACAGAGAGAGCACAATCTCCTTGTTCCGAAACTGAAATTGCCTCCTGATATAACCCAACAGTTTCTGGGCTTTCTTTTCCACCTCTACGCACTGTTTCGTAAACTTAAGGTCACTGCTAATTAGCACACCCAAGTCCTTTTCCAAATCAGTCGCCTCGATATTACTCCCCAACATCGAGTAGTCTGACTTGGGATTGGCGTAGCCAATGTGCATCACCTTGCACTTACCCAAGTTAAACGGCATTTAAGAGAGAGAGAGAGAGAGAGAGAGAGAGAGAGAGAGAGAGAGAGAGAGAGAGAGAAAATCGGAATGTCTTTTATCAGCCCTCGTTTGGCTTCTTCATGCAACCTATGGTTTACAATTGAGACTCTAACCCTATTCCCTTCTTCTCTTTTCTATATACCTCTCTACCTCCATATACTTCTTCTTGTACATAATAAATATATAAAAATTTCTTTCAAATAATTCATGGGGTAGATTATAGATTAGATTAAGGAGGTTAGTATTCATACTAGCCTTTATTTTCCGCTGTCTCCTGATGCATAATTGAGTACAGGAGATAAGTGTACGTATGGTGTGAATGAACTCTGAAGCAATTCTCTTCATTATACTTTTTCCTACTTTCCTATAAATCTTCTTTCACCACTACTTTCTGTCAGCAGTGGCTGGCGGAGGAGGGTAAGAACCTTGTCTGTTCTATACTTTACTATCAGCCTACTACTATTCCTGTGTAAAGCTTTACTCATCTATAAGTGTAAGCATGGTATAAGTTTTCAGTATTATTTATTTTCATTTGCTATTTCTATTTTTTCTACTTCTTGGGCTAACCTTAAGTGGATATTAGGGTCTTTGTTCACCTGGAACTCCGTAATACCGCATTCATGGTCACTCACACCCGCCAGGTAGACTATAGTGGTTAAGCTGTTTGTTAATTTCAAGGTTCTGGGATCGACTCTCGGCTCGGATTTCATGTAGTTTTCAATGATAAAGGTGCCTCTCTAGATCTTCACTGCGGGATAGCGGTTCGATCCCCATCTACAGTAAAGGCTGCGAGTTCGAACCTGGCGCCGGACTTTGTTTCATTAAAGGCTCGAGTCCTGTATAGGAGTATCTTCGGATCTTCCTCGATATAGGCGTGCTTTTCAACTTTGAAGAGAATTAAAACTTTTTTGCCCAGTACCATGGTGAATGACAGACTGTCTGCTTTAGCAATGATATCCATTGAAAATAAAATGATAACAGAAATGAAGGATTTTAATGAAAAAGTACTGTAATAAACCATTTTGCTACATCGAAGAGCCGACGTACCGATTTTATTTTCAAGTAATACTACCATCACCACCTCAGCCATCCCTACCGCCACCACTACCACCCCCACCATCCCTTCTACCACCACTACTACTGCCATGCCCTGGAAATCCGTGGACATCAACTCGTACCTGAGGTAGGTCAAATTTGGGTACCCTACTCTTGTGTGAAGCTTGCAGTCCCTCCATTTTATTTTATCACGAGCCGCCACTGGTCTCTAGTACTTTCAGCTGCGTTATTTTCTACATCGAATTAAAGGATAAATGGATATTTTAAATCCATACAAATGTTAAGTCGCAAAAAAAGGAAAATAATTTACGTTATTTATATTTTTTTGCAATCCAAATGCTCCTAGAAACTGAAACGCAAAACTATCATTTTTAATCTATTCGAATTCAGATTTCAGTTTTTGATTGTTTTTCAATTTCAGTTTGAATTTCGATTTTAGTTGTCAGAATTTTTTTCAATTCGAGTTTTTTTCGATTTCAGTTCATAAAATAATATCGGTTTTATCAGTTTATCGATTCCAGTTCGATTCAGTTTCCCATCCCTGATTATTATTATTATTATAATAATAATAATAATAATAATAATAATAATAAAATCGGGGGAGAATGAGAAATCTCAGGGGTTTTCATACTTCAAGGTTGACGTCTCTGCAAATGGACGACAGCTGAATGGAAACTACTGGTATGACATTGTTATATCTGGAGCAAATGCTATTTCTAGATCAGCAACACTGATATAGTAATAAACAGTCAATGAGAGAAATATTACTTAGAAACGAAGAATGCTTTGTAGGCAGCATCATAAATGCATATAATTGTTTTGTATTAATAAGTTCCATGTCACAACTTAAGTGTTGAACCACTGCAGCTGTGACTCTTGACGGTTTCTCACCTCAAAGAAGAGAATTACAGAAAATAAAACTATTACATTGATTCATATCAATAAAAATAGAGCCATTTAAACAATGATATTTGACATGTTCAACACTTTGTAGTTTGAGTGCTAACACTCCCCTTCTCTTGTTTTTTTAAAATTATTATTATTATTATTATTATTATTATTATTATTATTATTATTAATGACACCTTTCCAATCACACCTTCGTATTTAGTTTCCTGTGCCTCATTCTTTCCCTTTAAGATTGAATCCTTTCAGCGTGGGTACCACCCACGCATTTGCTATCAGTTTGCTTTTTAGTTTATACATAAATAGGGCTTATTAATCTGTTTTTTCCGGTTGTTTATCAACATTATATGATTATCCTGCCTTTTATGTTCAACCCGACAACCCGACCAGATTTTTACATGATCAATATTAAACTGCAACAGTGCAACATTGCACCAGCGCCATGCAACATTGCAACAGTGCCATGCAGAAAGGAGGAGCCAGTCGGCACAGCCAGCCGTATGGCGTGAGCGGCTGACGGGCTTTTGAATACAGCCAGGCCTTCAGGGCACAGACAGTAGGCACAGCCAGTCGTGTTAATTTAGAGACATAAATGTAGTGGCAGAGACGTTTTCAAATACTTTAGCGATGTTTCATCAACACAAACACGACCAAGATGACGTCATACAAGCAAGACTAAGATGACGTCACCGCGAAGATCCACTCAAGGCATGGCCTATGTTTTCCCTCACACTTCAACCTCGTTTCAAGGACTACCTCAAGCATTCCACGAAACCATCGAACCTCGCCTCTCTCTTCGAAGACCAGTGACACGAAAGCTACCATCATGTGAACACCTTTTGTGCAGGCCCCATTTAGGCCTGGTGTCATTCACCTAACTTTATATAAAGACTAATCATTACCTCGCGCATTATTATAGTGAAGTCATTATTATTTCAACTGCAAACAATCAACGTATTCTGTCTCATTCATAAATCATTTATTTTGTTTAATAAAGAAAACTCATTATATCAATCAACCTAATTAATAACTTAATTGATCTGAAAGGATCACGGTCACTCCAGCCTTATCATTAACAATCAATTAACCATTATTATCATCATCATCATTATTATTATAATAGTGCCAACATTTACGCTATCAGCCGCACGAAACCACGATGGGGGTTACACCAATCGTCTAAGTATAAACTTGAGGTGCCACACCCATCGGCAGTAACCGTATCAGAACACCGACTTACCATCACCTATTAGATCAATATAGTCTCAGAAAATACGACAGGTAATAAACGAACTATTAATCTTCTCATAAGATAATAAATACGCTTCTAAGTATAACGTTGTATCGTATTGGCGTGCTATCCATTCTTTCAAACAAAAACTGAAGCATAGTAAATAAAATTTAAATCAAAAACAATTTTTTTATTAATATACACAAATATCATAAAATTGAGATCATAAAAAAATATTATATTAATTTAAAAAAAAACTAGTTATCAGTTTACGGGTAACTTCTATTTTTCAAATAAAAATTCGAATAACACAGCAAATTACATAAGCTTGTATATTCGCTTAAAATATTGTAAAAGTAAATAGAATTTACGACACAATTTATAGTATTATTCAATAGTATGGAAACTTTCTTCAAAAATACATTAATTTCGATTATATTTACACGACGTATTAACATTAGATCCAAAAATAAATCACTTGAACAGCTATTTCAACTTTCCCCATTGTTCTACAATTCAGTATTCATGTCTCTTGGTCGCAGATTCTTTCAAGTACTATGGCAATTCTTTCTCTTCACGCCTTCTGCTAACAAATTTACGGCGATCATCCAGAATTTGAACCACTAATTCGCCAGAAAAACACCTGCAATTAAGAAAAATGTAGTTTCGTAGTATGTTGAATAAATAGTTATATTTTATATAAATAATGTTACTTAATAATGTATCAGATTAATTATAATAAACTGCTTGAAACATTTAAGTTGAAACATTTAACTTCAGCGGTTATTTTGAAAGTGAATCTGACATCTTTCGCGAATTATTTAAAAACAAATTTTGCAATTTAATCTTAAAATAAGCTACATTTCAGTTTTAGGGGATACTTCAATATTTTGCAGCTAAAAAGTCCGATGATATCTCTTGACGAATGAATAGGAAATATTGCGTTCACTTACTGGTATAAAATAGATTGTAACATAAAATTATATTTACTGAATGCACAAAATAACCTGCATACCTTTTAATTATCATACTTTTTGCGCAAGGGGTGATTAACGTCGTCAGATGTGATAATAATTTATCACTGTCGTGTGTTTACCATCAAAAGTACAGTACACCCCTTTAATAATCACATGTGTAGACCAGTGATTAGCTATGAATAACGAATATACAGTCGGCTACGTCACTGCTTCCAGATTTGAGATCTATAAAATATGTCGGAGATCAGTTCACTAACCAAAGCCTCAATTACCTTATTGACTGACTCACCAAGCCTACTGATAAATCTAATTACAAAATTTCGTGTAACACAGACACAGTTAGGCATCTTATTGATTACAAAACAACCGGCAGGTCGGGGCCAATGATATTTTTAAACGTACCCACAACAGAGCACACCGTCAACCGTGATATAATTTTTTTTCGGGAAAGGACTTTTTCACTCAGAAGTAATTTTTTTTATTTCATTTGAAGAAATTGTAATTGTTTCTGTACAAATTATTTTCTCAGTAAACGGTCTACGTCTGAATAAATTCTTACAACGCCACTTATACGTACAGGTGCCCGCAAATGTAATGTTCCTCACATGCGACTCCGGACATGTGGCAACGCGTGATAGTCAAGGTACCCCAACTGGGGAAAGGTGGGGTGGAGGGGGGACAAGCGGGTCCAACAACATATAACATTGACATAGAGGTAAGGCGCCGTTCAAAAATTACGTAACGCTATTTTTGCTAAAACCTGACACCCCCCCACTGTAACGTTCCGTAACTTGTGGGGTGTGGGGTGGGTGAAGTGCTACATAACATCTTAGGTGGTGCTTGATCTAGCGTTACAGAACGTTCCTGGGGGATCTGGGGTGTCAAGTTTAGTAAAAATAGCGTTACATAATTTTGTAATGGACCCTAATTATGAACGATTAATATGATCGTTAACAGCGTTGAACTCCATGTTTACTAGTCTTATACAGTAATAAGGGTCTATTATGATTACTGCAAGTCTATATGAACAGATACCACAATACAACTTTTTATATACTAGTGAATTTAAACCAAAAATAGACATTACACAACCATCCTCCACACTCCCTCATTCCCCTTACCTACCCACCAGGCTCGCATATATTAAATCATTATGTAACAATACTAATAAAGTTGTTTGTAGAGTCTGTGCAGCTTTAAACCTTTACTAACTTACGAATCTACACGATTATATATACATATATTGACACAGAGCGAGAAAAAAATTGAGGCAGTGTGAGAGAGCGAGGTAGAGGGGCAGAGAGAGAGTTAGTGGGAAATGGCTTATCGATTGTTATACAAAGGACTTGTTAACAGTTTAGATCTGAATAACAGTAACTGATTATCAAAATCACATAAGAATAACCCATAGTTATAACTTACTAGCATAAGCATATTTATATAGACTTATAAATTCATACAATATTATACTAATGTTTGTAAAATGACTTTGATGGGCCAAACCGTGGTGTTGACATGGTTACTTGCTGTCGCCGTCCAGGAGAGACTGCATATGGGCGCGTCAGTGGCAACCGTAAGGTGACGGTTGCATGAAGCAGGATATTACCACCGGTTTGTGGCTGATGCCTATTATATTAATAGTGTTTTCCAGATTGTATTTGTAAAAGGGTGATCCAGAGAAATGGGACCCAAAAGAAACCCCTGTAACTCTTAAAGTATAAGTCCTTTTATAAAATCATACGCATCATTCGAAAGAGAATAGTTACAAGTTTGTACAGGATTGTATAGGTTTTGACAATACAAGACAAGATAAGATACAAAACAAAATAAAAGTGTTAGTTAAAACTAACCCTTCAAGATGACTGCATGGACTGTGGAACAGCTGCGTTTCATAACAGCAATATTATGAGCATGGAAGAAGTGTAGTTTCAGCTCAAAGATCTTTCAAGACAAATTTTCAGATGTCAAAATCACCTTCTAAGAAAGTAATCCGTCGGTGTGTCAGAAATTTTACCCTAACTGACAGCATTGGAAAAAGAAAAACAACTGGAAGAGTGCGCACAGCAAGGATAGACGAGATCATTAACAGAACTCATGAAATTGTACAAGATAATCCTAACATAAGCATCAGACGTGCTTCTCAGCTGTTAGGAGTTGGATATGGAACAACACCGTATATTCAAGCAAAATTTAATGCTCTTTCCATATAAAATTCAAACAGTGCAACAACTAAACGATGGAGATTTCGCACGAAGACGACAATTCTGTCAATGGATCCAACAGAAGGTAAATGACACCACCAATTTCTGACACACCGACGGATTACTTTCTTAGAAGGAGATTTTGATATCTGAAAATTTGTCTTGAAAGATCTTTGAGCTGAAACTACACTTCTTCCATGCTCATAATATTGTTCAGTTATGAAACGCAGCTGTTCCACAGTCCATGCAGTCATCTTGAAGGGTTAGTTTTAACTAACACTTTTATTTTGTTTTGTATCTTATCTTGTCTTGTATTGTCAAAACCTATACAATCCTGTACAAACTTGTAACTATCCTCTTTCGAATGATGCGTATGATTTTATAAAAGGACTTATATTTTAAGAGTTACAGGGGTTTCTTTTGGGTCCCATTTCTCTGGATCACCCTTTATTATTATTGTGAATAATCACGATGGACAGATAAACCCATTAATGTTTTTCAGATTTCCTCTTGCATTATCAATGTGGAGATATTATTAGATCTTAACAAGGAATATATATATATATATATATATATATATATATATATATATACAGGGTGTTTGAAAACTTTCTGTACAAATTGTAATGAGGGATAGGCAACACCAAGACAAACCCTTTTCGTCTATAAGTGTATGTCCGCTGACGTCACCATTCGGCGCGAGAGGGCGCCGCTGCAATTGGCTAAAAGGTGAAGTGGGCTAGACTCGCGCTTGCCGCGGGCATTCTTAAATCGGACGTAGTACGCGTAACATGGAGCGCTTCACGACTGCTGAGATGGCTGACATGCATATGGTGTATGGGGCTGCCAATGGAAACGGAAGAGCTGCTGTGAGGTTGTACCGACAGCGCTTCCCAAACAGACGTGTGTCAAACCACCAAACGTTTGCGTATTTGTATCGGCGACTGCGAGAAACTGGAACATCCCATGCAAACATGCATGACACTGGTCGGGAGAGAATCGTGCGCACTCCTGACATGGAAGAAGAAATCCTACGGCGATTTGAGGACAATCCAAGCCCAAGCACGCGAGGTGTTGCACGTATCCTCGGTGTGAACCACGACCTGGTCTGGAGAGTGTTGCACGACCAGCAGTTACATCCGTTTCATCGTCAGAGAGTCAAGGCATTACAACCTCGGGATTACCCTCTTCGTGTGGAATTCGCACGCTGGTTTCTGCAGCAGACAGCGGTGCAGCCTAATTTTCCTGCTTATGTGCTGTTCTCAGATGAGGCCTGTTTCACACGTGAGGGTGTGTTTAACATGCACAATTCTCACGTGTGGGCGCACGCAAATCCACATGCTACACGGGTGCATGCTCATCAAGAACGGTTCGCCGTCAATGTTTGGGCGGGTATCGTCCATGGCAAGTTGATTGGGCCGTACCTGCTGCCTGCCCGACTCGACGGGCGGGTTTATCAGATATTTCTTGAAGAAACGTTGCCGGAACTGCTGGAAGATGTTCCCGTGGCTATTCGTAGACGAATGTGGTTTCAACACGACGGGGCCCCAGCACACTCCAGCAACGATGTGCGGGATTATCTGAACGCCACTTTTGGGGACCGATGGATAGGCCGGGGTGGGCCCGTAGCCTGGCCACCGAGATCGCCCGACTTAACATGCCTCGATTTCTTCCTGTGGGGACACATGAAGAACCTCGTGTACGAGACTCCCATTTACTCAGAAGAAGACCTCGTAGCAAGAATCGCTGTCGCCGCTGGAACTATTCCCGAAATGCCGGGAATCTTTCGACGTGTACGTCGGTCAATGCTTCGACGCTGTCGGGCATACATTGATGCTACCGGTCGCAACTTTCAGCACCTTCTTTAAATAAACATGTTACGCGTACTACGTCCGATTTAAGAATGCCCGCGGCAAGCGCGAGTCTAGCCCACTTCACCTTTTAGCCAATTGCAGCGGCGCCCTCTCGCGCCGAATGGTGACGTCAGCGGACATACACTTATAGACGAAAAGGGTTTGTCTTGGTGTTGCCTATCCCCCATTACAATTTGTACAGAAAGTTTTCAAACACCCTGTATATATACACACAATAAAACACCAATTCTTTATCACAACAAACATTCAATGGTTGACAATTTTTTACTAAATAGTTTATCATACAAAATGCTCACAATTTGCTATAGATTAACATGAATGGTACAGCTATACCCAGTTCATAGTTAGTATTTGGTCTATCCCCCATTATTGACTATTACATCTTGTAATCTGTGTGGCATAGATGCAACGTGGTTATGTATGATGTGTGGGGTTCCTTCGGAACATCTCCCACTCAGCCATAGTGTGATCCAGCAGCTGGCGGCTGGTCCGCTCCTGCCCAGGCTCCCACGAGTTCACCACATTCCCCGATACGTTTTCAATGGGGTTGAGGTAACACTCCTTACTAGGCCAGTCCAGTAGTTCTAGATTTCGCTGCTCTTCGAACCGCCTTCTAACAATCCTGGCGGTGTGGATGGGAGAGTTGTCCTGCAAATGGATTTTAAATATTAAAAGTAGAATTATATCTCATCCATACGCTTCATCAGTAACTCACCATTCGGGAGAGGTTTTAACCCCTATGTATTAGGGGTTTCTCTCAGTTAAATGTAATTGCGCGCCGTTATGCAAATAATACAGTCTGCAGTTATCCAGAATAAAATCCTAGTGTTGTCATAGTACTGAAAAAGTTAAAGAACAATTTTATGACCATTATTCGTCCCATGTAACTGTGGAAACCAGACATACAAATGCGTGTAATACATAAATCTTATTCTAGTAACAGTATAATATTCTATAACACAAATACTACATACCTGCATAAAGATAATCTGTTCAGGATAGGGCATGCATGCGTGCGTACAGAAGGCAGCATCACCTCCTTCACGATATCTATATATTGATCTGCCGTAAACCTCCCGTGGATCTCAGTCAGCTCCCCTAGTCCTTGCAGATGCATCCATCCCCACACATTCGCCGTCACGTGCCCATTTCGTTAATATTTTGGCGGGCATATCTCGTGTTGTCCTGTCGCCGACATCGAAGACGGCAGTGAGTTGTAGACTCAAACGTCTTCTCGTCAGAGAAGATAACTCTGCTCCAGTATGCGAGATCATCATTTATATGCTGGCAAGCAAAGGAGACCCTGGCCTGACGATTTCGTTCCTCGATCGTCTCTTTTTTGGCAGGAGTACGGTGATGATATCGTGCTTCGTGCAACCGTCTCCTTACGGTGTCCACTGACACGCCCATATGTAGTGTCTCCTGGATGGTGACTGCGTTGTTGATAGGATCGTTCTGCATTTCGTTGATTATTTTCCTGTCTTCTTCTCGGGTGGTCTTTCTTGGTGCCCCACACTTAGGACAATCTAGTAGATTCCCAGTCTCTTGCCACCTCTGCACCAAGCGTCGAACAGTAGGCTTCGAAATTTCCAGTTCCATGGCTATGTCAGCTACAGAGAGGCCTGCTTCCCGCATACCAAATATCCGGTCTCGCTGTACAATTTTATCTTGAGTTGGATTCATTTTCAGAGTCGGTGTTCGTCATACGATGTAGAAATATGGTATGAGTATAGATCATGCCAGTAACCATGTCAACACCTCGGTTTGGCCCATCAACGTCATTTCACAAACATTAGTATAATATTGTATGAGTTTATAAGTATATATACTGCAAACCAGGTTAATTTCGCGGCAGCAAATTTTCGTTTTTTCATATCCTTGAACGAGTTCGCTGCATCATAATTTGGCAGTCAACAGTTGCTAGTTATAATTTTACAGATTAAAATGACGTCATGAATGACGACATTTATTCTGGACTGTGATGTTCGAGGTTGAGGTCGTATATCAAGGCAAGTTTTACCTCTTGGTATGCGGATAAAGTTTCAGCAACACTCAACGTAAATGAATCTCTCGGTAAGATAAATTTGAAGCTCTCCACACTGAAACCTATTCATGCTAAATAGATTGTCTCTGCATGGGATAACCTACACAAAATGACTGAGGGAGACCATTCGGAAGGGTTGGGAAATTAGAGGCATTCATGACAGTTTTGTTATACAGTAATAATACAGTATAATTTAAAATGTTTTTACAGCTTTCACTTTACAATGTTTTATTACAATATACTGAATTTATTTTTCAAATAAAGTATTTTAATGATGTAAGTTTTATTTTCTTACTATCTTCCAAAGATTAGTTTAAATTGTCAAATTTTCGCCTGCTAGATATTTTTGCGTAAACTATAGCCTACGCGAAAAACGCGAAAATTTCCTGCAGACGACATTTCGCATTCACTAATATATGAAAAGTTCAATTGTAGTAGCTGTTCATATAGATTTGCAGTAATCGTAATGGAACCCTATTACTGTATAAGACTAGTAAACTACATGGACTTCAACGCTGTTCACGATCATATTAATTGTTTATCTTTATGAACACAGACATTCATTATAATGACCTGTATGTCATTGACTGCACATTCAATTGTCCTTTAGATATATATGTCTGTGTTATATGTTGTTGTTCCTCCTCCACCTCATCTTCCCCCAGTTGGGGTACCTTAACTAACACTGCGGCGTTGCCACATGTACGGAGTTGCCTGTGAAGCAAGGAACATTACAAATGCGGGCAACTGTACATGTAATGTTGTTGTGGCACCCCGTCTTCCTTGTAACTCTACACTATTTCATATATATATATATATATATATATATATATAACCAACAAAATCACAGGGAAAAGGAAAAGGAAACAGGAAGTCCGAGCGCTTTCGTGATATATTCACATCTTCAGGGACAAGAAAGAAATAGACAGAATTTACAAAGTAAATGCGTTAAATACACAAGCGAAAAAATTCCCCAGAGGCAACTCAATTTGAAAAACAATAAAACAATCTCAAAAATTTTTTTTAGCCCAATAGATAACTTAATCTAAAGGCTACTAAATTATTGAATACATAAAAACTATATAAAAGAAATTAGACAATTAACATGTACACAAAAAATGATAGCAGTTATTAGAAATAGTATTTAATTAAAACAGGCAATTAAGTGGCAAGAATCTAAGGCAGGGGTCACCAACCTGGGCGGTAGCGCCCACTAGTGGGCTCACATTAAAGGTAATTAAACATTTATTTCATTATTTATTTTATCGATTATGTTGATTTATTCTTTTTGATCTAAGGTGGGCGATAAGCTTTTTTAATTTTCAAAAAATCGTAAACGTGGGCGGTGAACAAAAAAAAGGTTGGTGACCCCTGATCTAAGGAAACAAAAGACATGGTGCAATCGTTGGCACGTGCTCCTTCCAGAATATTTCGTTACCTATTGGGGAAGCGAAAAATTCCCCAATAGGCAACTCAATCTAAAAAGAATCTAAAAATTTTTCCCAATAGATAACCTATTCAAAAGTCTACTAAACTATCGAGTACATAAAGACTATATAAAAGAAATAATGCAATTAAAATGTACACATAAAAATGTTAACAATTATTGAAATAATATTTATTTAATTAAAGCAAACAATTAAGTGGCAAGAATGCGGTCAAAATAATTCACCACCTTTCTAACAATCGATTCACACTCGATTCAGTTATATTTCTACTAACAATAGATTCACTAAAACTTAATTTGCAGGCATTTTTCCAGTCAATGGGATGATTAGTATCTCTTATGTGAATGAAAATTTCGTTAGATTCCTGGCCGGTTCTTACACTATATTCAAGCTGCTTAATACGTAACTCTAGCGTCTTGCCAGTTTGACCAATGTAAAATTTATTACATATTGTGCATGGAATTTTATATACACAACCCTGTTCACTTGAAGGAGATTTTTTAATCAATGAATTCTTAATTACATCTCAATTTCTGAACGCGATATTTATGTACTTTAAAAGTCCTCAGCAGTTTCGGCAGATCAAGGAAATTTTCTTTAAATGGTAATGCTAAGACATTTTTTGTGGTGTAAGGAGTGTTGTTGTTTACCTTGTAGAAGGTTTTCCTTGCCATTTTTAAAGATTTATCTATGCAGTTCTTTGGATATTTTAAATCAAACGCAATTTTATATATTTTACTAATTTCATCGTCAATGAACTCTGGGCTACAAATTCGTAAGCATCTTAGGAATAAAGTAGAAAAAACGTTCGTTTTACGTTAATGTGATGAGCCGAATAATAATGTATATAGGGACAATTATTAGTGGGTTTTCTGTAAATATTGTACTTAAACTTTTTACCGGACCTATATATTAAAACATCTAAAAATGGGGTCGATGAGTCTTTTTTCTATTTCAACTGTAAAACTGATAGAGGGAGTTAAATTATTATGCTTGGGTAAGAATTCATTGAGATTTAAAGTTTCTGGCCAGAGACAAAGAACATCATCTACATATCTAAACCACGGAACTTTAGATTGTTTTATTGTTTTTTAAATTGATTTGCCTATTGAGGAATTTTTTCGCTTGTGTATTTAACTCATTTACTTTGCAAATTCTGCCTATTTCTTTCTTGTCCCTGAAGATGTGAATATATCACGAAAGCGCTCGGACTTCGTGTTTCCTTTTTCCTTTTCCCTGTGGTTCTTTGCTTATATATACACACCTCGGTGCCGTTCCGTGTGTTGGTCTCCCCTCACACGAAAGTCAAGCTGGTGGCCCACCTCTAGGTCTGGCTCGGTGGAGGAGCGAGTTGCTTTCTTGCGCTCTCCATCGCACATAGCGAGGTACACCCGGCTCATCTGGTACCCTCCTGAGCCAGGTATCTAGTCTTCTCTTGAAAACTTCAACTTTGGCCCATGTAACGTCTCTGAGGTCGTTTGGAAGCTGGTTAAAAAGTCTTAGACCCCTAGCAACCAAGCTATTTTCCTTCATTGTTGAAGAGGTCCCTTGTCGGGCCTTTAATTTGGGAACACTACACATCCTGCCTTTCCTATTTTCCAGTGTTGTTTGAATGGTAATTGGGTTTAGTTTGAGGTTTGGTAACAGTTTTTCGATCATTTTCCATATGTAGATTATGGTGTATCTCTCTCTTCTTCTTTCCAGGGAGTACAGATTTAGTTTCCGTAGTCTTTCCCAGTAGTTGAGCTCTTTGCAACCATCAATCTTTGCTGTGAAATGTCTCTGAGTTTCTTCTAGTCTATTAGTTTCTCCCTTTTTATATGGGGACGTGAAGACTGAGCAGTGTTCAAGTTTTGGTATAATCAGTGTTTTTAGCAGGGAATTATTACTGTCCTGTCCCTTCTCTTGAACGTTCCTAGTACCTGTCCCGGGACTCTTTTTGCTTTGTTTATAACTATCTGATTTTGTGTTTCGAATTTCGCATCATCGGTCATTATTACTCCTAGATTGATCGCTTTCGTGCTCCTCTGAATTTCCCGTCTATCTGGAGCATAATATGCAGTCTGTTTAAATTCCTAATTTCTACCATATCTCAAGAGCTGAAATTTTTTGGTGTTAAATGTCATATTGTTGTCTTCTGACTATTTGTATATCTTGTTCGTGTCCCTCTTTCTCTCTCTCTCTCTCTCTCTCTCTCTCCTCTCTTTCTCTCTCTCTTTCTCTCTCTCTCTCTTTCTCTCTCTTTCGTCACTGGCCTCACCGTTCACGAATCGTTGGGCGGGAGTGATCACGGTCTGATTAGGTTCCGTGTGTGCGTCCCTCGGGTGAAGCGTAGTAACTCGAGAGGCAGTAAGCTCGATCTCCGGCGGGCAGACTTTGTTAGCCTCAGGGATAGCGTAAGTCGGATGGGGTTAGAGGGCGGCGGCGATGTTGAGCGAGCGGGGAGTGCATTCCGGCACGAGTTTATGGTGCTGCAGTCTGCTGCCACACCCTCAAAACCGGTCACCCCTGCTTCAACGCAGCCTAAGTGGTTCAATCGTGACATCGCTTCGGCTATCCGAAATAGGAAAGTAGCGTATAGGAGGGCGAAGGCCAATCGTTCCCATGAGAACACTGGAGCTTATGTCCGCCTGTGTAGGGAAGTGAAGGCGAAGGTTAGACTAGCGAAACGTAACGAAGAACTACGGGTGGCAAGCCTCTGCAAGGGGAACCCTAAGGAGTTCTTCAGTTATGTTAATAGTAGAAAGCCCATTAGAAGCATAATGACCGAAGCGGCGTTCTGCGGACCTCCGACGCGGACATCGCCAATGTGCTTAATGAGTACTTTGCGGGAGTGTTCACCGGGAAGGACACCCGCATTATCCCCGAGCCAGGCGTGAGGCACGAAGGTGCTGGCCTGGATAGTGTTCGATGTACCGCGACAGTCGTTGCCGATAGAATAGACAAACTAAGCGCGTTTAAGGCTCCTGTGCCAGACCAGTTTCTCCCCAGAGCGTTGCGGGAGGTGCGCAACCAGGTGGCTCCCCACCTGGCTACAGTCTTCAACAAATCGTTGGAGACGGGCCAGGTGCCTGGTGACTGGAGGGAAGCCAACGTGACCCCTATCTTTAAGAAAGGGGATCACGAAAGTCCAGGGAACTATCGTCCCATTAGTCTCACTTCAGTTGTAGGTAAATTACACTGGTCAACAAAGTTTTTGTCACAGAGATATTTTTACTTGAACTATGTGTAACTTTTTACGTTGATTACGAAAATGAAAACAGAATTTTTCTATCACCCGCAGTTTTAGAGTGACACACGAATTTACATTACTTTGGATTTGAGTGAGAATAGGAAGGGGGCGGGGTCTGCCCCTTCCTCTTCCCCTGCTTATAAGTTGCTACACGTCACTGTTGACTTTTATTTGTCAGTTACTCATTTGATTTCACTCAGTGAACATCGTGCATTTTATTCGTGATTTTCCTTAATCATTTTTTGTGTCAGTGCGTTCGTATTGTTTCATGACAAAATGCCACGCAAGTGTGTCAACCATCCAAACTGTTTCTGTTATGTGTGCAGAGAGTTAACACTTAAATTTCAAAGGCGAAATTTCACCCCTCTCGTCAAAAAAGCATACAAACTTTATTTTGGTTGCAAGGTAGGGGATCAGAACAAGACGTGGGCACCTCATATATGCTGTATTACGTGTTTAAGACTTCTGACAGGCTGGCTAAATGGGTCTCGTCAAATGCCATTTGCTGTTCCGATGATATGGAGAGAGCCGAAAGACCATCTAATGGATTGTTATTTCTGTTTAACAAATATACTAGGCATTACTGCAAAATCTAAACATATGGTACAATACCCAAATTTACCATCAGCCATAAGGCCTGTTTCACATAATAAAACATTTGCCAGTACCAAGGCCACCGGAAACGTGGAGTTTAGATGATGAAAATGAAATTGATGCACATTGGTAATGACGAAGCTCAACATGGTTTACTGACGGACGATGTTGATCCAATGTTTGAACCATCTTGTTCATCGACAGAGCCTCACTTAATATCTCAAGCAGACCTGAGCGAGCTTGTCTGTGATCTGAAATTGTCAAAAGATCAATCCGAACTTTTGGCTTCCAGGTTGAAAGGTTGGAATCTTCAAGAAAAAGGCACTAAGATATCTTTTTACCGCAAGCATCAAAGAAATTTTCTACCCTCTCATGAAAACCCTTGGCCATCAACATGATCCAAACGAATGGCGCCTATTTATTGATTCCTCGAAGCTGAGTTTAAAAACTGTGTTACTCCATAATGGAAATAAATACCCTTCAGTTCCAATAGCACATGCCGTACATATGAAGGAATCATACGACAATATGCATCTGCTTGTGAAACATATCCAATATGGTAAATACTCTTGGCATATCTGTGGAGACTTGAAAGTGATTGCACTTCTTCTTGGTTTACAACTGGGTTATACGAAATTCTGTTGTTTCCTCTGTGAAATGGACAGCAGAGCATGGGAAAACCATTACTCAAAGAAACAATGGCCACTTCGACAAGTGTTGATTCCAGGTCATAAAAATCTCACCAGTCCACTTCTGCCTAATCCAAAAAAGTTATTTACCACCACTACATATTAAACTTGGTTTAATGGAAAATTTTGTTAAGGCTTTGGATCAAAATGACAGGGGGGGGGGGAGTCTCTACTTGAAACAGAAATTTCCGAGGATCAGCGAGGTCAAAATCAAAGAAGGGATATTTGTGGTCCCGCAAATTAGAGAAATCATGAGAGACAGCGCGTTTGATGAAACTCTAAGTGAAGTTGAAGGAGCAGCTTTGAGAGCATTTTAAGTAGTGAACACAAATTTCCTTCGAAACTTCAAGGCCGAAAATTAAGAGTTACTTGTTGAAGAACTTCTCAAGGCCTACAAAGACGTGGGGTGCAACATGTCGTTGAAAATTCATTTTCTTGACTCACATCTCGACTTCTTCCCAACAAACTTAGGCGATGTTAGTGATGAGCATGGGGAACGCTTTCATCAACAAATATCCACGATGGAGAAGCGATACCAGGGCAAGTGGAGCCCCAGCATGTTGGATGACTACTGCTGGACATTGTCAAGGGATGGCCCAGAGGCGAAATACAAGCATAAATCATCAGTAGCCACATTTTAGGTGAATTCAATATGCATTTTCTACTTTCATATTGCTATTACGCCTATAAATTAGTACAAATTTCATTTTCGATTCACTCAATATTGGTGGGTGATAGAAACATTTTGAGGCCATTTTTGAACTCAGCGGTAAAAAACCTATAAAATCCACCCATTTTTGTTCATGTGACAAACAAAAAGTTCTTTTTTGTCAGCTAGTGTTATTAGAGGGGATAATAGCCGATAGGATCGTTGACCATTTGGATTCGTACAAGCTGCTTGGGGACTCCCAACATGGGTTTAGACGGCATAGGTCGTGTCTCACCAACTTGCTCGAGTTTTTTCACGTCATGTTGGGTGACTATGATAAGAGTAGGGCGATTGATATACTTTATCTCGACTTTCAGAAAGCCTTTGATAAGGTACCTCACCGCCGGCTAATAGAGAAAGTGCGCGCGCTTGGTATCGGTGGGGAAGTAGGTAGGTGGATTGAAAACTGGCTGAAGAATAGGCGGCAGAGGGTTGTAATTAAAGGGGCCAGTTCGGGTTGGGCCTCGGTCACTAGTGGGGTTCCTCAGGGTTCCGTTTTGAGGCCACTGTTGTTTATTATTTACATAAATGATATAGACGGTGGCATCGTCAGTCGGATCGCCAAATTCGCTGATGACACCAAGCTTGGGGCCAATGTTGGGACGCCCGAAGCGATCGAGGAACTGCGTGCGGACCTAGGTAGGATAGGAGAGTGGTCCGAAAAATGGCAAATGCCGTTTAACTTGGGTAAATGCAAAGTGATGCACATTGGCTATGCCAATCCCAAGTCGGACTACTCGATGTTGGGGAGTAATATCGAAGCGACTGATTTGGAAAAGGACTTGGGTGTGCTAATTAGCAGCGATCTTAAGTTTACGAAACAGTGCGTAGAGGTGGAAAAGAAAGCCCAGAAGCTGTTGGGTTATATCAGGAGGCAATTTCAGTTTCGGAACAAGGAGATTGTGCTCTCTCTGTACAATTACTTGGTTCGGCCGCACCTGGAGTATGCAGTGCAGTTCTGGTCGCCCACCCTCAGGAAAGATATTGAGAGGCTGGAGCGAGTTCAGGCGAGGGCCACAAAGTTAATCCCTTCCGTTAGGCATATGGGCTACAATCGACGGTTACGCGCCCTGAACTTGTTTCCGCTGGAAACTCGGAGGCTGCGCGGTCAACTGCTCGAAGTTTTCAAGCTCTTACGCGGGTTCAACGATGTCGATTTTAGAAGCATGTTTAGTTTAAATGATAACCCAACTCGCAACAATGGTTGGAAGTTGGATTTGAAACGGTTTAGGACAAGTGTGTGTTGGAATTACTTTACATATAAGATCTGTGACACGTGGAACAGGTTACCTTCAGAAGTTGTGAACAGTTCCTCTGTGGATCAGTTTAAGAAAAGGTTAGACCAAATCTTGCACACTATTTGAGTGTATAGAAAATTTTCCCTGACACCCGTTGCCATTGGTACCTCCTCTGTATGGGCCGCAAGGCCTTTTGAGGTACTTCTTTTCCTTGTAACTCCTTGTAACTCTCTCCTCTCTCTCTCTCTCTCTCTCTCTCTCCTCTCTCTCTCTCTCTCTCTCTCTCTCCTCCCCTCTCCGCAGGGGGTATAAAGGTTATGCACATTTCTTCTGGATGTAGTAAACTTTATACTTGGGGTGTGACAGCCCTCCGGTCCCGAGTCGTGGGATTCTAGAGGAACTGGCTGCCAGTTCCTTTAGGTTCTCTCTCTCTTTCGGGAGGGCGGGTGAAGTATTTTGCACAATCCGTCCCGTGGGTTACTAGGACCCCATCCCATCCCTACTCTGTCCTTTTAGCTTACGTTAAGGTTGTTCTCCTCTGACTGCAAAAAAAAAAAAAAAAAAACTTTTAGTATTAAGTCTTTTTCTCTTCTTTTACTATTAGGACCCTACTGCTACCTCATGCGTGGGAAGAGAGGCTTTGGAACCTCTATAAATAACACCATTTAACGCTCGTAGGTTGTGAGAGACTGGGATGGAGGGGTCCCAGGCGTAGGGGCGCGATGAATGGAGTGTGGCTAGTGCCCCGTTAAGCCCATTCCTAACGCGTAATGGCCTGACCAGCCCCCTGCGACCGTTCTTTGGTGACCAATTGATGGTGCTTGGCTGTACTGCTCTGAGGTGAGAGAGCTTTACTGCCCAGCTGGCTGCCAGGCCAGCGTAAAGTCTCGGGCGTAGCCTCTGGGTCTGGTGGGATATCCCTTGAACACTGGATTCTAAGAGTCTGGCCGCTTGTGAGTGACTAGTAAGACTTAGTAAGGGGCTGCATCTCGCTGTCGCTCCTGGCGGAAAATCCGTGACGCCTGCGTCGCGAGTGTTTGTCAGTTGGTAGCTGCGACACGTTTGGGACTGTCCGGCCCTGGGGAGACCTTTGGTCGGTGCGGCAGCAGCGAGAGGTGTAGTCTTCTGGAAGGGATGAACGTCACTTGCAAATAGGTGGATGCGTCTACGCGCGGGAAGAATTCACCCCCCCCCCTTTTTATATACTGGTCAGAACGTTTTTGAGAGTTTTCATTGCTAGAACGCTTTATCTTATTCAGAGTATTCAGAATTGAAAAAAAAAAAAAAAAAAGTTACAATGACTGGACCGCAGAAATTGAAGGCTGAATGTGCGAAGTGTGAAGTGAACCAGTGGGTGACGAACTTCAAAGAAGCTTGCTTCGAGAAGATCAACCACTCCAGCATGTGCCGCTTTTGCGAACTCATGCGGTTTTACGAGAAGCTAGAGGAGAGGGTCCGGCGGCTCGAGTCGTCCAGACCGGCTGTTGGAGGTGCGGCGGTCACTGACGAGGCTGCACTGCCGCCTAACCCGGAGCTCATTCAGGATAGGATAGCTGCCGTGGAAAGGCGGTCCAGCGATGGAATGGACAGATCTCGGGACCGCGGAGAAAGGGTAGAGGTGCAACCGGGGGCCAGGGTCCTAAATCAGTGTCAGGAATCGCCAGCGACCCACGTGGAATGCTTGGAAACGCGGCGTAAGGTGGAGGGCGCAAAGAAGGGGCTGATAGAGAAGGGTGGGAAGGGGTCGATAGAGAAGGGTGGGAAGGGGCCGATGAAGAAAAAGGGTGGGAAGGGGCCTACTGATGGCCCAAAGAAACCGAAGGATGTAGCTACCGGTCGGGGTGGGTCGGGTGGTGTAACTGCGTGTATGGGTGGCGACGGGTTTCGAAAGGTCTCGGGCAAGAAGGCTGCGAAGCCGAAGCCTGAGACCCCAGTTGCCCCTGTCAGGACCTCTAACCGCTTTAGTCTCCTGTGCTCGAAGGAGGAAGACACCGTTTTGATTGGGGACTCGCAGATCAGGGGCCAGGAGAAGTACTTTGCTTCTGCAAACCGGGATGGGAGGAAGGTAAGGTGCTTACCTGGGCGGGGAACGCTCACTTAAGGAAGGAGGTAGAGAAGGTGCGCGTGGCTAGTCGGAGGACTGCGATCGTTGTCCACGCTGGTGGCAACGACCTGTTCCTCAAAGGCGGTAGGGTAGGTCTTTCAGAGGGATCATCACCGAGATCATGTCTCTTGCGGATGATCTAAAACTGAAGACAGACAGGGGAATGTTAATGGGAATTTTACCGCGAATGAATGCCAGTGACCACGCACTCAGTAAGGTCATTGGCATCAACGAGAGGGTGCAAGACTTGTGCGTCCCGCTGGGCGTGAGGTTTATTGACCCCTTCGACGCATTTTCAGGTAGGTGGGACCTTTACCAGAGGATGGTGTCCACCTCAATAACAAGGGTAAAGGTGTGCTAGGCGCGCTGCTCGACCGGCACCTATACAGAATGGTGAGGTCGAGTCCGGGGAGAGATGATGGGCCCCCACCGGGGAGGGATGATGATGAGCCGGTGGCGGACGTACCTTCAACTGAAGGGTGCGTCCAGGTACAGGTGGGTGACCCTCCTCCTACGTTGGAGGGGGCTCAGGCTCCTGCGGAAGTTGCCCCCTCGTTAGTGAGGGCTCTTCAACTCCCGACAGCCCTGGCTGTTCGGGAAACGGGTCGTGCTAGGGGGCGGTCAGAATAGGGGAAGGCTCCCTCCGTGCAATGCTTTTTAATGCTAGGTCGATCAGGAACAAGTTTTGCGAGCTACGGGCGCTCTTAGCATCAGAATACCAGGATATCGTTGCTATCACCGAGTCCTGGATTCATACTGATCGTAGGGACTACGTTGGGGAGTTCGAAATTCCCGGGTATAGAATGTTTCGCAAAGACCGCACCCGTGGGGAGGGGGGGGGGTACTAATATACGTCAGACACGTTGAGTCCGGTTGACTGCCAGTTCCGGTCGGAACGGGAGCTGCTTGGCGTCGATCTGAACGTGGGAGGGACGAACTATAGGTTAATCTTGGTGTACAGACCTCCGCATCTCCTCCTCGAGGAGGATACAGCCCTGTACACCGAACTCAGTAGCCTGCTAGGGGATAGGGTGTGTGTAGTTTTAGGAGACTTCAACTGTCGCGGCATAAAGTGGGAAAACAGGACTGCCGATGCTGAAGGGAGGAGGCTAGTTGACTTTGCTGATGAGAACTTCCTCACTCAGTGGGTCAACGAGCCTACACGAGGCGAAAGCGTTCTAGACTTAGTATTCACGACCGAAGACAACCTCGTCACTGGCCTCACCGTTGACGAATCATTGGGCGGGAGTGATCACGGTCTTATTAGGTTCCGTGTGTGCGTCCCTCGGGTGAAGCGTAGTAACTCGAGAGGCAGTAAGCTCGATCTCCGGCGGGCGAACTTTGTTAGCCTCAGGGATAGCGTAGGAGAGATGGGGTTAGAGGTTGGCGGCGATGTTGAGGGAGTGTGGAGTGCATTCCGGGACGAGTTTATGGTGCTGCAGTCTGCTGCCATACCCTCAAAACCGGTCACCCCTGCTTCAACGCAGCCTAAGTGGTTCAATCGTGACATCGCTTCGGCTATCCGAAATAGGAAAGTAGCGTATAGGAGGGCGAAGGCCAATCGTTCCCACGAGAACACTGAAGCGTATGTCCGCCTGTGTAGGGAAGTGAAGGCGAAGGTTAGGCTAGCGAAACGTAACGAAGAACTACGGGTGGCAAGCCTCTGCAAGGGGAACCCTAAGGATTCTTCAGTTATGTTAATAGTAGAAAGCCCATTAGAAGCATGATAGGTCCGTTAAAGGACGGAAGCGGCGTTCTGCGGACCTCCGACGCGGACATCGCTAATGTGCTTAATGAGTACTTTGCGGGAGTGTTCACCAGGGAGGATACCCGCGTCATCCCCGAGCCAGGCGTGAGGCACGAAGGTGCTGGCCTGGATAGTGTTAGATGTACCGCGACAGTCGTTGCCTAGATAGAATAGACAAACTGAGCGCGTTTAAGGCTCCTGGGCCAGACCAGTTTCTCCCCAGAGTGTTGCGAGAAGTGCGCGACCAGGTGGCTCCCCACCTGGCTACAGTCTTCAACAAATCGTTGGAGATGGGCCAGGTGCCTGGTGACTGGAGGGAAGCCAACGTGACCCCTATCTTTAAGAAAGGGGATCACGAAAGTCCAGGGAACTATCGTCCCATTAGTCTCACTTCAGTTGTAGGTAAATTATTAGAAGGGATAATAGCGGATAGGATCGTTGACCATTTGGATTCCTACAAGCTGCTTGGGGACTCCCAACATGGGTTTAGACGGCATAGGTCGTGTCTCACCAACTTGCTCGAGTTTTTCCACGTCATGTTGAGTGAGTACGATAAGAGTAGGGCGATTGATATACTTTATCTCGACTTTCAGAAAGCCTTTGATAAGGTACCTCACCGCCGGCTAATGGCGAAAGTGCGCGCGCTGGGTATCGGTGGGGAAATAGGTAGGTGGATTGAAAACTGGCTGAGGAATAGGCGGCAGAGGGTGGTAATTAAAGGGGCTAGTTCGGGTTGGGCCTCGGTCACTAGTGGGGTTCCTCAGGGTTCCGTTTTGGGGCCACTGTTGTTTATCATTTACATAAATGATATCGACGGTGGCATCGTCAGTCGGATCGCCAAATTCGCTGATGACACCAAGCTTGGGGCCAATGTTGGGACGCCCGAAGCGATCGAGGAACTGCGTGCGGACCTAGGTAGGATAGGAGAGTGGTCCGAAAAATGGCAAATGCCGTTTAACTTGGGTAAATGCAAAGTGATGCACATTGGCTACGCCAATCCCAAGTCGGACTACTCGATGTTGGGTAGTAATATCGAGGTGACTGATTTAGAAAAGGACTTGGGTGTGCTAATTAGCAGCGACCTTAAGTTTACGAAACAGTGTGTAGAGGTGGAAAAGAAAGCCCAGAAACTATTGGGTTATATCAGGAGGCAATTTCAGTTTCGGAACAAGGAGATTGTGCGCGGTCAACTGATCGAGGTTTTCAAGCTCTTACGCGGGTTGAACGATGTAGATTTTAGAAGTATGTTTAGTTTAAATGATAACCCAACTCGCAACAATGGTTGGAAGTTGGATTTGAAACGGTTTTGGACTAGTGTGTGTGGGAATTACTTTACGTATAAGATCTGTGACACATGGAACAGGTTACCTTCGGAAGTTGTGAACAGTTCCTCTGTGGATCAGTTCAAGAAAAGGGTAGACGAAATCTTGCACACTATTTGAGTGTGTAAAGACATTTAGGACCTCAGTCTGCAGAAATTTATTTTCCTATAAAATAGTTAATATCTGGAACCAACTTCCCTCAGAGGTTGTTTCCAGTCAAAGTGTAAATGTGTTTAAAAATAGGCTAGACAAAGTACTGAATACTCTCATAGTTCAAGACTAAAACATAAGAAAACTCTGCAGGAGATCGCTTGCACGGTGTCTCTGTGATCAAGCTAAATATAGAGCTATTTATATATTCTCCACTTTCCTGTAAAATTTCCTTGGCTACTTTTCCAGGGTCAAGGTATTTTCTTTAACCTTTTTCCGTACCTGCCTCTGGCAGGGAGGGTGGGGAGAGAGCCTTCTACTTTTCTATCCAGTTTTCTACTACTGCTAGGATAGTTGAAAGAAAAGTAAACTTTTACAAAATTTTCCCTGGCACCCGTTGCCATTGGTACCTCCTCGGTATGGGCCGCAAGGCCTTTTGAGGTACTTCTTTTCCTTGTAACTCCTTGTAACTCTCCCTCCTCTCTCTCTCCCTCCCTCCTCTCTCTCCCTCCCTCCTCTCTCCCCCTCCTCTCTCTCTCTCTCTCCTCCGCAGGGGGTATAAAGGTTATGCACATTTCTTCTGGATGTTGTAAACTTTATACTTGGGGTGTGACAGCCCTCCGGTCCCGAGTCGTGGGATTCTAGAGAAATTGGCTGCCAGTTCCTTTAGGTTCTCTCTCTCTTTCGGGAGGGCGGGTAAAGTATGTTGTACAATCCTGTCCCTGCTACCTCATGCGTGGGAAGAGAGGCTTTGGAACCTCTATAAATAACACCATTTAACGCTCGTAGGTTGTGAGAGACTGGGATGGAGGGGTCCCAGGCGTAGGGGCGCGATTAATGGAGTGTGGCTAGTGCCCCGTTAAGCCCATTCCTAACGCGTAATGGCCTGACCAGCCCCCTGCGACCGTTCTTTGGTGACCAATTGATGGTGCTTGGCTGTGCTGCTCTGAGGTGAGAGAGCTTTACTGCCCAGCTGGCTGCCAGGCCAGCGTAAAGTCTCGGGCGTAGCCTCTGGGTCTGGTGGGATATCCCTTGAACACTGGATTCTAAGAGTCTGGCCGCTTGTGAGTGACTAGCATGACTTAGTAAGGGGCTGCATCTCGCTGTCGCTCCTGGCGGCGGGAAATCCGTGGCGCCTGCGTCGCGAGTGTTTGTCAGTTGGTAACTGCGACACGTTTGGGACTGTCCGGCCCTGGGGAGACCTTTGGTCGGTGCGGCAGCAGCGAGAGGGGTACTCTTCTGGAAGGGATGAACGTCACTTGCAAATAGGTGGATGCGTCTACGCGCGGGATGAATTCCCCCCCCCCCCTCCTTCTTTATATACTGGTCAGAACGTTTTTGATAGTTTTCATTGCCAGAACGCTTTATCTTATTCAGAGTATTCAGAATTTAAAAAAAACAAAAACAAAAGTTACAGTGACTGGACCGCAGAAACTGAAGGCTGAACGTGCGAGGTGTGAAATAAACCAGTGGGTGACGAACTTCAAAGAAGCCTGCTTCGCGAAGATCAACCACTCCAGCATGTGCCGCTTTTGCGAACTCATGCGGTTTTACGAGAAGCTAGAGTAGAGGGTCCGGCGGCTCGAGTCGTCCAGACCGGCTGTTGGAGGTGCGGCGGTCACTGATGCGGCTGCGCCCTCCACCCCGGAGCTCATTGATAGAATAGCTGCCATGGAAAGGCGGTCCAGCGATGGACTGGACAGGGCTCGGAACCGCGGAGAAAGGGTAGAGGTGCAACCGGGGTCTAGGGCACAAAATCAGTGTGAAGAATCGCCAGCGACCCACGTGGAATGCACGGAACCGCGGCGCAAAGTGGAGGGCGTAAAGAAGGGGCTGATAGAGAAGGATGGGAAGTGGTTGATAGAGAAAGGTGGGAAGGGGCCGTTAAGAAAAAGGGTGGGAAGGGGCCTACTGATGGCCCAAAGAAACCGAAGGATGTAGCTACCGGTCGGGCAAGAAGGCTGCGAAGCCGAAGCCTGAGACCCAAGTTGCCCCTGTCAGGACCTCCAACCGCTTTAGTCTCCTGTGCTCGAAGGAGGAAGACACCGTTTTGATTGGGGACACGCAGATCAGGGGCCAGGAGAAGTACTTTGCTTCTGCAAACCGGGACGGGAGGAAGGTAAGGTGCTTACCTGGGCGGGGAACGGCGCATTTAAGGAAGGAGGTAGAGAAGGCGCACGTGGCTAGTCGGAGGACTGCGATCGTTGTCCAGGCTGGTGGCAACGACCTGTGCCTCAAAGGCGGTAGGGTAGGTCTTACAGAAGGGATCATCACCGAGATCATGTCTCTTGCGGATGATCTAAAACTGAAGAGAGAGAGGGGAATGTTAATGGGTATTTTACCGCGAATGAATGCCAGTGACCACGCGCTCAGTAAGGTCATTGGCATCAACGAGAGGGTGAGGTCGAGTCCGGGGAGAGATGATGGGCCCCCACTGGGGAGAGATGATGATGAGCCGGTGGCGGACGTACCTTCAACTGAAGGGTGCGTTCAGGTACAGGTGGGTGACCCTCCTTCCACGTTGGAGGGGGCTCAGGCTCCTGCGGAAGTCGCCCCCTCGTTAGTAAGGGCTCTTCAACTCCCGACAGCCCTGGCTGTTCGGGAAACGGGTCGTGCTAGGGGGCGGTCAGAATAGGGAAGGCTCCCTCCGTGCAATGCTTTTTAATGCTAGGTCGATTAGGAACAAGTTTTACGAGCTGCGGGCGCTCTTAGTATCAGAATACCAGGATATCGTTGCTATCACCGAGTCCGGGATTCATACTGATCGTAGGGACTACGTTGGGGAGTTCGAAATTCACGGGTATAGAATGTTTCGCAAAGACCGCACACGTAGGGAGGGGGATGGGGTACTAATGTACGTGAGGGACACGTTGAGTCCGGTTGACTGCCAGTTCCGGTCGGAACGGGAGCTGCTTGGCGTCGATCTGAACGTGGGAGTGACGAACTATAGGTTAATCTTGGTGTACAGACCTCCGCATCTCCTCCTCGAGGAGGATACAGCACTGTACACCAAACTCAGTAGCCTGCTAGGGGATAGGGTGTGTGTAGTTTTAGGAGACTTCAACTGTCGCGGCATAAAGTGGGAAGATAGGATTGCTCATGCTGAAGGGAGGAGGCTAGTTGACTTTGCTGATGAGAACTTCCTCATTCAGTGGGTCAATGAGCCTACACTAGGCGAAAGCGTTCTAGACTTAGTATTCACGACCGAAGACAACCTCGTCACTGGCCTCACCGTTGACGAATCGTTGGGCGGGAGTGATCACGGTCTGATTAGGCTCCGTGTGTGCGTCCCTCGGGTGAAGCGTAGTAACTCGAGAGGCAGTAAGCTCGATCTCCGGCGGGCGGACTTTGTTAGCCACAGGGATAGCGTAGGTGAGATGGGGTTAGAGGTCGATGCTATGTTGAGGGAGTGTGGAGTGCATTCCGGGGCGAGTTTATGGTGCTGCAGTCTGCTGCCATACCCTCAAAACCGTTCACCCCTGCTTCAACGCAGCCTAAGTGGTTCAATCGTGACATCGCTTCGGCTATCCGAAATAGGAAAGTAGCGTATAGGAGGGCGAAGGCCAATCGTTCCCATGAGAACACTGAAGCGTATGTCCGCCTGTGTAGGGAAGTGAAGGCGAAGGTTAGACTAGCGAAACGTAACGAAGAACTACGGTTGGCAAGCCTCTGCAAGGGGAACCCTAAGGAGTTCTTCAGTTATGTTAATAGTAGAAAGGCCATTAGAAGCATGGACCGAAGCAGCGTTCTGCGGACCTCCGACGCGGACATCGCCAATGTGCTTAATGAGTACTTTGCGGAAGTGTTCACCAGGGAGGACACCCGCATCATCCCTGACTGAGCCAGGCGTGAGGCACGAAGGTGCTGGCCTGGATAGTGTTCGATGTACCGCGACAGTCGTTGCCGATAGAATAGACAAACTGAGCGCGTTTAAGGCTCCAGAGCCAGACCAGTTTCTCCCCAGAGTGTTGCGGGAGGTGCGCGACCAGGTGGCTCCCCACCTGGCTACAGTCTTCAACAAATCGTTGGAGACGGGCCAGGTGCCTGGTGACTGGAGGGAAGCCAACGTGACCCTTATCTTTAAGAAAGGGGATCACGAAAGTCCAGGGAACTATCATCCCTTTAGTCTCACTTCAGTTGTAGGTAAATTATTAGAAGGGATAATAGCGGATAGGATCGTTGACCATTTGAATTCCTACAAGCTGCTTCGGGACTCCCAACATGGGTTAAGACGGCATAGGTCGTGTCTCACCAACTTGCTCGAGTTTTTCCACGTCATGTTGAGTGAGTACGATAAGATTAGGGCGAGTGATATACTTTATCTCGACTTTCAAAAAGCCTTTGATAAGGTACCTCACTGCCGGCTAATGGCGAAAGTGCGCGCGCTGGGTATCGTTGGGGAAGTAGGTAGGTGGATTGAAAACTGGCTGAAGAACAGGCGGCAGAGGGTTGTAATTAATGGGGCTAGTTCGGGTTGGGCCTCGGTCACTAGCGGGGTTCCTCAGGGTTCCGTTTTGGGGCCACTGTTGTTTATCATTTACATAAATGATATAGACGGTGGCATCGTCAGTCGGATCGCCAAATTCGCTGATGACACCAAGCTTGGGGCCAATGTTGGGACGCCGGAGGCGATCGAGCAACTGCGTGCGGACTTAGGTAGGATAGGAGAGTGCTCCGAAAAATGGCAAATACCGGTTAACTTGGGTAAATGCAAGGTGATGCACATTGGCTACGCCAATCCCAAGTCGGACTACACGATGTTGGGGAGTAACATCGAGGTGACTGATTTGGAAAAGGACTTGGGTGTGCTAATTAGCAGCGACCTTAAGTTTACGAAACAGTGCGTAGAGGTGGAAAAGAAAGCCCAGAAGCTGTTGGGTTATATCAGGAGGCAATTTCAGTTTCGGAACAAGGAGATTGTGCTCTGTCTGTACAATTCCCTGGTTCGGCCGCACCTGGAGTATGCAGTGCAGTTCTGGTCGCCCACCCTCAGGAAAGATATTGAGAGGCTGGAACGAGTTCAGGCGAGGGCCACAAAGTTAATCCCTTCCGTTAGGCATATGGGCTACAATCGACGGTTACGCTCCCTGAACTTGTTTTCGCTGGAATCTCGGAGGCTGCACGGTCAACTGATCGAGGTTTTCAAGCTCTTACGCGGGTTCAACGATGTCGATTTTAGAAGCATGTTTAGTTTAAATGATAACCCAACTCGCAACAATGGTTGGAAGTTGGATTTGAAACGGTTTAGGACTAGTGTGTGTGGGAATTACTTTACGTATAAGATCTGTGACATGTGGAACAGGTTACCTTCAGAAGTTGTGAACAGTTCCTCTGTGGATCAGTTCAAGAAAAGGTTAGACCAATTCTTGCACACTATTTGAGGGTGTATAAAATTTTCCCTGCCACTCGTTGCCATTGGTACCTCCTCGGTATGGGCCGCAAGGCCTTTTGAGGTACTTCTTTTCCTTGTAACTCCTTGTAACTCTGCAAGGCCTCCACTTCATTTACATCGCTGATTTTTCTGTTGATCTTTGTATCGTCCACAAAGGATGTTACTATACTGTTGCTGTTTACTCCACTGTCTATATCTGTTAGCATGATAATGAACAGGAGTGGGGCCAGTACTGTACCTTGTGGTAGTGAGCTGCGTACTTCCGATTCTGATGATGATATATCTTGAATTTTGACGACTTGTAGACATTCTCTGAGGAAGTTTTAAATCCATTTTTCCACTTTGTCTGTTATTCCCATATATTTTATTTTATGTGCTATTATACCATGATCACATTTGTCGAAAGCATGAGCAAAATCCGTGTATATGACGTCGTAGATGTCATTGCCTTCAAGTACATTTAGGATATTGTTGTAGTGCTCTATAAGTTGTGATAGGCATGATCCCCCTGATCGAAATCCGTGTTGATTTTCGTTGAATCTTTCCAGTGTCTCCATGTAATCGTAAATTTTCTCTCTAACTATTCTTTCAAATACTTTGGTGAGGTGGGACGTCAATGACACTGATCTATAGTTCTTTGCTTGAGAACTGTCCCCTCCTTTATATACAGGGACAATGTTTGCTCTTTTCAAGATGCTCAGTATTTCCCCAGTGTCTAGGGATCTTCTCCATATCCAGTACAAATGTGTAGCTATTTCATTTTTACAGTTTTTAATCAATAATGCATTCCAATTGTCCGGACCTGCAGCTGAATGTGGTTTTATTTGTCCTATAGCTCTCGCTATATCTTCTAAGGTAAAATTGAAGTCTCTTATACACTCTCCTTGCAATTTCTCTTCAAAGAATGCATCTACAGTATGTTAGGTATCGCTTTGTCAGTTTTTGGGGTACTGAAAACTGATTTATACTGGGCTCTCAATGGTTCAGATATTTCTTTTAGATCGTCTGTTAGTTCATTATTTCTCTTCCTCAAGGGCCCAATAGCGGCGCGCGTTTTTGTTTTCCTTTTCGCATCGCTATAAAAGTATTTTGGATTTTCCTTTATTGCTTCTACCGCCTTTTCCTCTTCCCTCTCTGTATGGTCCTTTATTAGGGTTTGTATTTCCCTATCGATACTCTCCAGTTTTTCTTGTATTACTTTCCTGGCATTATCTCTGCAGTTGGCTAACTTCGCCTCTACTCTCTTTCTTTTGCGGAATATTCTTCTCTTTTACCTCTCTAGCCAGCTCCTCTTTCCTTTTGGCTGTGATTTCGGAGCATATTTTTCTAAAATTCTCCGCGTCTTTTCTTCCAAGGTTGTTAGCATTTCTTCAGTTGTTTTATTCTCTAAAACTGTTCTCCACTCTATTTGGGCCATGGAGTTTAAGTTAAAGGTCCCAAATTTGCTTCTTTCCTCAATATGTGTATTGTCTTCTCATGTTGTCGTCATATTTGTTGATATCTCGATTAAGTTGTGGCCTGAGATAATTGTTGGGGCTATTTTTATATCAGCAATCAAGTTCGTGCTATTCGTGAATACCAGATCTAGGCAGCTATTTTTTCTGCTCTTTTCTGTTATCTCCTGTGTCAGCATAAACTCATTTGTGAGAGTCATCAACATTTTTGCTTGCTCCTGGTCTTCTCTTGTGTCCCCCTTGTCCTGGTATATATATATATATATATATATATATATATATATATATATATATCAAAGTTTTTCTTTATCCCTTCTTCTTAGCCACAGACACCATCGACGGCTGAAACAAGTGCATGAGAACCGCCTGCACGGAGAAGACGACGGAACTAAGAGATCGAGGACAGCTGCTTAGGCCTGCTTAAAGCCCCCATCCTTTGAAACTTCGAGCAGCGGACGAAGAACAGAAGGATTGACGTTTCTTTTCCGGAGAAGGAACCTGAAACTGGACGTAATAGGTGAGCGACCTTGGGAGCATGAAGTGACCATCCCCCCAAAAGTCCTCCCGAAGGAATCCTCGAGTAACCGAGCCGGACGATTCCGCCAAACGACGAAGCTTTTTAGCCCACTTCTGACACCACTTGTAATAACCAGCTCTCTCCGTGGTTCAGGCAAGGTCAGGATGTTACTAGAGAGAGAGTTATTACTTTAGCACTCCTGGATGCAGAAATAGTTTACTCTTCGTATTCCCACAATCGAGGAGTACTGTGTGGGCCCGTGTTTTTCTTTTATCCTAGTTATCAAAGTCCAAAGAGTAGAAAATAAACACAACGGCTTACACGATTTTTAATTTGAATGTAGGCGAGATAAATATAATGGATTAGCATGAATCAAATGTTTCTTTTGTACAGACCAGAGGTTTAATAATAATAATAAAAATAATACAAGTTTCATAATGATAAAATGTTACTTTATCTTCATTGTAAGATATGAAATAAGTGAGACCCCTTCTAAGACGCCCTCTCGTCCGTTCTGAGTCCCCAATCTATTGAGTGAGGATCCCATCATACAGTGGACCGATACAGGCGAGGTCATTGTTGAAGGAACAAGGGTACAAGGATCCAATATCGTTGATATTGTTCATGATCTGGTGAGAAAGTGGGACAGACCCTCACCAACAGGATGGAAGCATATTAAATCAAGACTACAACAAATAAATGTCCCCAAAACATTGATAGGTAATCTAAATAGGTTAAAACACTTGGATCAAGTCTCCCATGTATCACAACTGAGTTACACCATCGCCCCCAGCAGTAGCAGTGTCTCTGAAGAGGAGAAAGAAGAGAACAAACGGCCAGCCTTATCCACGTGCCTCTAAAATACGCAAATGGCTAACATATTAAGTAAACACTATTATGACATTTCTAGCCCCGCCTCCTATGGTGGCATTAATAGACTGTACAGAGGTGTTTACGGTGTAAGGAAAAAAGATGTTGAGAGATTTTTGCGGGAACAGGATGCTTATACACTTCATAAACCGGTGAGAAAAAGGTATAAAACGGCCAAGACAACAGCTGCATCGATTGACTCTATTTGGCAGGCTGATTTAACAGACATGCAAAGATATTCAGTGTATAACGACGGTTACCGCTACATCCTATTCATAATAGACGTATTCTCTAGATATCTGTGGCTAATTCCCCTGAAAAATAAGTCGCCTGAAACAGTTAATAAAGCGACCAAAACGTTGATGTTGAAAGAAAACAGGATTCCTGGCTATTTTTGTACGGATATGGGGAAAGAATTTATAGGACGCGATTTTCAGAACATGCTGTCAGAGTTTAATATCAGCTATTACCAGTGTTGGGCACTAAAGCGTTAATCCGATAACAGTTAATTAACGAAGTTAACTTTTTTTAACGGACTATTAACGGAAGTTAATTTCCATTTATCGTTATCACGGAAGATCACCGCTCCGGGAATGAATTCAAACCGCCATAACTTCAGTCTGCCAATTCCGTCCTCTGCCGCAGTGGAACGGCTCTTCTCTCTCGGCAAGGACATCCTGAGGCCCAAGAGGTCAAGACTAGCAGTTGGGCCTAACTTTGAGAAGTTGGTCTTTCTGAAGGGCAACCAGCACATTGTGTCATAGTCTTTAATAAATGTGCCTAAAATTTAATTTTACCTTTCAGTTCCCGCCATAATAATTCTCTGGTAAATTAAAATTTAGTTAATGGTTAGTGGTTACAAGGGTTTCAAAACATGTAATCAGTACATTTTTTATTAAAAATAAAAAAAAAGTTATTAAGCAAAAAAGTTGCAAAACTTGATAAAAATACAGTTAAATACCTATTTATTGTTGGATTTTGCATAAATAAACATTTTCTATGGGTTTTAAAGCTTTTTTCCTTGATTTTTTTAAATGTTAGTAAAGAAATAGTTATCGTTAACGGATTATCGTTAACTTCCGTTAGCTTTGTAGTAAAATTATCGGATTATCGTTATCGGAGTTAAAAATTGGGGTTAACGGATTATCGTTATCGAAGTTAACTTTTTGGTTAACGGTGCCCACCACTGGCTATTACACTACCAATTCTATACATGAAGCCTCTTTAGCTGAAAGAGTTCAACGTACCATAACGGAACGCATGCACCGCTATTTTACACATATAAACACTTACAGATATATAAACATTCTCGGTTCACGGGCTTCATCCTACAACCGCTCACATCACCGTACGATTGGCACAACGCCTAACGAAGTTTTAGAAAGAGGCACGCGTCCAGAGGTGAGAAGAGATGGAGCGCCACCACCACACTCTGCGCGTTTCAAAATTAATGATTATGTAAGGCTGTCGCGTTCGGGGACTAAATTCGCGAAGGGATTTGAGCAAGGATGGACACATGAGATTTTTAAAGTTAGGGCTATGAGGCCTAAAGGTGAGATAATGATGTATTACATTGAAGATTTGAGTGGGGAAGAGATCTCAGGAGACTTTTACCGCGAGGAGTTGCAAAAAGTGGCATTTAATTTAGGAAAAAATGTGTTTAAAATCGAGAAAATTATAGGAAGCAAAGGCTCAGGAAAGAGAAAAATGTATCTGGTGAAATGGCTGGGTTACTAGGGTGTGTCAGTTTTGGGGGTGAAATGACTAAATTGAAAATCATGTGATTTGGTAGCAATTTAATGTAATCATTTAACATACAAAATAATATCCTTGCTTCAAAAACAATAAAAAATAACTCCTACCTACATCAATTTTAATTAAAAAATTCCATTTTTCCGTAAATTTGTAACAAAATAACAAATGTGCGCTAACATCCTATCAACATTTAAAGTGGCAATAAGATATCATTCAGAGTCTTTATTTGAAAGTAACCAATGCAGTCATGTCCTTTTTGCTGCGGTTCCTTGACATCAGCATTCGGCTTGCTACTTGCGCTTTGATGTAGCCTTCTCGCCTCTCGTGACTGTAAACTTGACTAGCTGCTTCTGTGACCATTTTCACACATCTCTCCACACTCTGAATGTGAGAAGGCCACTTTGGCACTTGCATTGGGGCCTCTTTAAGTTGTGTTAAATCTTTGTTTGTTATACATGTTGTCAGTGGTGGCTCCAAAACTTCCGAACTCAAGTTAACTAATTCTGACAATTTTGTGGCATTGACGTTTATCGGAGGTACCTTCCTTGTCTGAACAGAGCAGTCTCCCAGCTGGTCATCATCTAGTGATGTTCCTCTAAGCTTTAGAATGATTTCCACAGCCTCAGTTTGCTCTTTGGTACATTGGCTGCAGAGTATTGCTTGCAAAACTGCCTCTGGCCTAGCATACCAAGTGGACCTTCTCATCACATGTAACACGATGTCCACCACTACTTTCCTTTGGGTTCTCAGTAGCTGTAATTGAAACAAGATGTGGTTGGGCCCCTCCATCCATATTGGATTAAGTTTTACATTGAACCAGTGAGGAAGATAAAACCCAATAATAAATTCAACAATCAACATCAAATTCTGTAGCATTTTGCCCTTCAGTGCATGTTTGGAAACCCAAATCCTGCAGAAACGAATCGCTGTAGTTAACCAACGACTGTGACTTACGGGTCCAATCTCCAAGAGAGCCAGATTTTGAGGCAACTCTCCTGATCTGATTGCTTGAGCAATACGATAAGCGTAAGATTGATCCGTGCTGAGGTCTTTGATAACTTCTTTAGAAAACACTGGAAGGGGAGGGCCTACTTCGACCTTTGGAAATTTTGTATTTATTTCTAATTCCGTTGCTTCATCTAGCATGTTGCCAAGGGGGCCTGCCCACTTGTTGTTGCTCTTTGTAGGACCATCAAGTTCCTGGATGAGACGACGAAGAGGTAGTTCCCCTGTGTGCAAATCACATACAATCCAAACAAGCCTTCTCCCAAGTTTTTTCTCTAAATGCGTCATAACACCGCCCTGCCATCCAGTGTTCACCGCAGTTGAGTCTCCACCAACGGCCTGCAGTGAACTGTCAAGTCTTCTTTCTTGAAGCCAACATATTATTTGATCAGCAATTGCCTCTGCATGTTTCTTGCCTTCTACTTCTGCTTCAGGAACAAAGTGAAACAAATAGCGGCCACCAGGTTCGGAACACACAGAGTAGTGTTCTTTTTTGATGAGACCGGGAAACTTTCTGTCCATTCCCTCTACCTCTAGGAGAACTTTTGTGTCATCTCTTCTTC
This sequence comes from Bathynomus jamesi, assembly GCA_023014485.1. Lineage (NCBI taxonomy): Eukaryota > Metazoa > Arthropoda > Malacostraca > Isopoda > Cirolanidae > Bathynomus > Bathynomus jamesi. Next base: position 359,318 of record JAJOZX010000694.1, on the reverse strand, counting down.
CATCAAACAAAAGGCAAGAGAGACCTTCCTCCTTCAAATCTTTTTCATGCTGATCAGATATTTCCTTCAATATTTTTTCTTGTGCTCTTCTTATCTTATTATGATCTATCACTAAGGATGTATCCTCTCGGCTGATGAGGCCTGCATCTATCCAAGCGGCAGTGGCAATCTCTGCAGTCTCTCGTAGCCCCGTATGGTGGCGAATACTGGCAAGGGCAATGTTTGAGATGTCTTTAGTATTGTATTTCATTCTCTTTGGCGAAGGTTCAGATGGCATTTTGGAGCTATCATCTGATGTTGCTTCTTTCTGTTCATCTGAAGAGCTTTCAAAGAAGTGAGAAACCTCTTGATAGAGCTCTTCATCTCTTTGGGTGGCTTCTTCACTCTTCTTTTTCTTCCTTTCTTCCCTCTCTCGGATTTTCTTTTTTCTTAGCAATAACAATCTGTTTTTTGGTTTCTGAATAATCTGCTGAACCAATCTGCATACTTCCTTGGCCTCCTGCCTTTGTTCTCTGCGCCTTTATGAAAGCCAGCTCCAAAACAGGGATCTTCTTCTCACGAGGACAGCGACAATCAATGTGAGGGTGAGGTTCTCTTCTGCATGAAGGAGAACAATTGGCTTCAGAACACAACTCTATGGGACACTGGCAGTTAAAAATGTCAAGAAGAGTATCAAGTGTGTGCAGAAATTTATTTTTCTTTGCTAGTTTTCCTTTACCAAAGTGATGTCTCAACTGCTTTGTGCCACAGCTTTGTTAATTTTAGCTCAATAGTTCTATACTGATTGAGTACAGGTGGTTTGAATAACACGTTAGCTTTTTTCCACTGATGCAGAAGAGGGGGAAACATGTCCCTTATGAGCTCTTTCTCTGTGTAGTTCCTTCTATCCTTTGTATTTTGTTCATGAAGGAGTAACCCTAGTCTCAGCATGTCTCGCACTATTGGTAGTTCTGATACGGGAAGCTCCTTGCCTGTACCGACTAACTGGCTCAAGTGGCATGACGACTGACCTCTTGCCTTCAATTTTGGCATCTTAGGAATATCTGAAAAGAAAGAAAAACATTTAAGTATTTTATATCAATTACGATGTTTCAAAGTTTAGTCATTCGATGTTCTAAAATTCAATAAAAAAATATTTCATGGGATTACAACATAATTAGACAGAAGAATATGATAATAATAAATAATTGTAATAATCAATAATCCATACTTACAGTTAAACTGTAGTATTCATCTAGTAGAATAACTATGAAGTAGGTACAAGAGCAATAACAGCAAACCACCGTCTATGACATCTAAGAGGCAACTGAGGACTGAGAGTGAGGGACAGTTCTATTCATGTTGTGACTTGTACATTGTACAACAACTATATGACCTTGAAAACACTCCATATGCGATCAGTGGGATAATTCTGTGACAGATGAATAGTTAATCAATTTATGTCCTATTATTTAGTAAAAGAGTCAATTTCTGAAACTTTAAGGTAAAATTGATGTAGGTAAGGGTTATTTTATTTCATTTTGGTTGGCCAATTTCAAGTTTTGACATGAAAAGACACTATATTTTCACTACCAAAATTGATTTGAAAAAAGTTGACAAAATTGACACACCCTACTGGGTTACCCAGAAAGCTTCAACACCTATATAAAAGCTGATGCAATAATGAAGCTTAAATAGTAATCAACATGGCGCCTAACCATTTCTACGTCACACTCCTGTCCTCCTCGTCCCTGTCTGTACACCCAAACAACACCCTCGCCAACTTTGTGACAGAACTCCATGGACCCATTGAATTGGAGCGTGATTCGTATGAAGTGGGGTTATGTGAACTCCAGTTAGCCACCATATTTTTAACTCTTGAAAATGAACAAATCATATTTCTGATCCTTAGAAGAACCGATGAATGCGAAAAATTAGACATAACCTTAGACAATACTACGCGTTCAGTCCTGTGCGGTGAGGAACGGTACTATAGCATAAATGTATCGCAAGGAATAGGGGCATTATGATAGAGCCATGGACATTGTGAGGGGTTTAAACAAGAGTCTTGAAAAGTCGTACTTGACAAACGATTTACTTTTTGAAGTCGTAAACATAAACACACCTGCATGCACATTGAAGTTAAAGTCAACGCTTAGTAGGAATATTAAAGATAAAAAGCTGTTCACAATTGTGGCTGAGGACCGATATAGCTCAGCTCTCCAAAGAAATACCTTTCACGAGGCACAGCATGACTTGTCGAGCTTAATGTATCAATTGAAAATGGAGAAATTGGTTGAAAGTTCTCCGCCCCCAGATATGTGCTATATTTACAGCAATATTGTAGAGCACCAATTTGTTGGGGACACCCAGGCGCGTCTGCTGCGCATTGCGCACATCTCCGACCATAGAGGGAAAAGTTTGAGCATTACATATGACAAACTCCATTATGTAAATGTTGCGACTAATCTATTAACCAACATCTCGATATATATATATATATATATAAGGACGATTGAGGGAAAAAATTTCGCATTCGGTGATGGGAGCTTAACAGTGAAACTACACTTTCGTCGTTTATAATGACTCGAAGACCGTTCACAGTCTACCGAGGAGTGAGGTACCAGCGTGGAAGTGGACTTCGGTCCATTTTTTCATCCATACCACGCACCGCTGTCCCACTGTTGAAGAGGGTGGCCACGTACCTAGGGCGGAAGGCGTTATAAACAGGTTTTAACGCGGCAGAAGACATAATGGGTGGCACTAAGACTAAAGAAGCTCTAAAAAAACATTTAAAACGTACAAGGGATGAAATCATTAAAGATGCAAAGAGAAAAATGCGTGGTGGTGGAAAGAAGAGATCTGCCAGGAAGAAGGGGTTACCAGCACGTGGCGGAAAGAAGAGATCTGCCGGGAAGAAGGGGTTACCATCACGTGGCGCTAAACGTAAAAGGAAATAAAAAAGAAGTGCTCTAAGCGTATGAAACCTATGGCTAATCATTTTTTTAACTGATATAAGCTGAGGACACTACTCTCACGAATCATAGGCTGACTAATACTTGTCGAGGGAGGTGGCACTATTTCTGACTCGTCATGGCGCGTTTCATCCATCCGTGTAGTTCACAATGTTATAAATCGGAACTGTCCCTCTTTGATATGCCCCCCACACAGGTCTCTATTGAGCCTAGCGACTTTATTACAATTAACTCATTAAACACAATTAGTTCACCCAGTGCCCCTATAGAATTCGTGATACCCAGCTCAGGCCCTTACTTTTTTGACCCGAGCTGCATGCACATGTACGCTAAACTGCGTATAGCCCATTCTGATGGAACGGACTGCGATGATAGTTACTCGGCCTACCCTGAAACCAACTTTTTACACTCCATATTCAGCCAGTGTGAAGTGTATTTAAACCAGGTTAACATCTCGGCAAGAACGGGAAACTACCACCTACGAGCCTATCTGGAAAATGTCCTCAACTTTTCAAAAGAAACGAAGGACACCTTTTTAACAGCCGAGGGATATTACCACACTAAAGATGAAAATGGAATAAAGGATAAATTTAAAAATTCTAAAAAAAAATATATGAATGTTTAGGGCGCCTGCATACAGACTTCACATTCCAGAAGTTGATTTTGAACGGGGTGGATATGAAGTTGAAGCTTAACCGCAGTATTCCTGAGATCTGCATAAATCTGGGATCTGATCAAGAAGAAGCCGCGAAACCCGTTGTGATGCACATCATGGAAACGTATTTGCGTATACGCCGAGTGAAATTAAGTTCCCCGAAACAAATAGAAATTGAGAAAGACTTAATACACGCCACAGTAAAATACCCAATTAACATTTGCATTTGCAACATTGCATCGCAACATGTTGCAACATTGCATTGCAACATGTTGCACCATTGCACTATTAGGCAACATTTTTATATTGCATTGTGACATTATGCACCATTGATCACTATTGCATTGCAACATTATGCATGGCTCCGGGTTCGAGTCCCATTGCAGGCAGATGGTGCATAGCACACCCAGCCAAAACGTTTATGAATTATCGGCATTTAAATTCGTGGCATTTCTCTAAACCAACTGGCGGAATAAGACAGAATATATGCAATAATTAAATAAATAGCGCAAACTGGCAAATCAGCCAGATAAGCCAACTGGCTGATTAGGGATCCTATAAGACAACGGCGGCTCGGCTGAAGTCTTCATATGCGCTTGGCAGCTGCCGATCGAACACCTCTCCTCCTTTCTCTCCTTCTCTCTCTTTCTCTTGAGGGATAACTCCGCCTCCAAGTTGCATAACCCTTGTTGCTCTTGCAACATTCCCTCCCTCCCCTTTGTCGCATAACAACTTGCAACAGTATGCAACATTTTGCAACAACGATCAATATTGCATTTCCACATTTGCAATTGCATTGCACTCTCCCATTTTGCGGTCATACTACTGCCCGGCATCGGCTGTGACATCTCACACTGTGCAACGTGATAACAGCATCATTCGATCAAATCGGCGCGTCACATACAAGGAGCTATCACTGGAGCTAGGAATTAATGAAGGAAGTGTGAATACGATAATTCAGCAACTGGAATGCTCCAAAGTGTGTTCACGGTGTGTTCCTCGCGAACTGACTGAAGATCACAAAGCCCAAAGAAAAGAAATTGCTTCTGAGTCGTTGGTTCGATACGAGACAGAAGGGGATGACTTCCTTTCACGAATTATGACTGAGGATGAGACTTGGGTACACCACTTTGAACCTGAAGCAAAACGGTAATCCATGGAATGGCATCACGCAGACTCCCCATGCAAGAAAAAGTTCAAAATGGCTCCCTCTGCTTAAAAGGTTATGGCCACCATCTTCTAAGACATGAAAGGGGTGATTCTGATGGACATTATGAAGAAAGGACAAACAATCAACTCAGAGGCTTATATCGCTACCCTACAGAGACTCCAGAGACGTATTAAACGAGTTCGACAGGAGAGAAAACTGGAAGACGTCCTTCTTTTGCACGATAACGCAAGACCACACAACAGTTTGCAGACAAGAGAGGCCATCACAAAAATGCGCTTGACTGTATTACCCCACACTCCATATAGCCCGGGTCTGGCACCTTCAGACTTCCATTTGTTTGTGCCAGTGAAGAATGCTATTCGTGAAATAAAATTTCAGAGTAGAAAAGGATGGAGACTATGTGGAAAAATAAAAACTTGTAAAAAAGGTATGTAACTACTTGTGTACAAAATTTCTGGAACTTACAAGGAAACTTGGAAAGAAAAAAAGGGGGGGCAAAATATATTGAGTAGCCCTCGTATGAGGATAAAAACTCAAAATAGAATTTGAATAAAATATAATAACCACGACCTATTTACAAAAACAAAATTTGTTTTCGGAAGCATACACATCATTCAAATAGGGTACTTGCAAGAAATTGAGGGAGGTCCAGATGTTACCGACCCCACCCTCTTAAATCCACCTATGTATAAAAAGCTTTGGAGAGAGTCTAGGACAGATCTTTAATTTTCAAACTGCGCTCCTTCGGTTTCTATCCTTCTATCTGTGCCTTCATCTCTAATTTCCTTTCTGGCCGATCTATAGCTACGGCCATTGTTCTTTTCTTAAATCTACTAATGGTGGTGTTCCTCTGGGCTCTGTCCTGTCACCCACTCTTTTCCTTTTATTTATCAATGATCTGTTAAGTTTCACTTTCTGTTCTATCCGCTCCTATACCGATGATTCCACTCTTCACTTCTCGACCTGCTTCACAAAACGTCCCTCCCAACAGTAACTCCATTATTCGTGTTGGACGTCTATGATGTCTCTGACGATCTTTCTACTATCTCTGATTTGGAAAGAGAAAACCTTCAGGCTTTCAGTGTCCACTTATCACAATCTTACACACGTTCATCCCCTTACCTTCAACAATACATAACTCAATTCTTTCTCTTCTCTTAATGGTGTTTCTTTTTCTACTAATCTTTCCTGGAAAGATCACATATACTCTTTCCAAAACAGCTTCAAAGAGGTTAGGTGTGCTGCACCGCCTCTGCAGTTTCTTCACCCCCACTCAGCTGCTGTCTCTGTACAGGGGTCTTGTCCGCCTCTATACGGAGTACACTTCTCATGAGTAGGGTGGCTCAACCCACACCCCTCTACTTAACCGTGTAGAATCAAAGGCTATTCGTCTCATCAATTCCACGCCTCTTACTGATTGTCTTTAATCCCTCTCTCTTCGCCATGTTGTATCACTCTCTCTTTGCTATCGCTATTATAACAGACATTGCTCTTCTGAACTCTCTAACTGCATGCCTCCTCCTTTAAGGAGAGCACGCAGCAACAGACTTTCGACACATTCTCATTCTTTTTCTGTCCAACTCTCTAACGCAAAAGTTAATCGGTATTTTCAATCTTTCATCTACTCAACCGGTCAACTCTGGAACAATCTTCCTCAATCATCTTTCCCCCTATCTATAACCTCCAATCTTTCAAACGCAGAGTGGCTAACTGGCTAGGCATTTCGAAAACCCTGGACCTTGATTTTGGCTCTCTTCTTCTTCTATGGGGGTGAGGAGCTGCTTTTGCAGGTATTCGCCCTTGGCCCCTCCTTCCTGCATAAAAACCTCTTAGTGGGAGACTTTTAAATTCGTCGTAGCAACAACAGATGATCTCCTACGAAAAACTTTCATTCTTCATAAGGGACAAGTGTCCGGTGATAGATACAGAGACCTCCCAGTGATATTTCTCGCTGGAAAGAGATTTTCTCTACACTTCTGGTGGCACAATATCGCGAAGTATGAACTGTTCACTATATCATTTGCCGCATAAACACCCTTCAAGGCGCGAGACCCAAGTTAAAACTCGGCGACATTCAAAGAATTGGCAGACACACACACATAGCAGACATCCAATTACAGAAAACACGCTCACCCATTCTTAACATGTCTAAGGATAAAGCAGATACAGTATTTTGTAGAAATACAAAATTTCCTAATGAAAAACAAACCTCCAAAAAAGAAAAGGCATGGCATGGATTAGGTGAGGAAGAATTGCGTTTCTGCTGTTACTATTTCTTTTTTTCTCTTCTTTCTCTTGGATGGCTGGGTGATTTCCGTTTTCAATTCCTGTTTCAACTAGTGATGTATCGTTTCCAAAATTTAGCCGATGCCGATACCGATGCTGGTTCTTTGCCTATATTTTAAAAAATCAATTCCCTTCATAAATTTTACTAATCTAACGTGAAAACTTTCAATTTTCATATTATGTATTACATTTCAAATTTGTTTAAATGCTTTTCCTTAGGTCACTCCACAATATACAGGGTGTCCCAGAACTCTGGACTCATAGGGAAAATAGACATTATATTTTTAAAGTGAAACAAACACATTTCTAATGTAAGTTTTACATATTCCAGGAAAGAAAATATCCTGATGGCTCAGTATACCAATCAAGAGAAGATGGAACTGGCATTGCTACATGTTTCCGGAAAAAGCCACAGGGAGGCTTATCAATTCCTATTTGTTACTCTTTCCTTACTCCCTCAACCTATTGTTACTCATATACCGTAGCTAAAATTCCTCCCTCTGGCTTTTTCCGGAAACATGTAGTAATACCAGTTCCAGCTTTTCTAGATTGGTATACTGAGCAATCAGGGTATTTTCTTTCCTCAAATATGAAAAACTGACATTAGAAATGTGTTTGCTTCACTTTAAAAATATAATGTCTATTTCCCCTATGGAAAATAGAAAATACTTCTGGAATACCTTGTACAGTACCAGAATTTGTTACTCACATAGCATAGCTAAAATGATCTGAAAAAGTTCTATTACTCAGTAAAATGATAATTACACTTTGAAACAGGGTTGGCAAAAACCCAGCAAAACCCAACTGGTTTTTGCTGGGTAGTTGGGTTTTTGCTGGGTTTTTGCCAACCCTGCTTTGAAATGAGTATAAATTATCAAAAATAGTGTTTTTTGTCTGTTGAATTTTTTATAAATATAGATTTTGTTTTGTAATGAAAATTGTAAAATTTCAAAGAATCAGTGAGAGAATCGGCTAATTTGGCCGATTCTGTCGGTGCCGGTGCCGATTAATTGGTGTACCTAGTTTCAACCCCTTCCCTGTAGAATTATTTCATCACTTTGCCGACAGTGGCCACGCGAATGAGAGGGAGAGGAGCCTTATTCTATTTCTGCGTGATGGCTTTGCGTGTACATGGATATAGACATGGAGAGTTTGACCTTTTCCGCTCTCTCAATCCTTATGTGGCTATGGGGCTAGCCTGGAGTGGGCCATGGGGTCTTTGTAGTCTGATGCTTCAGTAAATAGAGGTATAAATATTTTGCATAAAATCAAAAGCACATGTTCGAGGTTTTTGTAACGACATCAAGTACTTGATATACGATCAGTACAAATATATTATGTTAGTTTGTACAACGACGCTATCTAGTATACGATTTCTATGTGTGCATAGCATAATTGTAAAGCTAGTATATCTATTCTCCTATTTCCTGGAAAATTTTCTTGGCTACTTTTCCAGGGTCAAGGTATTTTCTTCAACTGTTTTCCTCACCGCCTCTGGCGGGAAGGAAGCAGGAGAATGGGGAGAGAACATTATGCTTTTCTATCTAGTTTTCTATTACTGCGAACAACTAAAAAAATGCACTAGTTTAATAAGAGGAATCTTCCCGAATGGACCATGGACCAAAAAATCTTTGAGGGTTCCTCTTGTTCTTGTCACTCCTTTTATCTCTCTCTCTCTCTCTCTCTCTCTCTCTCTCTCTCTCTCTCTCTCTCTGTTAAAATGTAATTAGATTTAAATATAGGCTTACACCCGCTTCTCTTAATTACGTCTATAATTTTAGTTAAATAAATTATTTAAGGGAACCAGGCCTCTTCCAATTCCCTCATTAGGCCGCCGGCACGCACCTAGCTATAAAAATCACATTGTACTTGTTACTATGTGAAAAATGCACTTTTGACAGTTATATTTCATAAAGAATATACAAACACATGAGAAAATTGTGATTCCATTTGTAACTTGTATAGTTTCGTGTTCACTTATTAACAACTCTTTTTACGTCTAAATTCATTTGTTTTACAGAGAAAAATACTTGCTTACAACAACCCAAATACATGGCTAACTCTTTGTTTACCAAATTATGATTAATTCATCCATGTGATGGTACCACTAACTAAGATTATACTTCTGGTAGCAAATTTACTTGGTTAGTGCAAATACAGTATAGCTAAATCTAACTATTTTGGATTGGTTGTTAAATGGTTGATCATATATTTTGGTTGTTGTAACCAGGTATCTCTTCTGTGAATTATATCGTCAATCTTTTATAAAGCAGAGCAAGTACAGTCGGTAAATTGTTCACTAATTAATCCTAATAAAAGCCCATTGATAAGAGACCCGATAAAGGAACACATTCTTTTTAAAAATGAAGCAGTGTTTCAAAGACTGCGCGCTGAAGCTATTCATAATCTCTGTATATTAGCAGACAATATGCATGCTAAAAGAGTTCTGTACGCGATATTTTCATTCTGTTTCGGATTGGATTTCGGTTAAGATGCCTCGTTGGGTTTAACGACCAGAATTGTTCGTTTATGAAGTTAAAAATTGTTTAAATTTAGTTTCGGAAAATGCAATAGAAAAATATTATTTTGTACAAAATTTGATTACAGACGTTTTTTATAATTAAAATATTTATTACCTCAAACACACATGACAACACGCGCACGCACACATACGCTAATATATATATATATATACAGAAAACCATAAATTCTTTGAAATGTCCCCTATTGTGTGTCCGCCCCTTTTTTCCTCCAGCCGAGGCAATGGCTCTCGGCCAAAAGTTGCTCCGCCAGTGGACAGAGGAAGGAATAGCAAAACGACCGTGAAGAATAAATCAGATTCCTGTCTGTAACACTATCATAAATGTTCGGTCATTTGACGCCTGATGTGCCATCAGCCATCGATTTTGCTTTGTCTTTCGCTCACGGAAATCTGGGGTTCCGCAATGGTTCGATCGTTCAGGACAAAGCGAGTTCGGCAAGGTGAGTGTATACTGTTATTGATATTAAGATTTAGTAGGTGGAGGATCTGGCCACCGTATGGAGGGATGGTAGACAGGATTAATGCTTTGCTCGATGCACGCATTTAAAACTGCATTTAAAATTTAAATACGCAAAACTGCCTACTTGAATCATAATTCTGCAATTTTTCAACTAAGCCACACATAGTGTTCATTTGCATGCACAATTTGCGGCTTTTCGGACGCAAAATTCTCACAATAAAATGGGAGTGAAAGATCATTTCGTCAAAGTGCCAAATCATCAAAACATAATTTAAACGAAGTGGTTAAGTTAGTTTAAAATAAGTTTTGATGATCTGTTTTTTTTAACGATTCCTTTATTTAATCCTTTTTGAATGCGAAGAAATGATATTGACTCTGATTTTGCGTAATATTCCTTACAAAAATTATTTATGTCAGACAAAACTTCACTGAACTTTATCCTTCATCCAAATGAAGTGTTCGAACTCTATATTTCTTAACTAATTCTTCTTCATTCATTTACGGGCTTTTGTGCCGCCATACAACGCTCTCCCAACTCCGGATTCTCATTAATTCTTCCAATAAATAAAATCTTTTTCCTGTATCGTTATTTAACCACCACTTTTACCAATTTTTTACATTATATATATGGTATTTGAATTTATATATATATATATATATATATATATATATATATATATATATATATATATATATATATATATATATATATACCAAATACAAACTATAAATTCCGCCAATTTCCATATTTCTAGGTCGACCTGAAACACCCTGTATATATGTAAAATTATTCATTTGCACACCCGTCTTTCTACGTTCTATCATATAAAATGGGAGAAGAGAAACATCTAAACTGTGAAGTGAAAGGTAAAATGTTTTGGTTAAGGAACTTGTGTCGCTGGTCGCGATGACCATCCTCAAAAATATCGAGTAGGAAAATTAAGCTAATCTGTTCTCAATTAATGATCGCAAGAAAAGACCCAAAATGAACTTCTCTTTACCTTCCGACACCCTTTCCACTATCAACCTCAGCACTTGTCAGCATTTCTCCTCGATTAGAGCCGAGTAGGCACCATCTCCTCCCTTCCCCTTTTCCCCCACTCACGCTAATGGCACCCTTAATGGTCGTTGACGGAGCGACTAATTTCCCTTTAACCCTCACAACCCTTCCCCAGCTCCCTATCCACCACAAATAAACTTATGTATAGAATTAATTCCTTTGTTACCACACTTATCCGCACATTTTTCTTTTTTTTTTTAGATTTTTATACATCTCGGGTGTGTATATATATATATATATATATATATATATATGCAAATAACTGCAATGACCGCGCAGTATATAATGAATAGAAACGACATAAGTATTAAGGAACGTTTCTGCACACGTTATCTCTCCTCCTCGTGTGCAGAAACGTTCCTTAATACTTATGTCGTTTCTATTCATATATATATATATATATATGGTGACTTTCACAATTAAACACGTGAAATGAATGAATGATGCAAACCCACAGGGAAGAAGAAAAATTATTCCAATCCTTTCGTGTATTCAGAAGTACACCTCGTCAGGGAATGAAGGGAGAAGGCGAGATGACAAAAATATATACAACTGAACAGAAAAACAAAAAGATTAGCACATGATTAACAAGAGGTGATTAGAGGCAAAAGGTATTTTAATAGGAATTACAGGATATTGTCAATTTTATACATTCCCTCACTGTTATTGAAATTATTTTTAAAATGGATAAATGCACATTCTAGAATATCCCTTTCAATTATAGCTCTGTTTTTAACGAGCGCTTTAGAACTGTCCCACTTGATACTATGATTACATCTATACATATGGTTAAACAATGCATTATAATTATTTGCTGTTCTACACGCATATTTATGCTGTTTTACCCTAATGTCCAACGTTTAACCCGTTTGGCCTATATATCTGAGTTACATTGTGTACATCCGATCGAATAGAAAACAACCAACCGCATTATCCGGGCTATTCTTTATTAGGCGTGATTTAATAGTATTATTATATTTAAAGACTACATTAATACCAATTGCTTTAAGTAAAGTCGGAAGATATTGAAAATTAACATGGTAAGATAGGCTAAGGATATTTTTACGCTCAAATTCCTTTACAGTTACACTATTATAATACCTATTCTTGGCTTTCCCAAGGCAGTTATCTAAAAATGAAATAGGATAACATAATTTAGTACCAATATTCATAACATTGCATAACTCGGAATCTAAAAATTCAGGACTGACAACTCTCGATGCTCTAAGAAACATAGCAGAGAAAATAAAAGATTTAATCGAGGGATGATGGTCAGAATAAAAATGCACATAAGAGTTATTATTAGTAGGCTTACGATAAACTTCGAATTTGAACTGATTAAAGCATCTCCGAATTTTTAGATCCTGAAAAGATAAGCTTCCATCATTTTCTTTTTCAACCGTGAACTTAACAGATGAGACTAAATTGTTGAGCCTACCAAGAAATAAGTCAACATCCAAATTATTAGGCCAAGGGCATAAAATATCATCTATATACCTGTACCATACAAGGTTAAAATTAACAATAGTAGGCAAAATTCTGCTTTCAAAAAATTCCAATACTGTATAAGTTAGCTAATACCAATGAGACGGGATTTCAGCTGCCCAAACAACTGAGGAACACGACGCAGGGCCGTAACTAGGGTTTAGAAATTAGTGAGGTCCAGATTTTTTTCGAGCGCGGCGGGACGAGCAAAATTCAGACCAAAATGACATCTACAAACACAACCCAAGCTATACACTAAACACAAAACCCTTGTCTATAATTAAATACTGTACAAAGGGACCTGTTAGCAAAAATACTTTTATTAAAGCTGCAGCAATATTTCACGGTTCAGTCTCTTTTTTTTTTTAGGAAATAATTACCGAGGTCCGGACCTCGGTGACCTCATAGGTAGTTACGGCCATGAACACGAGTGGTGTTGCGGTGGACATCTTCAAAAGAAGATTAGACGTCTGGCTCAGAACAATCCCAGATGAGCAGAGCGTACCTGGCTATGTGAGGTGGAAAGAACAAGAAACCAATTCTACTTCATCAGGCCAACTCGAGAAGAGGGGCGACAAGCTTGATCTTCGTGAAATGAGGAATCATCGCACGGAACACTTGAAAGGACGAAAGGTTGAAAGGTGTGTGTGTGTGTATATATATATATATATATATAATGATACACACAGACCGTGCATGGAACAAGGAACTCTTCTGGGATAATTAAATCCACTATAGTCCGAATAAGTAATGGTAAATGACAAATACCATAGTTTTCTTTTTCATGATGCTAGCCCGACGCGACGTGGGCAACGGGTCACTCGCAAAGAGTTGCCCACGTCGGGCTAGCATCATGAAAAAGAAAAACTATGGTATTTGTCAGTTACCATTACTTATTCGGACTATAGTGGATTTAATTATCCAGAAGAGTTTCCTTGTTCCATGGACGGTCTGTGTGTATCATAAAAAACTCAGGGGACCATTCTGAGTTCATTCCCATATATATATATATATATATATATATATATTATATATATATATATATTAGGCCAATCAGAGAAATTTCTTTTCTCGCCGTTCGCAAACATCTGGGAATCATCAGAAATCGAAAAAACACGTGGTTTTCAAGGAGAGAGAAACAAAAGGCCGCTTGTTTTTTTTTCCCAAAAAGGCCCGCGAAAAGTTAGCGTCTTCCGAGCCTATATAAGCCATAGTTCACTAAACTCGCCCTCACAATACTATGAGTAACCGTTCTTCTACTACTTCTTTCACCACCTTTCTCTACAAAAAAAAAAAAAAAATGGTGTCAATAATCCAGCAGGGTTGAAAGCACCTTAAACAGAAAAAACAAACAAACTTTGCTCGTTACTCCTCCTCGTGAATCTCCTTTTTCACGTAGCGCCGTTCGACCTCAGCCAGCCTCAGTCCCTCAAGCAACACCTCAACAATACACAAAGCGAATCAACACTTGAGCCGACCTACAATTTCATCCATGACCTAGATTTATAATAGAACAATAAATAATCTCAAACATCACTCTACCTCCGTCATCCTTCTAGCCCTGACTTCACTCACCCTTCACCACAATTCGATCGGCGCCCGTTCAACAAGTATCTCAACAGGCCCTTAGCACATCCTCCTGCCGGTAGGCTCACACTCTCCAAAGTCATCTACGGCGAAACGCAATACGGTCAAACTTCATGTAGGCCCTCAACAGTCTCCAAAGTCATCTACGCCGAAACACAATACGGTCAAACCTTCACGTAGGTTTGTTCAGTCTCCAGAGTTATCCAGCGTTGCAGTAAGCCTTTTGTCGGCCCTCACTCGGCCTAGAGTGTTTTGTTACGTCGTGCTTCCACAAACTCAGCCTAATCGCGTAGGCCCTAAAAGTGTCTTCAATGCCGTTTTAAACTAACTCTCCCGTTAAGACCGGAGTAGGCCTATTCAAGTGTTGTACAAATACAGTATTTTTGTATCACTTTGTTATTGTGTTCATTTGTATAACTTACTAATTTTGCATCTGATTTTTTATGTGCTCTTTTATGTATTTTATTCTTACCGACCTAATCCATTTACTGTACCAATCGTACTTGCATTATTTCAGTTATCAATAGGCTTCATTACTTATTCTGTGTTTACCTTGGCATATCTCATTAACCTACCTGAATTGTGTACTTACTTAACAGTTAGACTGTATAACCATTTCTTATTGCTAAGAATCAGTCATTTTTAGCATAGTATAAATGTCGTTTTATAATTGTTAATCACTATAACTACCGTTATGGAATTATTAATCACTGTGAACAAATAATTGATTTATTTTCCTAATTAAACATAAAACAACGAAGTAATTTCTCTCTCCTTATTAAATAGTGTTTGCTTGGGGTGTAGGGCCAAGCTGGTGACCCTAATTATTCAATTCATTTCAATCCAGTAATTATAGTAAGCCTACTTTCTTGGCCACATGATATTGGTGATCCGTAGGCCACTATATATATAATGTTTAAAAAATCTCAAAAATATAAGAGAGAAAGTAAAATGAGGTCTTCAAAATTTACAGTGAGAGTTTAAATCTTTAGGGCCAAGTTAAATAAAATAATAGTCAAAATAACGATTGTATGTTATATGTGAAAAGTAGTGTAATTGTGAAAGAAATTGTGATACTGTAATATTTATTTTTAATGAATAAAAGTATTTTAATTCGTTCATTCATCCATAAGTCTAATATAATTCAGGCTAAGAAACAACAATATTTGTTGTCCCAAATTTTTACAGGAAGATAAAATAGGTGCGATTTTAAGTTATATCCATGACCTAGATTTACTGTATAATAGAACAATAAATAATCTCAAGAGTGCAGAAATCAGAAATAAGGTTCTCAATTCGTACAAATTAATTATAACGCGAACCACTCATAATTCAGTAAGTTCTGCTTCAATAAGTACTTAAATTAAAAAAAATGGAGCTATCGAAGAATAGGGACCCCAGCCTTCTTTAGTTAGTTTTATAAAGTTAACTAACGAAAATATCATGACCTAACCTAACCAATCGTCAAGGGCGTACAGTTAACCTAACGATTGGTTAGGTTAGGTCGTGATATTTTCGTTAGTTAGCCTTATAAGCCTAACTAAAGAAGGCTGGGGTCCCTATTCTTCAATAGCTCCAAAAAAATTATAACTGTCTATGAATGACGCCAAATTGACTATACTTAAAGTTCATTTCAAATCATAGCATTGTTGCCAAATCTGGCTAATAATAACAAATTTACTATTTTTAATCTCGGCTGTCTGAGAAATTCTAAAGCTCACTACCCAATTAATACAGTATTTGGCTTTTGGGGTGGGGGGGGCTTTCTTGGAACCTAACATTTTTAAATTTTTTCCATAAATAAATATTCTGATGCTATCAAATTAACTTTGGTTTTATATACATATTTTCACAATGCAAAATATGCAATTAATTACAAAATTAATAGCAAACGTATATTTCACTCACTTAAATGTCTCTTAATATTGGAAGCGAACCAAGGTCACGGTATCCTCTCATTTATTTAGTCGTAACCAGACTGACATTTGCGTGATATGGATGTTATTTAATTAAGTTTTAAAAAAGTCCAGGGTTTTCGAGATGCCTAGACACTCTGCGTTTGAAAGATTGGAAATCAAAGACAGGGGGAAAGGTGAAGTGAGGAAGAGTGTTCCAGAATTGACCAGTTGAATAGATAAAGATTGAAAATACCAATTATCCCATAATCCTTGCGTTAGAAAGTTGGACAGAAAAGGAATGACAATGTGTAGAAAGTCTGGTACTGCTTGCTCTCCTTAAAGGAAGAGGCATGCAGTTAGAGAGCTCAGAAGAGCAGTGTCCGTTATAATAGCGATAGTAAAGAGAATGAGGTAACACTGCGGCGAAGAGAAAGGGTTTGAAGACAGTCAGTAATAGGCAGGGAAATGATGAAACGAAAAGCCTTTGATTCCACCCAGTTAAGTAGAGCTGTGTGGGTTGAGCCACCCTACACAAGAGAAGCGTACTTCATACAGGGGAGGACAAAACCACTGTACAAAGACAGCAACTAATTTGAGGTGTAGAAACTGCGGAGGCGGTATAATACACCTAAACTCTCAGAAGCTGTTTGGGAAGGAGAGCATCTGTGATCTTTCCAGAAAAGATCACGAGAAAAGAAAACGCCAAGAACGTTAAGAGAACAGCACAAAATCTGCCTCTTCTCATTCCAGTTTGTTTCTATTTCGTTTCTAAGGTTAGGGACAAGATCCTCTTGTATTTTTCATATGTATATTCTGTACCGCTCGAGCCTTCTTTCCAGAGAGTAGAGTTTCAAAGATTGTAATCATGACCAATAATCTTCACCTTTCGTTTCCTCTATTTTAGACATAAAAGTCTTTTGTATGGCTTATATGTTCGCAGTCTCGTTTTCTATCTGAGCTTGTAAGTACTGAACAATACTCAATTGTTCGTAAGACTACATAGACTCTTCCATAATTTGAGCATGATGTTTGCTTTTCTGCTGTGGAAACTCCTTCAGATGACCCCCATTATTTTTCTAGTTGTTGTAATTTTAATGGTATAGTGCTTTCTGAATTCTGCATCCAACGATATTATTCCTCCAAGATCCCTGACTCGTGGGTTTGATGTTATCTGCTAGGATTGCAGAGTTCTCTACCCTTTATTTTGTAGCACCTTGTTATTACTATATCTTAGAAATTGGAATTTTTCTTCGTTGAACTTCATATTGTTGTCTTCTGCCTACTTTAATAATGTTTCAAAGTCATTTTGTAATTTTTATGTCACCTTCGTTCAATATTTTCTTGCATATCTTTCTGTCATCTTTAAAACATGATACAATACTGGTCATTAATATCTGCAACAATGACTGCAATCATTATTATGAACAGCAAGGGAGCTAATACTATACAGTAGATCCCCGATTTAACGGACTCCCGATTTACCGACATCCCCGATTTACCGACAAGGGTTGACCGACAAGGGTCCATGGAAAATCGGGGCAAAATACAGTACCAGTATGTTAAATCGGGAACGAGTCTGATAAATCCAGGAGGCCGGTAAAAGTACGGGTAAATCGGGTATGTTTGGGTTCCAAATTCGTTAAATAGAGGATGAATACAGTAGCCTTGCAGAAAGTACCAGAATGTACAGTAAAATTACGGTAAATCGGGTCTAAATTTGGTCTAAAACCTTAAACAGGGGATGAGTATGGTATCCCTGCAAAAAGTAGGCCCGACGTTCATGTTGTGAAACGTAAGTACCCTGTGAAATAGTACTTAAAATACATAGCATTACATTGTATTACATGGTTAGGAATTTACACGTACACTAACCTATGCCACACCGAGAGTTCGATAATGGGGTAAAAATATTGTACTATGTCTATAAATAGGGGAAAAGTCCGCTAACATAAAAAATTTTAAATCGGGGTAAAATAACGTATTAGTCCTTTAAATAGGGATAGTCCGATTCCATATTTAACGGATTTCCCTGTTTAACGACACTGTTGTGCATTAGTTATGTCGTTAAATCGGGGATCTAATATATATACAGGGCGTCCCAAAAAAATGTATACACACTTTAAATACTTATAAAGGCAGTGTTTATTAAAATACATTTCATTTTCAAAATGTAATAGAATCTACAGACATTATTTAATTGTTTTGTCAACGCCTGTTTTCAAACTGACGTCCGTTCTGGTCCAGGCACTGCTGATAACGCGAAGCAATGGAATCGCAAACATCACGAAACATTTCGTTTGGTATTTGTGTGCATTCTCGTTCAATGGCTGCTCTCAATTCAGCGACTGTTGCAGGTTTTATAGCGTAGACTTTGTCTTTTAAGTATCCCCATAAAAAAAGTCTAGTGGTGTGAGGTCTGGTGAACGCGGAGGGTATTCTACGAAACCCCTTCGTCCAATCCACATCCACATCGTGCCAAGTACCACTCGCAATACTCCACTCTTCGGTCAGGATCATCTTCATTAATAGCATGGACTAATCTTGGAATGTAACTTTTCCATTGACAGCGCTTCAAAATGCGTTGGACAGACGATTCTGAAATTCCTACCTCACGACTCGCTTGCCGCACAGATTTTCTTGGACTTTGGTGATACGTTTCCAGTACTCTTTCTTGCTTTGTGGGGCTTGTCGATGTCCGTGGTCTTCCGGAACGCTTCTTGTGGACATTCTGAACAGTTCCATCGGCTTCAAACTTATCTCTAATTCGAGTGATGGTAAGTCGCGTTGGTGGATCTGTTTGAAACTCCCTCCTAAACTGTCTTTGCACTTCAACTGCGTTTTCACACTTCCAGTAGCATTTTAGAATGAATTTCCTTTGTTCAAAGCTTAGTCTGACTGCCATTATTAATTCTAATGGGTTTAACTTGGAAAGAAAGAAACATCAATTGAGCTATCAGCTGTTAAAGTGTGTATACATTTTTTTGGGACGCCCTGTATATATATATATATATATATATATATATATATATATATATATATATGTGTGTGTGTGTGTGTGTGTGTATATATATATATGGGAATGAATTCAGAATGGTCCCCTGAGTTTTTTATGATACACACAGACAGTGCATGGAACAAGGAACTCTTCTGGGATAATTAAATCCACTATAGTCCGAATAAGTAATGGTAAATGACAAATACCATAGTTTTTCTTTTTCATGATGCTAGCCCGACGCGGGCAACGGGTCACTCGCAAAGAGGTCCCATAAATATAGCTTCCCTCACCAGCTATCTGCAAAGCAGACAGGATCCAGCTTTGGGACATGGATCTAGGGTTTAAAGCAGCCTAGCCCTGTTACATTTAGAACCTCAATATAAGCAAAGTGGACGCTCAATTCTACCAGTTGAGGTTTAAGTTTTGGTTTTTGGCTAAAAATATAATAGTTACCCCCTTTTTCTTTTATGTATTCAATCTGACGTGAAGGCAGCGAGTCTTTTGCTTATATTGAGGTTCTAAATGTAGCAGGGCTAGGCTGCTTTAAACCCTAGATCCATGTCCCAAAGCTGGATCCTGTCTGCTTTGCAGATAGCTGGTGAGGGAAGCTATATTTATGGGACCTCTTTGCGAGTGACCCGTTGCCCGCGTCGGGCTAGCATCATGAAAAAGAAAAACTATGGTATTTGTCATTTACCATTACTTATTCGGACTATAGTGGATTTAATTATCCCAGAAGAGTTCCTTGTTCCATGCACTGTCTGTGTGTATCATATATATATATCAGTGGCGTGCATTTAGGGCATGCAGGTCATGCACTGCATGACCATTGATTTTTCGTAAATACAAAAATAAATTTTAAAAAGTAATTTATCTAACAACATTTAAAAGCAGTAAAAAATTACTTAAAAATTGAATTAATTTGTTTGAGAGAACTAAAAGAAAATATTTTTTTCTTAAGCCATAATAAAACATCGTTTTTCTTGCATCCCAGATGCAACAAACGAATTGCATTAGTGCGGCCATTGAAAAATCCTCCGCGAGTCAGTAGTGACTCAAATTCTTTTTCGTTAAATATCGTCGACTCACATGCAGTTCCGAAAATGCATCCCGCATTTAGTGCTACCCGTGCCAGTGTTCGGTGAGGATGTCCGCGTTCTGTGTTTTAACTTTTATTGCCACTTAATTTATTCATTTCTTAAATATCTTTCAAAATATCAGCCCTAATGGGTGAAATGTGTGTTATAGAAGAACTTTTGAAGAATGGTTTTTCAAAAAGAGACTTTGAAGCGAGACAATTAATTATAAATCATGGAAGGCCTATGCCGAAATTACCTAATTTACGGAGTTCCAACAAGAAATGTGTGAGGCATTTTCAAACTAATTTATACGAAAAAAAACTGGTTAACAGGATGTGCTGAGTTAAATAAGTTATTTTGCTGGCCATGCTTGTTATTTAATTTAGAAAAAACTGTTTGGAATGAGAAGGGATACGATGATTTAAATAATCTACATATGGCTATGCTAAAACATGAACGTTCTCAAAGACATAAAATCTCTGATCGATCTTAAAACATTCGGAAATGTTCGCATAGACTTACAATTAGATATTCATAAAAGACAAAGCATACAGCAGCATAATGAAAAGGTTAAACAAAACAGAGCTATTATGCGAAGATTGATTGATGCAGTTATTTTTTTAGGTCGACAAGAGTTATCATTTCGTGGTCATTTTGAATCTGATGCATCCAATAATCGCGGGAATTATAAAGAACTTTTATATTTATTCAGTAAGTATGATGAAAAATTGGCAAACCATCTAGATACAGCTTCTATTTTCTCGGGTCTCTCAAACAGAATACAAAATGACTTGATCGATGCGGTTCAAAAGGCAATGTTGAATGAAATAGAAAATGAACTTAATCAGGCAAAATTTGTTGCTATTCTTCTAGATGAAACGTCCGATGTATCAAACTATTCACAACTTTCAACTGTTTTGCGATATGTTACAAAAGATTGTGTTGCTAAAGAACGATTTATCGGGTTTAACGATGTGAGTGCAGACCGTTCAGCAAATGCTTTATCTGAACACGTATTTAAATGCATTGAAACTTGGAAGTGTGAAAATAAATTAGTTGCACAAACCTACGATGGTGCTGCTACAATTGCAGGACAATTAAATGGGTTGCAGTCAAAGGTAAGGCAGAAATATGAATCTGCAATCTTTATTCATTGTTGTGCCCATGTGCTAAATTTAGTTCTTTCACAAGCATGCTCTGCTATGAAAGAATGCAAAATATTTTTTTCTACAATAAATGGACTGGGTACGTTTTTTACATACATTTTCATGGAAAAGAATGGTGTCAAAATATCTCTGTGATGCATTTGCATCAACCATAGACGATGGGTTATCAAGAGCATGTTTCGATGAAGTGCATGAGCATGCAGCTAGGGGGTCTGGGGGAGCGTTGTAAGCTTCCCCAGCGGGGTCGGGACCCGGAAGCCAAACGAATTTTAACTATTTCAGCCATTAAATTGGAAACTAAACACTGACTAAGCTGCAATAGAATTATAGAAGCCGTTGCGTGGGCGAACATAAATTTCCAGGGGGGGGGCAACTGCCCCCTCTTGCCGCCCCCCCTTGCGGATGCCCATGGTTACTCATGCATTCTACTGAATTATTTCTTAAATTAATTTAATAAGAGGAACCATTTAGTTTCGTAACATAGTAATGGGATCACTGATAAGTACATCTAAATTAAAAAAAGACCTATAAAAAATAAGAATTATTATTTACTTACCTCATTTATAAATTAATTCATTCTTCGATCCTTCAGGACAAATATGTTTATTATCTTTTCATAGAAATCTTCTGATTTAATTAAATGTTGGAACAAATCTTTTCAATAGACATAAGGGCTAACCCTGAAATCCTTTGCTCTCCTGTTGTATTTCTTTGGTAAGTTTTAATTCTCTTCAATGCAGAAAAGGATCGCTCTACAGAGGCAGTCGTAGAAGGAATTGTCAAAACCAAATTGCAAAGCTTGAAGAGTTCTGGCATAGCATCAATAAGATCCTTGGTATAAATATAATGCATTAAATTGCATACACTTTGCTTTATAAAGTCCTCCATTGAATACAAAACACATAGTTCACTCTGAAGACGAATTATATCAAAAAAATCACCATAAGTGGCCTTTAACGAATTTAAAGCATCCACTGGAAATTTTTTGCAATATTCTTCAGCTTTGCTAAAATTGAGAAGCTCCAGGAATTTAAGCTCTTCTAATGATGAATATCTTACTTTTAATTGGTCAACTATTGTGCCAATAATTTTGTTATAGAGGATTCTGTAATGCTGTTGTGGGTCAACAGATTGGTCAGATTTATTCCTGCATCTCTTAGTTTGGTTTGCTGCATCTATGCCATTTTTCCTCCAAAGTTTCATAAAACATGAAAAAGTCGTCCAGTTTATTTTCGAGCATTGTTCTAGTTTTATCTATATGCTCTTTGCACTACACAATGTCAAGATTTTTGGTCTGAAGGATGTTAAATAAAACATCAGTGAAGGAAAATATATCACTAAATACTTCTAATAAAAACAGGAAATCAGGATCTTTTAAATTGTGTCGGAATCCAATTGCAGAATTTATAGTGACTTCATCCCATGATTCAGGATTCTCAATGATGTTTTCAAAAAGGCTGTTTAAGAAATCTAGATTTTCTTTTGCGGTATTAACTAGACGCGAGGAGTAATTCCACCTAGTTGCTGCAGCTTTGGGAAATCTTTTTTTAACAATATTATCCAACGCATTGGTTCTTTTGGGTGATTATCATTAGTTAAAATTCATTTGGCTTATGGGGCTCTGGCTCGGACCCCGCTGGGGGGGCTTACAGCGCTCCCCCAGACCCCCTAGCTGCATGCTCAGTGCTCGCTTCGCTCGCACTTTGTGTTATCATTTTTGTAGCTGAGCCCCCTCTTAGAAAAATTCCTGCGGACGCCCCTGTGAGTAACTATTGCATGCCCAACCTCGAAGGTCACCGCACGCCACTGATATATATATATATATATATATATATATATATATATATATACAGGGTATTTCATAACATGTGGGATGCATTTTTAGGATGGATTCAGGACCCGAAAACAATGAAAAGAGTTTATATAAACATATACCTGAAATCGCTTTGTTTCCGAGTTACAGCCCATTTTGTGTTCCAGCAATTCTTTCCGCAAACTGTTTACAAACACTGCTTGCCGACAATGTTTGTGAGTGTGTACGAGACTTATTTCATGTATGGCCTTGCCGATTGTAATGTTTCGTACACTCTATGACATGTTTCAATATCGTTGAGTGTAGAGCCATCAGTCAATTAGAGGTGCATCGCGGTGCTTCACTGTTCGTATTCGTAACTTCTTACAGTGAATAAGTGCAGTGCAGTGAAAAAAACCTTAAAATTTATGTGCTATTCAGTGATAGTGTGTATTTGAAGTGAGAATGGAGGCTTATTCAAACAGAGGAAGGGCAGACATGCATCTCATGTATGGACTTTCCGAGTGTAATGCGGCCGCAGCAAGACGTCTGCATGCGGAAAGGTTTCCGAATCGCCGTCTGCCAGATAAGACCTTTCAGAGAATAGATGAGCGTCTTAGTGATACAGAATCATTCAACAAGCGAGTTTCAGATAGTGGTAGACCAATCAGCGCCAGAACTGTTGAGTTGGAGGAGCGGGTGTAAGATATACAACTGTGTGGAGAATTTTACGGCAACAACAGCTTTACCAAAATCACATTCAGAGAGTACAAGGCCTTACTGAAGCTGATTTCCCACCACGAGAGGCTTTTTGTACTTGGTTCGTTCAACAGTGTGCTCCGATCCTCTTTTCCTATCGTCCGTGTTGTTTTCTGATGAGGCTGCCTTCACAAGAAATGGCGTGATCAATTTTCACAACACTCATCACTGGGCCGAAGATAATCCGCATGCCATTATCCAGTCAAGGCACCAACAACAATTTAGTATCAATGAATGGGCAGGACTTATTGCCGACAACTTAATCGGTCCTTTTGTTTTGCCTGGAAGATTAACAAGAGAATCCTATACCAATTTTTTAAGGAATGATTTAAGCGATTTACTAGATGGAGTTCCTCTTGGTGTCCGACGTCGTATGTGGTTTATGCATGACGGCGCTCCGCCTCATTTTAGTCGAGTAGCCAGAGATTATTTGGATGACCATTTCCCTGATAAATAGATAGGCCGTGGAGCACCCATTGCCTGGCCTGCTCGCTCCCTGGACCTGAATCCACTCGATTTTTACCTGTGGGGTCATCTGAAATCCATCGTTTACGTGACACCCATTGACAACGTTGAAATGCTTCGCCAACGTGTAGAACAAGGATGCCAGAAAATCTGAGCAATACCTGGAATATTTGAACGCGTCAGGTAGCCTATGACGAGGCGTGTTCAGGCATGTATTGAAGCGCAAGGCAGTCATTTTGAGCACTTCCTTTAAAGGTAAGGCGGATACTTGCTGGAACACATAATGGGCTGTAATTTGGAAACAAAGCGATTTCAGGCATATTTTTAAGTAATTTTTCATTGTTTTCAGGTCCTGAATCCATCCTGAAAGTGCGTCCGACATGTTATGAAACACCCTGTGGGCCTGTATATATAACCGTTGGTATAACCTTTGGTTAGCTTCCGCCAGAATTGTTCATTTGCTGCGTGCCGGCTGCCGTCACCGGGTCTCGAACCCGGGGCCTATGGATTCGTAGTCAGCGACGCTAACCACTACAACACCAGGCGCATATAGGCATAATATATATATATATATATATATATATATATATATATATATACATTGTGTATATATATTTACGAAAAAAAATATATGTTGAAATTATCAGAAATGAATTAGGTTTCGATACTGAAACTAAGAGATAGAAAGGTAATGAAACATAAAATATGCAACGAAAACGGGAGTAGTATGTCTGCAAACAAGACGAGTGCAGAGCAATTGCAATGTTGATCAGAGGAGTGCCAGTGCCAACCCTCCCATTCCCCCAGTGCCAACCCTCCCCTTCCCCCAGTGCCAACCCCCTCCACCAGGGTGACAAAAAAGGGGATTTCACCCAGCAAGCTGGGGGAATCCATCTAACCTCTTTGGGGAGAAGGTACGACGGCCTCATCCCCCAAAGAGGTATACCTAACCTAAGAGAGAGAGGAGGCAGAGCATCCTTCACCTAGAAGATCCAGGTACATGATAAGATTTCACCCCAGCATCACCGGGCTTATAAGTGTCTTTCAGCCAGTTGGCGTAGAAGCTAGTTGGCTTACAACTATATATACAGGGTCTGTCAAAAAAAACTAAGCCAAATTCAAACCTTTATTAAAACAAAACCATTTATCTAATTAAGTTGAATTTTTTACACAATAAAGTATAGGTAATCACCTATTATCCTTTAAATTTTATGACGATATCTTCAGAATTGTTAATTTTATTAATAATTAACTAAAAAGTGAGATTCTCCTACTTAACATGAAAAAATTTTTTTTTACGATATACTGTAGATAATTTTTAGTTTAATAAAATTAAAAGAACTGTTCAATATGATTCCCTTGCATTTCTATCACTTTTTAAAATCTTGGTCTGAATTCGTCTATTGCTCGATTTATTCGCTCTTGGGGGAGCTCAGCCCATTTTGCGATAATCAACTAACGCAAATGATTGACATCCCTTATTCTGTTCCTATACACTCTCTCTGCCAAGTTTTCCCATATTCCATAGTCTACAGGGTTTAGGTCAGGGCTGTTAGGTGGCCAATTATTCGGTTCCAGAAATTCAGGCACATTCTTTTTCAAATATTCGATGGTTGTTTTGGCAGTATGTGATGTTGCACCATCTTGTTGAAAAATAAAGTAACCTTGCCTAGCCAAGTTTCTCATTTCTGGAAGCATTTTCTCAAGCAGGGTATTTGAATAATATTGAGCATTAATTTTCACTCCTGGCTCAATAAAAAATATTGAAGTTTTTCCCAACTTGGACACTCCAACAGAAACCATGACGCTAGAAGAAAAGTGACTCCTTGTTGCGTACAGTCTTTCATCTTGGATTTCATTTTTCTTCGCAACATCAGAATAAACCCGGTCATTCTGTGAGTTTCTTGGTGGCTCTACTGTAAAACGTTTTTCATCCGTAAAAAATGTCTTGGAAAGTTTATCTTCAGTTATTATACGTAAAATACGTTTGGATTTCTCAACTCTTTTCTGACAGTTTACTTCTGACAATCTTTGTCCATGCACTCTTTTAAAAGGTTTAAATTGCAGATCAGATTTAATAATCCTTCTTACGCTTGATTCTGATATTTCTAGTTCTTTTGATATTTGAGCAGGTGTCATGTGGCTACCAGGTCGATCCTCTTGACTAGGGATACGTTCCTCCACTTTCTGACTATTTTCATCTACTCTAACTGATTTTGGTCGCCCACTACCAACCTTCCTTTCAATGCTTCCTGTTTCATCGATAGTTCTCAATAAGTAATCTAAACCTGATCTAGTCCATCCTTTATAATCGAATTCAGAAAGTAATTTCCTTGCACTATAACCTTTTTCAACTCTACAATGCTTTATAATTATTTTATCTTCATGTGAGAATGGCATATTTAGAGGTATTCACGAAAAATTTTAAATCTAAAATTCTGAAAAAGAGAAAAAAGAAGATATTACATAATGAGAAAAACTGAAATTTTCGCAATCTGTAGAAATAACCGCATAACTCCTAAAATATTTAAAATAAAGTTGTAAAATTATCACAGATTATTTATGAGCCTTTTATTTATTTAGTGTAAAAAAATATTTGACTTGGCTTAGTTTTTTTTGACAGACCCTGTACGTTCATAGATCTTTAATGTAAAACTCGGAAACAATTCCCTCCGTTATCTGCACTAACCGTTTACACAGCTATATATACGTTCATAGATCTTCAATGTTAAACTCGGAATCAACTCCCTCCGTCATCTGTACCAACCATTTATACACGTCCTAACACACACACACACACACGCACATTTTAACATTAGCCAGGGTCTTTTTTAGATTGATCCTGTTGTTTTGAATTCGCTCAGAACGGATTTAGACAAGAAGGGTAAAGAACTAAAACTCTGGTAGCTTTTCATTATATATTTGTACGCTCCTCCTACAATTTCTATTTTTCTATTTTATTTATTTATTTTTTTGTGACCTATCTCGAACTTGTTATTTATTTCAGTATCCCTGAGGATGTCATTAGACGAAAGCGCTTGAGCACTACCCTATGTTTCCTTTTCCTTCGTGGTGCTTTTCATTACACACACACACACACACGCACACGCACACACACACACACACACACACACATGTATATATATATTATATATATTCGGATATTGACATATAAATCAATTTATTTTGGTATAAAACAAGTTTTAATTAATGATGGTGTGGTGAAGAAGTGCACAAAACTCTCAAAAACTTTGAATTCACGTTTTAACTTTTCCAATTAATTTTCGGTTTTGGACAGTAATACCTTTCGAGCAAGTTAATCTCCTCTCACTAAAGATTTTTTCCTTAAAATGTTCAGCTAAGGTTTACGATTTCGATAATCACCTGTAAATCCCTTTGTTTGTGCTTATAACGGATAATCCCCCAAAAGGTCATTATGAAACCTACACTGGCCTAAGTTTCTTCCTTCCAGTTAAATCTCTCTCTCTCTCTCTCTCTCTCTCTCTCTCTCGACTGCTACCTCATGCGTGGGAAGAGAGGCTTTGGAACCTCTATAAATAACACCATTTAACGCTCGTAGGTTGTGAGAGACTGGGATGGAGGGGTCCCAGGCGTAGGGGCGCGATGAAGGGAGTGTGGCTAGTGCCCCGTTAAGCCCATTCCTAACGCGTAATGGCCTGACCAGCCCCCTGCGACCGTTCTTTGGTGACCAATTGATGGTGCTTGGCTGTACTGCTCTGAGGTGAGAGAGCTTTACTGCCCAGCTGGCTGCCAGGCCAGCGTAAAGTCTCGGACGTAGCCTCTGGGTCTGGTGGGATATCCCTTGAACACTGGATTCTAAGAGTCTGGCCGCTTGTGAGTGACTAGCATGACTTAGTAAGGGGTTGCATCTCGCTGTCGCTCCTGGCGGGAAATCCGTGACGCCTGCGTCGCGAGTGTTTGTCAGTTGGTAGCTGCGACACGTTTGGAACTGTCCGGCCCTGGGGAGACCTTTGGTCGGTGCGGCAGCAGCGAGAAGTGTATTCTTCTGGAAGGGATGAACGTCACTTGCAAATAGGTGGATGCGTCTACGCGCGGGAAGAATTCACCCCCCCGCTCCTTTTTTATATACTGGTCAGAACGTTTTTGATAGTTTTCATTGCTAGAACGCTTTATTTATTCAGAGTATTCAGAATTCGAAAAAAAAGAGGAAAAGTTACAATGACTGGACCGCACAAACTGAAGGCTGAATGTGCGAGGTGTGAAGTGAACCAGTGTGTGACGAACTTCAAAGAAGCCTGCTTCGAGAAGATCAACCACCAGCATGTGCCGCTTTTGCGAACTCATGCAGTTTTACTTGAAGCTGGAGGAGAGGGTCCGGCGGCTCGAGTCGTCCAGATCGGCTGTTGGAGGTGCGGCGGTCACTGACGAGGCTGCACCGCCCTCCAACCCGGAGCTCATTCAGGATAGGATAGCTGCCGTGGAAAGGGAGTCCAGCGATGGAATGGACAGAGCTCGGGACCGCGGAGAAAGGGTAGAGGTGCAGCCGGGGGCCAGGGTCCTAAATCAGTGTCAGGAATCGCCAGCGACCCACGTGGAATGCATGGAACCGCGGCGTAAGGTGGAGGGCGTAAAGAAGGGGCTGATAGAGAAGGGTGGGAAGGGGCTGATAAAGAAAAAGGGTGGGAAGGGGCCTACTGATTTCCCAAAGAAGCCGAAGGATGTAGCTGCTGGCCGGGCTGGGTCGGGTGGTGTAAGTGCGGCCGAGTCTATGGGTGGCGACGGGTATCGAAAGGTCTCGGGCAAGAAGGCTGCGAAGCAGAAGCCCGAGACCCCGGTTGCCCCTGTCAGGACCTCCAACCGCTTTAGTCTCCTGTGCGTGAAGGAGGAAGACACCGTCTTAATTGGGGATTCGCAGATTAGGGGCCAGGAGAAGTACTTTGCTTCTGGAAACAGAGACAGGAGGAAGATAAGGTGCTTACCCGGTCGGGGAACGGCGCACATAAGGAAGGAATTAGATAAGGTGCGCGTGGCTAGTCGGAGGACTGCGATCGTTGTCCATGCTGGTGGCAACGACTTGTTCCTCAAAGGCGGTAGGGTAGGTTCAACGGAAGGGATCATCACCGAGATCGTCTCTTGCGGATGATCTAAAGCTTAAGACAGACAGGGGAATGTTAATGGGTATTTTACCGCGAATGAATGCCAGTGACCACACGCTCAGTAAGGACATTGGCATCAACGAGAGGGTGCAAGACTTGTGCGTCCCGCTGGGCGTGAGTAGTGATGTGAGTCGTTTTTTATTGTGTCGTTTTTTTTGTTTTTTTGTCGTTTTTTTTTGTTTAAAACGAAGATAGTCTGTTTTTTTTTTTTTTTGTTTTTTATTGTTTTAAACTTATTCCATATTTTTCTTCCTTTAATCTAATAAGTATATTAGTATTACCTATAATTTACTATACTACCATGCTTATACGGTTATACCTAGTATATGTATATAGTCATCTTTTAGAAAAACTGAATCACACAAAAAGTATATAATAGAAAGGAAAAACAAACCCTCATTTTTTATATGTATATACCTATATTTTTTAACTAGAGCATAAAACATTCTTCCTCATTTCAAACAATATACATAATTGTGATTGGCAAGAGTACCAGTATATATATTCCAGATCGAAAAAAAAATATTCACCTTTTTTTGAACCTTTTTGTTAACCTAATGTTGGTTAACCTTCATTTCCATGGAAGAATCATCACTAGATTGGGTAGAGCATATACTGTATGCTAGTTTCAATATCACAGGTACTGGTATAATATCCATAATACTGGTATAAAACAATAGATATAATTGTGATTGGCAAGAATACCAGTGTATATATATATATATATATATATAATATATATATATATATATATATATATATATATATATATATATATATATATATATATTCCAAATAGAAAAATAAAAAATATATAAATATTCATCTCTTTCTTTAACCTTTGTGTTAACCTAATGCTGTTTAACTTTCATTATCTGATTCTATTTCCATTGAAGAATCATTACCACTAGATTGATTAAAGCAAATAGTTTCAATATCACAGGTACTGGTATTTATTGCAGATTTGGATGTTGACGAAGCCAATGTAGCACCATGTTTTACTTCACTTTCTTGGAATTTTGCATTTTGGGATATAAATACTAGCTTTGCTGCTCTGTCTGTGCTTAATTGGTTTCTTTTGGCTGTATGGATATTACTGTATGTGCTAAATGATCTCGGAGGTAATGAAAGGGCGAAATAGAGGTGTATGAGTTTGTGTAGGTATATATGTGAGTATGCATGCGTATGTATCTGGAATTCTGGATGTATGCTTGTGTATGGGGTATACAATAGATATAAATGTGTATATAAGTATTTATGTATATATTGGTATATATGTATATGGGTGTATGTGTATGTATATATATATATGGATGGTCTCGTGGGGGGGGGGGAATATGTCATCGCGGGTCTAAAGGATAGTTAAGTGGGAGATTCAAAATCCGAGGCATGGATGGGAGAGTCCTGGAAAGGTTGGACAATGGGCAGTCAGCTCCCAGCCAGTGTTCTCGCAAGTTTAATGAATCTCAAGATACAAGACTTTCAGTGCAAGAAAGAGGCCAGTTTTTTCTGTAAATAGGCTGAAAAGGACATTCTATACTGGTACCATATGGCCTATTTTATTATTTATTTATTTATTTTTATAATATATATCATTGCAAAACTATACCTTATAATTAAATTGGCAATATCTATATTTAAAAAAAAAAAAAAAAAAAAAAAAAAAAAAACGTTTTTTTTTTACATCACTAGGCGTGAGGTTTATTGACCCCTTCGACGCATTTTCGGGTAGGTGGGACCTTTACCAGAGGGATGGTGTCCACCTCAATAACAAGGGTAAAGGTGTGCTAGGCGCGCTGCTCGACCGGCACCTATACAGAATGGTGAGGTCGAGTCCGGGGAGAGATGATGGGCCCCCACCGGGGAGAGTTGATGATGAGCCGGTGTCGGACGTACCTTCAACTGAAGGGTGCGTCCAGGTACAGGTGGGTGACCCTCCTTCCACGTTGGAGGGGGCTCAGGCTCCTGCGGAAGTTTCCCCCTCGTTTGTGAGGGGCTCTTCAACTCCCGACAGCCCTGGCTGTTTGGGAAACGGGTCGTGCTAGGGGGCGGTCAGAATAGGGGAGGCTCCCTCCGTGCAATGCTTTTTAATGCTAGGTCGAATAGGAACAAGTTTTGCGAGCTACGGGCGCTCTTAGCATCAGAATACCAGGATATCGTTGCTATCACCGAGTCCTGGATTCATACTGACTTTAGGGACTACGTTGGGGAGTTCGAAATTCACGGGTATAGAATGTTTCGCAAAGACCGCACCCGTGGGGAGGGGGGTGGGGTACTAATATACGTCAGAGACACGTTGAGTCCGGTTAACTGCCAGCTCCGGTCGGAACGGGAGCTGCTTGGCGTCGATCTGAACGTGGGAGGGACAAACTATAGGTTAATCTTGGTGTACAGACCTCCGCATCTCCTCCTCGGAGGAGGATACAGCACTGTACACCGAACCCAGTAGCCTGCTAGGGGA
Source organism: Bathynomus jamesi (assembly GCA_023014485.1). Lineage (NCBI taxonomy): Eukaryota > Metazoa > Arthropoda > Malacostraca > Isopoda > Cirolanidae > Bathynomus > Bathynomus jamesi. The sequence continues at coordinate 327,365 of JAJOZX010000694.1, read as the reverse complement.
TAGGGGGTGTGTAGTTTTGGGAGACTTCAACTGTCGCGGCATAAAGTGAGAAAACAGGACTGATGATGCTGAAGGGAGGAGGCTAGTTGACTTTGCTGATGAGGAGTTCTTCACTCAGTGGGTCAACGAGCCTACACGAGGCGAAAGCATTCTAGACTTAGTATTCACGACCGAAGACAACCTCGTCACTGGCCTCACCGTTGACGAATCGTTGGGCGGGAGTGATCACGGTCTTATTAGGTTCCGTGTGTGCGTCCCTCGGGTGAAGCGTAGTAACTCGAGAGGCAGTAAGCTCGATCTCCGATGGGCGAACTTTGTTAGCCTCAGGGATAGCGTAGGAGAGATGGGGTTAGAGGTCGCGGCGATGTTGAGGGAGTGTGGAGTGCATTCCGGGACGAGTTTATGGTGCTGCAGTCTGCTGCCATACCCTCAAACCGTTCACCCCTGCTTCAACGCAGCCTAAGTGGTTCAATCGAGACATCGCTTCGGCTATCCGAAATAGGAAAGTAGCGTATAGGAGGGCGAAGGCCAATCGTTCCCATGAGAACACTGAAGCGTATGTCCGCCTGTGTAGGGAAGTGAAGGCGAAGGTTAGACTAGCGAAACGTAACGAAGAACTACGGTTGGCAAGCCTATGTAAGGGGAACCCTAAGGAGTTCTCCAGTTATGTTAATAGTAGAAAGCCCATTAGAAGCGGCGTTCTGCAGACCTCCGACGCGGACATCGCCAATGTGCTTAATGAGTACTTTGCGGGAGTGTTCACCAGTGAGGACACCCGCATCATCCAAGAGCCAGGCGTGAGGCACGAAGGTGCTGGCCTGGATAGTGTTCGATGTACCGCGACAGTCGTTGCCGATAAAATAGACAAACTGAGTGCGTTTAAGGCTCCTGGGCCAGACCAGTTTCTCCCCAGAGTGTTGCGGGAGGTGCGCGACCAGGTGGCTCCCCACCTGGCTACAGTCTTCAAGAAATCGTTGGAGACGGGCCAGGTGCCTGGTGACTGGAGGGAAGCCAACGTGACCCTATCTTTAAGAAAGGGGATCACGAAAGTCCAGGGAACTATCGTTCCATTAGTCTCACTTCAGTTGTAGGTAAATTATTAGAGGGGATAATAGCTGATAGGATCGTTGACCATTTGGATTTGTACGAGCTGCTTGTGGACTCCCAACATGGGTTTAGACGGCATAGGTCGTGTCTCACCAACTTGCTCGAGTTTTTCCACGTCATGTTGGGTGAGTATGATAAGAGTAGGGCGATTGATATACTTTAGCTCGACTTTCAGAAAGCCTTTGATAAGGTATCTCACCGCCGGCTAATGGCGAAAGTGCGCGCGCTGGGTATCGGTGGGGAAATAGGTAGGTGGATTGAAAACTGGCTGAAGAACAGGCGGCAGAGGGTTGTAATTAAAGGTGCTAGTTTGGGTTGGGCCTCGGTCACTAGTGGAGTTCCTCAGGGTTCCGTTTTGCGGGCCACTGTTGTTTATCATTTACATAAATGATATAGACGGTGGCATCGTCAGTCGAATCGCCAAACTCGCTGATGACACCAAGCTTGGGGCCAATGTTGGGACGCCGGAGGCGATCGAGGAATTGCGTGCGGACCTAGGCAGGATAGGAGAGTGGTCCGAAAAATGGCAAATGCCGTTTAACTTGGGTAAATGCAAGGTGATGCACATTGGCTACGCCAATCCCAAGTCGGACTACTCGATGTTCGGGAGTAATGTCGAGGCGACTGATTTGGAAAAGGACTTGGGTGTGCTAATTAGCAGCGACCTTAAGTTTACCAAACAGTGCGTAGAGGTTGAAAAGAAAGCCCAGAAGCTGTTAGGTTATATCAGGAGGCAATTTCAGTTTCGGAACAAGGAGATTGTGCTCTGTCTGTACAATTCCCTGGTTCGGCCGCACCTGGAGTATGCTGTGCAGTTCTGGTCGCCCACCCTCAGAAAAGATATTGAGAGGCTGGAGCGAGTGCAGGCGAGGGCCACAAAGTTAATCCCTTCCGTTAGGCATATGGGCTACAATCGACGGTTACGCGCCATGAACATGTTTTCGCTGGAAACTCGGAGGCTGCGCAGTCAACTCATCCAGGTTTTCAAGTTCTTACACGGGTTCAACGATGTCGATTTTAGAAGCATGTTTAGTTTAAATGATAACCCAACTCGCAACAATTGTTGGAAGTTGGATTTGAAACGGTTTAGGACTAGTGTGTGTGGGAATTACTTTACGTATAATATCTGTGACACGTGGAACAGGTTACCTTCAGAAGTTGTGAACAGTTCCTCTGTGGATCAGTTCAAGAAAAGGTTAGACCAATCTTGCCCACTATTTGAGAGTGTGGAAAATTTTCCCTGGCACTGTTGCCATTGGTACCTCCTCGGTATGGGCCGCAAGGCCTTTTGAGGCTCTCTCTCTCTCTCTCTCTCTATCTCTCTCTCTCAGCCCTTTTCCATTTCTGAAAGAAATATATGGAATGAATAAGCCATATTTGGCAAAGACCCGCCCCCCAGAATCGCGGCTCGACCGATCACAACTCAATAGGCGGTGTATGAGTGCGAGTGTGGAAAACCATCTCACGTTCCAGCCACACCCAAATTCTCTGAGAGCCAACAGGAAACTCGCGAATCGAATATTGGGAGGTTCTGAGGGTGAAGCCAATCGGGGTCATGTATATAAAAGGAAACATTTTCAGTTGGATCCCACAACTGTTATTTTTATCAACGTGTAACCACGCATTCTCTCATCATGGACACTTCCAGTCAGACATATCAGCTTTACTGTTCCCCTCAGATCTTTGAAGACGGGTACCTCTCTGCAAGGGCTACGTTCCATCTTTTCGCAGCGGCCAATGGAAGAAACTTTCTCTCCACACAAAACGTTGCAGAAATTTGTGATGTTGAGCGGAGTGAATCAAGCACATTTGAAATGTAAGTCCGAAAAGTATTTCATAATAATTTTTATTATGCCATGAAGGTGTTTTCTGAAAGTGAAATTTTATTACGCATTTGTTTCTATGGGTGGAGTTTTGTAAAATTAGTTTAAGCTCACTGCAGGGCCTTCTTTGCATGTTTACTACAGGGTACTGAGCTAGGCTTTCTGTAATTAATGTACTTTATTAAGTATTTAGAGACTGATTTTGTTTATCAAATAATTATGTATTAACTTAAAAATTTATAGAAAGTTCTACAGGTAGGCTTTTAGAATTACTAAAACTTTAACGGTAGGGAATTTCAGCAGTCTTAGGTTCGAGACCCGGTGATGGTAGGCAATGCGTAGAATGCGTAGCTAGGATAAAAGTATTTTCGGCGCTGTAAATTAGTGTACTTGTAACTCCTTGTAACTCTCTCTCTCTTCCTATTTATATATATATATATATATATATATATATATACACACATCGCATCATTCAGTGCTTAATCCTTGCAAGTGATAATTAATTTATAAAACCCATAAGTATAAAATAATCGATTGGGTTCGAGACCCAGTGTCGGCAGACGATGCGTAGCATACCCAGCTAATCTTCCTTTTAAGAATGTCATTTAGACAGTGAATTTTATTATGCGATGAAGGTGCCCTTTGAAAGTGAAATTTTATTACGCGTTTGTTTCCCTGAGTAAGTTTTTGTAAAATTAGTTTAAGCTCACTGCAAGGATTTATTTACATGTTTACTACAGGGTACTGTGCTAGGCTTTCTGTTGTTATTTACGAGTGTGTATATGAACAATGAACAATTCCTATACCATCATTATATGGATTCATTGTCTTCATGCAGTACTTATGTTCGTATAGTTTTTATGTTTGAATGTTCATTTTTACATAAGAAACCAAAATCGCCTAAGCGAGTTTTGGATAGAATTTCGATTTGTACTTCTTTATTCATTACTGTATTTCTCTAATTCATCTTTTCTAATAATGACTTATACACTATGAGGTCATAAAATAACTTGATTCTCTTTACGTTTCCCATACCTTGTACACTGAATCACGTGCTTAGTATTTTGACATCTTCCGTATTCAATGTATGGTAAATTCTTTAATAATAATGTTGTGGTGTTATGTAGTATAAATATTATTCAACCATATTCATCTATACGTCCATATCTTATCTTGACCATTATCCTATGTCAATTTTATTAAATATTCATTTTTACTCGTGTCAGTCTATGAAACGCAAAACTTTATGCATTCGTTCGAAAACGCACAAATACGTTCTCGTATTATTTTTTTTTATTTTTATTTTTAATTATATCGCCTCCCGCAATGAACTCGAAAATGCTGAGGTAAGTGATCAAATTCCGCTAACTACGGCAGAAGCGAACGCTTCTAAGATAAATATCTCCTCTCGCTCTGATTCAAATTTATAACATATTATAACATAATATAGCATATTATGTTGTATATAAATCCATACCGTATGTGCCCATGTACTTTGTACTATATTTCTAACATCTTAATTGTCTATTAATATGAAACACTGTAAAAATAAAACAAAGTTATAGTAACTGTTTAATTGTAATTAACTGTAATACATTAATTTAATATAACGTAATGTACTTTAATGAAACTGTAATTAATAATAACTTGTAATGTACTTCATTGAAACTGTAATTAAATGTAATGATTCAATATATAATGTAAGAATGTACTTTAATAGAACTGCAATGGACAATCATAAGCGAATGTGAAGTAATTCATAATCGCAATCATAATTGTAATAAACCAAAACGAAAATGTACTCAGTAATGTACTTAAATTGTACATATGTACTACGAAATGATATCGCCTTCAGAAATGTAGACGGCGAAAAATTCGATTAGTTTTTATTTTTATTTTTAAAATTTTTATTTGGAATCTTTCAAACATCTGATCATGTGTTTAAAAGGAGGGAAACTTAACCTTCAACTGCATTCCCCCAATATTTAGATATGTAAATCATGTAATTATAAAATAATGTCACTTCTTCTTAGACTTCACTTCGATTACTTCGATTAACACTCCCTTGTTAGCAGCCTCGCTGCGAGGAGGGGGCAGAGGCCCCTTGCCTCCTTAACTTTTTAGATTCCGGCCTGAGCTATGGTCGAAAGAGGTCGAACCTCTACCCCTGTAAATTCAGAAGCTAATTCAGAGGCTGAGCACTACCTGTACATTTTAGCAGTAAATTACAGTAAAAGATAGTTTTTATCTTATCCTTCGAGCCTTGCTCTCTTCAGAAGAACTTAGTCATTAAACTTTCCGGATACACTATAAGAAGAGTCCGGAATCTTCAGCATTTTTAGTAAGTCTACCAGAGTCCTCCGAGCCACTATAGAAGAACTCGGAGAGTAATATAGAAGAAAACTACTACAAGTCACACATCCGTTGCAGCCACCTAACTAGAACCCCCGTCGACTTCGAACCAACCCGGGCCATAGACGGAGGGGTTAACATATATATATATATATATATATATATATATATATGCTCCTCTGTGTATATTTTGATGAAAACAATTGGATTTTAATAAAAAAGATTGAATTTGGATGAATCGTTAATTGGTCAATATCTGCCAGGGGCTCGATACTATGTGACGGTGCTTAGTCATCCTTCTACACAATATGGCTATTATTAGAAAAATGTATGAACTAATCAAGTTAATTTAAAATTATCCTTTCTCCTTAAAGGTCCGACGAGGATCTCACGTGTTATAGCTACTTTTAGTGACAGTTTTGAAGAAACGCAAATAACCGACGGTAATTTGGGGATTTTACAGCGCAGTCAACCCAGTGACCTGAATACGGAGGTCGAAGTATTGGCTTACATCCGATGCAACGATTGCCAGGTCGTCTGGGAACTAATCTAAGCTTTTTGTTTATTTTGGTTAAGAACAAGACACTATTTTCATCAATTTATTAAATGATAGAAATCATGTTTTATAAATTAGTACAATACAGCTTAAATTAGTTATGGATTTAGCATCCAATAAATAAGCTACAGAGCAGAATAACATTGGGAAAATCTTATATTTTACAAAATATTGTTGCAATTATACATTTTATATATACGAGTAAAACTTTACACAATACATCGATTGCGCAGAAATGGGAACCTTTTTTATCTGCGTGCATACCAATTCATCATTCAGCTCAGTGTCGAATAATTTTAAAATTTTATAAATTTATTTCCGCGTGACATGTGCAAGAGAAATGAAACACTGCATCCCGAAAGTATTACTAAAATATCCTTGTAATTGGGCGGGATTCCAGACAATTTTGGGGATATGCAACTGTTCGAGAAATTTTACAATAACAGGGTCACTACAGGGGCGAGTCGCGAGTGAGTTAAAAAAGTACATTCTTTCCTTTTTTTAAGGTATATTGCAAGCCAATGAATCCCTTCGCAACCAACAATATCTCTGTTGACAATATCCCCCCCCCCCCCGCATTTTCTCGTAGTTGGTAATTTCAGTGTTTCATTCTTCGCAAACACACCTATTAATTTTGAGCGTGTGATTCGGTCACTATTCATTAATTCATTACTCTCTGAAGTGTATTCTCATCCATTTTAAAAATCAGTGACTACGCTCCTGAAGCGGTCAACCTCAATTAGGGCTTGTGACTCGAGGTTTACTAGTACATTAATAGGCGCGTCTATCGGATTGGCGAATTCCAGTCTGACTGAGATGTTCCCACTTTTTTGAAGACTAAAGTGTGTATTTACACTAGCAGATAAGTCAGGTGTGATGTCTAACGGGTAAAGGTTAAATTGATCGATGAATTCTTTCTGCGTTACCTCAATCCCGAGCTCATCACAAGCACCTGCAATATGGGCCAGATTACTATAAGCTCTAGCGCAAAGCGGGAGCAGAGCGTCTGATGAGTAGTCCGTATCCAATGTTCCTCCCAACGCAACGCCATTAACGTATAGATTTATATTTTTAAGGCCGAAATTCTCGAATTTAAAGGCGCTCTTTTTATACTTTCCATTCGCCGAAGGGTGATAATGCGTTCCAATTAATAGCCTTTTAGGTAGAACTCACAGGGCAACGTTTTCTTTCTGCTTCGAGGCCAACCCTGCGGGCACTGTGTATAGTTTGATCTGTACTTATAACTGGGTATTTTACTGTGGTATGTAGTAATTTTTTTTTCAATTTCTATATATTTCAGCGAACTTAGTTTCACTCACTGTACGAGCAGATATGTTTCCATAATGTGAATCACAACGGGCTTCGCGCCCTCTTCTTGATCAGGTCCAAGATTTATGCAGATCTCAGGATTCGTGCGGGTGAGCTTTATTTTCATATCCACTCCATTCATAAGCAGTTTCTCCTGGAATGTGAAGTCTGTATGCAGGCGTCCAAAACATTCGTATATCTTCTTTTTAGAATTTGTAAATTTATCCTTTATACTACTTTCGTCTTTAGGCTGATAATAGCCCTCGGCACTCAAAATTTTAAATTAGTACTTGTTAACCGTCGTTCTATTGGCTCATTTTTTAATGTAAAAGACCGCGTATCGGATGCTCTGCGCAGTGCTGTTGTATATGAATTCAAGTGTCCCCGATGTGATCGGAGCTATATTGGTAGCACTGTGCGGAGCCTCGAGTCGCGTTTCTGTGCCCACATGGGATAAGCCATAGAACTGACAAACCACTGAGAACTAAAGAAGCTTCAGCTATACGCAGCCATGTTATTCTATGCAAAGTGGATATAACTTTAGCTAATTTTAACATTTTAGAATCCGCTCCGTGTGAGCAAACTTTAATACTTTTAGAATCATTATATATTAAAACTCTCTCCCCTTCGCTCAATTCTGATAATTCATCCGTTCCCCTCCGTCTAAACTGAACATCTTTAACAACCAACCTTTACTTGTTTTTAGATGCTTCTGTTTGTATTAGTTTTGCCTCGGAATCTGTGCTGCTTAGACTTAAGGTGTGTTCTTTTTAGTGTGTGATTTTTAGTGCTTTAAAAAGCTTGTGAATTTTTTAGTTTTTTTAGTTTTGGTTTTTTCCTTATATTTTGTATTTTATAATTGTCATTCATTATGTTCTTTTTTAGTGTGTGACTTTCATTTTTAGTGTTCTAAAGCTTGTGAATTTTTTAGGTTTGGGTTTTTCCCTACATTATTTTGTACTTTATATTTGTCATTATGGTTTTTAATATTCTGTTTTTAACTTTTTAGAATTTTTGCCTGAAGATGAGCATAGTTTGTGCTTGAAACGTTGCATTGTACAAAATATAGTCCCTTCAACATGATGGATGTTTCTTTCCTTCTTGTCTGTGGCTTTCTGCTTATATATATATATATATATATATAATATATATATATATATATTATATATTAGCCAATTTTAATGATGTATTTGATGGCCAGTTTGTAGCCATGTTTGATGAGTAAATCGGTACTGTAAGGAATGATGGTAATTACCGTTATTGATAATGGTTATTAATGGATGCTTGGCCGAGGTCACCAGATCTTTCAGATCAAAGTAATGTTATTAAGTTATTAATTAGATTGGTTGATAGCATTAGTTTTCTTCCTTTATTTAACACAAAATAAATTGATTCGAATGATTTATGAATGCGACAGAATTGTTGATTGTTTACATTGGAAATAATGTGTACACTAGAATTAATGCTTACAATATAAATTATTGTTATTTAATTACGCGCGGTAATGAGTAATCTTTATATAGTTAGGTGAATGACTCCAAACCCAAATGGGCTTGCACGAACAATGTTCACATGATGGTAGCTCATGGTTACTAGTTGGTGTCAAAGAACGAGGAGGGAGTTGAAGGTGTGAGGCATGAGGACATGCCTTGAGTGGATCCTCGCGATGTGACGTCATCTTTGTCGAGTTTGGTTTGATAAGCTTGCTAATGTTCACGATACATTGCGTAAGGATTTTGCGAGCGTCCTTGCATCTTCAGTTATATATATATATATATATATATGTGTGTGTGTGTGTGTGAAGAGAGTTACAAGGAGTTACAAGTACACTAATTTACAGGGCTGGAAATACTTTTAGCCTAGCTAGGCATACTACGCATCGCCTACAATCACCGGGTCTCGAATCCAGGACCGCTGGAATTCCCTACCGTTAAAGTTTTAGTAATTCTAAAAGCCTACCTGTAGAACTTTCTATAAATTTTTAAGTTAATACGTAATTATTTGCTAAACACAATTCACTCTCTAAATACTTAATAGAGTACATTAATTACAGAAAGGTTAGCTCAGTACCCTGTAGTAAACCGTGTGCGGAAATTTGTACGTCAACATTTGTACGACGGAAATTTATACGCCAGCATTTGTACGCCAGAACATTTATACGACTGGAAATTTATATGACTGACATTTGTACGACGGTAATTTAAGTATGCGCTCTACCGGACTTTTTTGACTTAAGTATGCGATCTACCCATGATAATAACCGAGACTTCATTTTTTTATATAAGCACAGGTGCAAAAAAAAAAAAAAAAAAAGTAAACATTATTTAAACATTTTGAAAATAATTTCAATTTGAAGAATTTAAATTTTATGTATCACAGCGAATTAGGTTAGGTTAGGTCTGGAGGTTAATGAGAAAAAACTCGCAAAATTTGTTCTCCAATTTTTTAAATGACATTCGTTCTGTATATCGCTAGTTACAGTTTCTCTTAAATTGATAAGCTGAAATCTAGTTTCAATTATGCATTTAATTATTGTAATATGTAATTTCATAATTTGTGATAATTTGTATTTTAACTTACCTAGTTTCAAATTCAATTTTATTAACTGATCATGAATTTCTTGCGTATAACGTATAAATTACCGTCGTACAAATGCTGGCATATAAATTTCCGTCGTACAAATGCTGGCGTATAAATTTCCGTCGTACAAATGTTGGCGTACAAATTTCCGGGTTTCGTAGCAAACATGCAAAGAAGGCCCTGCAGTGAGCTTAAACTAATTTTACAAAACTCCACCCATAGTAACAAATGCGTAATAAAATTTCACTTTCAAAAAATACCATGGCATAATAAAAATTATGAAATACTTTTCGGACTTACATTTCAAATGTGCTTGATTCACTCTGCTCAACATCACAAGTTTCTGCAGCGTTTTGTGTGGAGAGAAGGTTTCTTCCATTGGCCGCTGCGAAAAGATGGAGCGTAGCCCCTGCAGAGAGGTACCCGTCTTCAAAGATCTGAGGGGAACAGTAAAGCTGATGTGTCTGACTGGAAGTGTCCATGATGAGAGAATACGTGGTTACACGTTGATAAAAATAACAGTTGTAGGATCCAACTGAAAATGTTCCCTCTTATATACGTGACCCCGATTGGCTTCACCCTCAGAAGCCCCCAATATTCGATTCGCGAGTTTCCTGTTGGCTCTCAGAGAATTTGGGTGTGGCTGTAACGTGAGGTGAAATTTTCCACCAACCAGAGACCATGGATTCGCACTCATACACCGCCCATTGGGTTGTGATCGGTCGAGCCGCGATTCTGGGGGGCGAGTCTTTGCCAAATATGGCTTATTCATTCCATAGATTTCTTTCAGAATTGGAAAAGGGCCGTGAGAGAGAGAGAGAGAGAGAGAGAGAGAGAGAGAGAGAGAGAGAGTTTTGTTTGGGAAATAAAATTTGTTTTTCTGAAGTGTCGAGCAATCTGAAATATATCGAAGTGTATTTAAGCAAAAATAACAGATGTCAGGTGTTTTTCGAAATTTTACCTGTCAACTTCCACACAGGTGGTTTTGTTTCATTAGTTCCAGGTGCAGAGGCGCCGGTCTGTTATGATCTTGTACAAAATTAACTAATATATATATTATATATATATAATGCGCGTGCGGTGAAGCTAGCGATCGGGTACGCTGCTGCCGATTTATATATATGTGTATATATATATGTATATATATATATAAATATATATACAGGGTGTCCCATAAGTCCGGCATCATAGGAAAAAAAAATAAAAAAAGGCAAAACAAAAGCTTTTATTTACAGAACGTGCTCAATATGTCCACCATTGTTTTCAATACACAAATTCAGACATGATACCCAGTCAGCAAGCACACGGTGAATGATGTCAGGAGTAATGGTGTTACATGCCCCAATAATGCGCTGCCACAAATGTTCAACACTCCTAATTTTCTCTGCGTATACCAGCGCTTTCAAGTGGCCCCAGAGATAAAAATCTAGTGGCGTGAGATCCGGGCTTCTAGCTGGCCATTCCACAGGCCATCGACGTCCTATCCAATGACCAGGGAATTGTTGGTGCAGGTATTCCCTTACTTGGGTGCTGTAATGTGCAGGAGCGCCGTCTTGCTGGAACCATGTTGGGAAATTTCCTTCTTCGTTCAAGACACTGGGAAATGCTTCTTCCTTGAGCATACGTAGGTAGGTGCCTCCAGTGACATGTTCATCGAAAAAGAGGGGGCATATGATGCGATCCTTCCAAATGCCACACCATACCATCACCCGAGATGCACGTTGTTTCTTTGAAGAGGTATACCAGTGAGGGTTGTTTTGAGACCAGTAGCGGGTGTTCTGTCGATTTACCTCACCATTTCCATAAAAAACGACCTCGTCACTGAACAGAATGGTGGACGGGAAATTGGCATTCCAAGCATAAGAAAAATATGAATTATGGTTTGTAGAAATAGAAAAATATGAATTTCTCCTATGATGCCGGACTTATGGGACACCCTGTATATATATACACACACACACAGTGTGTGTATGTGTATATATATATATATATATATATATATATATAAATAAATAAAATAATTTTATTATGCAAGAATTTTCAAGAAATAACGATGATATAAACTATAATAAATTATGACCTTGGTACGGTAGTAACGGTACTTACCAAATCTGGATGACGGGGTGGACACGCGATTTTTATTGATATTTCAGATCGACCCTACGATTCCTAGTGGAATATTCATCTAAGTTATTACTAAATCGTAGAATTATGGTTCAGATTTCAGTTGGACTAATAACTCATTTTCGATCTTCATAAGGGCTAAATATGTTATAATGTTATAATGTTTCAGACCAACAAAGACCCTAGGATCCACTCATGGCTGGTCGACCTAACTGTGTTTGTAATTGTGTATTGTGCATGTCTTCCGTGGTGGCGGAGGGGACCTACAATTTTACGTGGGATCCGAACCACAAAGAACATAAGAACATAAGAAATTTTTATAGTGGGCACACTAAGGGCCACTTCGGCCCATCGAGGTGGCTCCACTATGTAAAAACTGCCTGTACATTGGCAACAACCAATTTTTACAAAACTAAATAATTATCAATTTAAAACTAATTAATTATCAATTTAAAACTAACGATAGAATCTCTGGATCCAGAGGATCAAGTCATAATAGGCTACTATTCACAAATATGTTACACTCTATATCTATTTATAACTGGCATGCAAATATATCAGATCCAAAGAATCCAGTCAATTTCATTACGGTATCCATCAATACCAGTACCTTGCGAACCAAAAATAAGTCACGGTCCATATCATTTGCGGACCAAGTCACAATTTACAACCATATACATTACAATATATATACTTAGGAGGAAAAGTGTAGGTGTGGCTGTAAAGACTGTACAATAATGAAGAAATGTGTGTGCACCCATTTTGGGTCTCCCATTTAAAGGTGTTTGTGGGGCAAGTGAAGATCATGAATTTTTCAATACCTCACAGTACTATGGGGGGCATCGCTCGGCAGAGGAATCTCTTTAAATGGGATGTATAAGACAGACTATCCCCTAACCCAAGATGCTGCCTCCCTATATCCCACAACACTTGTGTTGAGCTGTGGGATCTATCACCTAAATGTACATAAAATATATGAAATAAACCAGTACCATTCATGCAATAAAAATGGGCTTAAACACTATCACCAGATGTCCCTTGCAGACATCAAACTATCCAAACTTCTTTTGAAAGAATCAATAGTATCTGGTCACCACTTCTTCTGTCAGACTGTTCCAAAACTTAATTTGTTCTACATCTTGGCTTAAATAATTTCATACTATGACCTCTAGTCTGGTTATTGTGATCTTTAATGAAAAGAGAATCAAAATCTATCTTATCCAACCCTTAATTTTACTATCTTAAACTATACCCAATCTATCAACATATGCGTCTAATCGATTTTTAAACATGTTTATAGACGTGCTACTAATTACTTCTACCGGCAAACTATTCCAGCTATTTACTATTCTATGCGTAAAAAAGTTTTTGGCAACTGCTGTCTCGAACCTTCTACTTGTCAACTTACACCAGTTATTTCTAGTCCTATTATATTGAGATATTTCGAAAAAGCTATCTCTATCTACGTTATCGAACCCATTCATAATTTTGAAAACCTGGATTAGATCACCCCTTAGCCTCCTAGTCTCGAGTGTAGTCAATTTTAACTCTTAAGCCTATCCTCGTACGACTTTGACCTAAGCGACGGAATCATCTTAGTTGCTCGTCTTTGAACTCTTTCGATTTTTCTATATCTTTGCGCATATGCGGATTCCAAAATTGGATCGCGTACTCCAAATGGGGTCTAACTAATGATTTATAAAGAGGAACTATAATATCGCGCGATTTGTACTCAAAATTCCGAGCTATAAAACCTAACACTTTGTTCGCTTTATTGACCGCTGCTGTACTTTGTTTCGCTACTTTTAAATCACCAGTGACTATAACTCCTAAATCTTTTTCCTGCTCTACACTTAACTCTTTCCCTGACATACTATACGCAAAATTACCGTTACGCGAACCTATATGTAAAATTTTGCACTTATCGACGTTAAATCTCATTTGCCATGTGACTGACCAATCAACGATTTTATTCAGATCTTCTGGATTTTACCTCTATCTTCGTCATTAATCGCCCTACCACCCAGCTTCGTGTCATCCGCAAACTTTGAAACTGTACTGACTAGGCCGACATCTAAATCGTTAATATATATAAGAAAAAGCAAGGGGCCCAATACAGAACCCTGAGGAACGCCACTCGCTACATTAGCCCAACACGACTCCGCTCCATCAACGACCACCCTCTGTTTCCTACCTCGCAACCACTCTTCTATCCAATTTATTACTACACCCCTGATTCCATGAGCCTTAGTTTTTCAATGAGTCTTTTGTGCGGTACGGTGTCAAACGCTTTTTGAAAATCTAAATACACTACATCAACCGCCCGATGACTATCGTAAACGTCAACCACGCTTTGAAAAAATTCTAAAAGATTAGTTAAGCAAGATTTGTTTCGCCTAAAACCGTGCTGCGTATTTCTAACTAAGTTATGCAATTCTAAGTGTTCGACTATACGATCCCTAATTATTGATTCCAGTAGCTTACCTACAACAGACGTTAAACTGATTGGCCTATAATTTCCCGCCGCACCTTTATCGCCTTTCTTAAAGATAGGTGTTACGTTTGCTAACTTGAAATTATCTGGTACGCACCCCTCAGAAATAGACGCATTAAAAATCTTTGTTAGCGGCACAACAATGCTATCTTTTAATTCTTTTAGTTGTATGGGATATATGGAATCCGGCCCCGGTGATTTACGCGTTTTCATTTTATCAATATAGCGCATTACCTCCCTTCACTAACCACAATATTATCCAAAATATTACCATTATCAAAAGGTATTATGTCTATGACCGTAGGGATATTCGTTACATCTTCTATAGTAAAAACTGACGTAAAAATTCGTTTAGCAAGGTAGCCATTTCCTTGTTTTCAGAAACTAGATCTCCGTTAACATTTTTCAACGGCCCCAAGACACTTTTTACTGGATTTCTATTGTTGACGTATTGAAAGAATCGCTTGGGGTTTTCTTTACCGTCACGAGCTATGGAGATTTCAAATTCGCGCTTGGACTTTTTTATTACACTTTTCGCTTCACGCCTTAGAGATATGTAGTTGTTTCGTAACCACAAATTGTCTTTATCGCACTTATGTAGCCTATAAGCCCTATCTCTACTCTTTATAATGTCTCCTACTCTAGAAGTAAACCACAAGGGCTTGTTATTTACTTTCGCACGCTTAATTTTGTACGGTACACATTCCTCATTTATAGTCCTAAATACTGTTTCAAACGATTCCCACATTAGTTTTGCGTTGGAGTTCCCCATTACGTTTTCCCAATTGACGTGTGACAATTTATTTCGAAATTTACAAAAGTCTGCGTGCTGGAAGTTAGGAATTTTAGTCGAGTTAGCTGGTTTCGAGTGACTTACTGAGAGGACAAACTCTACCATATTGTGATCGCTATTGCTTAACGGTTCTATTACTTGAAGATCAGTAATTAGCCTATCATCCGTAGTTATTACTAAATCTAAAATACTGTCCAACCTCGTAGGTTCCCCAACCTTTTGAATAAGAAAGCTATCCTCGAGAAAATTAACTAAACGATTACCTTCCGCGTCTCCCTGCATTGTATCGTAATTCACGTTGGCGCAATTAAAGTCACCCATAACTAAAGCCTGCTCACTACCTATTATTCTCTTTAGTTCACGATATAACGCTTCGTCCGTATCAGCTGTTTGATTAGGGGGCCTATATATAACCGCAACAAGAAGTTTGAAATCGTTCAATTTAAGTTCTGCTATAGTCGAATCTATTGGTTCTGGAATTGTGTGCTTTACTTCTATAACGTTCGCAATATTATCTTTGATATACAACATAACACCGCCTCCTCGCCTACCTATTCTGTTTTTAACAAAAAGTCTATAACCTCTAATTTGATACTCCCCTACAAAGTCACGTGTTTCAGTGCTAAGCCACGATTCATTTATCGCAATTAAATCATAGTCTTTACAAGCAATTAAAGAAAAAAACGTTTATTTTATTTCGTAAGCTACGAGCATTTAAGGATAGAACCTTCAAATTGTTTGTAATTGCGACACCTTCGCGAGCGCAGGGGAAATTTGTGGAATTTACGCTGGGACCGTTCGAGTTACGGCAGCCTGAAAAGAAGAGACAGTATTATGAAATCTTCCTAAACGCGCAGCTCCAACGTCATTAAGATGAAGTCCATCTCCGAGGAACAAGTCCCTCCTGCCGTAGAAACTGTTCCAAAAATTCGCTCTAGTAAGTCCCTGTACCTAGCCAGCAGTTCTTCCGATCTAGAATTTAAACCGTTATTAGTACCGACATGAATAACATACGTTGTGTCCTCGGCGGTCCCGTCTGTAAAATGGTCAACACTATTAGTTATATCTTCCACCCTTGCACTAGGGTAGCAGTATCGGCGCCTACGACGAGGGTTTCTCCCACAGAATTCCTCGAGCTGCCCTCGAACAATGGAATCGCCAACGAGTCGTATTTCCGGCTCACCAGCATCTTCGAAACCTAAAACAGAAAACTTATTGTTTGTTATTACTGGTAGACACGTCTTAGGTTTTCTCAATGGTGCTCCATTACTCACTCGAACGAAGGGTTGGGAACGAGGGGAAGAGAGAGGGCTATTAGTACTATTTACATTATTAGTAGAAACTGAGGCAGGAGGGGTCGTAACTGGAGTATCAAGGGATTCTAATTTTGCCGTCAGGAGCATCACGCTTTCTTCAAGCCTCACTCTGGCCTCCCTCTCACGTTCTAACTCGTTCCTCAAGACTTCCATGCTTGAGCACCCCCTGGAAACTAACTGTTCATTATTATTAGCCATTGTAAACGCGTAAGCGGCAAATTTCCCTTCAGAGCGACTGCAAGTACTTGACGGGGGTGCCATGCTTTTAATTAGTTAAAAAACAAAAAACTAAAAAAAACGAGCGTTTGGAAATTAATAAATTACAACGTAGGTCTACCGCGTGCTTATTGTGCCGTCACCTGCTCAAACCCGCGAAAATGTTCTTGAAACGCAGAAACAGGTTCTTCTAACACAAATTTATAATTTTCGAAATATCTCAATATAATAGGACTAGAAATAACGGGTGTAAGTTGACAAGTAGAAGGTTCGAGACAGCAGTTGCCAAAAACTTTTTTACGAATAGAATAGTAAATAGGTGGAATAGTTTGCCGGTAGAAGTAATTAGTAGCACTTCTATAAACATGTTTAAAAATCGATTAGACAAATATGTTGATAGATTGGGTATAGTTTAAGGTAGTAAAAGTAAGGCTTTGTGGTTATCGATCCCACAGCTCAACACAAGTGTTCTGGGATATAGGGAGGCAGCATCTTGGGTTAGGGGATACTCTCTGTCCTTACACACCCCATTTAAAGAGATTCCTCTGCCGAGCGGTGCCCCCCATAGTACTGTGAGGTATTGAAAAACTCATGATCTTCACTTGCCCCTCAAACACCTTGAAATGGGAGACCCAAAATGGGTGCACACACATTCTACATTACTGTACAGTCTTTACAGCCACACCTATACTTTTCCTCCTAAGTATATATATATATATGTATATGTAAATTTTGACTTGGTCCGCAATCGATATGGATCGTGACTTATTTTTCGTTGGGCAAGGTACTAGTATTGATGGATACCGTAATGAAATTGACTGGATTCTTTAGATCTAATATATTTGCATGTTGGTTATAAATAGATATAGAGTGTAACATATTTGTGGATAGTAGTCTATTATGACTTGATCCTCTGGATCCAGAGATTCTATCTTTAGTTTTAAATCGATAACACAGCTCAACAAAAAAATTTTTTTGTTTCGTTGCCAAGGAAATTCGTACGAATTTAGTGTATTTTGGGCTTGCTGAATTCCAAAATGAAAGTAGTTTTTCCGATTTGGCTCTAGTTCTTGAGATAATGAATACCCTCAATTAATAGGAAACGTAACCATAACGCGTGCATATGGGAAACTACCGGAACATTCTAGATGGTGAGACACGCGAATATTCTTAGTGTTTACTCCGCGATCATTCTAGAATATTCCCCCTCCGTATATAAGTCATCGGCCACCCAACCAGTAAGTAGGCTCCGCCTGAACATTAAATTTTTTGCATTTTTATGTGTTTCAATGGGGTACCAATTATCTCATAAATTAGAGCCAATCTAGCAAAACCGATGTCATATTCGGAATCAGCACCATAAAGTTACCCCAAAATCACTTTAATATGATTGGCAATAAAATGAGTGTTGCCCAGTGTAATTAATTAGTTTTAAATCGATAATTAATTAGTTTTAAATTGATAATTAATTAGTTATGCAAAAATTGGTCGTTGCCAATGTACAGGCAGTTTTTGCATAAATTTCTTATGTTCTTGTCGTTCGGAACCCACGTAAAATTGTAGGTCCCCTCCGCCACCACGGAGGACATACACAATTACGAACACAGTTAGGTAGACCAACCATGAGTGGATCCTAGGGTCCTTGTTGGTCTGAAACATTATAACATTATAACATACAGTATATACACTAGGGTTATAACTTTTAGACTTTTTTTCAAATAAAAGATCTCTTGTATCATAAATCGATGAACTTTTGCTTAAAAACAATGAAAAAGACCCTAATTCCTCAGTTTTTAAAAAAGGTCACCCCCAAATCAAAAGTTTGAATCACCATAACCATATATTTACGTTACTACTCATAAGTATATAAATATATTATTATTAGAGGGCGGACTTTTAGGTTTTAACCTAAAAAATATTTTCGAATTTTTCAGTACGCTAATATATCGTGAGATCGCCCGAAAAATCACTTCCGGTGCTCAAATTCGATGACTAATATCAATCCACCCATACAAGAAAATCCTAGAACACACGACATTGTTCTTCATGCACTCGCAAATTGTATAAAAGCACGAAATGAAATCAACCGAATCACTTGTGTCCAGTATTGCGCAATAGTTACTCAACTGTTCAGTTCAACTCAACTTCAGGTAAGCTTTTATTATTTGTAATATATTCGCTTAATTAAAAAACGTAGCGAAATGTGGAATTCGCTTCTGCACTCTTGAACATTCCAGAACATTTTTAAAATTTATTAACCATAATAATTTGTTGAATTTTTCTTCCATTTTAACACGTAAACAAAAGCGTATCCAGAATGTTTTGTAGAGGGGAGTCAAACTCAAAAAATATATAGAGCCCAAAATATTTGGTGATAAATATTTTCGTGAGACGTTCTATGGATGTTCTAAAAATATTTTCCAAAATTTTATCACCTAAAAAATAAATATTTGGTCATATTTTTTCACCTAAAAATCCGCCCTCTAATTATTATATTATTTCTATATATTATATTAATATTATATATATATAATATATATATAAACAACAAACAAATCAACTTAATACCTTTTTATGGTTCTAGGACAGTTCATACCAGGACAGCTCATACCAGGACAACTTATACCCAGACAACTCATACCCGGACAACTCATACCTAGGACAACTCATACATAGGACCAGAAAAAAAAATGAAAAATTAATGAAAACATTTATTTTGCAAAATTAAAAATTAAATTTAAACATTTAGAATTCATGCAAGTTATTAATGAAAACATTTTAAAATGAAAACATTTATTTTGTAAAATTAAAAATTAAATTTAAACATTTAAAATTCATACAACTTATATATACAGTGTGTATATATATATATATATATATATATATATATATATATATATATGCCCAGTTAGGTTCATTGAATGCCCGGTTAGGTCAACTAAATACCCGGTTGGGTTCATTGAATGCCCAGTTAGGTCAACTGTACGCCCTTGACGATTGGTTAGGTTTAGTCGTGATATTTTCGTTAAAACTAACGAAAATATCACGACTAAACCTAACCAATCGTCAAGGGCGTACAGTTGACCTAACCGGGCATTCAAATTTTATCCTATGTAAATAATGGTTCTCTATTTATTATATGTTTGCAATAAATAATAAATTTGTTGTTATTGTTTTCTTATCTTATTTTGGTTAATTTGCAGAGTTTAAACTTTCGGGGTGGATATAGATGAAAAGATCAACATTGGGGTGGTAATTGTTGAAGAGAGTATGAGTTGTCCTAGGTATGAGTTGTCCAGTATAAGTTGTCCGGGTATGTGTTGTCCTCGTATGAGCTGTCCGGTCACGCCTTTTTATATCTGTTTCAGAAGCAATATAATGTCACACAAGAAAAGTGATACTACCATACAGAAGAACAAGGATATCTGGACCAATAATCTGGTGAGATTCCAGCAGTCACATAGAAGAATAGGAAGTGTGCCTTTAGAAGAATCTTCACTAGAAGAAAAATGCAGAATGCCACTCCAAATCCAAATCATTGCACGGTACCAGTTTCTTGGAACAGAAATCAAAGGAAGAAAGGAGCGAATAGTGGAAATTTCCAAAGAAGTTACAAAATTATGGAAGAATAAATTGAATTTTCCGCATGTGTCAGATCAAGTAATACGAGCAAAGCTTGACAAAGTGATGAAGACTTATGATGAATGTGTCAGGAGGGGAAAATATGATGCCCTGAATGAACTTTTTGATATCACTAAAGTAAATGGCCAATGGTTATCCTCGGAAGACAAACGACTGTACCACCTTCAAGTGGAAAGCAAAGGAGAAGTAGGGTACTCTACAGGTCAAGTTGCAAGTGAAGAAACGATTCACCCTTCAAAGAGACGAAAATTGCCTGCTGAATCAGCATCAACATCTTACAATCATGTATCTGGTGGTAGTGGTACTGAATCTGAAGAGAGCGAGCATGAAGATGAAGATGAGAGTATTACTCCACCAACCAAAAGACATAACAAAAGTAAAGTTGCAACCAACTTGGTGACATCCACAGGAGTATCAACAAGTAAAGCCGCTAAAATATGCAAACAGTTGTCACTTGATGGTATTGACATTCCAACACCAAGTCAAGCAGCAATTTACAAGTCAGCATACAAAGAGGCTGCTAAATTGAAGGAGGAAATGATTGAAAATTTACAGATGGAAGAGTGGTCTTTACATTTTGATGGAAAGCGCATTGAAGAAAATGAGTATCAAGTAGTGGTACTTAAAAATGAAAGAACCGAAGTAAAATTGGATGCATTGCGTCTGAAAGATGGCAAGGCTGAAACTATTGCTGAAGGAATTGCAAAAGTTATTGATGAATACACCTTATGGAATGCAATAAAGATGATCGTTGCTGATACAACAAGTGTTAACTCTGGGAAAAAGAGTGGAGTTGTTGTCAAATTGCAACGAATGTTCTCAGAGAAGGGTATCTGCAAACCACAATTTATCAGTTGTCAGCATCACATTCTGGACAGGATTCTCCGTTTGGTAATGGACGAAGATCTTGGTGCTAACACCAGTTCTCCAAACATCGAATATCCATTTGTATCCCAAACTGGTGAAGAATTATGAGGAACTAAAGGCACAGTTTGTTAATGGAACAGAAGAGGTCCTCGAGAAATCAGGATGGAGAGATGATATTAAGTTTTTGTACCATCTAACACGGGTGTTTAGATTCTTTGAAGAAAAAGGGAATTTTCCTTTGATTAACTTTCAGAAAATTCCAAACAGCAGCAATGCGAGGTGGCATTCAAGAGCCATTCTAGCTATCCTTGCATTTATTCTTATACCTACAACAAGGAAGACTTTGGAGAAGGTATGCAGATTCATTTCATACAACTGGGCAGAATATTGGTTTACTAATCAGATGTACAATGAAAATGACTTCAAGAACTTGTCAGAAATATTGAAACCTTACAAAAAAGCATTGAACTCATTGGAAAATCACTGGAAGCAGGAGCCATCCCCACTCAAGATACCAAGAAGTAATCAGTGTGCAGAACGTGCAATCAAAGTTATGCAGGAACTGTATGCTGCCTGCAGAAACAAAAACAAACTGCAACTTCGGTTTATTCTAAGCAATAAGCAGTAATATAAGTACAAGTATTATAATGATTATGTTGTGAGTTCTTTTATTATATTACATGGAATATGCAAAAAAGTTACGTATGCAATAATCGATTTTTTGATTTCGGGGTGACCTTTTCTAAAAAGATATTAAAATGAAAGTTCATTTCTTTGTTTTTAGGCAAAAGTTAATCGAATTAAAGTACAGGAATATTATGTTGTAAAAACGTTATAACCCTAATAGGCTAATACACACACACACACACACATATATATATATATATATACATATATATATATAATATATATACATATATATATATATATATATATATATATATATATATATATATATAGAATATATATATACACACATATATATATATATATATAATATATATATATATATATATTTATATACAGGACGGGCCGAAAGTCTGGATCCATAGGAAAATATTTATTTTAATACATAAATTACAACAAATGGTAAATACTTAAAATGAATATCAACTTTATCTCGTAAATGCGTATCCATGATACTGTACAGTGGTTCGTACTCCAGTATAAACAACAAATTATAACAAATGCTCAAATTGGCGGCCTCTGACATCGAGACACTTAGGGATGGAATTTATGATTTTTAATAATTCTTCGAATTGACGTTCTCGAGATGCGTGTTTCATTTGATAATCTTCTTGTTGACTTTACTGGACTATTCGTTAAAGTTTCACATACCATTGCAGAGGTATTTTCATCAGTTGCAGTTTTTGGACGACCAGAACGCCGTCGATCATGTACACTTCCTGTTTCTTTGAAACGTTTAAACAACTTGCCAACAGTCGCATGTGTTACTGGATGCTTATCAGGATGATTTCTATTGAATTCGGTAGCAACTTCTCTGTGTGTAGCGCCCTGTCCTGCGTACATGAGCACAAGTTCTACCCGGTCTTCTGTTATTAGATTCGAAGCCATTTCTGTGCTGAAATAAAAAAGTATTTGAGTATTTATACTGGAGTACGAACTACTGTACAGTATCACGGATACGCATTTACGAGTTAAAGTTGATATTCATTTTAAGTATTTACCATTTGTTGTAATTTATGTATTAAAATAAATATTTTCCTATGGATCCAGACTTTCGGCCCACCCTGTATATATATATATATATATATATATATATATATATGTGTTTGTGTGTGTGTGATGAAAAGAACCACGAAGGAAAAGGAAACAGAGAGTGGTGCTCAAGCGCTTTCGTCTAATGACATTCT
The DNA here is from genome assembly GCA_023014485.1 of Bathynomus jamesi. NCBI lineage: Eukaryota > Metazoa > Arthropoda > Malacostraca > Isopoda > Cirolanidae > Bathynomus > Bathynomus jamesi. The sequence goes on along the minus strand of JAJOZX010000694.1, from coordinate 304,313 downwards.
CAGGGATACTGAAATAAATAACAAGTTCGAGATAGGTCACAACAAAATGAATAAATAATATAGAAAAATAAAAAATGTAGGAGCATACAAATGTATAAGGAAACGCTACCAGAGTTTTAGCACTTTACTCTTCTTGCCTAAATCCGTTATGAGCGAATTCTAACCGACAGAATCAAGCGAAAAAAGACCCTGTTAAAATGTGTGTGTGTGTGTGTGTGTGTAATAATAGGGAATCTATGAACGTTTATATATAGTTGGGGTTGTATGTGTGTGTGTGCTTTTAGTATGTGTATAAACGGTTGGTACAGATGATGGAGGGAGTTGATTCCGAGTTTAACATTGAAGATCTATGTACGTATATATAGTTGTGTAAATGGTTAGTACAGATGACGGAGGGAGTTATTTCCGAGTTTAATATTGAAGATCTATGAACGTATATATAATTGTTTCCGAGTTTAACATTGAAGATCTATGAACGTATATATAGTTCTAAACCAACTGGCTGAAAGACACTTATAAGGCCGGTGATGTTGGGATGAAATCTTATTATGCACCTGGATCTTCCAGGTGAAGGATGCTCTGGCTCCTCTCTCTCTTAGGTTAGGTATACACATTTAGGGGGTGAGGCCGTCGTACCTTCTCTCCAAAGAGGTTAGGTGGACTCCCCCAGTTTGCTGGGGGAATTCTCCTTTTTTGGCACCCTGCGGGGAGGGAAGGGCTTGGCACTAGGGGAGGGGGGAGGGTTAGCACTGGCATTCCTTTGATCAACATTGCAATTGCTCTGCACTCGTCTTGTTTGTGGCCATGCTACTAACAGGAATGATATAATTAATACATACAATAACGACCTAAAAACAAGATTTGATATATAATTAACTGAAAAGGATAAATGGACACCAGCCATATATGCAACCCCAAAACTACATAAGGATCCTATCAAATTTCAAGGTTCAAAACAGTTCACTACAAAACCTCTCTCGCAAAACATAACATTAGGATAGGAATTACTTGAAATATGTTTCATAAAATACTATCAAGAAATAGAAAACAAAATTGGGATTAACTGTTACTCGTCTTTCAACAATTCTATTTAATATAAACTCGTAGATAGAATAATAAACAACGAAACAGACTGCATTTATGCTTTTGATTTCTCAACTCTATATACAAATCTATCACTCGAAGAAGTATTTAATACATTGAAAGACTTCATTAAAAAAGTTAGTAAAAATTTGCAAAAAAAGGAGTGATATACATAAACACAAATATTATAACACTTATAGTATAAACAAATTTATAGGAGCCATAGAATATCTTTTGAACAACATCTACATTACAAATTGCAATAAATAATATTAACTTCAAACAAGAGAAAGGAATCGCAATGGGGACAAACAACAATCTCTATATAACAGATTTACATCTGTCATACGAGGAATTCCTTTTTTGTAGAGAAGTGATTGAAGAGTCACAGCAATAATTGAATATTTAACAGCAATGGACGATATATAGACGATATCTGTACGACAAATATACCTAATTTTGAAGAATTTGGGAGAAAAATTTACCCAACAGAAATCAAATTAGAAAGAGGAAATGACAACAGAAACAAAGAAAATTTTTTAGGCTTGAATATACATATTACAAATGAAAAACTAGCTACATGCAATATTTATAATAAAACAGGTAGTCACCAATTTGATGTAATAACATTTCCTTTTAAGGATAGTTTAACTACAATTAATTTACGGTATCAAGGTTTTTACTCACAAATAGTCAGATATGCGAGGATATGGATGTAAATATAAGGGATTTAAGTGGGGATTCGATAAAAATAAACGCATTCACAAATTAAAAAAGTTAACGTGGGAAATACCAAATATATTAAACAAATTCAACTACATGATGATTACTGCTCCCGTGGCCGGGGCCTTTCCAAATGTGCTGAGCCATCACGGAGGTGATTCTCTCGGGCATGGAGATGTACATCCCATAGTCTATTCTTACTACTAATGCTATAAACCTTGGTTTAACTTTACTTGTTTATTTTTATCGAATCCAACTAATGCCTCTCACTCAGCTTATATTTCTGCCTGGAATCGTGCAAAATCTGTTCTTCGACTCGCCAAAAATTCCTTTATCCGACAAAAATGTGGAAACCTATCCAATTCTAATTCCTCTTGCTCTTTCTGGCATCTAGCTAAGAACCTCTCCAGCAACTTTACTTCCGCTTCTTTTCCTCCTCTTTTCCATTCCGACAGCTCAGTTGCCGTCTCTTCTCCCAATAAAGCTGAACTCTTCGCTTAAACTTTCGGCTCCAACTGAACCATGGAGGATTCCGGTGTTGTTCCTCCATCTTCTCCTCCCTCTAACTTAATTATATCTGAAATTAGAATTTCTTCTAAGGATGTTTTTTTCTGCCCTATCTGGGCTCAACTCTAGGAAGGCGTACGGTCCTGATGGTGTACCGCCTGTTGTTCTCAAGAGCTGTGCTTCTGTGCTGACACCCACTCTGATTAGGCAAACTGTTTCGTCTTTGTCTTTCATCCGGTACTTTTCTTTCCTGCTGGAAGTTCGCTTTCATTCAACTTGTTCCAAAGAAGGGCGACCGCTTTCACCCCTCCAACTATCACCCAATTGCTTTGATTTTTTGCCTTTCTAAAGTTTTGAATCTATCCTTAATAGGAAGATTCTTAAACACCTTTCTTTTCACAATCTTCTTTCAGATCGTCAGTATGGGTTCCCAGGGCCGCCGAGAGGGCGGGGAAGCCGGGATAAATCCCCAGGGCCTGGACCTCTGGGGTGCCTGGAAAGAGAGGGGATAAAATCTAAAAATATTAATAAAGCAATTGATTAAATAACAGAGAGGAAATATAATTAATGAACATACATTTTATAGAGATTATCATAGTCAAACTGAAACATATAAAATATTATCTGCGGTCCACCAGTGCTCAAGACCGACTGACAGATCTGGAAACCATTGTAATTGAAAGCCAGTTAGCCCGTACTTTAAATTTCATCAGAATTATTTACCACTTTGCTAGAGAGAAGGCAAAGAAAGTACACTTCTAATTATGAAAATCTTGCAGAAACAATTGTCTTGCCTGCATGGACTGGTATTGCATTTGTAAATTGTATGGTGATAGAATTAATATAATTGATTTGAAAAATAAAATGGTAATTTTCCTCTGAATTGTTTATTCATACCTGTATGTTTTGAATAGTGACTTGGACATATAATCAGTTTGTTTGTTTTGTACACAAAAAAAACATTCATAACAAAATACTGAGTAAACAGGGGGGCCCATATACCAATCTTTCCCCGAGGCCTGTGGCAGCTCTCGGCGGCCCTGTGGGTTCCGCAAGGAACACTCTACTGGCGATCTTCTTGCATATTTCTCTACTCTTGGTCATCCTCCTTTCAGGATTTCTGTGAAACGTTTGCGATTGTGCTAGACATATCAAAAGCTTTTGAAAAAGTCTGGCACAAATCTTTAATTTTCAAACTGCCTTCCTTCGGTTTCTATCCTTCTATCTGTGCCTTCATCTCTAATTTCCTTTCTGGCTCATCTATTGCTGCGGTTGTCAATGGCCACTGTTCTTTTCCTAAAGCTGTTAACAGTGGTGTTCCTCAGGGTTCTGTCCTCACACACTTTTTTCCTTGTGTTATCAATGATCTATTAAGTCCTACTTTATGTCCTATCGACTCCTATATCGATGCTGCCACTCTTCACTTCTCCACCGGCTTCCCAAAGCGTCCCTCTCAAAAGTCACTTCATGATTCGCGTAGGAATGCTGTGATACACCTGACTTCTGATCTTTCTGCCATATCTAATTGGGGAAGAAAAAACCTGATGAACCACGTACGAAAACCTCGTCAGTACTTTGACCCCCCTATTTACTTGGGAATGCTGCCGCGAGCTGCTCGTACCCTGAAATGGGTGTACAGTATGGTGGAATAATGCTCTATGTAAAAATATGTTCAGCTCTTCATACTTTATTCTTCATATATATATATATATATATATATATTTATTTATTAGGGTGTCACTTATTTTTCAACTTTTAAGTTTCCGTGCTGACCCCATCAAAGTATGCCATATGATGTAAAAATACTGTGTACAAAGTTTTATTGAGATATTTTAATATTAAGAGGTCGCTCAACGGCTTCGAATTATTGGATACGAGATTCTCTGAAAGTGTGAATATAAACAATTTCCAAATGTATTTAAACAATTTATTATGTTCCTACATTAGCAGGAAGTGCACAAGACATTATGATAATATTAAGATGAAGTACATTAACATCAGACAGTAGCGTAATTATTATGATTAATCATTATTTCCACTCAAGGTATGCTTTTCTCCCCATGTCCAATGCTTGCGATGGTCTTCAACAACCTGGAGAAGAAACTGGAGTTGTTGTTCATCTTTGGTTAGGTATCCAGAAAAATCCTGGATGAGAGCAACGCCACGTTCAGCGAAGTCATTTGTTACATTTGTTACAGTTAGAGTTTTTAGTCTCTTTCGCAGTCTGGTAATGGGTATCCTCTTCCCATTGCTCAGCAGTTTTCTCCAAGAATTCATCTGGGAGGTTGAGCTTCGTGAACAATGACTTTGTGTTTTTTGTTACAAAGTTTTCCAAGCTTTCTTTTTTCACAGTATCCAGGTCAACAACCACACGCTTTGGAGAGTTCTCTTGTCCATCAACACTAGTCATAGATATGACCATGCGATTTTTCATATCACGGAGGACTAAAATACTAAAATAACACACACTAAGGCGACTGAAATGATACTTGGGTAAGGCATAGAAAGGAAGCACATTTCAATTTAGGACAAGTAGCGACGCGTCATCAAAATTTTAATCACCTTGAGCGACCTCTAAATATTAATATTTTCTCATGAAACTTCATAATCAGCGTTTTTACATGCAATGTCACATTTCTAGAGGGTCAGACCGAAATTTCTTGATGGTTCAATTCTTACCATACAAATAAGTGACACCCTAATATATATATATAAATTTTATACATACAGTGGGATAAAATTACTTGGACCACCTACATATTTGACGTGGAATGAGATTTAGAAAAGGTTTTCAAAGGATTAAGCTAAACCGTTTATGGGTATTTGCCTTTTTGCGATTTGTCTAGACCAGAGGTTCTGAAACTGAGGGTAATTACCCCCAAGGGGGTAATTTGGGTATTTCCGGGGGTAATGGAGCAATTCTTAATATGGTAAAAATTTCAACATTAATGTCCGAGTCACGAAAGAGACGATTAACCCTTTGAGGACCATGGTCAAGTATACTCGATTTCTAAAAATTGTTCATTCAGGACCGTGATCGAGTATACTAAACAATCTGCAAAAAAAATTCCAAAGTTTTGGCTGAAAAATAGCAAAGATTACCCTGTACTTTCGAAAAGGGCTCTCACACTGCTTGTACAGGCTTCGACGACGTACCGATGTGAACAAGCATTTTCTGCAATGGTTACAATTAAAACAAAAGCAAGGAACCGCCTTCAACTTGAAGCCGAATTTAGGTGTGCTCTATCAGGAACATTGCCACGTATTAAGGAACTTGTAGCTAAAAAACAGTTGCACCCATCACATTAAAGGTAATTTCAGTTATTTTCAGTAATTAATTTTTCCACTTTCTTTACAACTTCGGCATTGCAAGTTTGTGTGGGGTAATGAGATTAGTTGAGATCAGGGAAAGGGGTAACGGGGTCAAAAAGTTTAAGAACCACTGGTCTAGACAGACGTAGTCTCAGAGGAATGATTGTTATCAAGAATTGCTACCTTCTCTGGGATTTATCAAAAAATTAAAAAAATCTGGAGTGATCCAAATAATTTGAGCAGCCACTGTATATTGCAACTTTGTAGTGGAGACTCGATTTTAGTACAAAAATCAGTTAAAGATATTTTTACTATGTACAGAAGTGCTGCCAGTCATTTTCACTCTCTCCATCAGCAATGACAAAGCTGAGAGTACCAGAGCATAAACTGATACTAGATGTTGTTACACGATAGAAGAGTTTTTACTATATATTGGAGAGAATGTTAAAACAAAATGAAAAATGTTATTGTTGCATACACAATTGATACCACAACTATCCAAAGTTTGAGCCCTGAAAAACTTTTGCATTTGAAAATGTTACAAAGAAATGTAGCAGAAGGGGATCAACAACTACAAATAACATACAAGTAATTCTTGTTCTGAAATTGTTCTCAGAAAAGTCCTTGGTTAGTGTTTCTATTGCAGAGTGGCTATAAAGTCACGCATCATAGGAACATAAGCAATGTCTATTTATTTATGTCTCCATCAGGCCAAATATGTTGAGGAACATTCAAAGAAACCTGCTTTTTCGTTTACAAACATGTTTTGAGATTAGTGGGAATCATTTCGAACAAACAAATGAAACAAAATAAATAAATTAACAAAATAAATGTATTCTCTTATGATGCACGACTGTATGGCCACCCTGTAGTAGCACAGGTAATTATGCTGGTATTATTGCCATGATCGAAGAGTTAAACAAATCAGTGAAAAAATGATTAGGTATCTTTTGGAATAACAAAATGTTGTCTATAACCTTCTTCGATCTTTGATTCAAGATACTGTTTCAGAATCTTGCCTTAAGATGTAGGCATCTTAAGGCAATGGGTAGTAGAGTTGATGAAGGAAGAATAAAATGAAAAGTAAAATTCATATTCGATTCGGAAACATACGCATCAGTCGATCATGAAGAGGATAAAGGAAGTCCGTTTTTGAATATTACAGATTGCTATGATAAATTACCAGTTTTAACACGACTGAAATCAGTAGACGAAAAAAAAAAAAAAATTGATGTTGAAAGAGAAAATTTACCAGCCACTTCCACAGGGAAAAACCGTGAAGCTAAAAGAAAGCTGAAATCTTCCTATATCCATCCCGATAAAACTTGCAAAGCGATGTCCTTCCACTCCGCCCTCATCAGTTGAGAGTGAACGTTTATTTAGCACAGGGATAAATACTGTGTATATATCGGGTCGGCAAAAAAAATGGAGACCTCGAACTTTGGCTGTAAAATCCAAAGTTATTGTCAGATTTCAATATTTTTACACACCCCACAACTAAGTACTAAATTTCCTATACGGTGAGCTGATTTCAAAGAAAACTAATTCAAATTACGGATTTATTGAACATTTCTTTATGCCACTGGAAATTCTCCATTTACACTACTACTGCATTGTATGTGCAGATAAAAATTTACAAAGTACTCACATTTGGTGCTACCTTGATGTTAAAAAAACTGCTCGATATGTTTACCACGAACTTCTACAACCTTTTTCAGTCTAGGCCGGGACTCATCTATAGCTTTATTGAGTTGTTCTTGTGGTAGCTCATCCCATTTTCCCAGAAGAAGCTGTCGTGAATGAGCGACATTTCTTACTTTGACCCGATAAATTCTCTGTGACAAATTTTCCCAAAGGCCGTAATCGACAGGATTTAATTCAGGACTGTTTGGTGGCCAAATTTAATACCGCTATGTGGTATTCTTTTGATATCTCATGTTTTATCGATTTTCTTGAGAAGCTTGTCCAAACCTCCTGCCGTTGGCTTACGTTAATTAAAATCGCTTTAATTATCAACTTGAACCTATGATTAGCAAGATTTTTCTGGAATATTTGCCATAAATCCAATTTCTCAGCTAAAATGCTAAAAGATGGCATACAAACCATAAAATTACCTAGTACTAACATATTAAAATTTTATGGTTCTACTGTATGTACCGTAGTTGCCGAGATATGAAGGATTTAAAAGGTCTCCTTTTTTTTTTGGCCAACCCGACAATGCAGTAGTAGCATAAATGGAGAATTTCCAGTGGCATAAAGAAATGCTCAATAAATCCGTAATTTTCATTAGTTTTTCTTTGAAATCCGCCTACCGTATAGGAAATTTACTTAGTTGTGGGGTGTGAAAAAATATTGATCTGACCATAACTTTGGATTTTACAGCCAAAGTTCGAGGTTTCCCTTTTTATTGCCGACCCGATATATATATATATATATATATATATATATATATGGGATGAATTTCACAATAAAACACGTGAAATGAATGAATGCTGCAAACCCACAAGGAAAAAGAAAAACGATTCCAAGGCCTTTCGTGTATTCAAAGCTACACCTCGTCAGGGAATGAAGATAAAAAGGCGAGATGCCCATAAATATATACAACGTACAGGAAAAACAAAACAATTAGCACATACTTAACAAGGGTTAATGAGAGGCAAAAGAAATTTTAACATGATATCGTCAATTTTATACGTCCCCGCACTGCTATTGAAATTGTTTTTAAAATGAATAAATGCACATTCTAGAATATTTCGTTCTATTATATCTCTGTTTTTAACAAGCACTTTAGAACTATCCCACTTGATGCTATGGTTACATCTATACATATGGTTAAATAAAGCATTGGAAGTATTAGCTGTTCTACAAGCATATTTATGCTGTTTTACCCTAATATCTAACGTTTTACCGGTTTGGCCTATATATACTGAGTTACATTGTGTACATCCGATCGAATACACACAACCAACACATTATCAGGGCTATTCTTTATTAGGCGTGATTTAACAGTATCATTATACTTAAAGATTACATTAATGCCAATTGCTTTAAGTACAGTTGGAAGGTATTGAAAATTAACATGGTAAGGTAGGCTAAGGATATTTTTACGCTGAAATTCCTTTACAATTACATTATTATAATACCTATTCTTGGCTTTCTTAAGACAGTTATCTAAAAATGAAATAGGATAACATAATTTAGTACCAATATTCATGATATTGCATAACTCGGAATCTAAAAATTCAGGACTGACAACTCTCAATGCTCGAAGAAACATAGCAGAGAAAATAGAGGATTTAATCGAAGGATGTTGGTCAGAATAAAAATGCACGTAAGAGTTATTATTAGTAGGCTTACGGTAGACTTCATATTTGAACTGATTAGAGCATCTCCAAATTTTTAGATCAAGAAAAGATAGGCTTCCATCATTTTCTTTTTCAACTGTAAACTTAATAGATGGGACTAAATTGTTGAGCCTACCAAGAAATAAGTCCACATCCAAATTATTAGGCCAAAGTCATAAAATATCATCTATATACCTGTACCAAACCAGGTTAAAATTAACAATCGTAGGCAAAATTCTACTTTCAAAAAATTCCATATATAAATTAGCTAGTACAGGTGAAAGGGGATTTCCCATAGCTAATCCAAACGACTATTATGGGCTTTCACAGCAGTTTCTTAGTATCAATTCGTCACTACCATATCTGTACGGCTTAGTAAAAACACACAAAGTTAATAATCCCATGAGGCCTATTGTTAGCTCAGTGGGCTCCGTAACCTATAAGCTATCAAAATGGTTAGTTGGTTTATTAACACCATTAGTTGGCTCCATTTCTGAGTCACATATTGTAAATAGCATGGATCTTATTGACAAACTGAAGTTTCCTAATGACCCTAATTTCAAATTGGTAAGCTTCGATGTATGCTCGCTATTCACAAAAGTCCCTGTTGATGACGTACTTGATTTTTTAAAAGATAAGATTTCTGAATATTCTTTCCCTGTTCAACACAACACTCTTATTGAGTTAATTAAGCTGTGTGTCAAAGATTGTAAATTTCAGTTTGAAAATAAGTTTTATGTTATGTCGTTTGGATTAGCTATGGGAAATCCCCTTTCACCTGTACTAGCTAATTTATATATGGAATTTTTTGAAAGTAGAATTTTGCCTACGATTGTTAATTTTAACCTGGTTTGGTACAGGTATATAGATGATATTTTATGACTTTGGCCTAATAATTTGGATGTGGACTTATTTCTTGGTAGGCTCAACAATTTAGTCCCATCTATTAAATTTACAGTTGAAAAATAAAATGATGGAAGCCTATCTTTTCTTGATCTAAAAATTTGGAGATGCTCTAATCAGTTCAAATATGAAGTCTATCGTAAGCCTACTAATAATAACTCTTACGTGCATTTTTATTCTGACCATCATCCTTCGATTAAATCCTCTATTTTCTCTGCTATGTTTCTTCGAGCATTGATAGTTGTCAGTCCTGAATTTTTAGATTCCGAGTTGTGCAATATCATGAATATTGGTACTAAATTATGTTATCCTATTTCATTTTTAGATAACTGTCTTAAGAAAGCCAAGAATAGGTATTATAATAATGTAATTGTAAAGGAATTTCAGCGTAAAAATATCCTTAGCCTACCTTACCATGTTAATTTTCAATACCTTCCAACTGTACTTAAAGCAATTGTCATTAATGTAATCTTTAAGTATAATAATACTGTTAAGTCACGCCTAATAAAGAATAGCCCTGATAATGTTGTTGGTTGTGTGTATTCGATCGGATGTACACAATGTAACTCAGTATATATAGGCCAAACCGGTAAAACGTTAGATATTAGGGTAAAACAGCATAAATATGCTTGTAGAACAGCTAATACTTCCAATGCTTTATTTAACCATATGTATAGATGTAACCATAGCATCAAGTGGGATAGTTCTAAAGCGCTTGTTAAAAACAGAGATATAATAGAACGAAATATTCTAGAATGTGCATTTATTCATTTTAAAAACAATTTCAATAACAGTGCGGGGACGTATAAAATTGACGATATCATGTTAAAATTTCTTTTGCCTCTCATTAACCCTTATTAAATATGTGCTAATTGTTTTGTTTTTCCTGTACGTTGTATATATTTATGGGCATCTCGCCTTTTTATCTTCATTCCCTGACGAGGTGTAGCTTTGAATACACGAAAGGCCTTGGAATCGTTTTTCTTTTTCCTTGTGGGTTTGCAGCATATATATATATATATATATATATATGATGAATAAAAACACGAAGGAAAGGAAACACAGAATGGTGCTCAAGCGCTTTCGTCTAATTACATCCTCAGGAACACTGAAGTACATAAAGAATTACAGGCTATATATAGGTTACAGAAAAAAAAAAATATATATATATACCGGGTGTCCGAGAATTATCTGTACAATTTTTGGCTGTTATTAAAAGTCAACCATGAAGTGTAGAAATTCCAGTGTTGTCCCATTTTACAGAGAATCTCATTAAGTTTTTTTTTATACGACGTTTTGACAAGTTTTTTAGAAATGTACGCGGGTGACAGACATTGATGATTTAAAAGCAAGAATCACAGCTGCTATTGAGCGAATTGATGTGGATATGCTGCAGCGTACATGGCAACATTTGGAGTATCGATTGGATGTTTTGCGAATCACTAATGGTGCACATATCGAATGTTTGTAACAAAGTTACTTTAATAAAAGAAACTTTTGAAAATACAGATTCTAAATAATCTTGTTTAAGAATTTTACGTGTGTTATCAAGAATTTTATTAAAAGATGAAATTGTACAGATAATGTTCGGACACACTGGAATTTCTAAAACACTTGTCAAAACTTGGTATCAGAAAAAACTTAATGAGATTCTCTGTAAAATGGGACAATACTGGAATTTCTACACTTCATGGTTGACTTTTAATAACAGCCAAAAATTGTACAGATAATTCTCGGACACCCTGTATATACAGCGTGTCCCAAAGAAATGTATACCCAATTTGTTCGATAATACCAGCTATGAGGATAATAAATATATTACTTTTTATATGTTTTTTAATAAAGAATTTTCTCCTGAATCTAAATATATAATTATTTTTATTAAAAATTGAAGAACAAAAACGTTACAGATGTTTAAATTATAATTATTATTTTCGAGACTTCATGTGCGATATTTTCTAATATTTTAACCGACTGTTTTGAGATACTTATGTTTAGTGTTGATATTGAAGCATAAATGTTGTATTTATTAGTTAATTCAAAAAATTTACAAATTCCATGGTTAAATGACACTTTATCTAAGATGTTCGACGTCTTCCAGAACGTTGTTTTTGTAAGTTTTGCACAGTGCCGTCGGTTTCAAACTTATCTCGTATACATGCAAAAATATTAGAAAATATCGCACATGAAGTCTCGAAAAAATATAATTATAATTTAAACATCTGTAACTTTTTTGTTTTTCAATTTTTAATAAAAATAATTACATATTTAGCTTCAGGAGAAAATTCTTTATTAAAAAACATAAAAAGTAATATATTTATTATCCTCATAGCTGGTATTATCGAACAAAGTGGGTATACATTTCTTTGGGACACGCTGTATATATATATATATATATATATATATATATATATATATATATATATACAATAAACGGAGAGATAAAAATTAAAATTAAACATTAAAGGATTGTGGGAGGAGCATACAAATTTGTAAGGAAAAACTACCGATTTTTAGCACAAGATCAAATGAATTGTTTCCAACCAATGTTATAGATAATTTTAAAAAAAAAAATTATACTGGAAATCTGCCCGGGTTTTAGCACTCTGCAGTTCTTGTTTAAGTTCGATGTATATAAAAATAAATTGAAAATAAAAGTTATTAAAGTAGCATACAAGTTTACCAAAGATTTAGCGTTCTACCCTTCTTACCTAAATCTGTTCTGAAGGAATTCAAAACAACAGGATCGAGTTGAAAAAGACCTTTGCTTATGTTGAAGTTATTTGTAAGTTGGATAATGGCAGACTCAAGAATATTTCTATTAACAATGTTGCTAAAGTGAAATAAAACTGAAGCATTATTCCAATCAATACAGTGGGATAACTCTGACAAATGGACAAAAAGGGCACTGGACGACTGTCCTGTTCTAACGGAATATTGATGCTGTTTTATACGTGTGTGGGAATCCTTTCCCGTCTGACCTATGTAAAAGGAATCACATTGTTTACAATCAATTTTATAGATAATGCCTGAATTATTGGTAGGGCTATTTTTTACTATGATATTTTTCACAATATTGTTATATGAAAATACTACATTAATATCCAAAAGTTTAAGTACATTAGCAATGCCTAAAAAGCCGGGGAAAAATGGAAGTGCTAAAATATTTTTTGACAAAGTACGAGTGTTATTATTCACACGATAGAAAGTTCGTTTTGCCTTGTTGAGACAAAATTCCATAAACGCAGATGGATAACGCAGATCACTTCCAATACCGTTGATTTTTTCCAATTCGGCATCGATGTATTCCGGACTGGCGATCCTAAGGACGCGGAGAAACATTGAAGAAAAAATGGCCTTAGTGGGGGCGTCATGTCCTGAGTAAAAGTGTACGTAGGACAGATCCCTCCTTCCGATTCACCTCAGACAAATTGACGACCATCCGTTCAACAACTTCAGCAGATTAATTTTAAAGAAACATATTGAAGTCACCAGACAAAATGAGTGGTCCGCCTTCAAAAATTTAAGCATTGCCAAACGTAATTTTGTGACCGTTATTCCCCAACCGTGGATCCAACCTTTGTTTGATGAAATTTACAACGAGTTGCGTCGGAGAACTTCTTCACTTCGTAACATTTTGGATCGAAAAATTAAGTCTCATTCGAAATAGTCAGTGGAGTAAAAAAGCAAGCTCAAAGTGTGTTTTGAACCTTTCTTCGAAAAACATTAGTGACGATGCAAAAAGTGCCCTTGGATATGGTATGTCCTTTTTATTGTTAAAAAACATTTAGCTTTACAAATTTGTTACAGTCTCGCTTGTTTTGAAAAACAGTGTAATCTCCCTCAGTATTTGTTTAACATAGTTAAACGCCTTGTTTATAGTGCGGCGAATAGTAGATACGAAGATAACTTTCCTACACGTTTTCGCAATAGCCTCTCACAATTAAAAAAAGATGGAGAGCTCCATATTACTAAAGCAGACAAGGCTAACACCATAGTTATTATGGACAAAGCGGACTACATCAGAAAGATGAACGAGCTTCTCCAGGACCCCGCCACATACAGCAAACTTAGGAAGAACCCGCAGGATGACGTCATCAAAGATCATAAGGACTTAATTCCGCTTTTCATAACCACTTCACCTTCTCTGCCCTACCTTTACGGTCTTATTAAAACCCACAAACCTGGCAACCCTATGCGCCCTATTACACTGGTATGCATCAATTTTTCTGTCAAGGGTTTTGTAAGTGATTCTTATAGAGTCTTTCCTGCTGATTTCGAATCTGCAATCCGTTTTTCTCAATCAGCTCAGGTTATCCGGCTATGGCCTCATAAGTAAAATAGAATTTTTCGTGATTTTGTCAAAGCGGAATTGGAACAGTAACATCTATCATCACTTGTTTCACTTGTATAATATCTTTTTTTACTTTTCAGGCATATAGATAAAATATTTCATAATGAATAGAGCGTGTAAAAATGATCCCAATAGATTCTGCTACATATGTGGGACGGTTACCATGCCAAATAACCAGTCCCAAATCACTAAATTTGTGAAGACAATGTATAGAGCATACTTTGGAATTAAGCTAGGGGACCAGGAAAAATTTCGCCCCTCATATGTGCTGCAAGACGTGCATTGAAAATTTGAGAAGATGGAGCAAAGGCAGAGCGAAATCTTTGCCTTTTGGAATTCCCATGATTTGAAGAGAAGGAAAGGATCACGTGACAGATTGCTATTTCTGCATGACAAACCTCCAAGGTGGGCTTATAAATTTATTTTTCTTAAATATTTTGAAATCCTCGTATGAAACTTGACATAATATTCACCATAATGTAATATTCACCATATATAGCATAATATTCACCATAATGGTAATCATACATTTACATATACATATTGTTATAGAAAATACATTTACACATACATATTGTTATACAAGTTACATTTACATATACAATGATTGTATATTTTCTTTCTTTTTCATTCATATGTCCCCGAAGGGACAATATGAATGAAAAAGAAAGAAAATATACAGACTCCATCGACCTATTTCATATCTTACAGACGCAGCCTTCCCTCACGAGCCGCCACTGTCTGAATGCTTCTTCTATTTCATATGCAAGTTTTATATCCATGTTTCTGTGTTTCTATTTTCAGGAGTTAACAAGAAGAATAAACACATTGTTGTATACCCTGACATTCCTTCTGCTATGAGACCTGTACCCCATGGTCCTGGAATTCCAATACCCGACCCACCTCAAACCCTGGACTTCGATGATTCTGATGATGAATCAATGACCAATGCCAATGACCAGTCCAGTCGTATATACCTCAAAATACCGCTTCAAATGAGCCGAGGCCTCTCAACCAGGCCAAACTTAATGATCTTACCAGGGATTTAGGACTTTCCAAATTAGCTGCCGAGATCTTGGGCTCACGACTTCGAGAGGACAACTTGCTGGCTCCGGGAACAACATTCTCCTGGTATAGGAAACGAGAGGAAGAATTCCGCAAGTTTTTTGCAGTGCACGAAAATACCTCTTCCTTAGTGTACTGCTGCAATGTTGAGGGGCTAATCGAATCCTTGGGCCTGCCATATAACGCATCAGAATGGAGGCTATTTATAGACTCGTCTAAACGAAGTTTGAAAGCAGTACTTCTCAACATTGGGAATAGGGTTGCATCAGTCCCTGTAGCACATTCCGTACAACTTACTGAGAGCTACGATAACATGAAAATTTTACTGGATGCTCTCGTATACGACCAACATAACTGGAGGATCTGTGGAGATTTGAAGGTAATACTAATATCATAAGTAAACTATTGCTATTGACTATGTTGTTTTTCCAAAGGTTATTTGAGAGCGTATAAGAACACTTAACTTCCCCACAGAAGTGATACAGTCCAATGCATAGATTTTTTTATCTGATAGAACAAATTCTCTAAATTTTTAAATATTTTCATTTTTTTTCAGATTGTGGCATTTGTATTGGGAATGCAAGGGGGATACACGAAATACCATGTTTCCTCTGCAAATGGGATAGCCGAGCGGATGAGAAGCACTATCACAGCGTGAATGGGCATCCAGAGAGAATTTTGAACCTGGGTCGCATAATGTCGTTTCAGTGCCCCTTGTACCACCAACAAAAATTTTGCTCCCCCACTTCATATTAAGCTGGGCTTGATGAAAAATTTCATCAAATCAATGAATAAGGAGGGTTCAGCATTCCGATATCTCGAGAGTAAATTTCCTCATATATCTGATGCTAAACTAAATGCTGGGGTTTTTGATGGTCCTCAAATTCGAACTTTGATCAGGATACTCAGTTCGAAAACGCAATGACTCCAACTGAGAAGAATGCCTGGCAGGCATTCAAATCAGTTGTCACTGATTTTCTTGGTAAGCGTAGAAGTCCAGAATACGAGTCCGTTGTCAAAAACTTGATGGAAGCTTTCAAAGCTCATGGGTCCGCATGTCCATAAAATGCACTTTTTGTGGTCACTTGGACTATTTTCCTGAAAATTGCGGGGATTATAGTGAGGAACAGGGTGAACGATTTCACCAAGATATCAAAATAATGGAAGAGAGGTACCAGGGAAACTGGGATATCATATGCTGGCGGACTATTGCTGGTGTTTTGAAGCGAGACGTGCCCGAAGAAAAACACAGACGGAAAGCCAAAAAAACTTCATTCCTTCCTCAATAACTTTTTTCCATATTCATTGTATGAATAAATATTTATTCACACAATGTTTTCATTTTTCACGAGTGTTCTTATAATATTACTCGTATCTACAGTGTTTAAGCTAAAAAAATCAATAAATTTGGGATAAAATTGGACTTATAATAAATGGCCAATAGAGAAAAAACCTGACCTGATGAGGAAACCAATGTCCATTTTCGAATTCAGCATGGTCGAATTATATAATATGAGTTGAAAAAACCCTCACAGCAGACAAAAAATTTCATATGCATACCAGTGTTATTAGCTCGATGGGTTCTATTACTTATAACTCTCCAAATGGCTTTCAAAGTCTTGTCCCCCATTCTCGGAACTATCTCTGATTCACATGTAAAAATTCCATGGATCTTACTGAAAAATTGAATAATCACGTACTGAAACCAACGATAGATTGATCAGTTTTGACGTTTGTTCATTGTTTACAAAGTGCCGATTGACGATATGCTTGACTTTCTCTCCCGAGAATTACTAAGTATGACCTGCCACTACCTTCACACATTGTTTTGGAACTTATTAAGCTTTGCATCAAAGACTGTAAATTCACTTTCAATAACGAGTAGTTATCAACAAGTTTTTGGGATGGCATGGGCAACCCCTTTTCGCCCCCTCTCCAATATTTATATGGAGTTTTTTCGAAATTACTTACATTCCGAGAATCCTGGGGGTTGGCATCCCTTGGTTGCGGTACGTCGACGATATTTTGTATATCTGGCCCATGAATCGTGACCTGGATAACTTCCTCCTTCAGTTAAATGATCAAGTCCCCTCCATTAAGTTTACTTTGAAGTGGAACAAGACAACTCAATCCCGTTTTTGGATGTGCGTGTACATAGGGAAAGCCCAGTTTTAAGTTTAGTATCTATCGGTAAAAAACAAACAATTTGTCCTACGTACACTTTTACTCGGGACATGACACCCCAACTAAGAAGGCCATTTTTTCTTCAATGTTTCTCCGCGCCCTTAGGATCGCCAGTCCGGAATACATCGATGCCGAATTGGAAAATCGACGGTATTGGAAGTGATCTGTGTTTATCCATCTGCGTTTATGGAATCTTGTCTCAACAAGGCAAAACGAACTTTCTATCGTGTGAATAATAACACTCGTACTGTGTCAAAAAATATTTTAGTACTTCCATTTTTCCCGGGCTTTTTAAGCATTGCTAATGTACTTAAACGTTTGGATATTAATGTAGTATTTTCATATAACAATATTGTGAAAAATATCATAGTAAAAAATAGCCCTACCAATAATTCAGGCATTATCTATAAAATTAGTTGTAAACAATGTGATTCCTTTTACATAGGTCAGACGGGAAAGAGTTTCCACACACGTATAAAACAGCATCAATATTCCGTTAGAACAGGACAGTCGTCCAGTGCCCTTTTTGTCCATTTGTCAGAGTTATCCCACTGTATTGATTGGAATAATGCTTCAGTTTTATTTCACTTTAGCAACATTGTTAATAGAAATATTCTTGAGTCTGCCATTATCCAACTTACAAATAACTTCAACATAAGCAAAGGTCTTTTTCAACTCGATCCTGTTGTTTTGAATTCCTTCAGAACAGATTTAGATAAGAAGGGTAGAACGCTAAATCTTTGGTAAACTTGTATGCTACTCTAATAACTTTCATTTTTCAATTTATTTTTATATACATCGAACTTAAACAAGAACGGCAGAGTGCTAAAACCCGGGCAGATTTCCCGTATAATTTTTTTTTTATTGTCTATAACATTGGTTGGAAACAATTCATTTGATCTTGTGGTTTTATTCATCATAAAAATTTTTCACGTGTTACTTTCGTGAAATAATTTTCATATATATATATATATATATATATATATACAGGGTGGATCGAAAGTCTGGATCCATAGGAAAATATTTATTTTAATACATAAATTACAACAAATGGTAAATACTTAAAATGAATATCAGCTTTAACTCGTAAATGCGTATCCGTGATACTGTACAGTGGTTCGTACTCCAGTATAAACAACAAATTATAACAAATGCTCAAATTGGCGGCCTCTGACATCGAAACACTTAGGGATGGAATTTATGATTTTTAATAATTCTTCGAATTGACGTTCTCGAGATGCGTGTTTCATTTGATAATCTTCTTGTTGACTTTACTGGACTATTCGTTAAAGTTTCACATACCATTGCAGAGGTATTTTCATCAGTTGCAGTTTTTGGACGACCAGAACGCCGTCGATCATGTACACTTCCTGTTTCTTTGAAACGTTTAAACAACTTGCCAACAGTCGCATGTGTTACTGGATGCTTATCAGGATGATTTCTATTGAATTCGGTAGCAACTTCTCTATGTGTAGCGCCCTGTCTTGCGTACATGAGCACAAGTTCTACCCGGTCTTCTGTTGTTAGATTCGAAGCCATTTCTGGGCTGAAATAAAAAAGTATTTGAGTATTTATACTGGAGTACGAACTACTGTACAGTATTACGGATACGCATTTACGAGTTAAAGTTGATATTCATTTTAAGTATTTACCATTTGTTGTAATTTATGTAATAAAATAAATATTTTCCTATGGATCCAGACTTTCGGCCCACCCTGTATATACCTCGGTGGTGTAGTGGTTAGCGTCGCTGACTACGAATCCATCGGCCCCGGGATCGAGGCCCGGTGACGGCAGCCGGCGCGCAGCAAAACCCAGTTGTTCATCCTTCCACACAATAAAATAAAGTGGTTGGTAGATAAATGGGTACCCTGGGTGGCCTAGTGGTTAAGACGCTGGGCTGCTGGTGAGGCGTGGTTCGGATTCCACGTTAAACTGTAAAATGTAGGTCTAAGGTGGAGTGAAAAGCTTGACCTTCGTCAGAATGAACAATTCGGGCGGAAGCTAACCAAAGGTGTGTGTGTATATATATATATATATATATATATATACCCTGCAGAAATAATACTAGTACTCGATTCATTATAATTTAAGATCATTTAAATTTGAATAGGTGTAATAAATAAAAAACTAACAATTCTCTGTAAAACAGTGTAAATAATAATAATAATAATAATAAAAATAATAATAATAATAATATTTATTCAGAAAGAACACATTACATAATATATATATTACATCCGTACTGTTTACACATTGTTGGGATTAACGTTTAATTTTTGTAGTTTAATTACAGTATTCTTATCTGAATATGCCGTTGGAAAGTATGACAGCTTTTCAGGCAAAAGTCTTTGACATTCACTTCTATTTTTACATTAAAAAATGTCAAATATAAATAGACTTTGTGGAAAATAAATAATGTTGCATTTAGTTATTACAGTGGCGGATTATCACAGGCTATTGAGGCTGAAGCCTCAGGCTCCCATGCTTGAGGGGCTCCCCAATCAACTGAGTTTCGATGATATAATTCGAGATTTCGCAAACTTCTTTGATTAAATATGACAGAGTACACAAACTGACAAATTCCTGTTTTATTTTATGTTTTATAGGCCCTAAAGTAAAGTTTATTTAATATTGTTTGGTTTTGGCAAACGGCAAAATACACTGTGTTAAGATTCTTTTAAGTTTGTTTCTCAATTAGCCTGAGCACCGTACATATAATTTGTGTAAATATACTTATGTACTGTACATGTATTGTTAATAAAAAGCTATAGAGAAGGCCCCCCCATATTCTTCATTGCCCCGGGGCCCCGAGGTGTCTTAATCCGCCTCTGAGTTAACTCTGTCATTACAAATGAACATTGAAATAATCTTTGAAATAATAGAAAATGATAATAGAAATAATAGAAAAAATGGTGAACAGTGCAAATCATGATACAATCTTAAAGTTACAAAGATACAGATGAGTGAGGCATATTATAACTATGGCGTAATACATTGGACACATACATTAGTAGGAGTTTATAAAGTGTTTCTCTAGTGAGTTGCGAAACGAAATTAATGATGGTGCTTGTCTAATGTTTATGGGTATAGCGTTCCAGATATATACCCCTTTGTACGAAAGGGCATTTCCTGCAATTTGCATGGAATAATTTGGTTTCTGTATGAAATCATTGGAAAGCCTTGTATTATGATTATAGTTGATTTGATGGGCAGGAGGGGGGCTAATCGCCCTGTGAATGGACGAAGTTTATACATGTCATTTAGTTTTAAAATATTTAAGTTTCTGAACATTGGAGAGGTATGAGATCGTCTGTTATCATTGTCCGAGAGAGTTCGTAAACATTTTTTATGGATTACTTCTAGCGGATACAGTATATAATTCTTTGTACTACCACATGCAGTCCCGTAGCCAGGACTTCCCAAGAAGGAACGACCTAGTCACTGCAGAAGGGGTTTAGAGTACACTCCTCCCCCGATTTACGAACGCTCGCTGTACGAATTTTCGAAGTTACGAACAAACACATTTTGTCCAAAGGCTTAATTTACGAACGAAAAATTCGAAGTTACGAACAAAATTGTTCGTTAAATTCCGAATTTTTTCGTAGCATCAGCAGATGTTTGAAGGTGACTGCAATATTTTTGGAGTAGTAAATATTATTAAAAAATAAAATTAAACCATATTAAATGTTTTAAATGTATTTAAATGTATTTAAGACCGTAATAAATAAATAACACACAAACACCACACACAGAAGCCCTAAAACAGCAGATACGATAGCTCAAGACAGAAATAAACAACAAACTTAAAGAAAAACAAACAGAAACATTTAGGGAATTCATAACAACACTAAACCATTCCACAGATACATCCAGGCTATACAAGACTATAAACAGCATTACCCACTCTAGCAGTGGCATTCACACCTCACACGCGGCTATCTGTCGCAGCCAAAATAATATCCCAACATATACACAACAAGCTAACATTCTAGTTAATCACTACGCAAAAATAAATCACTTAAACAGAGACAACAACCAGAAACACTCAGACAGACAAACAGTGAGACACAAGAAAACCTACAGACTCGACACTACCATTACACCCTTCAATACAGACCAGACCACCAAGATCATCAAAAACATTAAGAATTCGAAAGCTACTGGACCAGAAAACATATCTAACATACACCTTAAACACTTGGGCCCACAGGGAATACTAGCTCTCACAAACATCAGCACATATTCATACCAAACTGTATTATTTCTGACATATGGAAACAAGGTAAAGTTATTACACTACTCAAACCAAACAAAAATCCAACAGAACCAGCTTCCTATAGACCCATTACTTTACTATGCACACCTTCCAAAGTAACAGAAAGACTAATCTTACAAATCACCAACACACACATACCACTATCGCCTACTCAACATGGATTCAGACCTCACCGCTCAACCACGACATTACTCACTAACCTCACGCAGCACATCATGGATGGCATCAACTCCAGACGACCAGCTCAACGTACACTATTAGCAACAATAGACATTAGTAAAGCATTTGATGCTTTCCCACGTTTCCCTCTCATAAACAAAATACTCAACACGAACATGCACAATAACACCAAAAGGTGGCTGAGCAACTACAGTATCTTTCAGGAAGATACTCACACGTCACATTTAATGGCAAGTCATCCAAAAACAAACTTTTTCCGAACGGGGTCCCTCAAGGCTTTGTTCTCTCACCAACACTGTTCAACTTATACATGCATGACATTCCAACACCCATAGATAACAAGCTTACCTTATCATCATATGCAGATGACATCACTCTAACATCCACCCACAACAACATTGACACCGCTACAAATAATCTACAAACATACATGAACAGTATACAAAACTGGCTCACACACAATAACCTCAAAGTAGCGCCCACAAAATCAATCATCACCTTGCTAACAAGCAACACAAAAGAACACCAGATAAATCCACACCTTACACTAAGCAACACCAACATTCCACACACTCACAGGACCAAAATACTTGGGGTCACATACAACACATCATTATCTTTTGCAAACCACATTCAGGACATTAAAAACAAATGCACGTCAAGACTTAACACGCTTAGGGTACTAACAGGCACAAACTTTGGACACCAACAGGAAACAACATCACTCATATACAGTACAAACAATATATTCGCTCAGTTATGGACTATGCTAGCCCATGCTGGGCACCCATTATCTCAAACACACACATAAACACCTTACAGACAATACAAAATAACGCACTTCGTATCATTATAGGATGTACTCAAACAACACCAATAGAACACCTGCACACAGAAACAAAAATACTGAAAGTTAGGAAACATTTAGATATGAGGGGAACACAATTCATGGCAGCAGCGACAACTAACCCACAACACCCTTGCCACTCCATGTACAATCATGCACCAACACCTCACACCATTAAGGTAACACCAGAGAGACATTATAACCAAATACTCCATTCCATACACGCCCCACAGACATCACACAGTATAGAAAACACAGTTACACACACACCTAACCCACAAAGCACTGACACGACTCGGTCCGAATGCGGTCCCAGGTGCGAAGCCGCCACCCATTGACAGGTCAGAGACCAGCCTGAGCAGAACTTCCGAGCCGTTACCTTCACCTTTTTTTTTAATTTAGTTTAAGTAATGAACCCTTCCAATTAATACATACGTATCGAACGTCATAATTTTATGTTAACACCAATTTAACAATATAACCTCAATTAAGGTTATGGAATCTATCTCAGAAAAATCTAATAAAATAAAAGCTTGAATTAAGTCAACATTTGGCACCGAATATTTGGCAAAAATGCCAAATATCGAATACTTAGTAAAGTAGCCGAATAAGCCGAATACCAAATAGTTACCCAATATTCGGTGCATACATAATAATCGCGGAGGCGATTGTGAAAAGTTGTGGAAAATAACACTATTCAACAAAGTTTTTCTCCTTTTGATAAATGTGGTTGATTCTTTTGTTCTTTTTTACGCTGATTACAAAAATGAAAACAGATCTTTTTCTATCAGAGAGTCATTGTTAGCCATTATTTTGTATAAAATCTTTATATTACGCATATTATTATTTATATTTACATGTTTATATATATAATATGCATATATTTATTTAAGTATACTGCATATATACATCGTAACATATATATATATATATATATATATAATAACGTAAAGAACGACGCCTGTATAGGAGATATTCCGCGCAAGACGAGAGAGAGAAAACGGAACAAATGAAAAAATGAGGTAACCACCTGGGAATCGAACCCGGGATCTTCCGATTGCCGGTCAGACGCGATACCATTACACCATGGACCTCACTCTTCCAAATGCCGTAATTCTTCTACATACTCGCAGAAACCAATGCCCCAAGGGGGCACCTCCCGCATGCCGTAACATTATATACATTCAACTGCAAAGAACACGCAGTATAAATAACGTAAAGAACGACGGCATTTGGAAGAGTGAGGTCCATGGTGTAATGGTATCGCGTCTGACCGGCAATCGGAAGATCCCGGGTTCGATTCCCAGGTGGTTACCTCATTTTTTCATTTGTTCCGTTTTCTCTCTCTCGTCTTGCGCGGAATATCTCCTATACAGGCGTCGTTCTTTACGTTATTTATACTGCGTGTTCTTTGCAGTTGAATGTATATAATGTTACGGCATGCGGGAGGTGCCCCCTTGGGGCATTGGTTTCTGTGAGTATGTAGAAGAATTACGGCATTTGGAAGAGTGAGGTCCATGGTGTAATGGTATCGCGTCTGACCGGCAATCGGAAGATCCCGGGTTCGATTCCCAGGTGGTTACCTCATTTTTTCATTTGTTCCGTTTTCTCTCTCTCGTCTTGCGCGGAATATCTCCTATACAGGCGTCGTTCTTTACGTTATTTATACTGCGTGTTCTTTGCAGTTGAATGTATATAATGTTACGGCATGCGGAAGGTGCCCCCTTGGGGCATTGGTTTCTGCGAGTATGTAGAAGAATTACGGCATTTGGAAGAGTGAGGTCCATGGTGTAATGGTATCGCGTCTGACCGGCAATCGGAAGATCCCGGGTTCGATTCCCAGGTGGTTACCTCATTTTTTCATTTGTTCCGTTTTCTCTCTCTCGTCTTGCGCGGAATATCTCCTATACAGGCGTCGTTCTTTACGTTATTTATACTGCGTGTTCTTTGCAGTTGAATGTATGTATATATATATATATATATATATATATATATATATATATATATTATATATATATGGGAATGAACTCAGAATGGTTCCCTGAGGTTTTTATGATACACACAGGACGTGCATGGAACAAGGAACTCTTCTAGGATAATTAAATCCACAAGAGTCCGAATAAGTAAAGGTAAATGACAAATACTATAGCTTTTCTTTTTCATGATGCTCGCCCGACGTGGGCAACGGGTCACTCGCAAAGAGGTCCCAAAAATATAGCTTCCCTCACCAGCTATCCGCAAAGCAGATAGGATCCAGCTTTGGGACAGGATTCAAGCTTTGCAGATAGCTGGTGAGGGAAGCTATATTTTTGGGACCTCTTTGCGAGTGACCCGTTGCCCACGTCGGGCTAGCATCATGAAAAAGAAAAACTATAGTATTTGTCATTTACCATTACTTATTCGGACTATAGTGGATTTAATTATCCTAGAAGAGTTCTTTGTTCCATGCACGGTCTGTGTGTATCATATATACACACACACACATATATATATATATATATATATATATGTGTGTGTGTGTTTTCCTGCCCACTGTGACGGTTACACGTGTTTCGTTGGAAAGTCCGAATAAAAGTGATATTACAATAAAAATCCAGCAGTTAATCCTCTTTAAGTAGTGCCAAATTTTGAGTGAATATTCAGTGAACACAGTCGTATGCCTCTCTCTCTCTCTCTCTCTCTCTCTCTCTCTCTCTCTCTCTCTTCTCTCTCTCTCTCTCAGTTAAGTTGTGAAATAGCGGCGTTTGTTGAAATAAAGCAAATAAGATTAAAGCAACTTAATCTATACAATCTATTCTGAGTGTTTTCTCTCGGAGGAAATCTAACTGCCCATCGAAAAGCAATATCCCTCAGTTATCCCCCGCGGTACACTCCAGGGCACCAATCAGTGAGAACCTACAGCATGCCACATCCCCCATCCCCCACCCCACGGAATAACGGAAAAACTTTCCCTCCTTCATTTCTAAAGTCGAGTCAAATACCTCACTTAATAAATTACCATTTTGTGTTAATATTTCGAGCACAATCATTTACATACCAATAGAAACATGGCAATGGTAAATCAATTCATACAACCCTGTGGATACTGTAAAAAAGAAACAGATGAATCAAAAACAATTCGCTGTGATCTTTGCCAGAACTTAGTTGAATTACAATGCCTGAAATGGAGCGACGAAGAAATCTCTCTTATAACGGGCGCTAAACAAGTGAACGGAATCAAGTTCTTCTGCAAAAGCTGCATAATCGAAATAAACTCGTTTACAGTTTTTAAAGCAGAACGAGACTATGAGGAAAAGGCAAAAGAGGAGCTTATGAATAGTGAACAGAGAAAAGAAATAGAAGGAACGAAGATAATACGAGAGGAAACTACGAAAAACGAACAGGAAAAGAAAACAGCAAAAGCAGAAATAATAGAAATAAAAGAAGCACCAACAGAGGACACAGAGGCACAAAACCAAATCCAAAGTTTTCAAACAAAGGGCATTAGCAGCAATAGAAAAAAACAAGTTGACAATAAAGAAACCATATTGAAACCACTAAAAACAAAGGCCCCAAGTAAAAATGGGGAAGAAAATATATGTAAATACTATGTGAAAGGAATATGCAAATATAAGGGAGGAGAATGTATTTACGAATACCCTCCTGTGTGCAACTACTTCTACAATAATGGTCACTGCAAATTTGGTGGAAAATGAAAATTCTACCATCCGAACATTTGCAAGACTACGCAACATATAGAACCTGCCAGTACGAGAGAAAATGCTACTACCATCATCTCCCTACAAGTTCAAAGGACAAGTCTCAAATGACAACAGAAGGAATGTGAAAAAAAATATGTACCCAAATAGCAAACAAAACACATATACGTAGCACACAATTTTTTCAACATCTCGGACACAATACGGCTGCTAAGTCTTACACAGCATATGCAGTTGACACAGCTGGGAACCCTCGAGCCGGACCGCTAATGGCAAGAAGCTACCAGAACAGGTAGGCGGGAGCGGATCCATCTCGGAGGACCACACGGCTACAAAACACGCGATATCAAAGGACAACGAACTTAAAATGCACAAGGGGCAATGCAAAACAAAGAACATAAACATTGTCCTGGCAAGTATTCAGGGAATAAAACTGAACAATTCACTAAACAAAGTTTCGTACCTGAAAGGTTTTATAGACGAAACAAGGGCGGACATCGCATGCCTCATAGAAACACATTTTAAAGACTGCCAAGGAAACTGCGATAACTGCGAACACTGTATCGATAAGAAAGAATTGCATATCGATGGATTCAACTTACTAAGAGCGGATAGAACAGCGAGACGTAAAGGTGGCTGTGCTATTTATATACATGAGAGGCATATGACAGAGACGGTAAAAAGTAAATCCAACAGTTTTGTGGAAGCCCTTGCAGTGGCAGTGAAACTAGAGAAACTAAACGTGGTACTGATAGTCATCTATAGACCTCCAAACTCTCCAAATGAAAAATTTTCGGATGCCATTGAGGATATCAGAACCCTAATAAAGTCCGTAAACTCTCCATCCCCTAATATAATACTCTGGCGATTTTAATTTCCCATTTATAAAATACAAAAAGGTGGGTAGAAATATATTTATACAGCAAGATAAGGGGGCACAAGAGAGGACCAGGAGCAAGCAAAATGCTGATGGCTCTCACAAACGAGTTTATGCTGACACAGGAGATAACAGAAAATACCAGGAAAAATAACTGCCTAGATCTGGTATTCACAAATAACACGAACTTGATTGCGGATATAAAAATAACTCCAACTATTATCTCAGACCCAATATAATCGAGTTATCAACAAATATGGCGATAACTTTAAAAGACAATACACATACGGAAGGAAGAAGCAAATTTGGGGCTTTTAACTTAAACTCCAAGACCATAAATTGGGAAGAAATCAGATCACACATGGCCCAAATAGAGTGGAGAACAGTTTTCGAGAATAAAACAACTGAGGAAATGCTAACAACCTTGGAAGAAAAGACGCTGAGAATTTTGGAAAAATATGCTCCGAAAGCACAGCCAAAAGGAAAGAGGAACTGGCTAGAGAGGCAAAAGAGAAGAATATTCCGCAAAAGAAAGAGAGTAGCGACGAAGTTAGCTAATTGCGGAGACAACAATGCCAGGAAAGTAATACAAGAAAAACTGGAGAGAATCGATTGGGAAATACAAACTCTGATAAAGGGCCATACAGAGAGGGAAGAGGAAAAGGCGGTAGAAGCAATAAAGGAAAATCCAAAATACTTCTACAGCTATGCGAAAAGGAAAACAAAAACGCGCGCTACTATCGGGCCCTTAAGGAAAGGAAATAATGAACTAACAGACGATCTAAAAGAAATATCTGAAACATTGAGAGCCCAGTATGAATCGGTATTCAGTACCCCAAAAAGTGACAAAGCGATACCTGACATAGATGCATTCTTCAAAGAGAAATTGCAAGGAGAATGTATAACAGACTTTGATTTTACCCAGAAGATGTAGCGAGAGCTATAGGACAAATGAAATCACATTCAGCTGCAGGTCCGGACAAATGGAACGCACTATTAATTAAAAACTGTAAAAATGAAATAGCTACACCCTTATACTGGATATGGAGAAGATCCCTAGACACTGGGGAAATACCGAGCATCTTGAAAAGAGCAAACATCGTCCCTATATATAAAGGAGGGATAGATCTCAAGCAAAGAACTATAGACCAGTGTCCTTGACGTCCCACCTCACCAAAATTTTTGAAAGAATAGTCAGAGAGAAAATCTATGACTTCTTGGAGACATTGGAAAGATTCAACGAAAATCAACACGGATTCCGATCAGGAAGATCATGCCTATCACAACTTATAGAGCATTATAACAATATCCTAGATGCACTTGAAGGCAATGAAAACTATGATGTCATATACACGGATTTTGCTAAAGCTTTCGACAAATGCGATCATGGTATAATAGCACATAAAATGAAACATATGGGAATAACAGGCAAAGTGGGAAAATGGATCTACAACTTCCTCAAAATACTACAGGTGGTCAAAATTCAAGGTGTATCATCATCAGAATCAGAAGTACGCAGCTCAGTACCACAAGGTACAGTGCTGGCCCCACTCCTGTTCATTATCATGCTAACAGACATAGACAGTGGAGTAAACAGCAACAGTATAGTAACATCTTTGCGGACGATACAAAGATCAGCAGAAAAATCAGCGATGCAAAACGAAGTAGAGGCCTTGCAGAGGACACAACAAAATATACAAATGGTCAGAAGACAACAATATGACATTTAACACCGAGAAATTTCAGCTCTTGAGATATGGTAGAAATGAGGAACTTAAAAAGACTGCATATAATGCTCCAGAGAGACATGAAATTCAGAGAGCACGAAAGCAGTCGACTTCGGGGTAATAATGACCGATGATGCCAAAGTCAAGACACAAAATCAGATAGCAATAAACAAAACAAAAAGCGTTGCGGGACAGGTACTAAGAACTTTCAAAGGGAGGGACAAGACAGTAATGATTCCCCTGCTGAGAACACTGATCATACCAAAATTTGAATACTGCTCAGTTTTGACGTCCCCATATAAAAAGGAAGAAATTAATAAACTAGAAGAAACGCAGAGACATTTCACAGCCAAGACTGATGACTGCAAAGAACTCAATTACTGGGAAAGACTACGTAAACTAAATCTGTACTCTCTGGAAAGAAGAAGAGAGAGGTATACCATAATGTACATATGGAAAATTATCGAAAAACTGGTACCAAACCTCAAACTAAACCCAATTACCATCCAAACAACGCTGGAAAATAGGAAAGGCAGAATGTGTAGTGTTTCCAAGTTAAGGGCCCAACAAGGGACCTCCTCAACTCTGAAGGAAAATAGCTTGGTTGTCAGGGGGCCAAGAATTTTCAACCAGCTTCCAAAGGACCTCAGAAACATTACAGGGGTCAAAGCTGAAGTCTTCAAGGGAAGACTAGATGCTTGGCTCAGGACAGTACCAGATGAGCCGGGTGTACCTGGCTATGTACGATGGAGAGCGCAAGAGAGAAACTCGCTCCTCCACCAAGCCAGGACTAGAGGCGGGGCCACCAGCTTGACTTTCGTGTGAAGAAAGACCGACTCACGGGACCCAAACAAGGTTAACAAGGTGTATATATATATATATCGGGCTAGATATATATATATATATACTGTATATTCCTTTCTTTATGTGAGTTCGAATGACGGTTCAGGATCGCCCTGCTGTCGACCCCTCTGCAGCATCCCACCTCATTTGCCAGATTTGGTGAAGGAGGGAATTGCTGTCTGATCTCCTTCTGCCTTCGTAGCCAGCCACGCATGGCTGGTCAGAGACTTTGCACAGGAATCTGTCCAGCTGGTTCTTGAAGTTATTCAGGTCGGTGTGCTGGAGATTCCTCACTTCTTTTGGTAGGGCATTGAAAAGCTTTGGACCTCGTATTCTGAGGGCATTTTCCATCCTCGTTTTCATGGCCCCTTGTCTAAAATCTGCCTCTTCTCTTATTCAAGTTTGTTTCTATCTCATTTCTAAGGTTAGGGACAGAGCCCTCAAGTATTTTCCATATGTATATTACTGTGTACCGCTAGCGCCTTCTTTCGAGAGAGTAGAGTTTCAGGAATTGTAGTCGAGACCAGTTGTCTTCACCTTCCGTTTCCTCTATATTAAACGTAAAAGTCCTTTGTATAGCTTCGATGTTCGCAATGTCTCGTTTTCTGTATGGGCTTGTGAATACTGAGCAATACTCAATTATTGGTAGGACTAGACTCTTGCATAACTTGAACATGATGTTTGCTTTTCTGCTGCGGAAGCTCCTACAGATGAGTCCCATTATTTTTCTAGCCGTTGTACTTTTAATGTTATAGTGCTCTCTGAATTCTGCATCCGACGACATTATTACTCCAAGATCCCTGACTTGTGGATTTGGTGTTATCTGTCTGGCTTCCAGAGTTTTGTACCCTTTATTCTGTAGCTCCATGTTATTACCATATCTTAGAAGATGGAATTTTTTCATCGTTGAACTTCATATTGTTGTCTTCTGCCCACTTGAATAATGTTTCAATGTCGTTTTGTAATCTTTCTATGTCACCTTCGTTCAATATTTCCTTAAACGGTACTGATTCATCGATTTGTAGTACCTGGTATTCCATGCATTAAAACGAAGCTCACCCTCTCGTCTATTGTTAATTTCATAGTCATCCCCTACCTAAAAGAAAAAAAAATAGTCAACACTGGAAATTCCTATGATGCGGGACTTTTGCGCCACCCTGTGTGTGTGTGTGTGTGTGTGTGTGTGTATATACACACATACGAGGGCCACTCAATATATTTTGCCCCACCTTTTTTTTTCCTTTCCAAGTTTCCTTGTAAGTTCCAGAAATTTTGTACACAAGTAGTTACATACCTTTTTTACAAGTTTTTATTTTTCCACATAGTCTCCATCCTTTTCTACGGCTTTCCTCCACCTCGAAACAAGGACCTTTATTCCTTGCTGGTAAATGTCCACTGGGTTCCGCTGGAGCCACCTCTTAACCTCCTCAACAACCTCATCGTCACTCTGAAACTTTCTTCTATGAATAGCATCCTTCATTGGCACAAACAAATGGAAGTCTGAAGGTGCCAGATCCGGGCTGTATGGAGGGTGTGGTAACACAGTCAAGCGCATTTTTGTGATGACCTCTCTTGTTTGCAAACTGTTGTGTGGTCTTGCGTTATCGTGCAAAAGAAGGACGTCTTCCAGTTTTCTTTCTAGTCGAACTCGCTTTATACGTCTCTGGAGTCTCTGTAGGGTAGCGATATAAGCCTTTGAGTTGATTGTTTGTCCTTTCTTCATAATGTCCACCAGAATCACCCCTTTCATGTCCCAGAAGATGGTGGCCATAACCTTTCCTGCAGAGGGAGCCATTTTGAACTTTTTCTTGCGTGGAGAGTCTGCGTGATGCCACTCCATGGATTGGTGTTTTGTTTCAGGTTCAGAGTGGTGTACCCAAGTCTCATCCCCAGTCACAATTCGTGAAAGGAAGTCATCCCCTTCTGTCTCGTATCGAACCAACGACTCAGAAGCAATTTCTTTTCTTTGGGCTTTGTGATCTTTAGTCAGTTGGCGAGGAACAAACCGTGAACATATTTTTGAGTATCCCAGTTGCTGAATTATCGTATTCACACTTCCTTCACTAATTCATAGTTCCAGTGATAGCTCCTTGTATTATGAGCGCCGATTTGATCGAATGATACTGTTAGCACGTTGCACAGTGTGAGATGTCACAGCCGATGCTGAGCGACCGCTGCGTGGCTCATCATCGAGACTGGCTCTCCCTCTCTCCGATAATCTCACGTTTAGACCAGCGTCCAACTGTGCTTCGATCAACAGCATTATCTCCTTAAACGTTTTGTAGACGTTTGTGAATATTTCCAACTGTTTCCTTCTCTGCGGTTAAGAACTCAATAACAGCTCTCTGTTTATGACAAACATCACTGTCAGACGCCATTTTCGTTAACCATCGGTTCTATAGAAGGGCGTTTAAAAGCGGTTTTATACAAAGAGGGGAGGTTCAAACTGGAAAAATCCGGTTATGTGAAGCACAGAAAGTTCACAATTACGGCCCAAAAGACATTTCAGCCCCATGGCCTATTATTTAGCTAAAAAAAAAGGGTGAGGCAAAATATATTGAGTGCCCCTAGTGTGTGTATATATATATATATATATATATATATATATATATATGTGTGTATGTGTGTATATATATATATATATATGTTACAGTCAATATATAAAATTAGGCAATTTATAAATTGACTGAAATTTTAGGCAATGTGTCAAATGCTCGATTTACTTAATACTTAATTAAATCTAACCTAACCTAACCATACCACGAATTTTTAGGCAACATATTGGGTAATACTAGTGGGCATGCATAACCAGCATTACCACAAAGGTTAGGTTAGGCTAGGTTAGGTTTTGTGTGTATTGTCAATTTGACACATTGCTGAATTTCAGTTAATTTATAAAGTGCCTAATTTTAAACATTGACTGTAATATATACAGTATATATATATATATATATATATATATATATATATATATATATAAAATGTTTATTACTTTTAGTCACGCAATACATGCTATTCCGAAAGCGAGCAAAAGCCTAGCTTTTCGGGACAATGCGAATAATGGTGGATTTCACTCTAACGACAAATGCTACTGTAGAGAAGCAAAGCCAAAAACACATATAACTCATCAAGTGTAACATTACGTCATTTCATCGAATAAATTTTTCTCTCACACTTTGGGTTTTTCTAAAAATATAACTCATGTAATGAGGGGCATTTGTGGGCGGAGCAAATTTGACTATGGTAGCAAACTGATTGGTGATTGGTAGGTAAATAGTACGAGTCAGTTGAGTCTGCAGCAGCTCTTCTCATCGAATTGGACAAGCACATACCTGTCAGGACATGCACTTTTTTGTTTGTCATGTGTTAGAATTGCACATTCGTGCTAATCCCTCAGTCAGTTTCGTGCTTTGCTACCCATCAGTTGATTGATTAAGTGCATTTAGATATTAATTTTGTTTTGGTATACGTTTGGGGGTCTTTTCCATTTGGCGGCAGGCGGTTTTTTTTAACCAAATTTTCACCAGTAATACTTTTTTGTGTGCTAAATACGAATCTAACACTCTTTTTTGAGAGAAATGAAAGGAAAATATCGAAAAAAAGATTTTAAATACGAACTACTTTATACCGCGCACGAACTATTTACACTGCGAAATTCTATATATTTTTGCAATAATATAATTATAGTATTGTATTATATAATAATTTATTAATTTATATTATATTAATTATTTTATGAATATTAATTATTTGTTTATATAAATTTAATTATTCCAAAATCTGTAGAATAATTATGGCAACTCGATATGATTAAGCATTCCGCGCGATTCATTATTGTTAATGGAAATACGAGTAAATCATGGGCGTGAATTATAATTTACAGTGGATTTTTGTGAATATTATATCAGAAGAAGATGCAGTGAAATTTTTTCGGTAATTATGTGTTTTAAGTAACTCAGTCATTTTACACACCAAAATACATTTTTCTAGTAGTATTTGATGTGATTTGTTCAAATATGACCTCCATTTCCGTCGGAAATGAGATCCAACAAAGCTATAGTACTTTGAAGTTTGGCCCATTTTCAAGGGAAATGGAGGTCAAAATCTAAGCAAAACACCTCAAATATTACTAGGAAAATGTATTTTGGTTTAATTAACCTAACCTAACCTTACCTAACATGAATATGTTATTACATTATCATTTGTATAATTTAGGTCTCGGGGGTACGGGGGCGGAGCCCCCGTAAAGATCACGCATCACAAATTGATCGATTGAACGACATTTTAGCGTCGGAAATTCAAAAATAAAAAATATAACCCGATACCGATCAATTTGTGATGCGTGATCTTTACGGGGGCTCTGCCCCCGTACCCCCGATACCTAAATTATACAAATGATGCGAATTTATTTGGCGGAAGCGTAATGAAAACGAAGATATATTTAGAAAAATATTAAAGGATATAGCTGATTTCAAATAAATATTTCCCTTTCGTACGCCGTATAAAGTAGTTCGTATTTAAAAAATTTTTTTTCGATATTTTCCTTTCATTTCTCTCAAAAAAGAATGTTAGATTCGTATTTAGCACACAAAAAAGTATTACTGGTGAAAATTTGGTTAAAAAAAATCGCCTGCCGCCAAATGGAAAAGATCCATGTTTGGTGAAAAAAGTGTTTTTGTGATATAAAAGTGAGAATGTCTCGTAAGTGTGCAAACAGCCCTGACAGTTTTTGTTTTGTGTGTGGTGAACTTACAACAAAATCTCAAAAGCAGGGTTTTACTCCTTTAATTAAGAAGACGTATGGACTTTATTTCGGTTGCAAAGTAGAAGACCAAAACAAAATCTGGACTCCTCATGTATGTTGTGTTTCTTGTGCAAGATCTCTGAGAGCGTGGTTAAAAGGTATTCATTCTTCAATGCCTTTTGCTGTTCCAATGGTTCGGAGAGAACAAAGAGACCACTCGAGTGATTGCTACTTCTGTTTAACGAAGATAAGTGGACATTCCTCAAAATCTAAACATGTTACAATTCAATATCCTAATTTATTGTCAGCCATGCAGGGGCGTACCCAGGATTTGTTCAATGGGGGGGAGGGCGTGTGAGTAACTAAAACGAAGGTAAAAATACCATACGAGTATGTATATATATAAACATTTACTAGAGCCAATATTCATGTATTAACAAAGCCTTATTTACAGCACGTGTAAACTAAATTAGATAAATGAACAGATTTACACACATTTTTGATGCGAAAAATACTGAGTCAAAAATGATAATTACGTTACTATGTGTGTACAGACAGGATTTAACATAGAGAATACTGAAAAATTTTTGAGCTTTCATTGTGCACAAGACAGTACAACTGAGAGTTTTAAGACTAATTGGTGGGTAAAATTCTAGTCGCGGGTTGGTGAATTTTTGACTGTTTTGAAATTCAGATAACGTCTTTTTGACTAATAGCGGAAAGTTTGAATATTCAACAAATATAAATACTGTAAACTAAAAAATTTGCATGTATCGGTCACCGATACATGCAAATTTTTTAGCGTGTGAGTAACTAAAACAAAGGTGTGTGTGTGTATACCAAGCAGGTTTAATGTTATCTTAATGCTATATATACTGTATATATATATATATATATATATATATATATATATATATATACATTATGAAAGCTTGGTTTGGGTGTTTTTGGGCTCGTTTTTAAGCATGATTTGGCGGGTTTTCAATTTTTTAACCTGGCAACACTGGCCTGGTATGACAGGTTTAGTATTAATATTTTATATTAATACATATAGAATAAATTCACAATAATTTAAAATATATTCTTACTATAAAATATACAAACTAAAACAAAACCTGCTTATCTCTGTAACTGTATGTATAAACTTTAGTACATAGTTATAGAGATAATCACATCAATAGACACCGGTACAAGGCCCAAGGGGGGGGGAGACCGCCTCTGTCGCTCCCCTTTCGGTACGCCCCTGTAGCCATGCGACCTCTTTCACAGTGACGATTTGAGGGGTCGCGCTTCTTAAGATACCTAAGCGCCACCACAGGCGAAAACGTGTTTTTGATGGATATCACTATTTTCACCCTTCCTCTATCGCGTGGTTTGGGTTATAATGACCTTACGACACTAGAAGTATGATTGAAAACCTTATGAAGCGAACTACTTTTTTCGCCTCTATCGCCAGCCAAAAGTTCAACCAAAGTTCGGCATAATAAGAAAATAAAAAAATAAAAAAAATATATATAAAATATGAAATATGAAAATCTATTCCAAAAACTCATCAACATCTTCATTAGCATACTTAGAACTCTAATTTAGCCAAAAATAAACGTTCTAGCTCAATTAATAACAGAGATACTATCGCGAGAATATTGCTGAACTTTGGAGGCGATTTCTGGCGAATTTTAATTTTGGTGCCTAGGTACCTTAAGACGCGGGACCCCTCATTTGCCAGTACCAAAACCACCAAAGACATGGCCTTTAGATGATGATAAACCTTATGATGAATCTCGTAATGAACCTTTGGACAGACAAGATGACATGGATACACAATTTCAACCACCTTCATCGGATGAACCTTACTTAATTTCTTAGTGAGAATCTATCTAAATCTTGAATCTATCTAAAAATCAGGCTGAGCTCTTAGGTTCTAGATTAAAAGGTTGGACTCTCTTGCAAAAGACTGTAAAAATATCATTTCGTAAGCGTCAGACACACTTCACATCGTTTTTCTCTATGAAAAGTGATTTAGTGTATTGTAATGATGTGAACGCCTTCATGGAGGCACTTGGTCGAGAGCAGAATCCTAAGGAATGGAGTTTTTATCGATTCATCAAAGTTGAGTTTGAAAGTTGTACTATAGCATAACGGTAATGTCTATCCTTCGGTTCCGATTGCACGTAAAGTTCTTATGAAGGAATCATATGACAATATGCAGTTACTTTTGAAACATATTAACTATGATAAACACTCCTGGCATATCTGTGGTGATATGAAAGTGATTGCCCTTCTCCTCGGCTTACAGTTAGGATACACAAAGTTCTCTTGTTTCCTCTGCGAGTGGGACAGCCGAGCTGAGGGGTCATTATACACAGAAAGAGTAGCTACTTCGATAAAATTTGGTTTCAGGACAGAAAATGATGTCCATCAACCCCTAATAGATCTAACAAAAATTTTGTTGTTACCTCTCCATATCAAGCTTGGCTTGATGAAAATTCTTTGTAAAAGCCATGAATAAAGACGAACCTGGATTTCTATATCTAAAACAGAAGTTCCATAGAATCAGTGAAGCTAAAATCAAAGAAGGCATTTTTGTGGGCTCACAGATCAGAGAAGTGATGAAAGACACTGCATTGATGAGTCTTTGAATGAGGTTGAAAGAACAGCATGGAAAGCTTTCAAAGAAGTGACTACGAATTTCCTCAGTAGCGTCAAATCAAAAAATGATGTTTCCCTGGTGGAGCAAATGCTTAGTGCTTACCATGCCATGGGGTGTAACATGTGTTTAAAAATACATTTCCTGCACTCCCACCTAGACTTCTTTCCATCAAACCTGGGCTCTGTCAGCGATGAGCATGGTGAAAGATTTCATCAGGATATATCAACCAACAACCATAGAAAAGCGATACCAAGGAAGATATAGCCCCAGTATGTTGGCCGACTACTGTTGGACACTTATGAGAGAAGCCCCTAGTACTAGTTATAAGCGAAAATCAGCTGTAAAAACATTTTAGGTAAGGTACTCTTCATTTTTGTACGATTAAATATACCAAAAAAGTTAGAAAATCTGTCAATTTTAATTTGCATTTCCTTCGAAATTGGTGGATGATAGAAAAATTCCGTTTTCAGATTCGTAAGCAGCGTAAAAAATATACACTGGAATCACATAAATTCATTCAAAGGAGGAAAACATTTTCTATTTTGTTGTTCAGTTTTAATCAAACACTGTGCCAGCTAATTTTGTAAATTTTTACCTTATGTTTACGATTATTATTATTGAGACCGTTCTCCGCGTCCAGATTATGTAGCTACCCGTGGTTCGGATCTCACGTAAAGCTTAGGTCCCCTCCTTCATATGACCTTAGATATTGCGAAGGAGGTTAAACAACCCAATCATTATTATTATTATTATTATTGTTGTTAGAGAATTTATTATCATTTATTATTTGTTGCTACTATTACTTGCCATTTTACTTCTCTTATGTAATAAATAAACTAATCCCATTAATTTCGCCTAAAAAGCTCCCATGCTTCCTGGCGCATATTCAGATGAGATACTATAAATATGTTAGTCATATCAGATATCCAAACTGACTGTATAGAAAAATATAGGAAAATATTATAAAACTTTATGCAAGTTGTATTCCTTTCTCGAATAAAGTTTTTAAAAGTGAATTTGAATTTATACACTAATTTCTGTTTTAGTGAGGATGATGTTCAGTTAATTTTTTCTCACTATTCACAGCCTCAGTGATTCCTTCTCAAGTACATTATTAGATCAGAGTTCTTATGAGTTCTTATAATTATTTTCAGTCAGTTTACACACACACACACACACACACAAGCTCGCATTTGTTTGATCTCTTTCCCTATAGAATGACTCTTGTATTCGGAAAATGATACTCAAGTATTACATATCTATAGGTAAATTATTATTTAAGTGATTAATTTATTAATTAGAGGCAAACCAAATAAACAATGTTCATTGAAACAGGAAAACAACTCTCCGTCCTCACGATTACAGGTTAGCCTTGCTTGCACTAGGAAACTGGCTTCGATGTGTAGCGACCACCTGCAGCAGATACTGTTTCTGTTCTTCGTTCTTCGTAATGGAAAAGTTATAATCCTGAATTAGCTTCACCCCTCTTTCAGCGACATCATTCACTACTAGCATATTTTGGAGGACTTCCTTGGCCTGGAGGAAATGCGGATCATCCTTCCATTGGGATGGATCTTTAGAGATGAATCCGGAGCCTAGTAGCGTGGTCTGGAAGAAGCGGTTGGTATTCTTGGAAGCCAGCTTCTTCAGCGTCAGTGACGGAATGTCCTCTTCCTGTACTTTAATTCTCTTCGGTGGATCTTTCTCTCCTTCCCTTACCCTCATCGACTCCAGGATTCCTCTCTTCTCCATATTGGAAACTACGTCACTGAATAGAGCCAGAGCTACCAAATCCTCGCTCAACTACCACAGATGTCGTTGGAATGCCTTTGTAGCTGCCGCTCCAACTGCGCCATCCACTTTATTCCTGTATTCTTGAATTTTCTTAAGGAAGGAGATATCGTTGCTCGGGGCTTCAAAGATTATGGGAGCCTTGAACCATGCTGGTTCGTAGACAAGAACAACAAAGATGACCATGGTTCGAATGGACTTCTCTTCCTTGGGGGACACCTTAAACTGAGGTTGAAACATAAATATTTGGAGACAGTATATTGCCTTTGACATCCAGCGAGCATGGTGTATGGGGCCAGGCTGTCCAAATCGAATCCTTCGGGGAGGTGTCCCACCTAGGAAGACTACGCTAAGTCCAGGAGTCGGCGGTAGTCGTCGCGGTGTTGCGTACACCCAAGAGCTTTTATGTAGTAGTCGAGAGCTTCTTGTACCCACTCAGGGTTCTCTTTGAAAACTGCACTGACGTGGTCGTCCATCATTCCAGTCTTGAAGTTTGCTTGATTGACCCGCTGCCAATTCTTTTAGAACCGTTGAAATAGGAGAACCTCCGTACCGCTGGACGATCCATGAACTGTCTTGAAGACGTCTCTGAGAACGACCTCCAAGATATAGTGTCTGCAAGCAAGGTGGATTAAATTTCTTCCCAGTCGCTGTCCAATCAGAGTGCAAGCTCCACCAATATGCCCCGTATTGCTTGGAGTCGTATCAAAGCTCATGGCGGCGACTCGGTCTTCGACCTTCCAATCCTTCAAGGCCTCAACCACGGCGTCTGCTTGCGCCATTCCTGTTCCACATGCGAGCTTCGGAACACCCAGGAGTTGGATGTTCTCTGACGATGACGAAACATCCTTTCCAGAGATCAGTACTGGGAGACGATCGACGTAGTCATTTTCTGTAAGGAAGGAAGGAATTTCCCGTCCCACTGAACATCAATTCCAGTAGTGGCGCCAGAAGATCAGACAGCTTGTTTCACAGAAGTGATGTGGTCACTGCAATGTCGCATACGGGTTCTCCTGAATGTGAAGCGACTAATGGCCAGTTCATCAATGTTCCCTCCAAGGCTTTTCACAGTAGCTGCCACGATGTGACCTGCCTCACGATCGCTGGTGTTGGTTCTATCCAGGGCAGCAGCGAGACCAGGGGACATGAAGTTCTTAGGCCTTGCTTGAGGTGCAGGACAAGGAGCTGCATTTGACGGGCCAGGGACCTGGAAATCCGGATCCATTCCAACTCGAGGCATCTTCGGAAATGAACGAGGGCCTTCATCATCAGAAGAGGTGCTGGTTGACTCCAGCTGAACGGTCTCTTGCTCTTCACGCATCTGTTTCTCTGCTACTTCCTTTTGCTCTCTGGCCTTCTTAAGATACTTCTGTTTCATTTCTTTCTTAGTCAGGGCTTTGTCGACTCGTCCTATGTGAAACTTGCGTTCCATCTCTTGGTCTTTCAAGAGGACTCGGTCTTCCTCTATCCGGATCAGTCTTTCCACATCATGATGCTTAATGTTGTAGAGCTTTTCAAGATTGTTTGAGAACTCTTGT
Organism: Bathynomus jamesi; assembly: GCA_023014485.1. Lineage (NCBI taxonomy): Eukaryota > Metazoa > Arthropoda > Malacostraca > Isopoda > Cirolanidae > Bathynomus > Bathynomus jamesi. The sequence goes on along the minus strand of JAJOZX010000694.1, from coordinate 263,664 downwards.
TCCTTCTGTATTTGTGGCATACTTATCCTGTTGGAACCCTTTTTCAACTCCTCCCAAGTGGACAGGATTCCATTCAGGGTTCGTTTGATATTCCGCTCCTCTTGAGTAGGGATGCGGAACATTCCTCACATATCCATGGTTTCCTTCACCACCATATTGATGCACTCGTTTTTCGTAGGAGTTGGCTCACTCATTTTCAGGAGATGAAAATAACGTTTGAGAACTTACCTAAGAGTAGGCAGACGGGACTTAGGAATCGCTTCGATGGTGCCGTCAACCAAGTAGATAGTTTTTTTCTTACGCATTGCAGTTGCCATCATCATAACCTAGAAAGAGAAACCAAAAATTGACATTTTTTTACTATGGAAATAATGTAGCAATACAGCAACTTCAAACATGTAGACTTTTAAAGTCACACTTTAACATTAAACATACACTAATGTACATGAATTTTCAGCAAAAATTATTATTCCATAAACCAAAAACAATAACGCAACAGTAATATAGCAACTTTAAGCGTTATAGCAATTTATAATGCTATAGAATATATATTCACCTTAGTTAAATATTAATATTAATTAATTATTAATTAATTAAATATTAATTAATATTAATTAATTAAATATTAATTAATTAAATATTCACCCGAGTCATTAAAAAGCAAGCTAAGATAAATGATTCCCAGTGATGTGTGAACACTTAATACACCCTATCCGATTCTTGCCAGGAGAGTAACTGAGGAAAATCGTTAGTATTTGAAATACGATGCCAAATCGTAGTATGTTCAAAAATATGAGTTGCCAACTATAAACTTAATTAATTAGTTAATCAGGAACGTAATTTGGAAATAGAAACGGGGTTAATTGGCAATTCTTTTTTTACGTTCCGAGTTATGCCTGCTTTATTGGCCACGTCAGAGCCGATCATTACAGGGTATTAAAAATGGCAGGCGTGTGCATATCCTAAATATTTATTAATTTAAAAAAAAATTCACGTGCGTTAGTTTCTCATCTAGTGGGTAAGTTTGGGCTATGAGCACACAAAAATTTCTGAGAAACATTTTTTCAACCCCCTCTTCTGTGGATCACCCCCAATATAATATATATATATATATATATATATATATATATATAGGTGGCTGTGCTATTTACGTACATGAGAGGCACATGACAGAGACGGTAATAAGTAAATCCAACAGCTTCGTGGAAACCCTTGCAGTGAAAATAATATGGAAAACTGATACGTGTGAGTAGTTGGTACGTGACAAAAATGGTCCACTGAGTAGGTAGGTAGTTAATCTAACAATTATTAAACTCCTTTTATGTCAATGACTGGGTGGATGAAACCTTGCGGGTTTGAGAGAGAGAGAGAGAGAGAGAGAGAGAGTTACAAGGAGTTACAAGGAAAAGAAGTACCTCAAAAGGCCTTGCGGCCCATACCGAGGAGGTACCAATGGAGCCAGGGAAAATTTTGTAAAAGTTTATTTTTCTTTCAACTATCCTAGCAGTAGTAGAAAACTGGATAGTAAAGTAGAAGGCTCTCTCCCCACCCTCCGCTCCCTCCCCTGCCAGAGGCAGGTGCGGAAAAAGGTTGAAGAAAATACCTTGACCCTGGAAAAGTAGCCAAGGAAATTTTACAGGAAAGTGGAGAATATATAAATAGCTCTATATTTAGCTTGCTCACAGAGACACTGAGCAAGCGAACTCCTGCAGAGTTTTCTGAGGTTTTAATCTTAAACTATGAGTGTGTTCAGTACTTTGTCTAGCCTATTTTTAAACAGATTTACACTTTGACTGGAAACAACCTCTGAGGGAAGTTGGTTCCAGATATTAACTATTTTATAGGAAAAGAAATTTCCGCAGACTGAGGTCCTAAATGTCTTTACACACTCAAATAGTGTGCAAGATTTCGTCTAACCTTTTCTTGAACTGATCCACAGAGGAACTGTTCACAACTTCCGAAGGTAACCTGTTCCATGTGTCACAGATCTTATACGTAAAGTAATTCACACACACACTAGTCCTAAACCGTTTCAAATCCAACTTCCAACCATTGCTGCGAGTTGGGTTATCATTTAAACTAAACATACTTCTAAAATCGACATCGTTGAACCCTCGTAAGAGCTTGAAAACCTCGATCAGTTGACCGCGCAGCCTCCGAGTTTCAAGCGAAAACAAGTTCAGGGCGCGTAACCGTCGATTGTAGCCCATATGCCTAACGGAAGGGATTAACTTTGTGGCCCTCGCCTGCACTCGCTCCAGCCTCTCAATATCTTTCCTGAGGGTGGGCGACCAGAACTGCACAGCATACTCCAGGTACGGCCGAACAAGGGAATTGTACAGTGAGAGCACAATCTCCTTGTTCCGAAACTGAAATTGCCTCCTGATATAACCCAATAGTTTCTGGGCTTTCTTTTCCACCTCTACACACTGTTTCGTAAACTTAAGGTCGCTGCTAATTAGCACACCCAAGTCCTTTTCTAAATCAGTCACCTCGATATTACTGCCCAACATCGAGTAGTCCGACTTGGGATTGGCGTAGCCAATGTGCATCACTTTGCATTTACCCAAGTTAAACGGCATTTGCCATTTTTCGGACCACTCTCCTATCCTACCTAGGTCCGCACGCAGTTCCTCGATCGCTTGGGCGTCCCAACATTGGCCCCAAGCTTGGTGTCATCAGCGAATTTGGCGATCCGACTGACGATGCCACCGTCGATATCATTTATGTAAATGGTAAACAACAGTGGTCCCAAAACGGAACCCTGAGGAACCCACTAGTGACCGAGGCCCAACCCGAACTAGCCCCTTTAATTACCACCCTCTGCCGCCTATTCCTCAGCCAGTTTCAATCCACCTACCTATTTCCCCACCGATACCCAGCGCGCGCACTTTCGCCATTAGCCGACGGTGAGGTACCTTATCAAAGGCTTTCTGAAAGTCGAGATAAAGTATATCAATCGCCATAACTCTTATCGTACTCACTCAACATGACGTGAAAAAACTCGAGCAAGTTGGTGAGACACGACCTATGCCGTCTAAACCCATGTTGGGAGTCCCCAAGCAGCTTGTAGGAATCCAAATGGTCAACGATTCTATCAGCTATTATCCTTTCTAATAATTTACCTACAACTGAAGTGAGACTAATAGGACGATAGTTCCCTGGACTTTCGTGATCCCCTTTCTTAAAGATAGGGGTCACGTTGGCCTCCCTCCAGTCACCAGGCACCTGGCCCATCACCAACGATTTGTTGAAGACTGTAGCCAGGTGGGGAGCCACCTGGTCGCGCACTTCTCGCAAAACACTGGGGAGAAAAACTGGTCTGGCCCAGGAGCCTTAAACGCGCTCAGTTTGTCTATTCTATGAGCAACGACTGTCGCGGTACATCTAACACTATCCAGGCCAGCACCTTCGTGCCTCACAGCTGGCTCGGGGATGACGCGGGTATCCTCCCTGGTGAACACTCCCGCAAAGTACTCATTAAGCACATTAGCGATGTCCGCGTCGGAGGTCCGCAGAACGCGCTTCCGTCCTTTAAAGGACCTATCATGCTTCTAATGGGCTTTCTACTATTAACATAACTGAAGAACTCCTTAGGGTTCCCCTTGCAGAGGTTTGCCACCCGTAGTTCTTCGTTACGTTTCGCTAGCCTAACCTTCGCCTTCACTTCCCTACACAGTCGGACATACGCTTCAGTGTTCTCGTGGGAACGATTGGCCTTCGCCCTCCTATACGCTACTTTCCTATTTCGGATAGCCGAAGCGATGCCACGATTGAACCACTTAGGCTGCGTTGAAGCAGGGGTGACCGGTTTTGAGGGTATGTCAGCAGACTGCAGCACCATAAACTCATCCCGGAATGCACTCCACACTCCCTCAACATCGCCGCCAACCTCTAACCCCATCTCTCCTACGCTATCCCTGAGGCTAACAAAGTTCGCCCGCCGGAGATCGAGCTTACTGCCTCTCGAGTTACTACGCTTCACCCGAGGGACGCACACACGGAACCTAATAAGACCGTGATCACTCCCGCCCAACGATTCGTCAACGGTGAGGCCAGTGACGAGGTTGTCTTCGGTCGTGAATACTAAGTCTAGAACGCTTTCGCCTCGTGTAGGCTCGTTGACCCACTGAGTGAGGAAGTTCTCATCAGCAAAGTCAACTAGCCTCCTCCCTTCAGCATCGGCAGTCCTCTTTTCCCACTTTATGCCGCGACAGTTGAAGTCTCCTAAAACTACACACACCCTATCCCCTAGCAGGCTACTGAGTTCGGTGTACAGGGCTGTATCGTCCTCGAGGAGGAGATGCGGAGGTCTGTACACCAAGATTAACCTATAGTTCGTCCCTCCCACGTTCAGATCGACGCCAAGCAGCTCCCGTTCCGACCGGAACTGGCAGTCAACCGGACTCAACGTGTCTCTGACGTATATTAGTACCCCAACCCCCTCCCCACGGGTGCGGTCTTTGCGAAACATTCTATACCCGGGAATTTCGAACTCCCCAACGTAGTCCCTACGATCAGTATGAATCCAGGACTCGGTGATAGCAACGATATCCTGGTATTCTGATGCTAAGAGCGCCCGTAGCTCGCAAAACTTGTTCCTAATTGACCTAGCATTAAAAAGCATTGCACGGAGGGAGCCTTCCCTATTCTGACCGCCCCCTAGCACGACCCGTTTCCCGAACAGCCAGGGCTGTCGGGAGTTGAAGAGCCCCTCACTAACGAGGGGGCAACTTCCGCAGGAGACTGAGCCCCCTCCAACGTAGGAGGAGGGTCACCCACCTGTACTTCGACGCACCCTTCAGTTGAAGGTATGTCCGCCACCGGCTCATCCTCATCTCTCCCCGGTGGGGGCCCATCATCTCTCCCCGGACTCGACCTCACCATTCTGTATAAGTGCCGGTCGAGCAGCGCGCCTAGCACACCTTTACCCTTGTTATTGAGGTGGACACCATCCCTCTGGTAAAGGTCCCACCTACCCGAAAATGCATCGAAGGGGTCAATAAACTTCACGCCCAGCGGAACGCACAAGTCTTGTACCCTCTCGTTGATGCCAATGACCTTACTGAGCGCGTGGTCACTGACATTCATTCGCGGTAAAAGAGAGAGAGAGAGAGAGAGAGTTACAAGGAGTTACAAGGAAAAGAAGTACCTCAAAAGCCCTTGCGGCCCATACCGAGGAGGTACCAATGGCAACGGGAGCCAGGGAAAATTTTGTAAAAGTTTATTTTTCTTTCAACTATCCTAGCAGTAGTAGAAAACTGGATAGTAAAGTAGAAGGCTCTCTCCCCACCCTCCGCTCCCTCCCTGCGGGAGAGAGAGAGAGAGAGAGAGAGAGAGAGAGAGTAAAAACTGTGAGTTCTGTATTTATAAAAAAAGAAATACAAATTGACAACTATAACATCCTCCAAGCCCTCAGAACAGTGAGACGTATAGGAGGATATGCTATTTACACACTCGAAAGGCATATGGCAGAAATGACTATAAGTACCTCAAGCAGCTACGTAAAATGTGTAGCAGCGAAAGGTGAAAAATTAAATATGATACTAATTGTAATGTACAGACCGCCGAACACGCCAACCTCAAGATTCTCAGATTCCATTAATTATAGAAGTCAGAAACTGGGTAAAAGATCTACACTATCCAATCCTAAATATTTTTCTTTGTGGTGATTTTAATTTTCCATTCATGAAATATAAAAGGATAGGAAGAAATAGATATGTACACCAGGACAACAGAAAGTAGCAAATTCGAAATTTTTAATTTTCACTCCAAAGCTATAAACTGGGAAGATGTTGCATCCAACATGGAAGTAATAGATTGGAAATTCATCTTCGAGGCCAAGACAACGGAAGAGATGCTAATGACCTTAGAGAAGACGCTAGAAATTGTGGAAAGACATGTCCCAAAAATACAACATAGGGGAAAGAGAAGCAGTTCGAGAGACAAAAGAGGTCATTGTTCCGAAAGAGAAAAAGAGTGACTGCAAAATTAAGTAACTGTAAAGATAACATCAGAAAAATATTAAATAATAAATTGCAGAGTATTGATTGCTTCATACAAGAACTAATTGAGAAGCATAGATAAAAAGAAGGCGACGCTATAGAGGCGATAAAGGTTAACTCAAATTACTTCTATAATTTTGCAAAAAGGAAGTCGAAAAACCATGCGACTATTGGACCTTTGAAAAACGAAGACAGTGCTTTATCTGATGATCTGATAGAAGTATCCGAAATAGTAAAAGCTCAGTACGAATCATCTTTCAGTATTCCAAACACTGACAAACTGATATGCAATAGAAATGCGTTCTTTGAAGAAGAACTACAAGGGAAAGTATAACGGACTTCGACTTTACGACAGATGATATTACACAAGCTATAGAGAAACTAAAAGCACACTCAGCTGCAGGACCGGACAAATGGAATGCCACACTGCTCAAAAACTGCAAGAATGCAATCGCTGAGCCTCTATATTGGATATGGAGACGATCACTAGACACGGGAGAAATACCAAGCATCCTGAAGAGCGCGAACATAGTCCCAATATATAAAGGAGGAGATCGATCCGAGGCCAAAAACTATAGGCGAGTGTCGCTTACATCTCATCTCACTAAAATATTTGAAAGAATAGTTAGACAGAAAATCTATGGCTTTTTGGAAACTCAGAAAAAATTAAATGACAACCAATATGGGTTTCGGTCAGGCAGATCATGCCTATCACAACTAATGGAACACTACAACAACATTATTGATGCACTGAAAAGTAATGAAAACTATGATGTACTATACACAGACTTTGCCAAAACATTCGACAAGTGTGACCATGGAATCATAATACATAAACTGAAATATATAGGAATAACAGGAAAAGTAGAGAAATGGATATATAATTTCCTTAGTGAGCGGCGGCAAGTCGTTACAGTATAAGGAGTATCTCAATCAGAATCAGAGGTCTTCAGCTCAGTACCACAAGGAACAGTATTAACTCCACTACGCTTCATAATCATGCTTACTGACATAGATGAGAACGTTACTAGAGACAGCACAGTAACATCCTTTGCCGATGACACAAAGCTCAGTAGAAAAATAAGAAACCCAGAAGATATAGAATCTCTACAAACAGACATGAACAGAATCTACAAGTGGACAGAAGTCAGTAGTATGACCGCAAAAGGAGAGAGTGCAATGCAATTGCAAATCTTGATCAGTGTTGCAAAGGGGGATGTTGCAAGATGTTATGCAACAAGGGAGAAGGGTTATCCCCCAAGATTCAACGAAGGGGAGTCCACCTAATCTCTTTGGGGGAGAAAATGGGACGGCCTCACCCCTTCAAAGGGGTATACCTAACCTAAGAGAGGGAGAGAAAGGAGGAGGGTCTTTGGGGGAGAAGGTGGGACGGCCTCACACCCCAAAGGGAAACCTAACCTAAGTCCTAATCTAAGAAGGATGGAGGAGTGTTCGCTTGGCTAATGCCAGACGCATATTGAGAGTTTATCCGAGCGCCCGCTGTCTTATAAGAACCTAATCATCCAGTTGGCTTAATCTGCCAGTTGGCTTAGAAGGCGTAAATGACTTGTTCAGGTGTACATTATTCTGGTTGAGTTGCCAGATTGTGCTATTTATTTAATTAAAGCATATATTCTTTACAGTTGGCTTTCCGCCAATTGACTTAGCACGCCAGTTGGCTTAACCCTCCAGTTGACGTAGAAGACCTAGAAGGCAGGTGTATATATTAAATAACTTTTCATCTACCAGATTGCGCTATTCAGATATTTTTAACAGTTGGCTTAGAAATCTGTCAGTCGGTTTAGAAGGCCGAACCAGCCATTTGGTATACATATAATTAAATAATAATATCGTTTATATATACTAGTGGTGGGCCGGATATCGGCATCATTTTTAACATCCGCATCCGCACTTCTGGCTGCGGATGTTATGCGGATATTACCTCTAATAAATTATGCAATTTACAATTAAACTAGCTTAGAAAATAGCTTATAAGGCCCAGTCATGCATATTTCATGTAAAGTATTAATTATTATTAATGAACAAACAAATATATAAACCTCAAAATATAAATACCTGGTAACACAGAAAATTGAATGAAACTTGTTTCATTCAATTTTCTGTGGCTGAAACTCTTGAGAAAGTTATTATTTTTATCATAATGAAAACATTAATATTAATTTTAATTCTTATGCATTGCCTGCCATAATAGTAATATCACTAAATTTGAAAACTTATGTCATATATTCATAATTCTATATTATATTGATAGATTAACTAAATATCCGCATCCGCATCCGCGGATATCGAAATTAAAAATTCGCATCCGCAGATATTGAAAAACTGACATCCGGTCCACCATTAATATATACAACCAAAAGAATTAAATGAAACATCATTACATCATTCTGTTTATTTAGACGAATTAATGGAATCAATTTCACGAAATATATAGAAAATAAATATACAATCCTATACAAATGATGGAATATATATGATAAAAAATAGAAAAATAATAATAATATACAAAACGACGGAATATAATCAACATATTAGTACAGGAAGTATATATATATATATATAATATATATATATATAATATATATATATATATTATATATATATACACACACAATTATATTAAATTATTAAATATATTGAAAATAAAAAATAATAATATAGAAAACGATGGAGTATAATCATCAACATATGAGTACAGGAAAAAAAAAATATATATACGAAATTATTTTAAATAATTAAATACAGGGTGTCCATAAATTATTCACCCCATTATAAGCCTTAATAAATTCGTTAATATAGGAGCTATCTTAAAACGGTTTGCGGCAATTAATAAGACAACTCAAGAAATTTTTGTTTTAATTCAGTAAACCTCCACGTGAGCCTCATTGGTAGCACGCAGAACATCAAGGCGATAGATGATTTCGTTCCAAACATTAAGAAGCATGTCTTGCGTGATGGAAGCTAATGTCTCTTCAATCCGGTATCTTAATTCTATGATGTTATTAAACTTCTTTGCATACACTGTTCTTTGTGTAGCCCCATAAAAAGAAATCCAGGGGCGTGATATCAGGGGAACGAGGAGGCCATGGAATAGGGCCATCTCGCCCGATCCAACGAGAAGGGAACTTTTCATTGAGGAACCTCCGCACTTCTAATCCCCAGTGTGGCGGTGCCCCATCTTGCTAAAAGAACACACCGGGCTGCATATCCTCAAGCTGAGGTGCAGCATACCCTTCAAGCATATCTAGGTGATTTGTAGCCTTCACAGTGTTCTCATGGAAGAAAAATGGTCCAATCACACGGTTATGGGAGAGAGCACACCAAATGTTTATCTTGGGACTGTTGCGTTCGTGTTCAATAAATTCATGCGGATTTTCTGATCCCCATATACGGCAATTGTGTCTGTTGACTTTACCAGACAGATGGAATGTCGCTTCATCACTGAAAACGACATTGTTCAAAAAATGCTCATCTTCATCAGTACGGTCAAGAATGTCAACAGCAAACTGTACCCGTTTTGGTTTGTCATTTGGTAGAAGTTTCTGCAAGGTTTGCAATTTGTAGGCATAAAGTTTCAACCTCTTGTGAACCACTTTATGCACTGTTGAACGCGGTATTTGCAGTTCTCGGCTTGCTCGGCGGATGGATTTTGTAGGACTTCGGATAAACGCCTCCTGAATTCCTGCTATCTTATCTTCAGACACACTAGGCCTACCAGCTCCTTTCTGATGTAGCACACTGCCAGTTTCTTGAAATTGTTTCAGCCATCGCTTAAGTGATTGCTTTGTTGATGGAGTTTTCTGATATTCCTCCCGAAAACGTCTCTGTACAGTAATTGAAGATTTGGTTTCCCATATCCACAGCACACACATTGCTTTCTCCTTCACTGTCGCCATTGTGCCCCTAGTGGATGTTGTGCGAAATAATGAAAAACATTTCTTGAGTTGTGTTATTAATTGCCGCAAACCGTTTTAAGATAGCTCCTATAATAACGAATTTATTAAGGCTTATAATGGGGTGAATAATTTATGGACACCATATATTGAAATAAATATACATCAAAATACTTTACGTTCTACTGCGCTTAACTAAAACACTAAACTCGCACGTAATCGAGTCTACAGTCACATCATTATTGCTTTACACTACGCAGTAAATACGATTTAACGTTATTTCACCATTCAAGGTGTGCGGGCTCCTATACTCGATGTAAATGGCCTTCATATCGTTCAATACTATTTTTATGTTCACTTTACATTCGGTTGGCGAGTTATCTTTAAACACGGATAGAATACAATCAAAAGCACGCACAAAGAGGGTATCGTTAGCCACCACATCATTATTAAATACAAGTTTATAAACACTCTTTTCCAATCGAGGGTTTTTTCTTACTGACCCGAGTTTTCAATCGTGGACTCTTCTTCACACTGCATAGCGGCAATTGAAATAATCTTCCAAGTCTTAACGACAGCTGCTCATTATATAGAGGTACAACTCTTCAGGGTGAACAGTGTAGGTGAGCTCTGCCCTGTACCGCTCAAGTCCTTTGTACCAAAGTTCATGATATTCCGAAGAGTCTGAACCTTTTAAATAAGCATCCAGCTCTAGACCATTCTCGCCTTGTTCATTCCTACATTCGATAAATGTAGGAATCGTGTCAAAATAAATCATATCACTAACACGCGCGTCTAATATAGGCTTCAGCATGCGGAATCCGACGATTTCAAACATTCTGTTGAGGATGAATCGGTTTCGCGTGGGGATAAGAACGTTATGATCAGATGCATTCTTCCACATCAGTCGAATATCAATGCATGGCTGATTATTATTTATACACAACGTACAAACAACGGCATATGATGGGGCATCACTAATCTGTTCTCTTCTTGTACCCAGTGGCGGTTCCTCATATGGGCAATATGGGCAGCCGCACAGGGCGGCATTTGTGGAGGGGCGGCATGAGCGCCTGCAAAAAAAATAAAAATAAGAATAAATAAATAAAGAAATAAATAAAAATAAAAAATAAAATAAAAGATCAATGACTTTGCATCAAGGAAGGTAAGAAGAGTCAGGCTTTAGATGGCAGTTGTGCTGTGGTGCAATTTATTTTGTTTCTTGTTCAAAGTGTAGCATAATAATTACCCTCTCTTAAGTGTCTTATTCTATTTATGTGATAGAGCATTTGTACAATTTAGAAATTTGATTCTCTAGTTTATTTATGGCAGTTGTGCAATTTAATTTGTATTTTCCTGTTCATAGTATCATAATTACATTCTCTTAAGTGAGTTATTCTATTTACGTGATGAAGGATTTGTAAAATTCAGAAATTTGAGTCTTTGTTTTGGTTCTGAAGTTCCAACAATTAGTCCAATAAAAAGTTATTTTGTGAAAGAGTTATGTCTGTCCTTTATTTTGGGGGGATTCGAATGTGTGTGTGTTGGCGAACAGGGGGGGGGGCGCTGAAGGTGAGGTTCGCCCAGGGCGTCATGTAAGCTAGGACCGCCACTGCTTGTACCTACACCTGCAGGTATTTTATAACAGTCCTCACTCCACTTCTCAACTATCATGAAGACTCTCTTCATCTCCTCAACACTTAAATAAATAACATTACGTTTACTAGAGTTTGCTTGCCTGCAAATCGTTTCAAGTACATAGTTAATGGTGTCGGTTTCACGCCTGAACACGCGCAATGATTTCGTCCCGGACACATCGTACGCGGCATTGAGAATGCTTCTCAAAGGAAGTTCCATCGTATTCGAGGAGTGGACATCCAGTCGGTTCAAGCTCTGAGATGACTATGAGCCACGGATGGGCGGATCGGCTCGACGGGAGGAGCGAGTCACAGCATAAGCTGATGAAACGTGTACGGCGTTGTTCCAACGTGAATACTTGTATCCCATTATACTGGGTAGGTGTTTTGAGAAATTTTCCGATACATGAAGCAATATCGGTTTTAATGTTTTATCGCTCTCACTCCTAAGAATACGAACCAGACATTTTCGCTTAGGGAGAATTTCACGAACTAAACACATTTTATTCACAAACCGGTGCACTGTTTGAGAAGAACATGTTACCGTATTTTTTTCTTTGTTTAACAACCGATATTCGTCTCTAAATTCTATCAAAAACTTACACGAGCCTTTAGCCACAACCTCACTGCGAACCTCGTCATGATATATGTGAATGTAGTGGTAAAAGTACTTTAGCTTCTCCATTATGACAAGGTTTACACTCTCAGCCGCAGGGTACGCGTACTCGGTATGATGCAGGATGACATAATACCGCCTGTCACACCACTCATCAACAAGACTCATTATCCATATCCGTTGCTTCTGTTCTGCACGCGTTGTTTCTTTCACCTCTCGGTATATGTACGCTTTTATACAGTTTAGCCGTACAACGTAGTCCATTACATCGTTTGTGCCGCGAAATCCGGCAATACTCTCGCCAGAATATCCATAGAGTATTTGAACATCTTGTTCCCTCGCGCGATTCAATGTATCCTTAAAAGTCTCAAAGGAAGGGGGGGGGGGAGATAGGCAGTCTTTCAGTATTCACCACATCTTCCGACTTTACCGAATACCACTTTATAAACGTCGAACACGCAATATCAAAAGTAGCCATCACTATTTTACGTCTACGTGAGAAAATATGCGTCTGAGCACCTGGGTATGTAGCGGTCAACCGAGTACGCCGGGGTAGAGATATGCCCAGGTAATAGCAGGAGTCACATGACCGATCTTAAAGTGGGCGGAGCTTAGGATTGTACACACGCACGCATGCAAAGGAGAAAATGAAACTCTAATTGAAACAAATATACGTAATAAATAAATATATCGTTAACAATACACATATATATAGAAAAACAATCAAGAATTAAGGTATCCAAAGGGTACGGTATCATAGGTACCAGGCACCTGGTAACGTTTCCTATAGGTGTTACGGCATACCTTCGTGCCCCTAAGTTCCTTCACACACCCCAGTTTCTGCGCCCGAAAATTGTGGGTTCCCACAGTAGGGTGTGTCAATTTTAGGGAGAAAAGTGAAATCTTTAGATTTCCAAACACTACTAGTGATCAAATGATGCATTTTTATGTGCTAAATCGAAATATGGCTTTAAAATCCAGATTTAACCATTCCTAGCTACTTATATTTGAAGTTGAAGTTTACGAAAAATCAGCAATTTTTGCAAGTATTTTTTTTATTGTATATAATTACATTTTACATACATTACATACAATTAAAGACATTTTGATTGTATTTCAACATTAAAACTTAGAAATATAGATAGGTTTCTTGAACTTTGCCAAGGATGTCATATATAACTACATTTTACATACATACAATTAAAGACATTTTGATTGTATTTCAATATTAAAACTTAGAAATATAGATAGGTTTCTTGAACTTTGACAAGGATGCCATGTCTGCCTTGCTCTTGTTCCTGGACATGAGCTCCCTACTGGCCACCTGGCCACTGATGTATGCCTCCCTCCTCTCTTGTGAGTAAACATGTTGTGCTGCTTCAGTTGTCATCCTTACACACCTCTCTACTGACTGTGTGTGTCTATCCAGAAACTCCTTGATTGCAGCAGTGGTGAGGGAGCAGGTCAGAGGAGGTTCAGTCACGCCAGAGTTCCAGTCAATAAGCTCCGAGAGTTTGGTGGCATCTGGGTTGATGTCAGGAGTCTTCCTGGGTCTGACACTGTAGTCTCCTACCTGTGTGTCCTCATCTCTTTCACCTCTGATTTCCAGTATCCTCTTCACTGCCTCCCTCCTCTCCTCCTCCACCTCACTGCACAGCATGGCCTGGAGAACAGCCTCAGAGTGTGCATACCAGGCTGATCTCTTCACTGTAGACATCACTATTCCTATCACCTCTTTCTTCTGACTTCTGAGCAGCTCCAGCTGGTACAGTACATGCCTGGGACCCTCCACCCAGCTGTGATTTAACTTGATGTTGAACCAGTTTGGCATGTAGACTCCCACTATGAATTCCACAATTATCCTCAGATTCTTCAGGTTCCTACCCTTCAGCCCATTTTTGGAAATCCACAATCTGCAGAACCTTAGAGCCGTGGTGACCCACCTACTGTGACAGACTGGCCCAATCTCCAGGAGAGCTAGACTCTGAGGTACCTCTCCGATCTGATGGCAGTGATGATTCTGTAGCCATATGATTGGTCTGTGCTGAGGTCCTTGACTACCTCCTGACTGAGATGGGGTAGAGGAGGACCAACAGTGATCCTCGTGAAGTTTGGGTTAATCTCCAGCTCAGTGGTAGTATCTAACATCTTCCCTAGGGGCCCAGACCACTTGTTGTTGCTCAATGTCTTGCCATCCAGTGCAGTCACCAGGTGTCTGAGACTCAGCTCCCCAGTGTGCAAGTCACAGACAATCCACACCAAATTCCTGCTAAGCTTGGCTTCCACATAATGCAATACTCCTCCCTCCCAGCCAGTATTCACATTAGCACTGTCACCTCCTTTGGCCAAAAGGGTCTGGTCTGCTCCTCTCTCTCTTAGCCAGTTCACCAGATGATCAGCAATGACCTCAGCATGACTTCTCTCCTCTGCAGCTTCCTCTGGTACAAAATGCCACAAATATTTCCCACCTGGTTCATTGCACACTGTGTAGTGTTCTTCCTTAATGAGGCCATGAAACTGCCTGTCACTGCCCTCAGTTTCCATCATCACTTTGGTGTCATCTCTGTTCCCATCAAAGAAGATACAGGTGATACCATTTCCCCTAATCTCTTCATCAAACTTCTTGACCAGCTCCTTAGTCAGTCTCTCCTGAGCCCTCCTCACTTTGTTGTGGTCAATCACCAGTGCTGTGTCAAACTTGTGATAAGACCAGCATCAATCCAGGCAGCAGTGACAATCTCTGCAGTCTCTCAGCCCAGTGTGATATCTCAAGCTAGCCAGAGCTATTTTGGTGATATCTTCAGTGTTGTATCTCTTCTTCTTAGCCACAGGCAAGGAAGAAGTTGTCGCAGCCTCTGGTATGAAGTATTCGTCCTCCTCTCTCCTCCCTGCCTCCTCCAGTATATCGCCAGTCTCCTCCAACTCCATCTCCAGCAGTGACTCCTCCCTCAACTCCTCTTCTTTCTTGGCTGACTCCTCTGCCTTCCTCCTCCTCTTCTCCTCGGCCTTCCTTCTCTGCTCCTGTTTCTGCAGCACTGCTTCCTGTCTCCTGGTCTCAGGGTGATCAGCTAGACCCATCTGTTGTGCCCCCACACTTCCCACCTTTTCTCTCTGACCTTTAATGAAGGCAAGCTCCTGCACTGGTATCTTCTGCTCGCTCCTGCAGCTGCAGTCAATGTGAACTTCACTGTTGCAGACAGGGTTGCACCCAAGCTCACTGCAGCTCCTGATCACACAGTGACAGGTCAGGATGTCCACCAATTTGTCCACTTTCATCATGAACCTATCTTTGACCTCTAGCTTCACATTGCCAATGGACACCTTCACTGCCTCATCCCACAGTGCCTTCACTTTAGCCCTGATCCTGACCTCAGTGTTGATTACAGGCCCTGTGAGTAGAGCGTTGGCCTTTCTCCACTGAACCAGTAGACCTGGAACAATGCCGTTGTTAATCAGGTCATTAACTGGGTAATTCCTCCTGTCTTCCTCACTCATCTCTCTCCTCAACAAACCATACCTCAGCTGTGGGCACCTCAGCAAGGGGAAGTTCCCTCCCAGTCCCCACTAAATGACTTAGATGACAACTTGATTTGCTTCGGGTTCTGATTTCTTTCTGACTCATCCTGTGGAACTGTGAACAAAAGAAATGTCATTGAAATTTGGATAGGCCTCTGATTACACTGCCCAACAAAAAAAATATTTGCTGGTGATTTAATTCTAAGACCTGTTTCTGGATAATATTGATGTGCTGATTTCAAAAATCACCTTAGATTTTGTCCATCACATCAGGTTTTCGTGCAATGTGCAATGCAATATGCCTATTTTGGGTGATCCATGAAGGGCACTTATCAAAATTGATGATTTTTGAGACCTGTTAACAGCTGTTTTGCTGTTAAAATTTTATCTGTGGAATACGCAAATCTGTGCATTAAATCTAAAGGTCATGTACAACATATTAAAATCTTGGGTATCTGTAATTTCCCCAGGTGTGAGCGTGACGTCATCATCATGGATTCATTTTTTGCTTATTTAAACACTTTTAATCACTTTATGTGTCAATATTACCATTGTATATTAAAGTTCACTCCCTGCACAATTGTTTACCTTTCCATGCTGATTCTGAGTATGTAAAAACTTATTTTTTGAAAAGAAAAAAAATTGGGCATAACCCTGCCAAAATGCGATATCTCCGTATTTGATTGCTCGAAAACCTGACGTGATAGACAAAAACTAAGGTGATTTTTTAAATTAGCACACCAAAGTTACCTAAAAACAGGTGTTAGAATTAAATCAGCAAAATTGGTGTTGGGCAGTGTTATGATTACATAAAATTAAGTTAATTGAAATTCTTAATATCTTCCTGTATGCTCAGATAAAAAGTTGTGTTGTTATAGGTACAAGACTTAATTATTCAAAGTAATGACAATTTCATATATCTATCATATCAAAATATACAGAAAGTTTGGGTCACACATAACATTTCGAATAATTTGAATTACACAGTACTTACATTACGAAGTAATCAAAATTGTTAAAAAGGAGGGGAAACACATGCATTCACAATCAAAACTCCAGCATTTGTGACTATGTGAAACTTAGAAACCATACTGAACACCAAAAATAACCAAAGTTGATCACACATATCAATGGCACATTGATATACGATGCTACAGTCATATTTAGGTTATATTTCAAACCTTTATGGTAAAAAATAAGTAAGTAAATGGCTTTTTTAAACAACACTAAAGATATTTCTAAGTTTGCTAGATAATATGACATCGTTTGAGCATTAGTAGTTTTTGAATTGTTGACTTTACTAAAATTGACACCCTATCCCCAGTCAGTTGGGGTGGGTGGTTGCCCTCATCTTCCAAGCACACTAGATCCTTCAACGAGTCAAAGTTAACGACTCGTCGGTTCGCATGGTTAGGCGTGATACCCTTAGCCTCCACGATATATTTCATATCCTCCCCCACCCTCTGGCCCTGTTGATACAAATGAGTCAGCGTATGCACCATCACCATACTCATCCTTGATCTCGTCAGTTAACTCTCCGAGGAATTCCCCAATAGCAGGCATGTATTCACCCTCCCTCGCTGTGAATATTACGCTATCTGTGTCAGCGTACAGCACCCTCCGCCCAAGAGAGTGCAGTAGTCCCCAAAGCTTGATGCGGGCGTAGGCCGTTGTGAAGCTGGCTACAGGTATGTTTGTAACCCGTGAGGTATCTGTGGCCAGTTCGGTGATGTTGTACTTTATTATGTAAGTATTACCTACATTCACGATCTCCATAACCTCTTTATCGGGAGCGTTGGCATAATCCCAGACTTCACTATAACTTTGTGCCAAATGAACGTTCCCTTTGCCAGTATTCTGTGCAAATTTTCCCCAAAGACTGTTTAGACACAACTTTGCACTAAAGCGCTTGCCAGGATTCTTAACAATTTGGGAACGGTCAAGCTGTATACCTTCATGGGCACGGTAACGCTGAATATAAGCCGTTTTTTCATCTTCGGTATCAACTCCTCGCGGATACCCCGATGCTTCTACCTTATCCTTCAAAAAAGCGTTTATATATGGCGTGAAAAGGTTGGGTAGCTTCTGAAACCTCCACACCTCATGTATCTTCAATATTCTGTACCCATGGCGAACGGCTAGGTCCAGCTCAGGGCTTGTATATACACCTCTGATCTTACGCTGATTGGTTGTATGATTACAATCACCGTTGTTCTCCTCTGCGCACTTCACGCACAGGGGAAACATGAGCTTGTGATCTATAACGACGGGTAAGATCGGCATCCATAAATCGCGAGGGGGAGCACGTCTACGAAAGAGAGTCCAAAGTAGCGCTCACTCAAGTTAGCTGAGAACTCCTCGATGGTTGGCATGGCGGGACCCACCAGTTTTTCAGGCGCACCTACGGGGTACGGATTGTTCTTCATCACGTAGGGATATAAAGAACAGAAGTCGTAGTAATGGAGTTTCACGCCCTCCGTAGGCGGAAAGTATAGCTTGAATGGGTTTGTACCCTCCAAACAAGCTATCGCCGCATTTGAGGGATCCAACACCATTGAACGTTTGATGGCCCTTATTTCTTCACGGTACTGGTCATCTGTTTCCATCCGTGCATCATACTCATGCTCCCACACGATCTTGTGAGTGAACTGGGAGCCTATAAGTTGATCGCGGTTACGGGTCCATGCGAGGCTGTCGGCGGGGGATCTTCCATGGAGGTCCCTGTGACGGCACACTCAGGGCGTGGGCATCCATGCCACCAGCAGCCGTTAAAGGAGTACACAGTCTTCTCACCAGTGGTTGGATCCTCACTTAGACCATCAACCCAAAAAACACGACCATTGACCTTAATGGGTACTTCCCCGTGTTGCGGGCGTGTTTTATGTATAAACCTGTCTGTTGCTGTAGGTGTATGAGCCAGTAAATAGCCTTGTGCCCATAAATGCGGGGACTGTTTCCGTGAATGACGGCTAAGGTGTCTTTAGGCATGAAGTTATTCTTGAACACCGTAAAACATAATGAGGCGATCGTGGTTGCAACCTGCATTGGATCGCATTTGAAACGGGATATGTACATCTTTCTAAAGACCTGGAAACATACTCTAAGCACGCGTACATCATTCACGCAATAACGTTCACATTCATCAGCTATATTGTATAGATTCATTAAAACTGTTGTAGTAACGGTCAAAATCTTCACGCTCACTATCACTCATGTTGGTGTAGTTAAAGTAATGTTTGGGTGGAGGTTAGTGAGGAATGTGTAAGGGAAATACCCTTTTGAAACTTCACCGGCTACGCCCATGACCTTGGGTAGCTTTGCTAATTTACAAGGTGTGAACAGCAGGGTGTCTTCAAACTGTACATTACTTCTTATCTGCATCTGTATTAGTTTGTTTGCTCTTTTCAAGGGATCACCTGTAAATATCTCAGATGACCCGTGTTCAAGCAACTCCTTATAAAGGAACTGTGTCAAATTTTGCTCCGTTATGGGCAAGAATATACACAGTAATTTTTTTGAACTTGTCCGCTAACTTGACAATATAGGATACAAAGAGTTTCACAGGGCTGTCGTGTGCAAGCGTTTTAAAAACGTTTGTCCACTTAACACATTTGTGACACTCATCACACTCGATCTCCAGGCACTCATTACAGATAGTCTGGCTTACAAGTAAATGTGGAATAACCTCTTTGGTTTCAGCGTTCGTGTATGTTTCTATATCGTAGTACACGGTTATACAAGTGCTATTTTTAGGTTTAGCATCTTTCATATAACATACAGGCTTCATTCCATCAGCCTTATATTTTCCATGACATGTAGAACAGTGAATTTCATGCATTTTGCACAAACTTACCCCAATTATCCATCATATGAAACATGCCGCATTCACAGATTCTCATTTTCCTGCAAGTGCCAATTGATTTATGGAGCTCAAAGCATTTATTATTGAAAAATGTACGTCTACACACATTACACCCTCTTCTCGGTTTCAACTACACGACTTTCACATTTGGGGCTTTTACACTGCTCACATACCATGTAGCACTCCTTACAATGTTTCACTATATCATCCGCAAACTCGAGACATCCCTTACACAAATCATGATGCCTTCCATATTTTCGACTTTTATCATAACTAGCGTAGAGAGTCCTTATATTACGGATGGGGAGATACGATGTTCCTGACAATCCTAAAATAAGTAGAGGTCTTGTACGATCTCTCACACAGCTTTTAAAAACATACACAGTCCTACGACGATCATCCATTCCAAATACAACTATACGAACATTCATTTCCTGCTCCTTCTCAGCTCTTCAGGACCCATATTACACTCAAACTCAAGCTTACAATCTGAAGCCAGTTTACGGGCACGCTGCACAACCGTAGGCACCAAATTTTTGCGTCCATGTATTTAGCACAGTGAACATATGAGCTAAGACTATTGCTATAAAGCCGCACCACGATCGACGTTTAAATGCTTTCTGTAAATAACCGGAGAATTGAAATTAAGAGTATAATGTGGCACTATGACCCGCAACCCGGAATACTCTGTCAATATCTACCGTGAAGTTGTCCATATTGAAGGCTGTACTACTTTGAGACCTGCATTATACGGCCCAAGATATATTCTATGTCTACAGTGCCAAGCGTCTGAACGGTATTACTACCCAAAAATCATCTACATCCCCGTCATCTGAACCGAACCTGAAGGACAACCTCGTCCGGACTTCACGTTCGTCGCGGTTCTGAAGGGCAAACTCCACAATACGTTCAACTACGCGTCGCAGTCCAACACCCTTGCTATACATGGATCTATGGTCAACCCTGACCACGTACCGATTTCTAATCAGTGCAGGGGTGGGGGTAGCGGTGCGCACCAACTCGAATGTTATATCTTCCTCCACAGCACGAGAAGCTGCTGGTGTAGAGGATGTACTCGGAATTGAACAGGAATAAGGGGTATATTTGAGGAAGGTACTAGTGGGGGTTGTGTCGTAAGACGTAGAGGGCTGGGGCTCTATTACTGGGGGTCTAGCAGCCGGTCCACTCCTGGCACGTTTTATACCCGACGTGGAGGGTTCATCATGCTGCCGCTTTGAATTGCCGCGTGTTACAGATGTCGCTGGTGAGGGTTCGTCAGCGGGGATGGAGTCTGTAGCTACACGGTCATCGGGGTCATCTGTAATATCGATGATGGGGGTGTACATCGTCGTCATTCACGGTTCTGTGGAAGAAGAAAAACAAGAATATAAGGAGCAGCACTTAAATTTTGTTATATTTTGTAAATGACCCACTTAGGGGTGTGACGTGTTAGAGATGGAATCTGTAGAAAAATTCAGGTTCACAAGCCCTCCACATGTATTATATCTGGCCCTACAGGATGTGGTAAAACTGTGTTTATGCTTAAAATCATTAAAGATAAGGGGGAGATGTTCTCAAAATTTGTGCATAAAGTAATATGGTGCTATTCGACGTATCAATCAGTGTTCAACGAGTACCAAGATGATATTTTGTTCCACAAAGGTGTATATGACGTTAATTCGTTAAAGGGAAATGAGCATCAATGTAATTGACGATCTCATGTTGGAAATGGATAAAACGTTTGCCGAGACATTTACAGTGTTCTCCCACCATCTTAACATAAGCGTATTCTTCATCAATCAGAATCTATTTTTCAAAAATAGATACATGCGCGATGTGTCGTTAAATACACAATATCTAGTCTTATTCGCGCAACGTAGAGATGTGTCACAAATTGGGGTATTAGCCAATCAAATGTTCCCGAATCAGCGTAAGGAGTTTTTGGAGGTTTATAAAGAAGCCACAAGTCAGCGTTACGGATATTTGCTTTGTGACCTTCACCCGCGAAACACGTTTAGGGTGCTTCTAAGAACGAATATATTCCCAAACGAGCCTGAAACGGTATATATTCCAGAATGACAAATAGGCTGAAGAAATATCGTGAATTAATAAAAATCTATCAACGATTGCCCGGGCACTGCAACAGATGTTTGTTAAAAATATCGACTCCGACTTTTTAAAATGCATCTGTGAAATCTGTCTTAATGTTATAAAATGTAATGTGCCAATGAAACCCCCTCAGAAGGCTCGCTTACGTCGTTACAAGAACATAATACGTGCGCTCGCTCGTAAAAGTCAAACTGTGGGAAGAAAAAGCGAATTATTGTACAAAGAGGGGATCATTCCTCCCCATCTTATTTTCAGTTTTGGGACCTTTACTGACTAGATTAATATAATGAAGAAAGTGGTAGTGATTCCGCACGAGGTGTATGCTTCATTGCAAAGTTCAAAGATTCCAGACACGGTTCTAACCCCGTAAAAGTAGGCTTAAAAGAATGGAAAGCGTTGTTAGCCCTATTAAACAGTGAAAAGTCACCTGATGAGAAAAGGATCTTGTACCAAGAGGCTTGCAGAAATTTCTTCATGAGTACGAAGATTATAAGAATCCGACAGAGCTCCCCGTGGTTATTAGGCACAGCGCGAGCAACGCTGAGCATGGCGACATAGGACCTGGCCCGACGTTAGAGATGACCAACCAAAGAATAACGGAACGCAACACATCGAGCATGTATTAAAAAGCAGTCTCCCACATACATTGAGGAATAAAGGCTTAAGTCTTTATAATCTATTGAGTGAGGACCCCATCATACAGTGGCCGATACAGGCGAGGTCATTGTTGAAGGAACAAGGGTACAGGGATCCAATATCGTCGACATTGTCCATGATCTGGTGAGAAAGTGGGACAGGCCCTCACCAACAGGATGGAAGCATATTAAAGCAAGACTACAACAAATAAATGTCCCCAAAACATTGATAGGAAATCTGAATAGGTTAAAAGACTTGGAGCAAGTCTCGCATGTGTCACAACTGAGTACGCCATCACCCAACAGTAGCATCTCTGAAGAGGAGAAAGAAGAGAACAAACGGCCAACCTTATCCACGTGTCTCTAAAATACGCAAATGGCTAACATATTAAGAAAACGCTATTATGACATTTCTAACCCCGCCTCCTATGGCGGCGTTAATAGACTGTACAGAGGTGTTTACAATGATGGAGTAGGGAAAAAAGATGTTGAGAGGTTTTTGCAGGAACAGGATGCTTATACACTTCATAAACCGGTGAGAAAAAGGTTTAAAACAGCCAAGACAACAGCAGCCTCGATTGACTCTATTTGGCAAGCGGATTTAACAGATATGCAAATATATTCAGTGTATAATGACGGCTACCACTACATCTTATTCATAATAGATGTATTCTCTAGATATCTGTTATCTGTGGCTATTTCCTCTGAAAAATAAATCGCCTGAAACAGTTGCTAAAGCTACCAAAACGTTGATGTTGAAAGACAGGGTTCCTGGCTATTTTTTTACGGATATGGGGAAAGAATTTATAGGCCGCGCTTTTCAGAACATGCTGACCGAGTTTAATATCAGTTACTACACTAGCAGTTCTATACATAAGGCCTATTTAGCTGAAAGAGTTGAACCTACCATAAAGGAAAGCATGCATCGCTATTTTACACATAAAACACATACAGATATATAAACGTCCTAGGGTCATTGGCATCGTCATACAACCGTTCACACCATCGTACGATTGGTACAACACCTAACGAAGTTTTAGAAAGAGGTACGCGCACAGAGGGGAGAAGAGATGGACCACCGCCACCACACTCTACACGTTTCAAAATCAATGATTATGTAAGGCTATCACGTTCGGGAAATAAATTCGCGAAGGGATTTGAGCAAGGATGGACACGTGAGATTTTTAAAGTTAGTGTAATGAGACCTAAAGGCGAGATAATGATGTATTACGTTGAAGATTTGAATGGGGAAGAAATCGCAGGAGGCTTTTACCACGAGGAGTTGCAGAAAGTGACATTTAATTTAGGAAAAAGTGTGTTTAAAATTGAAAAAATTTAGGCAGCAAAGGTTCAGGAAAGAGAAAAATGTACCTGGTGAAATGGCTAGGGTACCCAGAAAGCTTCAACACCTATATAAAAGCTGCTGCAATAATGAAGCTTAAATAGTATGCAACATGGCGCCTAACCACTTCTATGTCACACTCCCGTCCTCTTCTTCTCTGTCTGTACATCCTAACAACACCCTGGCCAACTTTGTAACAGAACTCCAGCCCATTGAGTTGGAACGTGATTCGTACGAAGTTGGTGTTTGTGAATTCCAGCTAGCACCAAGTTTTTAACTCTTGAAAATGAGCAGATCATATTTCTGATCCTTAGAAGAGTCGATGAGTGTGAAAAATTAGGCATAACCTTAGACAACACTATGCGATCAGTCCTGTTCGGTGAGGTACAGTACTATAGTACAAATGTAACACTAGGAATCGGTCATTATGACACAGCCACGGACATTGTGACGGGGTTAAACAAGAGTCTTGAAAAGTCGTACCTGACAAACGATTTACTTTATGAAGTCGTAAACATAGACACGCCTGCACGCACGTTGAAGTTAAAATCAACGCTTAGTAGAAATATTAAAGACAAAGAGCTGTTCACAATTGTGGCCGAGGGTCGATATGGTGCAGCCCTCCAAAGAGATACCTTTCACGAGGCACAACATGACTTGGCCAGCTTAATGTATCAGTTGAAATTGGAGAAATTGGGTGAAAGCTACCCATCCCCAGACATGTGCTATATTTACAGCAATATCGTGGAGCATCAACTTGTTGGGGACACCCAGGCGCGCCTGCTGCGCATTGTACACATTCCCAACCATAGAGGGAAGAGTTTGAGCACTACATATGACAAGCCCCATTATGTGAATGTTGCGACTAATCTATTAACCAATATCTCGATATATATAAGAACGATTGAGGGAAAAATTTCCCATTCGGTGATGGGAGCTTAACAGTGAAGCTACACTTTCGTCGCTTTCAGTTATAATGACCTGAAGGCCTTTCACAGTCTATCGACGGGTGAGATATCAGCGTGGGAGTGGGCTTGGCTCCATTTTTTAAACCATACTACACACGGCTGTCCCATTATTGAAGAGGGGTGCTAGATATCTTGGGAGAAAGGCGTTACAATCAGGTTTTAATGCGGTAGAAGACATAATGGATGGAACTAAACCTAACGAAGCTCTAAAAAAACATTTAAAACGTACACGGGACGAAATCATCAAAGATGCAAAAAAAAAAGCGTGGTGGTGGAAAGAAGAAGAAGAGGGCTGTCCTGAAGAAGGGCTTACCAACACGTGGTGCTAAACGTAAAAGGACAACAAAAAAGAAGTGTTCTTAGCGTATGAAACCTATGGCTGATCATTGTTTTAACTGATATGAGCTGAGGACACTACTCTCACGAATCATAGGCTAATTACTACTTGTCGAGAGAGGTGGCTCTATTTCTGACTCGTCATGGTGCGTTTCATCCATCCATGTAGCTCACAATGTTGTAAAACGGAACTGTCCCTCTTTGATATGCCCCCTACACAGGTATCTATTGAGCATAGCGACTTTATTACAATTAACCCATTAAACACAATTAGTTCACCGAGTGCCCCTATAGAATTCGTGATACCCAGCTCAGGCCCATACTTCTTTGATCCAAGCTGCATGCACATGGACGCTAAACTGCGTATAGCCCATTCAGATGGAACGGACTGCGATGATAGGCACTCTGCATACCCTGAAACCAACTTTCTACACTCCATATTCAGCCAGTGTAAGGTGTATTTTTAACTCTTGAAAATGAGCAGATCATATTTCTGATCCTTAGAAGAGTCGATGAGTATGAAAAATTAGGCATAACCTTAGACAACACTATGCGATCAGTTCTGTTCGGTGAGGTACAGTACTATAGTACAAATGTAACACTAGGAATCGGTCATTATGACACAGCCACGGACATTGTGACGGGGTTAATCAAGAGTCTTGAAAAGTCGTACTGACAAACGATTTACTTTATGAAGTCGTAAACATAGACACGCCTGCACGCACGTTGAAGTTAAAATCAACGCTTAGTTAACAGGTTAACATCTCGGCAGGAACGGGTTATTATCACCTACGAGCCTATCTGGAAAATGTCCTCAACTTTTCACGAGAAGCGAATGATACCTTTTTAACTACCGAGGGCTATTATCAGACTAAAGACGAAAGTAGTATAAAGGATAAATTTAAAAATTCTAAAAAAAAAATATACGAATGTTTTGGACGTCTTCATGCAAACTTCACGTTCTAGGAGAAATGCTTATTAACGGCATCGACATGAAGCTAAAACTCAACCGCACGAATCCTGAGATCTGCATAAATCTGGGACCTGATCAAGAAGAGAGCGCAAAACCCATTGTGATTCACATCATGGAAACAGCTGCGTGTACGGCGAGTGAAATTAAGTTCCACGAAATATGTAGAAATTGAAAAAAATTTAATACACGCAACAGTAAAATACCCAATTAACAGAGTACAGATCAAGCTATACACGGTGCCCGCCGGGTTGGCCTCGAAGCAGCTAGAAAACATGGCCCTGGGAGTTCTACTTAAAAGGATATTAATTGGAATGCAGGATCACGCATCGACGAATGGAAAATATAAAAAGTGCGCCTTTAAATTCGAGAATTCCGGCCTTAAAAATATAACTCTATACGTAAATGGCATTGCATTGGGCGGGACTATGGTTACGGACTACTCATCGGACGCGGTGTTCCCGCTCTGCGCGAGAGTTTATAGTAATGTTGCCCATATTGCCGGTGGCTGTGACGAGCTTGGGTTTGGCGTAACGCAGAAAGAATTTGTCGAACAATTTAATCTTTGCTCATTGGATATTACCCCTGGTTTATCTGCTAGTCTAAATACACACTTAAGTCCACAACAAAGTGGAAATATCTCAGTCAGATTGGAATTCGCCAACCCTATAGACGCGCCTATTAGTTTGGTAGTGTACCTCGAATCACAAGCTCTAATAGAAATTTACCGCTTCTGGAACGTTTGCACAGACTTTTAAAATAGACGCAAATACACTTCAGAGAGTAATGAAAAGTGACCGAAGTACACGCTCCAAATTTATCGGTGTGTTTGTGAAGAATGAAACATTGAAATTGCCAACTACGAGAGATTGGTATAGCCTTATTGTGAACACAGACATTGTTGGTAGTGAGGGGATTCATTGGTTTGCAATCTATTTTAAAAATAGGGAAAAAATGTACTAGTTTGATTCACTCGGCACTCAGCCCTGGAGTGACCCTGTGGTTGTACAATTTATCGAACAGCTACATGTCCCTGAAATTGTCTGGAATCCTTACCGTTTCCAAGGATATTTTAGTAATACTTGTGGCATGTACTCTCTTTCATTTCTCCTGCACATATCACGTGGGAAGGGATTTATACATTTTTCAAAGTTATTCGATTTGTGCGACACTGAGATGAATGATGAAATGGTATGCAGACAGATAAAAAAGTATTTGTACGCACTCGTTGGATTGTGTAAAGTTTTACGTGTGTGTATATATTTGTAACTATATTGTGTATAGCTTTACCTGTTTATATATATATATAATTATAGCTGTAGAATGTCTCCAATAATATTAGTCTTATTTAACGGACGCTAGTTCTGTAAGCCGAATTGTACTAAAACATGCTTTCTACCATTTAATAAACTGAATGAAAATAAAATGTATTTTGTTCATAACCACAAAAAAACTTAAATTAGTTCCTCGATGACCTGGCATTCGTTGGACCGGATGTGAGTCAATACTTCGACGTCGGTATTCAGGTCACTGGGCTGGCTGCGCGGTAAAGCCTCCAAATCGTCGTCATTTATTTGCCTTTCATCAAAACTGTCGCGAAAAGTAGCTATAACACGATCAAGTTCCGCATCGGTCCTTTAAGGAGAAATTAACATGATTAGTTCATACTGAATTTTTTTTTATTTAAAGTTAAATTAAATTAAAGTTTAATTAAAGCGTTACAATAAGAGAAAATGCCGATTAGGGTGCCTGGCAAATTATAATCGCAAAGCAGATATCCTGACAGGTTTCAAAAGTATGATGGGTATGCTACGCATCATCTGCCGGCACCGGGTAAAGAGCCCGGTTGTTAATAATTCTAAAATCCTACCTGTAAAATTTTCTATAAATTTTTAACTTATCAAGAAATGCATTATTACAACCACACCATATATATATATATATACGCCGAAATAACCACGAAGGAAATACAGAATGGGCAATAAGTAAAAACCTATTGTTTTTCACAAAATACACACAGAGGAACATATATATATATTATATATATATATATATATATATATATGTGTGTGTGTATATATATATATATATATGAATAGAGAGAAAGAGAGCTGCAAGGCGTTACAAGTACACTAATTTACAGCTCAAGGAAGATTAGATGGGTGCGCTACGCTTCGTCTGACGGCATCGAGTCTCAAGCCCGGGTCTGCAGGCAATTCTTAAAAGTTTTGGTAATTCTAAAGCTCTTCCTGTAGAACTTTCTATAAATTTTTAAGTTATCAAGAACTGTATTATTACAACCACACTATAATAATATATATATATATATATATATATATATATATATATATATAAATAACCACGAAGGAAACACAGAATAGGCAATAACTAAAAACCTATTGTTTTTCACCAAAATACACACAGGAACATACTGTATATATATATATATATATATATATATATATATATATATATATATATATATATATATTAGGGTGGCCCAAAAATTAACTGAAAAAATAAAAGTTTGAATTGCTATTCTCCACAAGGCTATTCCTGTTCCATATCACAAAAGAAGCCTTCATGCAAAAAATCAGGAAGATCGGCCAATATTTAGAAGTCGCGACCTCTAAATTCCGTAATTTCAGTAATTTTGGGTCACCATTATGTTCTACAATAAATATTTGCCGAGCAACGCCACTATAGACTGTAAACCTATATCCAAAGAATCACTATATGATAGCAATGCACTCTTCCCATTAGCTCAGTTGGTCGCCAAGTCTCGGCAGGTGTAGACGTGTTTTTGTTGTGTTCCTGCCATCTGGGTTACGCCGCGCAGTGAATCACACCAATAAGGCAAGTTAAACTTTTCACCAGTGAGTGGCGGACACTATGCTTAGTTTTTGTCATTCATTTACTGCACTGACCTTGATAAGCAATTTGGAACAATGAATTGTTTATTAAAATTGTTAAAAATTAAAAAAAAATTTAAATTTATAAAAGTTTATTAAAATTGTTAAAATTGTTTGTTTTATATTCTACATAAAACATATGTATAGGTTCTTTAACTCTAATTTCCATTTTATCTTCCATTCCACAGGCCAAGACCATGACAACGACAAGGAGCAGTCCGAAAGTTTGGCTTCTGGGTAAGCCGGACCCGGACATCTTGGGATTTGGCCTGCCAACAAACGGGGCTATTCTCAGGAACTTCATGTTTCACCACCAGAAGGGATCCACAATCGGTGACAGTGCTAAGGCCACCATAGACAGAGCGCTGACAATCTGGGACAAGGCACGAATTCCAACCCAGCGGGTGGACTCCGGCGTGCGCAAGCTTCGGAAGTTCTCTGAAGAATATTGTGGGTTGAAGAAAAACCGATTAAAACCGAAAGACGGGTGCCGAATCAAGGAAAGAAAATTCAAGGAGAATCTCACCAAACTATTTGACATCTCACGAAAAGACGCCCTCAGTATTATGACGGACGAAGAAGACAAAGAGTTCCTGTGGATGCAACAGCAGGATCCCTCGAGCGCGAGTATGTCCGGGATCGACAAGACCTTGACGAACAAGGAGACTCGCAAGCGCCTCAGGAGTGATCAGGCCAGTGCTCGAAAGGAAAAAAGCATGTTGAGCGCCCAACAGGCGAATACGGCTGTTCCGTCTAGTTACGCCATTGCTGACATCTATAGCTCCTCCACATCGACGGAGTCCGAAAATGATTTCCAAGCTCCGTCAACATCCAGTCAAGATCAGCCAAGGAATAAGAAATCGAAGCAGATCATTGTGACCAAGGAAGTAGCCGCCGCGCTCGACCGAGTGAAACTCCCTGACCGCGCTGCCATGTTCGTCGTAGGAGCCGTCACGCAAGCGCGGGACACACTGGAGTCTGTGGCGCTATCCCGGAACACACCATTCAGCAAGCGCGGGACACCACTCGTGAGGCGGTAGCAACTGCTCAACAGGCTGTTTCTCGCCGGATAGCCCACTGCTTCTCCATTGGGACGGTAAACTGCTTCCAGATATCGCCGGCAATAAAAAGCGTGTGGATCGCGTCACCGTCCCTAAGATCGGCCGCGGCACGGGAGAGGAGCAGTGCAATGCATGTGTCCAAACGCTGGAAGAATGGAAACTCAAACCCATGATCCAGGGACTAGTCTTCGACACGACGGCAACAAATACTGGGATGAATATGGGCGCGTGCACCCTAATTAAGAAGGCTCTGGACAAGGAGCTCATCTGGATCGCGTGCCGTCATCACGTGTTCGAGGTAATGTTGTCGGCCGTAATTTCTGTCGCCCTGACATCAACCGGTGGGCCTGAAGTGGGAATCCTCAAACGCTTCCAGAAGACCTGGCCTGATATTAATATAGTTGATTTCCGTTCTGCTGGAGAGGAGCTCTTCGTTGGCATGCCGGATAGCCTACGAGAGGAGATGATGTCATTTTACTCGGAGGCAGTCAAGGACCAGCTCCCACGGGATGACTATGGAGAGTTGCTTCAGCTCTGTCATATATTCCTAGGGGGCTCCTCCGACGGAAAACCGTCCTTTCGTGCGCCAGGCGCTATGCACAACGCGCGGTGGATGGCTAAGACAATATACTCGCTAAATATCTTCCTTTTCGAGAGCCAGATTAAGTTGACGGCCCACGAGTCGAGACAGCTGGCGTCACAAAGATTTGCCTCTTCGTTTCTCTTATTTACGCTCGCTACTGGCACGAGGCCCCTCTCCCAGAGAGGGCCCCTTTCAACGACTTAAACCTAATTGCTCTCTTCCATGAATAACCTGACCGTGCGATCAGGGAGGCGGTTGTTAAGGCCTTCTATCGACATTTGTGGTACTTCTCTGAGCACCTCGCGCCTCTCGCCCTCTTCGACGATCGCGTCGACGAGATCACCAAAGCAGCTATGGTTGACAACTTCTTACGTCCCTCAAACCAAAAACGCTTGAGACGTCTGGACGGGACTTCTTCATTGGCGTCGTACATCACGAACCGGTCTTTGAAGATATTCGATATACTCTCCATGAAAGGACAAGATGAAGCCAAGACATTCTTGTCAAAACTTCCCTCCCTCTGGCTGACAGACCCCATTTACCAGTTACTTAGGGCTAAGTGCAGGCTCCTCAAGGTCGTTAACGACTGTGCCGAACGAGGAGTCGCTCTTATTCAGTCCTACAATACCGCGCTGACGAAAGACGACCCAGAAACAATACCTACTACGACTCGTCGCCAGCTACCGAAAAAGATTGCCAGTTCCGACGAAGTTGGCTTTGACGAAGAAAAATTAACTGGTGTGACGTTGTTTGTTTGATATACAAGGATTTAGTGCAGTCATATTAACTGCTATGACATGTGTGTTCTAATATATTTTTGCATAACATGTGCTCTGTGCTGTTGACTTTAAATTTTGAAATAAACATTGATATTGTATTTTTGTTTCAAATCCTAAAAATATAGGAACTGGTCGCGACCTCTAAATATTGTATGATCTGTCTAATTTTTGGCATGAGTTCTTACATTTGATATGGAACATGGATGGCCTTGTGGAGAAAGATATTTCAACTTTTATTGTTTTGAGCCACCCTAATAATATATATATATATATATATATATATATATATATATATATATATATATATATGAAGAGAGAGAGCTGCAAGGCGTTACAAGTACACTAATTTACAGCTCAAAAGGAAGGTTAGCTGGATGTACTATGCAACGTCTGCCGACACCGGGTATCGACCCCTGGGCAGATATCCTTTCACTTCGTTTTATTACGAATTTTTATAAATTATTTAACACTGGCACTGAATGAAACGATGTATATCACCGAATCACAAATTAAAATAATTACTTACATTTCAATGTCGTCATCAACGGTAAATTCTCTCTCCCCATCACAAATTTCTGCAATAGTTTGCGTTGAAAGTAGGGTTTTCCGATCAGTTGCTCCGAAAAGGTGAAGCGTAGCCCCTGCATAGAAATCTCCATCTTCAAACACTTGCGAGGAGATGTAAAGCTGCTGTGATTGACTCATGGCGATATCTTTGTTCACTGTTTGATAAATACGGCTGTTGTGGATTCCATATGAAAATGTTCCCTTTTATAGACGGGGGGCCTAATTGTAAACACCCACAATACCGGAATCGCGAGTTTTCTATTGGTCGTCGTTGAAATTTGGGTGGGGCATGACGTGTAAGCACGACCACCCGCCAACCAGAGGTCCTGTGCCGATTTCATGCGCTGCCCACTGTACTGTAATTGGCCGATCCGTGAATTCTGGGGCGTGTCAAATATATCTTACCCACTCCATAGATTTCTTCCAGAATCGTTGAGAGAGAGAGAGAGAGAGAGAGAGAGAGAGAGAGAGAGAGAGAGAGAGACGCATTAGCCCCTCATAAAGTTTAAGGTGTAGAGAGAACGTGTTTTATGGCCTTACGTGTGACATAAATATATATGAGCGAATTAGCGACATTGGAAATTTGGGCAGGTCGCATCGGTTAAAAGTTTATGGGAGAATTGAAAAAAAAATCCGTGAACAAGCTTAAGATATGCATTTTAAGATTTTAATTCCGATATTATCTAGCGCCTTCCGTCAAACTGGCGCCACGTTAAAACCCCACTGGTAGAACAGGTGTTTCAAATAGGTCATCCCGTGTTTTAAATTTTATTTTTTAATGGATAAATCTTTAATATATATATATATATATATATAATATATATATATATATATATATATACACATCACCTTATTAGTTCACGCATGACGAGAATAATACTTTTCAGAACGTATATCGAAGTGTATTTAAGGCAAAAATAACATGTTAAACGTCTGTTTTATTGCCTCATCTGTGGCAATATATATATATTGTGTGTGTGTGTGTGTGTATATATATATATATATATATATATATATGTATATGTGTGTATGTATATATATATATATCAGCTTTTACAATCACGTAAATTAATTTTTAAAAAATTTAAGAGATGAGTGGGGCCTGCGACGCATTAACCCCCAAAGTTTATGGTGTCGAGAGAATAGAAATAAAATTCTATCGAAGAGAAGATCCGAATTTATTTATTGAGATTTTAAAATCGATATTATCTAACGCTTTCCGTCAAACTGGCGCCATGTTAAACCCTGCTGGTAGAACAGATGTTATCAAATAGAACATCCCGTCTTTTAAATTTTATTTTTTTAATGGATAATCTTTAATAAGTGTGTGGGTATATATATATATATATATATATCGTCTTATTAGTTCATGCATGACGAGGATAATACAGTTTTCCATTCCTCACTTTTCAGAACGTTATTTAATATAATTGTGTATATATATATATATATATTTTTTTTTGTTTTCTGTACTAACATGATGATTATACTCCATCGTTTTGTATATTATTATTTTTTATTTTCAATATATTTAATATTATTTTCAATATATTTAATTATTTAATATAACTGTGTATAATATATATTATATATATATATATAATATATATACATACACTTCTCCTGTGTATATATATATATATATTCCTCGTTCGTATTTCTTATGCTATTATTATTTTATTTTTTTATTTTTTGATGATATATATTTCATCATTTGTATAGGATTGTAAATTTATTTTCTATATATTTCGTGAAATTGATTCCAATAATTCGTCTAAATAAACAGAATGATGTAATGGCATTTTATTTAGTTCTTTTGGTTGTATATATAAACGCTATTAAGGAATAACTGGGGAGATGGGGATATAAACAATGCAGCTTCAATAAATGTATACCAAGTGGATGCCTTCTAAGCAGACTGACGGATGTATGTTAGGGCGGATCGAAAATGAGGTTTTTAAACTTTTTTTCGAAATTCAAATATGGCTAGTACGGAAAATATGTGGGTGCTATAGATAATGACTGTGCATAAATATTAGTCCTGCGAAATTATATCTTCAGGTGCCACAAAGCCGTCGAAAAAAGTGAAATATAATGATTTTCTTATATTCTGCATTAGTACAATAACTGAAACTTACTTGTTATTATTATATATTAAGTGTTCTAATTACCAAAATAGTTACTGAATTACGCAGCTCTAGTTTATTTAGATCAATGTTCTTTTGATTAATGATCTAAATAATCCAGAACTCACCACGAGGAGGTGGCTGCGTGTCGAGCTCCACCCATGCCCTCCCAACCACCCATCCTTGCGCATCTTTTTCTCTATTAACGTTTTATTTAAACTTTATATTCAGCTTTACTTTCGAATGATGGCATTTTTTTACGTGACTGAAGTGTTGATCTTATGAAGCCATCTCGCGCGTTCAATCCAAATACTTTTGATGATGCTTCAGTCACTAATTTTACCATTCTTTCTACTACTTGTGTATGACAAGGGAATTTCTCGAATGGAGGGGTACTCTTGTTTTCTATGAATTCTTCAATCTCATTTTCTGTCAGGTGTCTTGTCACATGTGGTTCAGTGACAATGCATTTTTGCCAATTAATTAAATCAGTATAATCAGTAGCTTCAAATTGAATAACAGGTACTGTGAAACGCCTCACAACTTTTTCCTTGTTTGTTTGCCTTGCTTTCTTTATTCGCCTCCACGCTAATTCTCTTATGGCGCTGCGGTCATCATGAATCATTGATGCTAGAATATTTTCTGGATTTGCAAAAAATGCATTTCTTTGTATGACAGGGTTTACAATATCCTTTACTTCGTCATTCAGTGTTCTTGTTAGTTCAATAGTTTTGAAAACATGTTTTGAGCCATTGACAAAAGACGTACTTTGCTTAATAGAAAACCACATTGGGATGTAGACCTTCATTATAAAAGAAGCAATGTTCATGAGGTTCTCAGATGGACTTACAGTTGAAACGTATAGACGAAGCAAACGATTTGCTGTAGTCAGCCATCGTGAATGTGCCATTTTGCCTGGACTACGATGAGCAAGATCTGGAGAGCAATATCCCTTTGTTATGGCCTGATGAATATCAATTAGATATTTTTGGTCGGTGCTAAGATCTTCACAGTCTACAGTTGGTTCCTCAGCATCAATCCTTTCAAACTCGACAATAGGAAGACTCTCACAGTTCTCTAATTCCCTGCCAATAGGACCGGTGAATCCGCGGGGGCCAGATGTTTTTCCATCCAGCTTTGCAACTAAATGGCGTAATGGCAATTCATTGGCATGGAGCTGGCACACTAAATGTTGAACTGGCTTCTTCAGCTTCAATTCTATAAGCCTTATAACGCCTCCCTTTTCTCCAGTGTTGACTGCTGCACCATCGCATCCAATGGCAACAAGGTTTTCCAGGTTCATGTCATTATTTCCAATATACTCAAACATTCCTTTACATATTTCTTCAGCTGATCCAGAATTCACAGAATAATGGCCCAAATAATCTGAACCAGGTTCTCTCACTAAAGTGATATGTTCTTCTGTTACCTTCTTCTGATATACTTTGGACTCTTTTTTTTCTTGGAAGAGTGTAGAATCTTTTCGACCATCAAAATAGATTCCTCTGATTGGGACCTGATTTTGATCTTTCATAATTTCTGATCTCTTCTTTTGTCTTTCTCTTCTGATTTTACTCCTATCCACTACTTCAGATGTATTGTCAATAGAAACTTCGCCAATATCTTGCAATACTGCACTAACAATGAATGCTGCAGCTCGATCTGAAACTGCAGTCCTGTCACAAGCAGTAGCCACTGAAGGTAGATTTGTAGTTTTCCTTTTCTTGAATAATTGTTCTTCAGGTTGTTCGAGCTTTCTCTTCGAGCTAACTGGCTCTGGAAATGTATCGTCTGATATTTCGCCAGGTTCAATTTCACTATTTGATGTCGATGATGATAATTCAACATTTGTATCCTGCAATTTCTCCTGTGAAGATTCTTTGGTGAGCCTCATAGCTTCTTTTTGCTTTCTTAGCAACGTAGATGCTTTTTTCTTTGAGTGTAATATCTACTCTATCAATAAACAGTTTTCTTTCACTCCTTTGATCTAAGAGGAACGTCACTTCTTCCTTTGGAACCGTTTTTTCTTTGGGACAAGAACATTGTGTTAGTACTTTGCACTTGCACGCTGCAATGTCAAAAAGTTTCGTGTGTGCTTCTTTTTTGAACATATCAATCTTTGCTTTGTAAGCTTCAGAATTTTTTCTGCTTTGGTATGGCTTCATAATGACACGATACTTTTCGTGGTAGCTTCTGAACATTGTTTCAATTCGCCTGTCTGACAGAATTGGGACGGAAGCACTTTCCCAAATTGTTTTCAATTAATCAACAACTTGTTCTAATATTTGAGATATTGAAGGATCTTTATTAGTATTCTGTTTCAAATCGTTTCTTACAAACAAGTAATATTTAAAAACTCCTTCGTATGTAGGAAGATTCCTGTGCCACAAATCTTCCCCCATACCAAACATGGGGCACTCAGTTGAGGCCCTGGTTGATTTTGCACAAACTCGAGACATTTTGAAAGTATACAAATCTGAAAAAGAAAGAGCTAATATCAATTATACGTTAATTTCAGTTAATAGTACATGGCAAACTTAGGGCAACACAATACAGAAATGCAAAATATATAAGAAATATAGTTTAGACTATCTGAGTAACGCCAACAACAGAACACCCACCTGCTACGAGAGCGACAGCTACACTGAACCGAGGTACTCACGTGACAGCTGAGTGAGCTGACTATAGAAAACCGTTTTTAGAGAATAGAAACTTTTTTAAAGGTTGACTGAGCTATTTTTATACAAGTGTGAATAAATTCTTGTCTATTGTGCATCGTGGACTCTTCTGTAATTATTGGTTAAAATCTGCTTTTTTTCAATTTTTTTCAATATTGAAGGTCATTGTGGCACCTGAAGATATTAATGTTATGATTTTAAATTTATACCAGCTTATTTCCTCACTACTCCACACATTTTCCACACTAGCCAATTTGAAAATTCGAAAAATGAGTTTTTCACTCCGCCCTAATGTATGTACGTGTGTGTGTGTGTGTGTGTGTGTGTGTATGTGTGTGTGTGTGTACAATAATCTTGGTCTCACCAGTCCACAAAACCGTCTTCCAGTAGTCAATTCAACGATTTCGATGGTCGTTGGCATATTTTAAACGAGTATCCTTACAAGTGTTCTTGAACAGTAGTTTTCTCCTTACAACTCGTCCAAAGAGCCCATTCTTTCTCAATGTCATACTTACAGTGGAGGAATGAACATTGATTCCAATTTGGATCAAAGAATGCTCTAGGTCAGTGATGGGCAACATAGGCTAGTGAGTGGGCCACATGAGAGGCCTTCCTTCATCTCAGTGGGCCGCAAGATTAAAAATGTGCATGCGCGCTAAACATGGCCCCACGAATATGCTTAAAAAAAATTTAATACGCCCGAAAATTTCATAAAGAGTTAAAGAAAATTATTATTTATATATTAATTCAATTGTGATCAACTTCAAATAGTGAAGCAAAAAGAAACATTTTATATGCTTACTTTTTATGCTTTATGTTTATGGTTTTATGTTTATGCTTTTATGTTTATTAATGTAAAGAAATTTTATTAAATCAAACAAAATTATCAGTGGATTATGGAAATATTAATATAAATTCCAAAATTTTCATTCATGTGGACAGTGGTTAGTAAAATGTCTCTTGGGCTGCACTCAGAAACCTGATGGGCCGCAGGTTGCCGACCACTATTCTAGGTCCATAGAATTCGGCCTCCTTGATGATTTCACGAAGTTCACGAATCTTTCGTAATTCTTTGGTAAGGCGCTTCGACTGACGAACGACATTTCAAACTGAGGTAAAAGGTAAACCAAGGTGTTCGCCACTCTTCCTAACAAGCTTAAGGCAATAATTCTCTCTTTAAGATCTTGAGACAGCACTTTGCTTTTCCCCCATGGTGGATTGATGATTGAGCAGTATTCAACACTCATGTTTTATACTCTGACCAACGTAAACTACCGAAAAAGTTTACTCCGTGATTTTCTAGTAGTTGAAAGTGATTTTATTGTCAAATTTTCTAGACTTTACGCTGCTTGACCACTCTACAACGGATTCTGATGTTGTACTTAAACTTGTGCACATGAGAATATGTAAATATTGACAGACAACTTAAGATATTATTAACCATAAAAATACCAGCTTGGTATAACGTTCACGTTATTAATAACAAACACACAACTAAATTTAGGGATTTTAAATGAACAAACATGATAATATACTGATGTACTTGAACGTTTTCGCAAAAGTGTATTTTTGTGGGCATTCCGAGAATGTCCACAAAAATGTGAACGCTTCTCACTTAAATGGAAGGGGTGTGATGTTGCAAGACGATCTAGGGGGCTTTTTTTATGTAAGCTGACTTTAGTTGGTCTGTTGATACCACGTCTCTTCTACCTGCCCAAATGAGGGTGAAAGTGATTGAGGGGGAATGGAAAAGTATTTGAAGAAGACGTGTGTACAGGTATTCAAGTCGGGGGGGACGTAAAAACAACGATTACACATCTGATGTGGTAAACGGGACGAAGTTCACGTATCGTTGTCTTCACTCCATCGGCGTAAGTGCTACAATCGGCGAGGGAATCTGTTCCTGTTGAAAGGAAATAATTTTCAGGTAGGTGGCGTCGTTCCAGAAACAAGCTCTGCAGCGTATATCTGTGGTACGCCTTTGGTGCTGTGCGGATGCCTAGGAGGATTAGGGGAAGGGAATCAGTCCACCGGGTACCAACTGCACTCGTCCTCAAGGACGACTTCAGATGACGGTGCAGACGCTCAACCATTCCATTAGACATAAGTCGATAAGCCTTTGTTCGAACGTGGTTGCATCAATACAATTGTGTCAAGTTCCGCCATAATGTGAACTCGAATTGACACTCACAATCTGTGGTGATTGTGGATTGGACACGAAACGGGAGATCCATTCTCTAACGAAGACACGACCAGCGTAACATTTAATATCTACTCCCCAGTCATTATTATACATATAACACTGGATGACAAAAAATAACTTTTTTTTTTTTTGTCACGAACAAAAATTGATGGATCTTTTAAGTTTTTTACCGCTGAGTTTAAAAAATGACCTAAAAATTTGTCTATCACCCACCAATATTGAGTGAATCGAAAATGAAATTTGGACTATTGTAATTTATAGACGTAATAGCAATATCAAAGTAGAAAATGCATATTGAACTCGCATAAAATGTAGCGATTGATTAATTATTTACGCTTGTATTTCGCCTCTGGGCCATCCCTTGACAATGTCCAGCAGTAGTCAGCCAACATGCTGTGGCTCCACTTGCCTTGGTATCGTTTTTCCATCGTGGATATTTGTTGATGAAAGCTTTCCACATGCTCATCACTAACATCGTTTAAGTTTGTTGGGAAGAAGTCGAGATATGAGTCAAGAAAATTAATTTTCAACGACATAAATGCAAAAAACTTCACTTTTTTCTACGTGAAGGTCAAAATATGAAAATAAAAACCCACTCTAATAGACAGAGTTTATTTCCACAACAAAAAAAAAAAAAAAAAATGTAAATGCAATAATAAATGCAGTAATTATGTCAAAATATTAGAATCTGTATGTATAGAACAAGAAGATAGTTTTAATTTGTGCGAATGTACTTATAAGCGGGACCCTGTAATAAAATGCCCTTCCGGTGTCGGGAGAACGGTATCTAACCTAGGTGCGAATTTCTCAATGGTCTCTGGATTGTTTCCTTCTCGCCTTTTTCATTCGTTTTTTCGGTTTATAAGTTCTGTATAATAAACAACAATGTAATAACCAATGTAAATATAAATTATAATTTCTGTAATAAATAATAATGCAATATTAAATGTAATAAATTTAATAATAAATGTAATAATTATGTAAAAAAAAAAATAATAGAATCTGTATGTTTAGAACAGGAAGATAGTTTTAAATTTGTGCGAATGTACTTATAAGCGGGTCCCTTTAATGAAAATGCCCTTCCGATGTCGGGAGAATGGGATCTAACCTAGGTGCGAATTTCTTAACGGTCGGTCCCTGGACTGTTTTTTCCTCTTGTTTTGGTTCATTCGGTTTTCTGTATCCACCCGAGGAGGATGCCAGTGGGCATCGAAACTGTTGTGGAAATAAACTCTGTTCATTAGAGTGGGTTTTTATTTTCAGATTTCAACGACATGTTGCAACCCATGATTTTGTAGGCATTGAGAAGTTCTTCAACAAGTGATTCGTAATTTTCAGCCTTGAAGTTTCCGAGGAAATTTGTGGTCACTGCTTTAAATGCTCTCCAAGCTGCTCCTTCAACTTCACTTAAAGTTTCATCAAACGCGCTGTCTCTCATGATTTCTCTAATTTGCGGGCCCACAAATATCCCTTCTTTGATTTTGACCTCGCTGATCCTTGGAAATTTATGTCTTAAGCAGAGAAACCCACTGCCATTTTGATCCATAGCCTTAACAAAATTTTTCATTAAACCAAGTTTAATGGCAAAAATGGCAAAAAAAACTTTTTTGGATAAACCCGAGGTGAACTGGTGACATTTTTATGCCCTGGAATCAATGCTTGTAGAGGTGGCTATTGTTTCTTTGAGTAGTGGCTTTCCTGTGCTCGGCTGTCCCATTCACAGAGAAAACAACAAAATTTGGCAAACCCAGTTGTAAACCAAGGAGAAGTGCTATCACTTTCAAGTCTCCACAGATATGCCAACAGTATTTATCATATTGGATATGTCTCACAAGCAGGTGCATATTGTTATATGATTCCTTCATATGATCGGCATGTACTATTGGAACTGAAGTGTATTTATTTCCATTATGGAGTAACACAGCTTTCAAACTCAGCTTCGAGGAATCAATAAATAGGCTCCATTTGTTTGGATCATGTTGTTAGCCAAGGGCTTCCATGAGAGAACCCACATTATTACAGTATACTAAATTGCCTTCCTGAGAAAAAAAGGGTAGAACGTCTCTTTGACGCTTGCGGTAAAAAGATATCTTAGTGCCTTTTTCTAGAAGATTCCAACCTTTCAATCTGGAAGCCAAAAGTTCAGATTGATCTTTTCACAATTTCAGATCACGGACAAGATCACTCAGGTCTGCTTGAGATATTAAGTGAGGCTTTATCGATGAACAAGATGGTTCAAACATTGGATCAACATCGTCCGTCAGTAAACCATGTTGAGCTTCGTCATTACAGTGTACATCAATTTCATTTTCATCATCTAAACTCCACGTTTCCGATGGCCTTGGTACTGGCAAATGTTTATTATGTAAAAAAAACCTTATGGCTGATGGTAAATTTGAGTATTGTACCGTATGTTTAGATTTTGCAGTAATGCCTAGTATGTTTGTTAAGCCAAAATAACAATCTGTTAAATGGTCTTTCTGCTCTTTCCATATCATTGGAACAGCAAACGGCATTTGACGAGATCCATTTAGCCAGCCTGTAAGAAGTCTTGAACACGTAATACAGCATATATGAAGTGCCCACGTCTTGTTCTGATCCCCTACCTTGCAACCAAAATAAAGTTCGTATACTTTTTTGACGAGAGGGGTGAAATTTCGCCTTTGAGATTTAAAAGTTAACTCTCCGCACACATAACAGAAACAGTTTGGATGGTTGATACACTTACGTGGCAGTCTGTCATGAAACAATACGAACGTACTGGCACAAAAAATGATTAAGGAAAACCACGAATAAAATGTACGATGTTCACTGGGCGAAATCAAGTGAGTAACTGACAAATGAAAGTCAACAGTGACGTGCAGCAACTTATAAGCAGAGGAGCAAGGAGCAAACCCCTCCCCTTCCTATTCTGACTCAAATCCTAAGTAATGTAAATTCGTGTGTCACTCTAAAACTGCAGGTGATAGAAAAATTATGTTTTCATTTCCATAATCAACGTAAAAAATTACATATATTCCAAGTAAAAATATCTCTGTGACAAATCTTTGTTGACCAGTGGAATTTGCACTCCCCCAGTTATTATTATACGCATAATATGCACATCCCCTACTGACTATGTCTAAATACTGTTCACTATATGAAAACATCCAAAGACACAACAATGACCCAGCTAATTTATAAAGTACAACTGGCCAAAGTTGTTTATGATTGGAGGTCATCTCTTTATTTCAACCATAAAATCACATAAAAATCTCATATCAAAATCACATATAAAATCGCATAAAATCTCATACTAGCTTAATATCCGTGTGCACGTTTGTCCATTAACAATCAAGTTTATTGTTCTTACACGTTACACGATACAATCACAAAAACTTAAACACAACACTCTCAAAACATAGAGTAACATAAAATACAATCCTTTTTTTAGTGATATAAAGGAACAAGACTATTAGGTATATTATATTATTGTTATAAAAGGACTTTAATAGTTGTTAGATTACCTACCTATTCAGTGGACCATTTTCATTAAAAATAATAACAAGCAGAGCTTTCGGCTCCCTGCCCTACGGGTGGGGCTTGTGCTTCGCAAACTCACCTACGACGAAGGCGCGTTAGGGTTACCGCTTTGGGGGAGGTCATTCTCCCTCTCCCCCAAACCCCTCTCCCCATTTATGCAACTTGGGGGGCTAACCCCAACCCCTTTGTTGCATAACGCCATCCTCCATTACCCACCCCCTTGTTGCACAGCCCCCTCCCCACCCCCTTATTGCATACCTCCTCCTCCATTACCCCTACCTCCTTTTTCTGTTAAAAATAGTTGGAAGATTGTGTAACACTGTTTTCATATTTTTTATATTTTTGAAAGGAAATGGAAGAAAATGCAGGTATTATTTTAAATAGTTAAGGATAATACTATATTAATATATTAAAATAATAATAATAAAAGCTTATTGTATTAGGTTTGAATGCAGCTTTGACAAGTAATTGTGATTATCGATAATTACAAAAACATCAGTCTTCATAGTTTGGAATCACTCTGCCGCTGCCGCCAAAGCGCGGGGCGGGTTCGGTGCACCCCTCGCACCCGCCTAAAACCGGCCCATGTCCTTACACAATTAGAGTGACTTCTTTTGTGCCAGGCTGTTTTTCTTTACCGCGCTTCAGGGTTTTAGGAAATGGTAACAACACACCTGTTTCTAAAATTTCTAAACATCTATCAAAATCACATATAAAAATCACATAAAATCTCATACAAAACAGAGTATCTTAATATTCGTGTGCATGTTTGTCCGTTAACAATCAAGTTTATTGTCCTTACATAATCAGAGTAAATTCCTTTGTGCCATGCTGGTTTTCTTTTTTGCGCGTCAGGGTATTAGGAAATGGTAATAGCACACCTGTTTCTTCATTATAACTTAACCCTAACCTAACATTACCTAACCTAACCTTATCTAACCTAACCTAACGTAAACTAACCCCCGTAAACACTAAATGTTTACTTAGCCACGTATCTTTAAACTTAGATGCGCTAAAATTAAATTTTTTTACACGCTTACTCTTATGGTCAATATATTACCTACATGCATGGCATTATATGACTTACTTGCCATACACTAATTTCTACAAAGTTCCTTATCATACAAACATCAAGAACTCTCCATAAATATAATTATGGGGTGCTTAATATACGTATAATACCCACTGGGGGAGTACATATTATTCAGAGGAAGTGTACTGTATATTAAACAAATAGTAGATATTATATGTACGAGTATAATATACACTGGGGAATGCTTTTTATACATATAATAATGACTGGGGAGTGGAATTCCAGGGGAGTGCAAATTAAATGTGACATCGGTTGCTTCGGTTGCACCGGTTGCTTCGGGCCACCGTGTGAACCGGTCAACACACATCAGGAGGTACGTGTATCTATCAGAGGCAGAAAATGTTCCAACGAAGTCAGTAGTATGACCTTAAAAGGAGAGAGTACAGAGCAATCGCAATGTTGAACATATGAGTGCCAGTGCCAACCCCCTTCCCACACTTGTTGCAAGGTGCCAACCCCCCCCCAGTGCCAACCCCCAGCGTGACCCCCAAAAGAGGGGAGTCCACCTAACCTCTTTGGGGGAGAAAGTGGGACGGCCTCACCACCCCAAAAGGGTATACCTAACCTAAGAGAGACAGAGGAGGAGAGAGAGGAAGAGAAAATCCAGCGTCTGCGAGATGCAGAAGCTTAAGGAGAGCTCAAGGTACCATCACTTGGCTTAGAACTGAAATCCGCCAGTTGGCTTAATCAGCCAGTTGGCAGTTGTCTTAGAAGACTTAGAAGGCATAAATGGCATGTATATATAAATAACCTTCGAACGAATTA
Organism: Bathynomus jamesi; assembly: GCA_023014485.1. NCBI lineage: Eukaryota > Metazoa > Arthropoda > Malacostraca > Isopoda > Cirolanidae > Bathynomus > Bathynomus jamesi. The sequence continues at coordinate 219,465 of JAJOZX010000694.1, read as the reverse complement.
AAAGTGCACCCAAACGCAAATCACTCCCATAGATAGATCCCCTATTATTACACACACACATATATATATATATATATATATATATATATATATATAAACAGATGCATGTAAAGCCCCAATAGCAAAATATATACGAACATAACCACCACACAAAAAAAAACAGCACCACAACCAGCACCACATCCACCAATCGCTTGAGTATAGCTTACCATCACCTAACCCACGGCTTTTACTTACCAGCTCCTGGTAGACCAACAAGGTCTCTAAATACGACCAAGCCAAGTAGACAGAGCTATTAAGCATAAAAAATACGTTTGTGAAGCCAGGGAGTAGACCGCCAAAGTCTCAAAAAAAGGACGACACAAATAGTTTTTATATTAGCTTCTCATGGTGGAACACCACGAGGCCAATTTGACGTTTGGAGAACGATCTTTTATATAAAAATCGAATAAGATAAACTAAGTTTAATGCCAAAACAAATTTCCACCATAATATACAATTTTATCCTTAAACTATAACATAAAAAGCATTAATATTATTTTATATTAAAAATAGATTGTATTTCGGGATAACTATTTCATTTCTCGTCTTTCGCCCAATTAGATTCTATTTCGGGGTAACATTAATTTTTCCTCTTTTGGCCAATTATTTTGTTCCAATACAAATTTGTCTTTAAGACACCACTATATCTTTAAACCGTATTACAAAATATTTTAATATAATTTTTAAAACAAAATAGGTTCTATTTCGGGGTAACTTATTCATGTTTCTTCTTTTACGCAACTATTTGGTTTCAACACAAATTTATCTTTAAGACACAATTATATCTTTAAACCTTATTACAAAAAAAAATATTAATATAACTTTATAATAAAAATAGATTCTATTTCGGAGTAACTTATTCATTTTTACTCTTTTATGCATCTATTTTGTTTCAATACAAATTTATTTTTAAGACACCAATATATCTTTAAACCTTATTACAAAAAAATATTAATATAACTTTTATAATAAAAATAGATTCTATTTCGGGATAACATTAATTTTTCCTCTTTTACGCAACTATTTTGTTTCAATACAAATTTATCTTTAAGACACAAATATAACTTTGTATTAAAAATAGATTGTATTTTGGGGTAACTGTCGCCAGAATATCCATAGAGTATTTGAACATCTTGTTCCTCAAGCTTCGCACGGTTCAATGTAGCCTTAAAAGTCTCAAAGGGGGGAGGGCTAGGACGTCTTTCAGTATTCGCCACATCTTCCGTCTTTACCGTACCACTTCATAAACGTCGAACAAGCAATATCAAAGGTAGCCATCACTATTTTCCGTCTACGTGAAAAATCTTCAAATATACGTCTGAGATCCAGGGCTTGCAGCGGTGAACTGAGCACGCAGGGTAGAGATATGCCCAGGTAGTAGTAGGAGACACGTGACCTTTGATCGATCATACAGGGGGCGGAGTATAGGAATTTTCCTCTACATACGCTACTATTTAATTATTTGGAGAGATGTTACCCAATGAAATTTAATTGACTTAGAAATAAAGACAAACCTTTACTCCTTAATGTATGTGGGGGGGAGCAATTAAATATATGAAATAACTTTGCTTACCATACCAAATAAACTTCAAATATATGTATAGTAGTGTATTCCAGGCTTTAAATAAAAGCCAGGTGTACCACTTAGAAGATTAATCCGTAAATTGAAATCTTACAACAATAAGGAAATATACTGAACATTTTCTGGCTGATAGGGGCCAATGTGTATGTCTGTTATTGATTCTAATGGAGTTAACCGTGATTTGGCGGTGTTTACATTAGCGGTTCGCCCCCTGCCAGCCCACCACAAAGCGCCTCAATCAGTGTCTCTCAGCGCTACCAAAGACAATATTAGCAACAATGTTAGCACAGGGAGGGGTTACAACAGTGCTTTCCCCATGAATTGAAATTAGAGGGGGCGTTCGAATTTTTAATGGGGTGAAGGCCGAGGGATGAAACCGTGAGGGCAAAGGTGGGCTTTATGGCACCATAGTAAAAACTGAAAAGAATATATATATATATATATATATATATATATATATATATATATATATACACATCGAACTACAAGATTAGGTGCCAGACTGTGGTATTTATTTAATTTGTATATATTTAATGGAGAAGCGGTGCTCTCCGTATAATTAATTTCTTTATTATGTGCGTATTATTAAAGGAAAAATATAGTTTGTAGACATTTTCTCGTTCATTTCAGACGAATTTATTCACTATCCGTCTTAATACACAAATTTATCTGAAAACAGTAACTAGCTAACGCTTACAGTTAAAATTGTTTCCACAGTAATGTTAGGAAATAGTATTTATAGATGCATTTAGTAGGGTCTATCCAAGTAATGGAATTGTCTATGCATATTTATAAAGAAAACGGAATTTTGTTTAAGGGGGTTCTTAATTGTTCATCGAATTAGTGTATACAACACATTTTACGTTACAGGGCTTCAACATTTCTAACACATATAGGATCATAGACAGGGGGAAAGATGGACTGAGGAAGATCCAGAACCCCAAAATGAATTGTCGACGAGATGTATCGTGTTAATTTTAGCTACTCTAGGAGTGGTTCTGGCAAAGAGCGTGTATAACAGACTTTCATTTTACCCCAGAAGATGGAGGACAAATAAAACACATTGAACTGCAGGTCGGGACAATTGGAACGCATTATTGATTAAAAATTGTAAACATTAAATAGCTACACTTTTACACTGGATATGGAGAAGATCCCTAGAAACTGGGGAAATACCGAGCATCTTGAAAAGAACAAACATTGTCCCTATATATAAAGGAGGGACAGATCTCAAGCAAATAACTATAGACCAATGTCATTGACGTCCCACCACCAAAATATTTGAAAGGATAGTTAGAGAGAAAACTTATGATTTCTTGGAGACACTGGAAAGATTCAACGAAAAGCAGCACGGATTCGAGTGTTTAGAAGGCAGTATATATATATATATCAGGCTACAAGATTAGCATTGAATTGGTTCTGTTATTTGAACATTTTGAGAAGATTAATTTGAATTATTGCAGTACCAAGCATATTTCGGGGTAACTTATTAATTTTTGTCGTGATTTTACGATATAGTGTAGATGGAAGTATATATATATATATACTGGGTGATCCAGATAAATGGGACCCATAAAAAAAGCCAAATATTCTTAATATTTAATTCCTTTCATAAAAACTATATATCATTCGAAAGAGTAGAGTTACAAGTTTATTATGAAATATTTATTTTTTTAAAATGACTCCTTTCAAATGTGCTCCATTAGTTGCCAAGCATTCCAGTGTTCTCGCTTGTAAGTTCTGCATCACTTTTGCAAGAGTGTGCGGTGGTATGGCCTGTATTTCATTTGTGATGGCGGCCTTCAATTCTTGCAAGGTCGTTGGGTTATTTCTGTAAACCCTACTCTTTAAATATCCCCAGAGATAATAATCTAAGGGAAAAATCCGGAGACCTTGCGGGCCATTCAACGTCTCCAAATCTTGAGATTAACTCGCCTGGAAACGTTTGACGCAAAACTGCCATGCAGTTCCTCGTGGTATGGCAGGTAGCTCCGTCTTGTTGGAACCAGTGGTTTTCTAGACAAAGATCTCTTAATTTAGGAATAAGGAAATCGGTCAACATTTTTTCGTAGCGATCACCATTTACAGTGACCGTGTTTCCGGTGGAATCCTCGAAAAAGTACGGCCCTATGATCTGAGATGCAGTAAGACCACATCAAACAGTTACACGCTGACAATGCAACGGGACTTCGGTAATATTCAATGGATTTTCTGTTGCCCAGAAACGACAATTTTGTTTGTTTACAGTTCCATTCAAGTGAAAATGGGCTTCGTCTGACATAATCAAAGTTGCTAGAAAATTGGTGGTGTCATTTACCTTCTGTTGGATCCATTGACAGAATTGTCGTCTTCGTGCGAAATCTCCATCGTTTAGTTGTTGCACTGTTTGAATTTTATATGGAAAGAGCATTAAATTTTGCTTGAATATACGGTGTGTTGTTCCTAACAGCTGAGAAGCACGTCTGATGCTTATGTTAGGATTATCCTGTACAATTTCATGAGTTCTGTTAATGATCTCGTCTATCCTTGCTGTGCGCACTCTTCCAGTTGGTTTTCTTTTTCCAATGCTGCCAGTTAGGGAAAAATTTCTGACACACCGACGGATTACTTCTTTCTTAGAAGGTGATTTTGACATCTGAAAATTTGTCTTGAAAGATCTTTGAGCTGAAACTACACTTCTTCCATGCTCATAATATTGCTCAGTTATGAAACGCAGCTGTTCCACAGTCCATGCAGTCATCTTGAAGGGTTAGTTTTAACTAACTTTTATTTTGTTTTGTATCTTATCTTGTCTTGTATTGTCAAAACCTATACAATCCTGTACAAACTTGTAACTATCCTCTTTCGAATGATGCGTATGATTTTATAAAAGGACTTATACTTTAAGAGTTACAGGGGTTTCTTTTGGGTCCCATTTCTCTGGATCACCCTATATATATATATATATATATATATATATATATATATATATATATATATATATATATATATGTGTGTGTGTGTGTGTGTGTAAAAATGAACAATGAATTATCAATATTCATTTTTACATGAGAACCAAAATCGCTTAACGCGAGTTTGGATAGAATTTTTATTTGTTGCTTTCTATTTTTGTTTCAGTGTCACAACCCTACGATCTACCATTTCTGTGGTTTAGTCATATCCATTTTCCATTATTCATTTGTTATAGAATTTATTATAATTAATTATGGTTGTCTTGCATCTCACCCTCGTCCCTAGATTATGCATACACATTGCATATAACAGGATTGGAACCCGTAGTTGTACTTCTTAGTCCATAATACCCACTCTTTGTCTCTAATTCGTTTCTTTTAAATCCTCCCAATAATGACTTATACACTATGATGTCATAAAATAACTTAAATTTCCTTCACGGTTTCCATACCTTGAACACTGAATCACGTGTTTAGTATTTGGACATCTTACGTATTCAGTGTATGGTAAATTCTTTAATATTAAAAAAAACTTCATTCTCTATACGTCATTATTTATTTGTGGTGTATAGAAATATTATCATTCAACCATATTCGCCCATACGTCCATATCTTATCTTGACCATTATCCTATATCAATTCTATTAAATATTCATTTTACTCGTGTCAATCTATGAAATGCAAAACTTTATGCATTCGTATATGTTCGTTCGAAAACGCGCAAATACGTTCTGTGTATTATTTTATTATTTTTTTATTTTTATTTTTAATTATTTCGCCTCCCGCAATGAACTCGAAAATGCTTAGGTAAGTGATCAAATTCCGCTAACTACGGCAGAAGCGAATGCTTCTAAGATAAAAATCTCCTCTCGCTCTGATTCAAATTTATAACATATTATGTTGTATATAAATACATACCGTATGTGCCCATGTACTTTGTATTATATTTCTAACATCTTAATTGTCTATTAATATGAAACACTGTAAAAACAAAACAAAATTATAGTAACTGTTTAATTGTAATTAACTTAATACTTTAATTCAGTATAATGTAATGTACTTTAATGAAACTGTAATTAAATGTAATAATTTAATATATAATGTAATAATGTACTTCAAATTGGATTGTAACTAAACGATTCTAAGGGAATGTGAATTAATCAATAATTATAATCATGATTGTTGTGAACCAAAATTACAACGTACTCAATGATGTACTTAGATTGCACTTATGTACTACTACGAAATTATATCACCTTCAGAAATGTATACTCGGCGAAAATACGATTAGTTTTTATTTTGTTTTTTAATTTTTATTTGGAATCTTTCATCTGATCATGTGTTTAAAAGGGGGAAACTTAACCTTCAACTGCATTCCCCCAACATTTAGACTTATATGATACATGTAATTGTAAAATTTACTTCACTCTTCTTTGGTCACTACTACGAGACTCCCTTGTTAGCAGCCTCGCTGCGAGAAGGGGGCAGAGGCCCCTTGCCTCCTTAATTTTTAGATTCCGGCCTGAGCCATGGTCGAAAGAGGTCGAACCTCTACCCCTGTAAATTCAGAGCACTATCTGTACATTTTTAGAAGTAAATTACAGTGAGAGAAACTTTTTATTTTTCCCCTTCGAGTTGGGCCCTCTTCCGAGAACTTAGTAAATAGAGAAAATAGTTCCAGATAAGTTATAAAAAGAAAATCGGCGAACCGTTAGAGAAAGTATCAGAGTATTATAGAAAGAGAAGAATTAACAACTGTCGACCCTATAGTGAGAGAAAGAAATTAGAATATTATAGAAGAAACTATCGCGAGAAATATCCGTTGCTGCCTCCCAACAGAACCCCCGTCGACTCCGAACCACCCCAGGGCCATAGACGGAGGGGTTATAACATATATATATATATATATAAGCATTCCACAGACTAGTTGCCAGTTTGCGCAGCTTAATATATGCAATTTTATTTTTAATAAAAACAATAAATTGAAAACGCATACCGCTAAAATATTTTCCACAGCAATGTTTAGAAGGCTCTCTCTCTTTCTCTCTTTCTCTTTCTCTTTCTCTCTGTCTCTGTCTGTCTGTCTGTCTGTCTCTCTCTCTCTCTCTCTCTCTCTCTCTCTCTCTCTCTCTCTCTCTCTATATATATATATATATATATATATATATATATATATATATATATATATATATATATATATAATAGGACACATCACATGTTTCAAGTTGTACAATGTAGTATTAGTTGATACGTATTCATTTCCACTTAAGTGGTTTTTAAGTACCTCTGAGATCAGCTGAATTTAATATTAAGTCAGAAAAGTTTTCATTTACTCTAAAATATGTTTTGGTATGCGAACAGTGTAAGAGTCCCTGGGTGTGCAAGTTATGTAGTTGTAGAGAAAGAAACCATTTGTGAATTAGACTTTGTTATATGAACTTAATGTGCAATTACAGTGTTTAGGGGGCATTTTAAAAATTATTTAGCAATATATTGGCTGAAAAGATTTCCCATTTTACCTCTGTGCTTTTGAAATAAGTCTCACTATTGAGTTTACATCGCGAAATGGTTACGTACTGTTTGTTGTTAGTGGGCTCATAACGACCCCTTTATCTGCTTGGTGTAAATAATGTATCTTAGTAGGGCTTAATTGCGTCTGTTTCTGTTGACTCATCATCTTCCTTGAGAAAGCTTCTGCTAAGCATGATTCACTTTGTACAAAGGAATTTGAGCTTAATTTAGTAGCTAATATAAAAAGAGAAATATTTTCTGTTTAACTACAATTAACAAATAGCTAAATAAGAGCAAATGCAATTATTTAGAGGCTGCAATCAAGTACTGTATATGATATGCAGAACAAAAAATCTGGGGTACCCTCCCAAAACTGAGGTCAGACAGCTAGCTATTCTGACTCATTATTAACTGTAGGCATAGTAAATACGCTACTTTGCTTTTTGTATATTGTCTTAAAATGTATTTAATTTATATGTGTTTGGATAATTAGTTTGCTTTGTGATTTAAAAAGTCTGATGCTAGGCTTTTGGTGGAATTTTGGTAGGCTCGCTAGTAAGTAATGGTTAATTCAGTTGACGACAGTGAATCACGGTGCCTAGCACCTATGATACCCTTTGGGTACCATAGTACTTGGATGTTATATATGTCTATTGTTAACGATATGTTTATTTCTTACGTATATTTGAATATTTAAATGTTTCAATTAGGGTTTCATTTTCTCCTGTGTGTGTGTGTGTGTGTGTGTGTGTACAGGAAAAAGTCCTAAGTTCCGCCCACTGTAATTTAGGAGAATATTAAGAAAAAATAAACCCTAGATAGGAAAATGTCTACAAACTATATTTTCCCCTTAATAATACGTACATAATAGAGAAATTAATTATACGGAGAGCACCGCTTCTCCATTAAATATATGCAAATTAAATAAATAGCGCAGTCTGGCACCTAATCTTGTAGTCCGATATATATATATATATATATATATATATATATATATATATATATATATATATATGGGAATGAACTCAGAATGGTCCATATATATATATATATATATATATATATAGCCTTCTAAACATTGCTGTGGAAAATATTTTAACGGTATGCGTTTTCAATTTATTGTTTTTTATTAAAAATAAAATTGATTATATTAAGCTGCGCAAACTGGCAACTATTCTGTGGAATGCTTCGATATATATATATATATAAAACCTTTGGTTAGCTTCCGCCCGAATTGTTCATTCTGACGAAGGTCAAGCTTTTCACTCCACCTTAGACCTACAGTTTAACGTGGAATCCGAACCACGCCCCATCAGCAGCCCAGCGTCTTAACCACTAGGCCACCTACGGTACCCATTTATCTACCAACCACTTTCTTTATTGTGTGGAAGGATGAACAGCTGGGTTTTGCTGCGCGCCGGCTGCCGTCGGGTCTCGAACCCGGGGCCGATGGATTCGTAGTCAGCGACGCTAACCACTACACCACCTATATCGTAAAATCACGACAAAAATTAATAAGTTACCCCGAAATATGTTTGGTACTACAATAATTCGAATTAATCTCAGAATGTTCAAATAACAGAACCAATTCAATGCATAGAGCATTCTGGCAACTAATCTTGTAGCCAGTGGTGGGCACCGTTAATCAAAAAGTTAACTTCGATAACGATAATCCGTTAACCCCAATTTTTAACTCCGATAACGATAATCCGATAATTAATTTTACTACAAAGTTAACGGAAGTTAACGATAATCCGTTAACGATAACTATTTCTTTACTAACATTTTAAAAAATCAAGGGAAAAAAAGCTTTAAAACCCATAGAAAATGTTTATTTATGCAAAATCCAACAATAAATAGGTATTTAACTGTATTTTTATCAAGTTTTGCAACTTTTTTGCTTAATAACTTTTTTGAAGTTTAAAAGTTGTAGAGAATGCTTGGTAAGAGAGAACTGAACGCTGTCTAGTTGACGATAATACAGAAGAACCTAAAAAAAGTAAAATATCATCGTATAAAATATGTAACTAAACTAATAAAATATTAATTCAAACAAAATAGCAAAATTAATTCAAAATAATATTAATTATAATAATATTATAATATATAATATATAATATTACGTTATATAAAATATTTTATTTTACTTAACCTTTTTCTGTGAATTTTCAATAGAAGTAATTTTTCTCTATGTAATTATTTTATCTATAAAATATTTTATCTATGAATTATTTAGTCTATAAAATAAAAGTACTTTGTCCATGAATTATTTTGTCTATAAAATATTTTGTCTATGTAATATAGGCAATTGTTATTTAATTCGACGACAATATTACAATCAGTGAATAAAAACTATTATTCAAATTTTACATACTATATATACTTTTTTAGAGATTTACTAACGCAGTGTAAAAATACTTATTCATTAGTCATTACTATAAATTAATTTTTCTCAACCGTACATTTTACCATACGTATCTCCATACGTATTAATATATATATAATATTATAGGACTTTTACTAACGTTAAAAGAACCTTCTTACCTTCAATAAAAAGCGCACAACCTCTCCTTGCGAGATCTGGAAGCAGACTGAAGTTATGGCGGTTTGAATTCATTCGCGGAGCGGTGATCTTCCGTGAATGACTCCTCGCAGTTAACGTGTTAACGGACTTTAACAGACTAAATATCGAGTTATCGGAAGTTAACTGGTCCGATAACGATAAATGGAAATTAACTTCCGTTAATAGTCCGTTAAAAAAAGTTAACTTTGTTAATTAACTGTTATCGGATTAACGCTTTAGTGCCCAACACTGCTTGTAGCCATATATATATATATATATATATATAATACTGCCTTCTAAACACTCGAATCCGTGCTGCTTTTCGTTGAAACTTCCACTGTGCTATATGAAGAAGAGCGCAGAGTCTGAGAAGTCAGTAAGTGTGAGCACACAAAGAAAGCAGGTTGTTTGTCTGATGGTTACTAGCACTGAGGTACTGTGTTTCTGTGCTTCTCTGTGCTGACGATTTGAGTGTTATCGATCCTTTTTTATTGCGAGCATTATTTCAGTGTTGTGAATACATCTTTTTTCTGGAATCTGTAATCTGTTGCAGATTTAATAACTCTTCTCTCTGTATCTGCAGGTTATGATTAATGTAGTACAGTTTGGTAAAGAGAATGGCAACTAGAGCTTGTAAACACTCGCCGGATATATTCTGCTACGTTTGTGGGTATTACATAGGCTCCAAGCAAGTATCGCACAAGATTGTGAAAGGCACCAAGTTCTGGATCGCGTATCGGCTCTATTTTGGTATGCCTATGGGTGACCAAGATAAGCCCTGGGCACCCCATGTGATCTGTGGAAGCTGCCGCTCCACACTTGAAGCGTGGCTGCGGGGAGTACGCAAGGCAATGCCCTTTGCGGTACCCAGAATATGGAGAGAACCAAAGAGCCACCACGACGATTGCTACTACTGCATGGTAGATGTTTCTAAGTACAGGAAAGTTAAAGGAAGGCAGACTCTTCAGTATCCAAGCATAGTGTCGTCCATAGCTCCTGTACCACATGGCGAAGGTCTTCCAATACCACGTCCACCAGAACAGGTATCTATCCATTACTTTACCTTCTGTATTTACAGACTGTGGGTCATTATGTGTCGATTTTTCTTAGTGCTGATGCTCTTCTACATATATAGCTATGCCTATATTTTGTTTCTTTGCTTTGCAGGTTGAAAATGAGGATGCAGCTAGCTCATCTGAGATGTCGGCTGGTGAGGACAGTCATGATGAAGAATATACAGTAACTTTCAGTACAAACCCTCACTTTCCAAATCAGAGGGAATTGGACGACTTAATTAGAGATTTGGGTCTGACGAAATCATGGTCTGAGCTTCTGACCTCCAGACTCAAAGAGTGGAATTTGCTTGGAGAAGACTGCAAGAGCACTGTATACCGAAAGCGGCATGAAGAGTTTGCAAGGTTCTACGATGTCAATGGCTCTCTCTGTTATTGCAGCGAGGTTAATGGTCTATTCACAGCTATTGGGTTAACACATATACCCTCAGAGTGGCGCCTGTTTATTGACAGTTCAACTCGGAGTTTAAAAGCTGTTCTACTCCACAATGGGAACAAATATCCATCTATACCAGTTGCACATTCTGTTCAAATGAAAGAGGACTAGGAAAATGTCAAACAACTGCTCACTCAAATCAGGTATGAACAATATAACTGGGACGTGTGTGGTGATTTCAAAATGATTGGTTTCCTGTTAGGTTTACAAGGAGGGTTTACTAAATATTCATGTTTTCTTTGCCTGTGGGATAGCAGGGCTTCAACTGAGCACTATAAAATAGTTCAGTGGCCTCCACGTGAAGGACTGCAACCAAGAAAGTACAATGTACTCAGGGAACCTCTTGTGAAGCCTGACATAGTTCTGCTACCACCTCTCCATATTAAGTTGGGTCTAATTAAGCAGTTTGTAACTGCGTTAGATTTTGGAGGGAAAGTTTTCCAACAGATTCGGGTCATGTTCCCTAAACTCCCTGAGGCCAAAGTCAAGGCTGGCATCTTTGTAGGACCACAAGTCAAGGCGCTGTTGAATTCAAAGAACCTTGAAGCCAAGATGACTCCGATCAAAAAGAGGCTTGGTGTGCTTTCCGTGAAGTGGTTCGTGGGTTTTTAGGCAACCATAAAGCACCAAACTATAAGGAGTTAGTGTCAAACTTGATTAAGTACTATGGCAAAATGGGGTGCCGTATGTCTTTAAAATTACACTATCTGCATTCACATCTAGACTTTTTTCGTGATAACCTGGGCGATGTGAGTGAAGAACATGGCGAAAGATTCCATCAAGATATTCAAACGATGGAGAAAAGTACCAGTGCCATTGGGATGCTTCCATGATGGGAGACTACGTATGGTCGCTGATCAAAAAGGATAAGAATGTTCATACGCGGAAGTCGCGTTCTTCAGTGCATTTTTAAGGAACGCACATTGCATAACGAGGCTTGTTATTCTCTTATCGGTTCTCCTCATGATATATATTATATCCTTTGCACCATTTTGGGTTTGTCAAACAATTTTGGCTCAATAAACATTAATTTACAATAGTGTTTTTATTTTCAGAAAATATTTATGTTAGCCTTCTTTATATACTTTGCCATATGAAAAGTGTGATAACCTATATTTTTGAAACGGTTAATGATAGAGCAAAACCAATATCACTTTTGGAATCAGCGCCCCGAAATCATTAAGAAACGACAGAAAAATCAGAATAAACAGAAAATTTTTCAAATTTTGTTACCCAGTGTAATGCGTTCCAATTGTCCCGACCCGCAGTTGAATGTGTTTCATTTGTCCTCCATCGTCTGGGGTAAAATGAAAGTCTGTTATACACTCTCCTTGCCAGAATCACTCCTAGAGTAGATAAAATTAACACGATACATCTCGTCGACAATTCATTCTGGAGTTCTGGATCTTCCTCAGTCCATCTTTCCCCCTGTCCATGACCCTATATGTATGTGTTAGAAATGTTGAAGCACTGTAACGTAAATTGTGTTGTATATACTAATTCGATGAGCAATTAATATAAAAGCTTAATATAAAAACTATTAGCGTCGCCCTTTTTTTGAGACTTTGTCGGTCTACACCATGGCCCCATAAACGTATTTGTTTATGCTTAATAGCTCCGTCTATTGGATCGTATTTGGAGACCTTGTTGGTCTACCAAGAGCTGGTAAGTTAAAGCCGTGGGTAAGGTGGGTTTGGTTAGGTGATGGTAACCTAATACCTATACTTAGACGATTGGTGGTTGTAGTGCTGGTTGTGGTGCTGTGGTGGTTTTTTTTTTGTCTGGTGGTTATGTTCGTATATATTTTGCTATTGGGGCTTTACATTCACCTGTTTATTTATATATATATATATATATATATATATATATATATATATATATATATATATATATATATATAAATGTAAATAATATATATATATATATATATATATATATATATATATATATATATATATATATGTGTGTGTGTGTGTGTGTGTGTGTGTAATAATAGGGGATCTATCTATGGGAGAGTATATGCGTTTGTGTGTGCTTTTAATTCGTTCGAACGAAGGTTATTAATATATAGTCCATTTATGCCTTCTAAATCTTCTAAGCCAACTGGCGGATTTCGAGTTCTAAGCCAAGTGATGCTACCTAAGCTCTCTTTAAGCTTTTGCATCTCGCAGACGCTGGATGGTCTCTTCTTTTCTCTCCTCCTCTCTTTCTCTCTCTCTTAGGTTATGTATACCCCTTTGGGGGGTGAGGCTGTCCAACCTTCTCCCCCAAAGAGGTTAGGTGGACTCCCCCAGCTTGCTGGGGGAGTTCCCACCTTTTGGGTGGCACCATGGGGTTGGCACTGGGGGAGGGGGTTGTCACCTTGCAACAAGGGGGAAGGGGGTTGGCACTGGCACTCATATGATCAACATTGCAATTGCTCTGCACTCTCTCCATTTGCGGTCATACTACTGAAGTCAATGTAGCTATGATCGAAACGTATTGCCTGGGTGGTGAAAGCGGCTAAGCGAGTCGTTGTGAGGCGCTGAACTTTAGCATGCTGGCAGGGAATGCATGGAGGAGCCCATCGCCTCGCATGAAGATTGATGCCAGGTCATACGAAGCACGTTGCCATGCGAGATTGGGTGGCACGAATGCCAAGGTGACGTTTCGGCGAAATTCTTCGAGGATATAAGGCCTTAGAGTGGCAGTGGAGATATCGCAGATGAGTGCCGGTGAAGAAAAGTACAGTGCTACCTTCTCCAGCTGTGCCAACGTAGAAGTTCGAAGTACTTAAAGTTCCTCATTTTGTTGTTGTGCAGATGCAATAACTTCATAATTGATAAGTCACTATTTGAGAGCTGTGAGATATATATATATATATATATATATATATATATATATATATATATATATATCGGCTATTGATTGGTGGCGCGGAAAACGCAGTTTAATAATAAACAGGAACACCAGAGAAAATACAAACATCCTTCAAGGTTTAATAGTACCAACGTTTCGGAATGCACTAATTCCATCTTCAGGGCTAAAACAATAAAACGCCAAATCACATACAAAATACAATTTGCTTAATAACAATTTAAAATAAACTTAAAAAATTATAAAAAGTAGCTAATTAAATGTAAAACATTAAAACTAAAAGGTAAATAAATGTGAAGTTAAAAAGTTAAAATTATAAAAAGTAAAAGCATTAAAACTGAAACGTAAATAAAATAAACTAGTACCTTGGTTAAGGTACTAGTTTATTTTATTTAAACTGCAAGCCAGAAACTCATTTCGCTCTTCTCTCATCCTTCACCACAATTCGATCGGCGCCTGTTCAACAAGTATTTCAATAGGCCCCCCTACAGTCTCCAAGGTCATCAAGGGCGAAACGCAATACACTCAAACCTTCACCTAGGTCTACAGTCTCCAAGGTCATCAAGGGCGAACGCAGTACGGTCAGAAGTGATCAGTCTTTCGTTGTGAACAGACGTGTTTTATCGAGTGTCCAGTGTTACCAACTGAATAAGTGGTTTCCGTCGAATTGTCTTTAAAAAATAGTGTTTGGTGCATTCTTAACTAAATTACCTCGTGTTACTAATCATTCATTAACGAATATACTTCATTTATTGAATTTATTCATTACTATATTATTGATAAAACCAAGGCTAGTGCACGTGGCTTGCCTTGTTGTTTTTTCCGAATCTATTAAACGAGGTTTCATAAGGTTGAAATTGTTTGCCTTGTTTGTTTTTCAAATCTATCAGAAAACGAGGTTTCATAAGGTTCATTTTCCTTTCGGGGATCATCAAGTAGAGTGTGGTCACCCACCGTGGGAAAAAGGAAAAACGGAAAGAAAAAGTCGGTCGAATAGCGGACAGATAAGTTTTATTAATACTTTTTCTTTTACAGATCTTTCGTCGGTAGCTTAATTATATATTCATTTAGTATAAATTTGTGTTACAAGAACCTTTCTGCGTTTCAAGAACATTTTTGGGTTTGCGCAGGTGACGGCACAATAAGCACGCGGTAGACCTACGTTGTAATTTATTAATTTCCAAACGCTCGTTTTTTGTTTTTTAACTAATTAAGAGCATGGCACCCCCGTCAAGTACTTGCAGTCGCTGTGAAGGGAAATTTGCCGCTTACGCGTTTACAATGGCTAATAATAATGAACAGTTAGTTTGCAGGTGGTGCTCAAGCATGGAAGTCCTGAGGAACGAGTTAGAACGTGAGAGGGAGGCCAGAGTGAGGCTTGAAGAAAGCGTGATGCTCCTGACGGCAAAATTAGAATCCCTTGAGACTCCAGTTACGACCCCTCCTGCCTCAGTTTCTACTAATAATATAAATAGTACTAATAGCCCTCTCTCTTCCCCTAGTTCCCAACCCTTCGTTCGAGTGCGTAATGGGCCCCATTGAGAAAACCTAAGACTTGTCTACCAGTAATAACAAACAATAAGTTTTCTGTTTTAGGTTTCGAAGATGCTGATGAACCGGAAATACGACTCGTTGGCGATTCCATTGTTCGAGGGCAGCTCGAGGAATTCTGTGGGAGAAACCCTCGTCGTAGGCGCCGTTACTGCTACCCTGGTGCAAGGGTGGAGGATATAACTAATAGTGTTGACCATTTTACAGACGGTACCTCTGAGGACACAACGTATGTTATTCATGTCGGTACTAATAACGTTTTAAATTCTAGATCGGAAGAACTGCTGGCTAGGTACAGGGACTTACTAGAGCGACTAAAGGAAAAAACTAATAAGATTGTTTTAACAGGTATACTTCCTCGAATTATCCAACGTAGCGATTTCTACAGCAAGGCGACCTATATCAACAATAACCTAAAGTCTCTTTGCCAACAGGAAGGAGTGCATTTTGCGAATTTTTGGAACAGTTTCTACGGCAGGAGGGACTTGTTCCTCGGAGATGGACTTCATCTTAATGACGTTGGAGCTGCGCGTTTAGGAAGACTATTTCATAATACTGTCTCTTCTTTTCAGGCTGCCGTAACTCGAACGGTCCCAGCGTAATTCCAAATTTCCCTGCGCTCGCGAAGGTGTCGCAATTACAAACAATTTGAAGGTTCTATCCTTAAATGCTCGTAGCCTACGAAATAAAATAAACGAATTTTTTCTTTAATTGCTTGTAAAGACTATGATTTAATTGCGATAAATGAATCGTGGCTTAGCACTGAAACACGTGACTTTGTAGGGGAGTATCAAATTAGAGGTTATAGACTTTTTGTTAAAAACAGAATAGGTAGGCGAGGAGGCGGTGTTATGTTGTATATCAAAGATAATATTGCGAACGTTATAGAAGTAAAGCACACAATTCCAGAACCGATAGATTCGACTATAGCAGAACTTAAATTGAACGATTTCAAACTTGTTGCGGTTATATATAGGCCCCCTAATCAAACAGCTGATACGGACGAAGCGTTATATCGTGAACTAAAGAGAATAATAGGTAGTGAGCAGGCTTTAGTTATGGGTGACTTTAATTGCGCCAACGTGAATTACGATACAATGCAGGGAGACGCGGAAGGTAATCGTTTAGTTAATTTTCTCGAGGATAGCTTTCTTATTCAAAAGGTTGGGGAACCTACGAGGTTGGACAGTATTTTAGATTTAGTAATAACTACGGATGATAGGCTAATCACTGATCTTCAAGTAATAGAACCGTTAAGCAATAGCGATCACAATATGGTAGAGTTTGTCCTCTCAGTAAGTCACTCGAAACCAGCTAACTCGACTAAAATTCCTAACTTCCAGCACGCAGACTTTTGTAAATTTCGAAATAAATTGTCACACGTCAATTGGGAAAACGTAATGGGATCTCCAACGCAAACCTAATGTGGGAATCGTTTGAAACAGTATTTAGGACTATAAATGAGGAATGTGTACCGTACAAGATTAAGCGTGCGAAAGTAAACAACAAACCTTTGTGGTTTACTTCTAGAGTAGGAGATATTATAAAGAGTAGAGATAGGGCTTATAGGCTACATAAGTGCGATAAAGACAATTTGTGGTTACGAAACAACTACATATCTCTAAGGCGTGAAGCGAAACGTGTAATAAAAAAAGTCTAAGCGCGAATTTGAAATCTCCATAGCTCGTGACGGTAAAGAAAACCCCAAGCGATTCTTTCAATACGTCAACAATATAAATCCAGTAAAAAGTGTTTTTGGGCCGTTGAAAAATGTTAACAGAGAGCTAGTTTCTGAAAACAAGCAAATGGCTACCTTGCTAAACGAATTTTTTACGTCGGTTTTTACTATAGAAGATGTAACGAATATCCCTGCGATCATAGACATAATACCTTTTGATAAAGGTAATACTTTGAATAATATTGTGGTTAGTGAAAGGGAGGTAGTGCGCTATATTGATAAAATGAAAATGCGTAAATCACCGGGGACGGATTCCATATATCCCATACAACTAAAAGAATTAAAAGAAAGCATTGTTGTGCCGCTAACAAAGATTTTTAATGTGTCTATTTCTGAGGGGTGCGTACCAGATATCTTTAAGAAAGGCGATAAAGGTGTGGCGGGAAATTATAGGCCAATCAGTTTAACGTCTGTTGTAGGTAAGCTACTGGAATCAATAATTAGGGATCGTATAGTCGAACACTTAGAATTGCATAACTTAGTTAGAAATACGCAGCACGGTTTTAGGCGAAACAAATCTTGCTTAACTAATCTTTTAGAATTTTTTCAAAGCGTGGTTGAAGTTTACGATAGTCATCGGGCGGTTGATGTAGTGTATTTAGATTTTCAAAAAGCGTTTGACACCGTACCGCACAAAAGACTCATTGAAAAAACTAAGGCTCATGGAATCAGGGTGTAGTAATAAATTGGATAGAAGAGTGGTTGCGAGGTAGGAAACAGAGGGTGGTCGTTGATGGAGCGGAGTCGTGTTGGGCTAATGTAGCGAGTGGCGTTCCTCAGGGTTCTGTATTGGGCCCCTTGCTTTTTCTTATATATATTAACGATTTAGATGTCGGCCTAGTCAGTACAGTTTCAAAGTTTGCGGATGACACGAAGCTGGGTGGTAGGGCGATTAATGACGAAGATAGAGGTAAAATCCAGGAAGATCTGAATAAAATCGTTGATTGGTCAGTCACATGGCAAATGAGATTTAACGTCGATAAGTGCAAAATTTTACATATAGGTTCGCGTAACGGTAATTTTGCGTATAGTATGTCAGGGAAGGAGTTACAAGCGTAGAGCAGGAAAAAGATTTAGGAGTTATAGTCACTGGTGATTTAAAAGTAGCGAAACAAAGTACAGCAGCGGTCAATAAAGCGAACAAAGTGTTAGGTTTTATAGCTCGGAATTTTGAGTACAAATCGCGCGATATTATAGTTCCTCTTTATAAATCATTAGTTAGACCCCATTTGGAGTACGCGATCCAATTTTGGAATATGCATATGCGAAAAGATATAGACAAAATCGAAAGAGTTCAAAGACGAGCAACTAAGATGATTCCGTCGCTTAGGTCAAAGTCGTACGAGGATAGGCTTAAGGAGTTAAAATTGACTACACTCGAGACTAGGAGGCTAAGGGGTGATCTAATCCAGGTTTTCAAAATTATGAATGGGTTCGATAACGTAGATAGAGATAGCTTTTTCGAAATATCTCAATATAATAGGACTAGAAATAACGGGTATAGGTTGACACGTAGAAGGTTCGAGACAGCAGTTGCCAAAAACGTTTTTACGCATAGAATAGTAAATAGCTGGAATAGTTTGCCGGTAGAAGTAATTAGTAGCACATCCATAAACATGTTTAAAAATCGATTAGACGCATATGTTGATAGATTGGGTATAGTTTAAGGTAGTAAAATTAAGGTTTTGTGGTTCGGAACGCACGTAAAATTGTAGGTCCTCTCCACCACCACGGAGGAGATGCACAATACACAATTACGAACACAGTTAGGTAGACCAGCCATGAGTGGATCCTAGGGTCTTTGTTGTTCTGAAACATTATAACATTATAACAACCCTTCACGTAGGTCTTCAATCTCCAGAGTTATTCATCATCTTGGTAAGCTACTTTGGATTAGAATAGAATAGAATAACCTTTATTAATAATAATAAAATAATTTTTTTTTTTCAATTTACAATGACATGAATAATTGTGAAGCTCGACTATTTATTTTATTTAATTTGGCCCTTAAGCTTTAGGCTTTACTGGGCTCTTATTAAAAATAAGATGCTACTTGTTATAAATTAATAATAATAAATAAATAATAAATAAATAAGTATTATTAATAGTTAAAACATGTATTACAATATTAAACAATATTAGTGGACATTAATCCTAGATTTTTGTTAGTATGCCATTATTAATCGGGATTTCAACTTGGTTTTAAACAAATTTACATTCACAATATTTTTTATATCGGCATGCAAGAAATTCCATAGTTTCAATCCAATGAAAATGGGTAGTTTTGGAGATGAAGATAATCTAAATTGAGGTATAACAAGCTTTGATCTATTTCGTGTCTGATACGAGTGGATTTCTTGATGAGTTACAAAATATCTATTTACCCATTGCAAATTAATGACTTTGTTCTTACACTTGTAAATAAAAATAAAATGTGCCAGTTTGGTTATATCATTGAGCTTTAGTAGGTTTAGCTCTTTAAATAATGCACTTGAGTGATCAAGGAAATCAGCATCAGATAATAACCTTATTGCTCGTTTTTGGATGACAAAGATACCATTTAATGCGTTGTTAGCGGAGTTTCCCCAAACAAAGGTGCAGTATGTTATATAAGGAAGAACAAGAGTATGATAAAGAGTCAATAAAACTTGTTTAGGGACTACATTTCTAAGTTTAAACATTATAGCAACGCTCCTTGAAATCTTTTCGCGATATAATTTACATGATCACTCCATTGCAAATTCTTATCTTGCATTACACCAAGAGATTTTGTTACAGTACACTCCTTTATGGCGATTTCATTAACATTAAGTTTATCAAGATATACATTTCTTTTATTAGTAAAAATCATGAAATTTGTTTTACTGGTATTTAGGAAGAGTTTATTGGTGGTTAACCATTTCGTTACACTGATGAATTCTGAATGAAATATATTCTTAGCTGTATTAACATCTTTGCAAGAAAAAGAGACAGTTGTATCATCTGCAAACATTATGAAGTTCAGTATATCAGGTGAACCTGGAAAGTCATTTATATATAATAAAAATGACAGTGGACCCAGAACTGAGCCCTGTGGCACATCATGTTTGACAAGCGCTTTAATTGAGCAAACCTTATTTACTGATACAAAATGATATCTACTGGCCAAATAACTTTTAAACCAATCACTGATTGCTCCTCTAAAGCCGTAACAATATAATTTATTAAGTAGAATATTATGGTCTATTCTATCAAACGCCTTACTCAAATCCAGAAATATTGATATCATTATTTCTTTGTTCTCCTTAGCTATATTTACATTTTCCATAAGATTTAAAATAGCCATTTCCGTTGTTTTATTATTACGGAAGCCATATTGATTTGGAGATAATAAATTGTAGGATTCTAAATATCGCTGCATTCTACTTTTTACAATTTTTTCAAAAATTTTGCTGAACACAGATAAAGAACACACCGTCCTGTAATTTGTTGCTTGTGTAGGATCACCCCTTTTAAAAAGGGGTGTTATACAACCAGTTTTTAGCATTGACGGGAATATTCCTTTGGAAATACTTTGATTGATAATTTTAGCCAAAGTTACAGATATCTTATCTTTAACAAGTTTCAATATAGGTACAGGAATGTTATGAATGTTATTTTTTGTATTTTTTAATTTACCAATAATATTCTGGACCTCAGTAGATGTAGCAGGAACAAAAGAAAATGAATTTAGTGGGCAGGGTGGCATATATTCTAGAGGTGAGTGATCATTATTTATTAATTGTGCGCGAAGCTTATCCGCTATTGAAGTAAAATGTGCATTTAAAGAGTCTGCAATAGCAGTATCATCAGTAATTTCTTTATTATCAACATTTAATTTCTCTATTGAATTTTTCTTAATTTGTTTTCCGAGAAGATTGTTTATGGTTGTCCAAGTGTTTTTCATGTCTCACTCGGGATACAGTGTTTTGTTACGTCGTGCTTCCACAAGCTCTGCCTAATCACGAAGGCCCTAAAAGTGTTTCCATTACCGTTCAAACTAACTAGTGTTTCCATTACCGTCCGAGCTAACTCTCGCGTTAAGATCGCAGTAGGCCTATTCAAGTGTTGTATTAATACCGTAGTTGTATCACCCTGTTATTGTGTTCATTTGTATGATTCACTTGTTTTGCATCTTATTGTTTATGTGCTCTTTTATGCATTTCATTCTTGACGACCTAATCCACTTACTGTACCAAACGTACGTGCATTATTTCCGTTATCAATAGGCTTCATTATTTATTCTGTATTCACCTCTGCATATTCTGATTAGCCTATCTGAATTAGTGTATTTACTTAACAATTAGTCTGTATAACCATTCCTTATTGCTAAGAATCAGTGACATTTGTATAGAATAAATGCCGTTATATAATTGTTAATCATCATAAATACCTTTATTGAACTGTTAATCGCTGTGAACAAATAAGTGATTTATTTTCCCAATTAAACACAAAACAACAAAGTAATTTCTCCCTCCTTATTAAATATTGTTTATTTGGGCAGTAGACCCAAATTGGTGACCCTAATTTCATATAATTTTATTCAGTAATTACAGTAAACGTACTTCCTTAGCCCCATCATATCGGTGATCCGAAGGCCACTTTATATATATATATATATATATATATATATATATATATATATATATATATATTATATTATATATATATATATATATATATATGAAAATGAAAATGAAATGAAAATGAAAAGGTTTATTGGCAGACTATAGTCCAAATGACAAATATTATTAATAAAATGACAGTCCATAGATTAAGGATAGAAATATATACAACTGATTAGAAATAATACTGTAATGTCGAAGTTCAGTGGAGCTACAGACAGACGTTTTCGTACCAAGAATTCCATAGCTTAGAGGATAAATGGCAGGACTCATGGATAGCTTGGATAATCGAGTTGGTTGATTTTTTAATTCTTTGCATTAGACTGTATTGAGCACGTCTTGTTACCTCCGGGAAGCTCGGGACATTGCGGGTAGCAAACATTTGGGAAGCTGAGCATCTCCGGGGTAATTTATGTAAGTCTAAAAGACCTGTTGTACAGCAAATTTAGGGTTCTGCCAGAACCTTTTTTATAATTCACCCAGAGTTGCAATCCATATACAGTATATTACTGCAGAAAGTACGAAAGAGAGTGTCTTTAGCTTCACTTGTACAGAATCGAAAGTTCCTTGTGGTCATATTCGCTTTAGCACACAGGCTTCGAGATTGTTTTCTTATATCCGAGTCATCACTCAAGGAGCTGGTAATACTTTGACCCAAATACTTAAACTCTTGTACTTCCACAATTACTTCACCTGTCATTTTAAACCTTATATCAGCTGGCTGATTATAGCTTTTAGGATGAAATTGCATAACCTTAGTTTTTTTAACATTGAAAAGAATATCATGTTTCTGCGAATACACTTCGCAGACTTTTAGTAGCCGATCCAGACCTTTAACAGAGGGACTTATTAACACCATATCATCGGCATAAACTAAGTTATTTATCCTTGTGTTATCTATACAACATCCCGCTGTTGCCTCATTAAGCGAAGCAATTAATCCGTCAATATACACATTAAACAGCATAGGGGAGAGCAAGGAGCCTTGTCTCACCCCGCAAGAGGAGCCAAAACACTCGGATAGTACATTACCCCACCTGACGGTGAAAGATTGGTGGGAATACCAAAATTTCAATACGTTTATTATGTACATGGGAACCTTCCTGTCTTCTAGATTTTCAAATAAAATATTGTGGTTCACCCTATCATATGCCTTACTTATACCTAGGAAACAGCTATAAATAGTTGAATTACTGTCAATGTATTTAGATATTGTTTCTTTAAGTACATAGATCCACAGGTCAGTTGAGTGGGACCTTTTAAAACCAAACTGATTAGATGTTCATAGGAAATCATTTAATCGGCGTAACAAGAGTTTTTCTAGTAGTTTCGAGAAGCAGGAAGCGACAGCAATAGGCCTGTAATTATTGCTGGACAGAATGTTTCCGTACTTATTTTTGACCAGGGACAAGATATACACCCTCATGAACTCTGCAGGGATATAGCTATGAGCAATGGCTATGAGCATGGCTGATAGAAGCAATGATATATGCAGACATACTACGTCATTGGCATATTCTAAGTGCTCATTCGATAGGACATCTACCCCTGACGCAGAACCAGTCTTTAACTCTTTAATTAACCTCTTTACTTCAGAAACTGATATCAAAGTATTTTCCCTTGTCCCTCCCACAGTCGTTTCGCTACAATCTATCTTAAGATTATCCCTACTCACACTGTTAAGAATGTTAGAGTAGTGGTTTTTCCACAGCTTTGCAATTTCATCCTCCCCCGACACCCCATCGATTGTCGGAGGGAGGACATATTTGACACCATTTTGATTCTTAACAAATTTCCAAAATTTGTTATTATCGTTATTTATGCGAGCTTCACAGGCTTTTGATGCTCGAATAGACTCTTCTTCCTGTTTACATCGCCTTATGGCCGCCTTATATTGACCCCTACTTCTAAACATATTCATGTATACAGGTCTTAATCTGGGTCTACCTAGAAAGCACCACAAATCATAGGCGTCTTTCGATTCCCTCTTCAGGGGGGCAATAAAATCATTCCATCCAGGAATAATCTTAGTATGATAGTTGGAAGGTTTAATCAGGGGGCTTCCTGCTTCTCTTAACAGGGATATTATCTTACTTAATACCTATCTATGAGTTTACAGTGAGAATCATTTGAGCAAGGATTACTACAGGCAAGATGCAAAATTTCTAAATTATTAAAGCGGTGACTTGTTCTGTCTTTGTATTCTATTCTCTGTTGCATATTAACATTGGACCAATCGACGCGATAATTTTTACCTATTGAGTTCTTGTTAAGTCGTGTTGCGCATAAATTGTTAACATTAATTAACATTTCTAATGGTCTATGATCAGAAAGAAGGAAATCATGCAGAATATGAACTCTAACAATTCGATCCTTTTGATTATTACTATTGAGACAATGATCAATCCACCTGATGGTACCACTCATTTCACTAACGTATGTAAAATTACCACTGGTTACCCCTAATACATCTACATCACTTATACTTAAATTGGCCGACTCGCACATGTTACCCAATTCTACAAAGAATTCGGAGTTCACATGCGCGTTAAAGTCCCCCATTATTATACAGTGAGAATATTTGGGGTTATCTGATAATGACTTAATTTTGTACAGCAAATCAATGTATTCATCTAGATTACTGCCGTTGTTGTATGGTAAATAGCAGTTTACAATTAATATGCAGTCATTGTTCACTTGTAATTCAATGCCTAACAACCTTACATTATCGCTTGTTAAAAATTTTGTTTTGAAAAATTTTTCCTTATTAAGAAAGCAACACCACCAAAAGGCCTACCTGACAAATCTACTGCTGATGACGCATGGTACATAAAGTCATCATGGATGGTAGAGAGGAATTTTAGCTCTTGCTTAGGTAGCCAGTACTCCTGCAGGAGTATCAAATCTGCACTGTCGCAGATTTTATGAACATCTAAAGTTGAATTCCTCACTGACCTTACATTATATGAGACAATCTTCAACAAGTTATCCGCCATGACTGATATAACATTTATTATTAGTAAGATTATTATTATGATACACAGTACAACTTTCAGGCATTACCGTTAGGGCGCCTATTATTATTATTATGATTATTATTATTATTATTATTATTATTATTATTTTGCCTTTTATCAAATCTCCTGGAAAAGTGAATAAACTCCTTAACAATAATACCGTCTGCCCACTGACTCATATTATACGGGTTGAAATGCGAATTTACACCTTTAATTATTACTTTAAATGAGTTATAATACGGAGATTTTGTGTTTAGTTTATTAATTAACAATATACTGTGTTCACCAATGACTTCCATCATGTGTCGAATATCGCTTGCCTCGTTCGAGAGCTGAATTCGCGACACAAAGAAGGTGAGATTCCCCATTGGTGGCCTCGCCGCGGAGACCAGTTGAGGAAACCTCCGGGAAGAGCGCCTGTTAACAGTGACCACCCGCCCTCCTCCCTCGATCTCCCTGAGGCAGGGTTCGCCTGCCTGGGGGATGGGTGGCACAACCTTAGGGGGATATGAGGCCCTTCCCCTACTCTGTGGCTTGGTGAGGGTCTGTTAGCGGTGTTTATAACCTGACGACCGCGCGTGCCCCTCCTTCTTCAGTGAGAGGGGGGAGGGAACTGCGCACCAAGCGAGGCGTACTCGAACGCCTCCTCTGCAGTGGGAGGTAGGGAAGAGGGCAATGATGCGGGGATTTCGTTTCCCTCGCTGCCCGACGCGCTTCGTGGAGATCTGACTTGCTGAACTACTTCATAGTAACTGGGCTTTGGGAGGAGCGTCTCTTTCAACGCATCTAATTCTGACCAGAATTGTTCTAGCGAAATCGCATTTTTCTGATTTGACACCGCGTGTTCGTGTTTCAGTTCAACTATCGACTTTTGTACCTCATTATACTGTTTGAGAAGCACCGAGACGTCTACGTCACCCATAGAGATTACCGGTATTCTATGGAAATTAGTGACGTAGAAGGTAATATTGTTCTCATTATCCCGGAGGGTCGACACTTTATTTATGATGTCTTTCATGGTATTCTCGTTTCTAGGATTACCTCTATGAATTGGGAGGGTAGCACTGAACAGGGTGTTTAACTGTGCCCTCGCATGTCCTATTTCTTCTGAATCATAAAAATCATGACAGACAGATACAAGAAGGTCTGACCTAATATGATCTACTTTGTCAAATATAAAACATAACAAAGGATATTTGCCAATTTATTAATGTTGTATTTGATAGCCAGTTTGTAGCTATAGTTTAGATGCGTAAATTGGTACTATAAGGATTTCGCTTATTCTTTGGCTGGGTATTCGATTTGTCACTCCTTCGGTCACCAATTTATAGTTGCCAATTTATTAATGTTGTACTTGATGGCCAGTTTGTAGCCATAATTACCGTTATTTGATAATGATTATTAAGTGAATGTTTTTAATGAATGCTTTGCCCGAGGTCACCAGATCTTTCAGATCAAAGTAATGTTATTAATTAAGTTATTAATTAGGTTGATTGATAGATTGAGTTTTCTTCTTTTATTTAACACAAAATAAATTGATTCGAATGATTTATGAATGCAACAGAATTGTTGATTGTTTACATTAGAAATACTGTAATATGTACACAGGAATTAATGCTTACAATATGACAATTAATAATGCGCGGCAAATTGATAGATTCTTCATATAAAGTTAATTGAGTGATATTAAAAGGCCAATGAGGCCTTGCCTTCCACGAATTATGTTCACATGGTGGTAGTGCGTGGGTCACTGAATGGTTTTCGAAGAACGAGGAGACGTTGAGGCGAAGGCATGAATTGAAGGTGGAGGCGTGCTTATCTTGAGGTTCTTGAGGTTCCCGTCATCTTTGTTCTACAGATCTACAGAGCTAAGGCTAACAAAGACCCTAAGATCCAATCTAAGGTTAGCCCGAGAGAAAGGAGAGAGTAGGGGGTTAAAAGAGGAGAATAAGGGGTTAAGTAAGTAGCAAAACCTATCATTTGTGGGTTAACATTCATTCAAAAAAAGAGAAAGAAAGACTCACCATCATCATCCGCCGGCCACTGCCGACAAGTCGGAAAAATAGTCGAAGAGAATACGAAAGGGGTGAAAGATGAAAAGTAGTAAAATAAGAACGCTTACAAACCATGCAAACACAGTCTTAACTCAAACACTGTCATACCATGCAAACTACAGACATGAGAGAGAGAGAGAGAGAGAGAGAGAGAGAGAGAGAGAGAGAGAGAGAGAGAGAGAGAGAGAGAGAGGTTACAAGGAGTTACAAAGAAAAGAAGTACCTCAAAAGGCCTTGCGGCCATACCGAAGAGGTACCAATGGCAACGAGTGCCAGGGAAAATTTTCTACACCTTCAAATAGTGTGCAAGATTTGGTCTAACCTTTTCTTGAAATGATCCACAGAGGAACTGTTCACAACTTCTGAAGGTAACCTGTTCCACGTGTCACAGATCTTTTACGTAAAGTAATTCCCACACACACTAGTCCTAAACCGTTTCAAATCCAACTTCCAACCCCTGTTGCAAGTTGGATTATCATTTAAACTAAACATGCTTCTACAATCGACATCGTTGAACCCGCGTAAGAGCTTGAAAACCTCAATGAGTTGACCGCGCAGCCTCCGAGTTTCCAGCGAAAACAAGTTCAGGGCGCATAAGCGTCGACTGTAGCCCATATGCCTAACGGAAGGGATTAACTTTGTGGCCCTCGCCTGCACTCGCTCCAGCCTCTCAATATCTTTCCTGAGGGTGGGCGACCAGAACTGCACATCATACTCTAGGTGCGGCCGAACCAGAGAATTGTACAGAGAGAGCACAATCTCTTTGTTCCCAAACTGAAAATGCCTCCTGATATAACCCAACAGCTTCTGGGCTTTCTTTTCCACCTCTACACACTGTTTCCTAAACTTAAGGTCACTGCTAATTAACACACCAAAGTCTTTTTCTAAATCAGTCGCCTCGATATTACTCCCCAACATCGAGTAGTCCGACTTGGGATTGGCGTAGCCAATGTGCATTACCTTGCATTTACCCAAGTTAAACGGCATTTGCCATTTTTCGGACCACTCTCCTATCCTACCTAGGTCCGCACGCAGTTGCTCGATCGCTTTGGGCGTCCCAACATTGGCCCCAAGCTTTGTGTCATCAGCGAATTGGCGATCCTACTGACGATGACCCACTGAGTGAGGAAGTTCTCATCAGCAAAGTCAACTAGCCTCCTCCCTTCAGCATCAGCAGTCCTGTCTTCCCACTTTATGCCGCGACAGTTGAATTCTCATGAAACTACACACCCTATCCCCTAGTAGGCTACGGAGTTCGGTGTACAGGGCTGTATCCTCCTCGAGGAGGAGATGCGGAGGTCTGTACACCAAGATTAACCTATAGTTCGTCCCTCCCACGTTCAGATCGACGCCAAGCAGCTCCCGTTCCGACCGGAACTGGCAGTCAACCGGACTCAACGTGTCCCTGACGTATATTAGTACCCCTCCCCCCTCCCCACGGGTGCGGTCTTTGCGAAACATTCTATACCCGGGAATTTCGGAGAGAGAGAGAGAGAGAGAGGGGGGGGAGAAGAGCGAAAGAGAGAGAGAGGGGGAAGAGAGAGAGAGAGAGAGAGAGAGAGGGGAAGAGAGAGAGAGAGAGGGGGGGGAAGAGAGAGAGAGAGAGAGAGGGGAAGAGAGAGAGAGAGGGGGGAAGAGAGAGAGAGAGAGAGAGAGGGGAAGAGAGAGAGAGAGGGGGGAAGAGAGAGAGAGGGGGGGAAGAGAGAGAGAGAGAGAGAGAGAGAGAGAGAGAGAGAGAGAGAGAGAGAGAGAGAGAGAGAGAGGGGGGAAAGAGAGAGAGGGGGGGAGAGAGAGAGAGAAGAGAGAGAGAGAGAGAGAGAGAGAGAGAGAGAGAGAGAGAGAGAGAGAGAGGAAAAAAAAGTAGGAAGAGTATAACAAAAGTGGGTTAGTTTACGCTACGAGCTACATCTACGTTCGTGTTAGTCTTTTTTTGTAATAATTTTATTGCTGCCGCCATCACACGCTGGCATGTCACAAGCTGGCATTAATCGTCAACAGACTCAAACCTGGATCACCACCCCAGAGCTCCTGTTCCTAATTGTTTTATTATTTTAAACAACGTTAATATTTTTAAAATGCCTATCTAAACAGTTTTTAAACCTATTAATGCAGGTAGAGTTCACGACGGGCACGGGAAGATTATTCCATTTATCAATTACTTTAAACGTAAAAAAGTTTTTTAACGATGTTAGTAATGAAACGTCTGCCACGCAACTTAAATCCGTTATTACGAGTATTGCTATTATCGAAAGTGAACAATTTGTCAAAATTTACGCTATCGATTTTATTAACGATTTTGAAAACTTCAATAAGCTCCCCCTTTAATCTCCTAGTTTCGAGTGAATGCAAGTCTAACTCTTTAATCCTATCTTCGTAAGACTTGTTGCGTAATGACGGAATTAGTTTCGTGGCGCGACGCTGAACCAAAACTGAACGGCATATTCTAAATGAGGCCTGAATAGGGACTTGTAAAGGGGCAATATAATATTCTTCGATTTAAATTCGAAATTACGCGCTATGAAGCCTAACAGCCTATTAGCTTTTGCGCAAGACTCCAGGCACTGGTTCCTAACTTTTAAATCCTTAGATACGCGTACGCCTAAATCTACTTCCTCGTCAACGCTCGCTAACTGTCTATTATCCATCGTGTACGTGTAATTATTGTTACGAGAACCTATATGCAAAACTTTACATTTGTCTGCGTTAAATTGCATCTGCCACTTATCCGTCCACTCCATAATCCTATCTACATCGTCTTGGAGCCTATTTCTATCGTCCACGTTAACAACTTTACCGCCTATTTTAGTATCGTCCGCAAATTTTGACACGTTACTGGTGAAGCCTACATCTATATCGTTAATGTAGATTACGAATAGCAATGGGCCTAACACTGAACTCTGAGGGACACCGCTACCTACATCCAACCACCCCGATTCACTACCATTAACAACGACCCTCTGTTTCCTAGCACGAAGCCATTCCTCTAACCAGTTAGCTTCCTGACCGCGTATACCGTGCGCTTTAACCTTCGCAATTAATCTTCTATGCGGAATTGTATCGAAAGTTTTTTAAAGTCTAAATAAATAACGTCAGCCGCTCTCTGCCTATCATATTCGCGCACTATTTCGTTATAAAATTCTAACAAATTAGTTAAACAAAATCTGTGGCGTCGAAACCCATGCTGACTACTATTAATCAAATCGCGACTTTCTAAGTGATCGATGATACGATCCCTATCTACAGATTCCAAAAGTTTACCTACAAGTGACGTCAAGCTAATAGGCCTATACTTGCTAGCTACTGTGCGGTCGCCTTTTTTAAAAATGGGCGTAACGTTAGCTAATTTTGAAGTCTTCAGGAATAATCCCCGCTTCCAGTGAATTATTAAAAAATTTTGTTAAGGGGCCTACTATAACGGCTTTCAAATCTTCCTGATCGGAATCCGTGCTGATTTTTGTTGAATCCTTCCAGTGTCTCCAAGAAGTCATAGATTTTTTCTTTGACTATTCTTTCAAATATTTTGGTAAGGTGGGACGTCAATGACACTGTATATAGTTCTTTGCTTGAGACCTATCCCCTTTTTTATATATTTAAAAAAAAATATATAGGGTTATGGTTTATTGCCGTCACCCTCATCCACTGTAAATTTCCACCAGATATCGGTGGAAAGTTAACGACAAAAACCCTACGTTTGTGGAGGTCTTTAAAGGACTTCGTTAAGTAGTGGTTTATTTTTGTTAATGTTAAATTTATTTGCCTTCGTTATTTTAGCGCTGCCTAATGGTAAAGAAGGAAATTACCATACCTTATTATTTCGTTGGGCCTCGCTTCTGTTTCTAGGTTGCGCGGCTCTCTTTCGATGTAGGGCCGTAGACGATGGAGTTACGCCACGAGTTTATTGGGTTTAATTAATATTGGCATTCACTGCACTTAAATACCTAAAGGAATAGGCCTATCCTTTTGAGTTATTAGGTTTATACTTATACTTATAGGAAGATTAAATACGTCTCCCTCGCTTAAAGCATCGCTGTCACTAAGCACTCCAGTGAGCTAATATAAATTTTTTTAAGAATTCGCTGACTTTACAAAGTCTCCAGCCGTCTAATTCTTCTCTTGAAGTAATTTTCATGAGTCAGCAATGGAAAATTTTGATACTAAATAATTCGTTTTTCTTGTTGTTATGCAGGCACAATGCCTACATATGGGGTTCTATGTATGGCAATTATTTTCATTCCCACTAGGCTACCGTATGTCGCCAATCCCGAGGCAATTTTGAAGTTATTAATTCAATGAATTAATAATTTGCATTTAATTAAGAAATAAAGGTAGTGGCTACCTTTATTTCTTAATTAAATGCAAATTATTAATTCATTGAATTAAATAACTTCAAAATTGCCTCGGGATTGGCGACATAGCCTAGTGGGAATGAAAAGGTACCAGATATGATACCATATTGTAGGCATGTATAGTTTTTCCATAATGTATACGGACGATGTTCGCTCTTTTCAAGATGCTCGGTATTTTCCCAGTGTCTCGGAATCTTTTCCACATCCAGTGTAAAGGTGTAGCTATTTCATTTTTACAGTTTTTAATCGGTAGTGCGTTCCATTTGTCCGGACCTGCAGCTGAATGTGATTTCATTTGTCCTATAGCTCTCGCTACATCTTCTAGGGTAAAATCAAAGTCAGTTATACATTCTCCTTGCAATTTCTCTTCGAAGAATGCATATATATATATATATATATATATATATCAGGTATCGCTTTGTCACTTTTTGGGGCACTGAAGACCGATTCATACTGGGCTCTCAATGTTTCAGATATTTCTTTTAGATCGTCTGTTAGTTCATAATTTCCTTTCCTTAAGGGTCCGATGGTAGCGCGCGTTCTAGTTTTCCTTTTCGCATAGCTGTAGAAGTATTTAGGATTTTCCTTTATTACTTCTACCACCTTTTCCTCCTCCCTCTCTGTATGGCCCTTAATCAGGGTTTGTATTTCCCTATCGATACTCTCCAGTTTTTCTTTTATTCCTTTCCTGGCATTGTTGTCTCCGCAATTAGCTAACTTCGCCGGTACTCTTTTCTTTTGCGGAATATTCTTCTCTTTTGCCTCTCTAGCCAGTTCCTCTTTGTGCTTTCAGAGCATATTTTTCTAAAATTTTCAGCGTCTTTTCTTCCAAGATTGTTAGCATTTCCTCCGTTGTTTTATTCTCTAAGACTGTTCTCCACTCTATTTGGGCCATATGTGATTTGATTTCTTCCCAATTTATGGTCTTGGAGTTTAAGTTCAAAGCCCCAAATTTGCTTCTTCCTTCCGTATGTGTATTGTTTTTTAGTGTTATCGCCATATTTGTTGATAACCCGATTATGTTGTGGTCTGAGATAATAGTTGGGGTTATTTTTATATTAGCAATCAAGTTCGTGTTATTCGTGAATACCATATCTAGGCAGTTATTTTTCCTGTATTTTCTGTTATCTCCTGTGTCAGCATAAACTCATTTGTGAGAGCCATCAACATTTTTGCTTGTTCCTGGTCCTCTCTTGTGCCCTCTTATCTTGCTGTATAAATATATTTCTAACCACCTTTTTGTATTTTATAAATAGGAAATTAAAATCGCCGCAGAGTATTATATTAGGAGATGGAGAGTTTACAGACTTTATTAGGGTTCTGATATCATCAATGGCATCCGAAAAATGTTCAAGATCAAGATTCGCGGGACTGGTACTAAGAACGTTCAAAAGGAGAGACAATGATTCCGCTGCTGAGAACACTGATCATACCAAAATTTGAATACTGCTCAGTTTTGGCGCCCCCATATAAAAAGGAAGAAATTAATAAACTAGAAGAAACGCAGAGACATTTCACAGCCAAATTTCATGGCTGCAAAGAAACCAACTACTGGGAAAGACTACGTTAACTAAATCTGTTCTCCATGGAAAGAAGAGAGAGGTACACCTTAATCTTCATACGGAAAATGATCGAAAAACTGGTACCAAACTTCAAACTAAACCCAATTACCATCCAAACAACACTGGAAAATAAGAAAGGTAGAATGTGTAGTGTTCCAAAATTAAAGGTCCGACAAGGGACCTCCACAACACTGAAGGAAAATAGCTTAGTTGTCAGAGGCCCAAGAATTTTTAACCAGCTTCTAAAGGACCTCAGAAACGTTACAGGGGTCAAAGTTGAAGTCTTCAAGAGAAGACTGGATGCCTGACTCAGGACGGTACCAGATGAGCCGGGTGTACCTGGCTATGTGCGGTGGATAGCGCAAGAGAGGAACTCGCTCCTCCACCAAGCCAGGCCTAGAGGCGGGGCCACCATCTTGACTTTCGTATGAAGAGAGACCAACACACGGAACCTGAACGACGTTAACGAGGTGTGTGTATATATATATATATATATATATATATATATATTAGTGATGTAGCGGTTGTCCGTAACCGCAACCGCACATATTCTCAGCTCTGGAACCGCAACCGCATTTATCAGTGCGATTATTGCGGTTGTTTGAGGATATCTTCTTACTAGGGCAACCAAATGCTATAAATGCTAGTGTAATGGCTATAAATGCTATAAACGTCGCCAAATGCTGTTCCTATTATGCCTCATGCCTTCATTCAAAGGTGCAAAAAAGTAAAAGTTTGCTACGTCCTAATTGCGACATGTCTAGAATTGCTACTTGGACTGGATGGATAGATGTATTATGTAATAACTTACATTTGTCAACGCCTGTGGCTAGAAAAACATTATTTTAATTATATTTAATAAAGCAATGGTGATGTAAAATTACTGTTAATAAAAAAAGATAAAAGCACTCAATTTTTTTTTTATTCGAAATTAGGCAACCTTCACTACCAATTTACAAACTAAACTAAAGCACCAGCTTCAGTGTCTGTTCAGACACGAGTGAGGGTGGTTGTGTTACGCTAGCTCTCCGTCGCTACCTTTATAACGTTACGTGCTTCAACCCATCAGTAAAGTGTTAGACTGTGGTGCAACCATCATGGAGCGATCTACGAGTGCAGTGTGGAAGTAATTCTCGAGAGTGTCAAGCGATGTAGGGAAGTGTGTCATATGTAATGAGAACTATTCACGAAAGGGAAGGAGTGCCACTAACTTAAAAAAACCATCTACGTTCAATGCACAAGAAGGAATATAATGAAGTGATATCTAGTGAAAATGAAGCTAATGAACAGTCAAAGAAGAAAAAGGAATCAAAAGTGTCTCTTACACCCCTACAGAAAATGAAGTGTGCAGTAAAAGAAAAGAATCAGACGATTGGAAATTGCTTCGAAAAAGTAAAAATTTGGGATGCAAATCATTCCAAATGAAAATCACTGGACTATCACATAGCCGAAATGATAATAATGGATGACTTGCCATTCAGCCACGTTGAGGACTTAGGTTTCATGAGACTCATGGTTGAAACAGCTCCACAGTAAAAAGTGAAACAGCGTCAGTTCTACACTGATCTTGTGCGTAACGATATCTATGACTTTGTTTCAAAGAAAGTGTTCAAAATTCTTGAGCCTCTAAAAGATTCGAAAGTATCACTGACAACGGATGCATGGTCAGACACGTCTGCTGGAGTGTCTTTACTCTCTTTGACATGCCATGCAATGAATCAAGACTTCAAGAGAACCAATTTGGTTCTCAGCCTAATGCTTGTCAGAAAAATTTGAGCAGCTGCGTCAGAAGTGGGATTTTGCCCATTCATCCATCCATTGTATAATGCGCGACTCAGGAGCAAACATGATAAAAGCTTTGTTTCTCACTGGCGTCCATAATATCGATTACACTGTTTATAACGTGCAACTTGTAATCAAAAGTGGATTATCCTCACAAAACCTCTCAGTGACTTATTAGCTAAACTTCGATCCATCGCTAATCGTTTCAACCATTCTACGATGGCGCAGGGTCATTCATGATGTCCCC
This sequence comes from Bathynomus jamesi, assembly GCA_023014485.1. Taxonomy (NCBI): domain Eukaryota; kingdom Metazoa; phylum Arthropoda; class Malacostraca; order Isopoda; family Cirolanidae; genus Bathynomus; species Bathynomus jamesi. Next base: position 184,511 of record JAJOZX010000694.1, on the reverse strand, counting down.
ACACGGTGGAACAGCACTTATCACATGATGCAGAGAACATGAAGTTGAAGGAACCACTGAGTCTATATAGCGCTGCTAACTCCAAAATGCAACAACTCACTAACGTTGACTTCACTCTCTTGTCAAACTGTGTGGCTGTGCTGGAACCGTTCGATGATATCAAAAAAAGATTGAGTAGTTCCACCTCTTCTGTATCTGAGGTTATTCCCCTAGTTGTTTCCTTGAAAAATGTGCTGCAACCTCGAAGTGTGATTCTGAAGCTGATCGTGGAATCAAAATAATGAAGGAGATAGTGCGCAGAGAGCTAGCAAGGAGATTTGATGGCCTAGAAGCAAATGACATATATTCTTTGGCTACCTATTTGGATCCAAGGTACAAAGCAAAATTGTTTTCTGCTTCACATGTCACAAAAGGTGTTCAGGAAAAATTGGGATATCTTTATGATGAAATGGACAAGACTCAAACATCATCGGACTCGGAGACAGCCAGTTAACCACCGGCAAAGAAACCACTGATTGATTTATGCCAGACATCAGCTTCTACGAGTAAATCAATAACAATAATGGACTCAATGGGTGCTCTATTGGCTTCCAGTAGTGATGACGAGACCGAAACTGAGTCAAGCAGAGACTCGCAAGAAAATGATCGAGAAATATCACAAAGAGAAAAGGATTGGAGAAGAAGATGATGCTTTGGCTTAGTGGAGGTCAAATCAAAAGTAATACAAAAATTTTAGCAAACTTGGATGTCCTCCCTCAAGTGTTCCTAGTGAACAATTATTTAGTGGAGCAGGGATCATCTATGATGAAAAAAGGAATAGTCTGAAGGGGGACAAAGCTGAAAAACTTTTATTTTTGAAATACAGTCTCCCAGCAATTCAATTTACAGTAAATATAGGATTAAATAGTATATACATATATTATAATTATATACACCACTTTCGAATGGGTGGTGGTTGGAGAAATTGGTTGGTGGGATGCAAAATGCGTTGTGTCCTCGTCCCGCATCCTGGAAACACACTTTTTACAGTTTAGAGTATAGTCATTATATTGTAGACTGTGAAAAGTGTTGCTAAAACGCGATATTTTATTGTTATTTATTCTTGGGTAATATTATGATGTTATAGGGTACATACTACATAACCACAACCGCAACCGCGCGGAGCTCTATTTGTAAGCTTCGCAACCGCAACCGCAGAGCTATGAAAAATGACACCCGCTACATCACTAATATATATATGTGTGTGTGTATATATATATATATATATATATGTGTGTATATATATATATATATATGTGTGTGTGTATATATATATATATATGTATAGAAACGACGTAAGTATAGAGGAGTGTTCTGCACACGAGGAAGAGAAATAACAAACAAATGAAAAATAAGGCACCCGCCCTGGAATCGAACCCAGGATCTTCCGATTGCCGGTCAGACGTGCTAACCACTACACTACGGAGCCACGATAGTCAGAAGTTGTAATTCTCCTACATAGGGCAGAAACCAATGCCTTGAGAGGGCACCCTCGCAAATCGTGAATATGTACATTTAACTGCAATGACCGCGCAGTATATTAACGTATAGAAACGACGTAAGTATAGAGGAGTGTTCTGCACACGAGGAAGAGAAATAACAAACAAATGAAAAATAAGGCACCCGCCCTGGAATCGAACCCAGGATCTTCCGATTGCCGGTCAGACGTGCTAACCACTACACTACGGAGCCATGATAGTCAGAAGCAGGCACGTGCACAGGGGGGGGGGCTTGGGGTGCTTGAGCCCCTGCCCTTTTTCTTCTTCATATCAAAAGTGCCCTTTTAGTCAAAATTCATAAATATATTGATTCGACATAAATTTGAATTAATTAGTTATATTTTTATTTAGTTACCGCTACTTCAACAGATTTTCAAAACTGGAATTACTTTGATCTATGATTTTTTTATTAGAATAATAAACTTAACATACCGTTACTATTATTTTGTCAATCAGGGAGGGCGTCCCTAGTGGTAACACTGACTGCAGCTGTTCACTGTTGATTGCGTCTCTCGGGTATGTGGGTGTATTGTTTACTGTTTGTTTATTTTACGTTAACCTAAGCTAACTAGTGATTTCTCACTGATAATTATGGTAAGTTGGAATCCAAAGCAGTGTGACATTACTCCAAAAAATATTGTATGACATTACTCGTAAAGTTGGTAAAAACGTCCACGTCCCCTACTTAGTCTTAGGCCTACTAGGCTAGGCCCATCAGTACACCAGTGTGTCAAACGATGGATTTTGGGTTTTAGTACTGGCATGAATTTCATTAAATTAATAAATGATTTATTAAACAACATATCATAACCTTTTCATTTTTAATATGAAATTGATTTTTAAAAACAATACAATTTTCATTAAAAGTGAATAAAAATACCTAGATTATTTATTATAAAACGATGCAATATCTTCATATCTTTTGAAAATCTTGCAATAAAAACATGCCTTTTTACAACAAATTTTCATTTATTTTCTTTAATCAGCTTTATATAAAAAAATAATGCATTGAATTTAATGGAGTTTAAGAATATTTACCACATACAATTTTAAAATTTTTCTTTGTGTGTGTATACATATATATAGCCTATATGGCATTGCGGATTTCATTTTTAAAAATGTTAGGGGAGTGCCCTTTTTTCAACTGAGCCCCTGCCCTTCTGAAAGTCTGTGCACGTCACTGGTCAGAAGTTGTAATTCTCCTACATAGGGCAGAAACCAATGCCTTGAGAGGGCACCCTCGCAAATCGTGAATATGTACATTTAACTGCAATGACCGCGCAGTATATTAACGTATAGAAACGACGTAAGTATAGAGGAGTGTTCTGCACACGAGGAAGAGAAATAACAAACAAATGAAAAATAAGGCACCCGCCCTGGAATCGAACCCAGGATCTTCCGATTGCCGGTCAGACGTGCTAACCACTACACTACGGAGCCACGATAGTCAGAAGTTGTAATTCTCCTACATAGGGCAGAAACCAATGCCTTGAGAGGGCACCCTCGCAAATCGTGAATATGTACATTTAACTGCAATGACCGCGCAGTATATTAACGTATAGAAACGACGTAAGTATAGAAGAGTGTTCATTTGTTTGTTATTTCTCTTCCTCGTGTGCAGAACACTCCTCTATACTTACGTCGTTTCTATACGTTAATATACTGCGCGGTCATTGCAGTTAAATGTACATATTCACGATTTGCGAGGGTGCCCTCTCAAGGCATTGGTTTCTGCCCTTTGTAGGAGAATTACAACTTCTGACTATCGTGGCTCCGTAGTGTAGTGGTTAGCACGTCTGACCGGCAATCGGAAGATCCTGGGTTCGATTCCCGGGCGGGTGCCTTATTTTTCATTTGTTTGTTATTTCTCTTCCTCGTGTGCAGAACACTCCTCTATACTTACGTCGTTTCTATACGTTAATATACTGCGCGGTCATTGCAGTTAAATGTACATATTCACGATTTGCGAGGGTGCCCTCTCAAGGCATTGGTTTCTGCCCTATGTAGGAGAATTACAACTTCTGACTATCGTGGCTCCGTAGTGTAGTGGTTAGCACGTCTGACCGGCAATCGGAAGATCCTGGGTTCGATTCCAGGGCGGGTGCCTTATTTTTCATTTGTTTGTTATTTCTCTTCCTCGTGTGCAGAACACTCCTCTATACTTACGTCGTTTCTATACGTTAATATACTGCGCGGTCATTGCAGTTAAATGTGTATATATATATATATATATATATACTGTGTGTATATATATATACACACACAGGGTGCGGCATAAGTCGCTTTACCGAGAATAATGAAATCATCTTGCGAAGAATGATATTTATTATTTATTACAGAAATTGTTCAAAGTGTCCTCCATCATGTTCAATACACACGTTACATCTATGAACCACTGAAAAACAAATAGCACGACACAGTTCTTTGTTATTATTCAACGTCTCGGACTCTCGGCGTATCAGTTTTCATGTGATTGAAGTTCCGAGGTTTCTGGCCGTAGACTCTATCTTCGATCATATCCCACATTGAATAACACTGTGCAACAATTTTTTGTTTATGTTGATTTTTCGATCTTTTCTATATGTTTCGGCCACGCTGATTACAGATTTGGCATCGGATTTGCTCGGAAAACTGTAGTTTTTATGACAGGGGCAAATTTAGAAATCTTTCTTTTTCACCATTTTTAAGGCATTTTTCTGAGATAGCAAAAGTAATTTCAAGTGCAAAATTCAAAATGTCCCCAAAACTGGGGTTTATTACTAATGTTTTTATTGGTTAAGGCCCATTATTAAATATTTGTACACATTTGGTTTCTTATTTCTGTTTATAAAAAGTTTTTTTGTATTTTTCAGATATTTGAATTAGAATTATATGGTGATGGCTACTAATAGGCCCTGTGGACACTCTGCATATTCATTTTGTTATGTTTGCGGCCATTACATCAATCCAAAGCAAGTAAAGAACAAAATTGACACAGGAACGAAGTTTTGTACAGCATATCACGCAAAGCTGGGCACAAACCGTTAATCCGTTAATCGTTAATTAACGAAGTTAACTTTTTCGTTAACGATTTAACTTTTAAGTTAACTTTGAAAATCATTATCGGACTAATTAACTTCCGTTATATTTAACTTCCGTTAACTCAAGTCCGTTAACCCAAAAAATTCATAAATAAACGTTTAAAAGTTTCTATTATTTTCAGTGCTGAGCAGGTGCGCAATTAATCCGCCACTGTTAATAGTGATGAACGAATTTCCATTTCCGCAGTGCAAAATCAGGCGATATATTTGTTTCCGTCGCCACAATTTGTGTCTTACCAAATATGGTAGTTATTTATGCCATTGGTTTGAGCAAAACATGGTCGACTGTAAAATCAGGCGGAAAGATTTGCCATTTGAGTTGAATGTTTCAACTTCTTTCAAGAAATATCACGAGCATTTTAAGGCACTTTCAATAATATATATGTAACAATTACAACAAATAACTACATTCGTTTCATTTGCAGTCTGTCTCTTGCGCAACATGTTTGTGCTAGTGAATATTTAAAAATAATCGTTGTCAAGTAAGTCATGTATATTTATAATATGTCTGTGAGTACCTTATTAGTAGTCTCCTTGATACATTTCAAGAACCATAAAACTGATCAGGTAAGATTTCAATTTTCATGTCACTTTGATGACATAAATTAAGTCAATTGCTGCCTTCCATCCCAGGTTTCGCCTCATCTGGTTGGACAAGTATGACAACACCAAGGTCGCCAGGGTGAGGAAAAGCATGGAAGGTACAGTCGAGGAGGCCATGAAGCAGCAGTCCAACGAAGTGGGCAGCAACAGTGGAGGCAGCAACAACGAGGAGGAGGAGGAGGATGACTTCTTCAGTGCTGTCATCCAGACAAAAGAGAGCAGCAGAAGCCACAGGTCACTCAAGGGCAAGGCCCAGAACTTGGTCAAGACCTGGCTGAGACCAACTCCAAGGACTTACTGACAGATGCTGCCTTCGGGTGAGCAAGTGTTGGTGGACTTGTTCATCAAGTTCAACACAGCCATCCCCTCCAGTGCTGCAGTGGAGCGTTTGTTCTCTATGGGCAAGGACATCCTGAGGGCCAAGAGATCATCCCTGTCTGATGAAAACTTTGATATGCTAATTTTCATGAAGGGCAACATGCATCTCATGGACAAAATGGAGAACGAGAAGAAGAGGGAAAATTAAATTATATATATATATTGTGTTTTTCATTTTTTTTATAATAAAAGTTAACGTTAACGGTTTATCGGTAACTTCCGTTACATGTTTAACGAATTAACGGATTAACGGTTAACGAAGTTAACTTTTTGGTTAACGGATTAGCGGTTAACGAAGTTAACTTTTTGGTTAACGGTGCCCACCACTGATATCACGCTTACTTTGGCATGCCCATAGGCGATGAAGATAAATCATAAGCACTTCACCTTTGCTGTGGAAGCTGCCGTTCCACATTAGAAGGATGGCTGCGAGGTACCAGAAAAGGCATGCCATTTACTATTCCTCGCATTTGGAGGGAGCAAACCAATCACCACGATGATTGGTACTTCTGCATGGTAGACATTTCACTCTACAAGAGACGTAAAGGTCGAAAAAAATGCCCTATATCCAAATATCCCATCATCTATTGCCCCAGTCCCCCATAATGAAGATTTACCCGTTCCACGCCCACCCACCATGGAGGAAATAGAAGAAACGCCTTTAATATCCTCCGATGAAGATGCTGACTTCGAGGCAAGCTCCAATACGTCACCCCATTTCTCCAACCAGAAAGAACCTTATGAACCTTATGAAAACCAATGCAGAAATTATGACGTCCCGCCTTAAAGAGTGGAGTCTTTTGGACCCAAGTGTCAAGGTCTCTTTCTACAGGAATAGGCATTTGCGATACGCTTCTTTCTACTCCTGTTTTGCATCGAGCTCTCTTTGCTACTGCTGTCATGTGAATGGTCTTTTTGCTGAGATAGGAATTGAATACAGCCCTGCTGATTGGCGTTTCTTTATTGACAGTTCAACTAGAAGTTTAAAAGGCATCCTACTACATAATGGAAACATGTTTCCATCTATTCCTGTGGCTCATTCGGTTGAATTGAAGGAAGAATATGAAAATGTAAAGCAGTTGCTAGACAAAATAAACTACAGTGAACATAGATGGGATGTATGTGGAGACTTCAAAATGTTAGGATTCCTGCTTCGACTACAGGGCGGTTACACTAAATATTCGTGTTTCCTCTGCCTTTGGGACAGCAGAGCAGATGGTGAGCACTTTGTCAGAAAGGAATGGCCCGTGAGAAATGAGCTTAATCCAGGCAAACACAATGTTCTTAACGAAGCACTTGTTCCAATGGACAAAATTTTGCTACCCCCGCTGCGTATCAAGCTTTGTCTTATTAAGCAACTCATCAAAGCTTTGGATGCTGAAAGTGATACGCTTTATCTTATACATTCAATGTTTCCCAAACTTTCTGAAGCTAAAATCAAGGGAGGCATATTTGTTGGACCTCAAGTCAGACGCATGTTAGCATCTAAAGAGTTAGAAGAAAAAAATGACAGCTCTTGAAAAAAATGCTTGGCAGTCATTTCGACTTGTAGTCCATGGATTTTTATAGGTAACAAGAAGAACGACAACTACAAAGAGCTAGTAGAAAATCTACTCAAATACTTTCAAAAGTTAGATTGTAGAATGTTCCTGAAGTTACACTATCTGCACTCGCATTTAGAATTCTTCAGACCAAATTTGGGTGACGTAAGTGAAGAACATGGTGAACGTTTTCACCAAGATATCCAAACCATGGAGAGGAGATATCAGGGAAAATGGGACGAAGTTATGACTGGCGACTATATCTGGTGTTTAATACGAGATAATCCACAGGACTACAAGAGAAAAAGTCGCTCAAATGTACATTTTTAAGCATTATCTGTTTAGATTTGTGAGCATATTTGCGTGCATATTATATTTGGGTGTATTATATACACATTATATACACATTATATACATTATATATACACATTATATATCTTTAAATATGAAACATATTTATTTTCCTTTCCTTTTCTTCATTGTGATTTTGATCTCTGATAAGCCACTAGGTACAAAAAATAGATTATGGTTTTCAGAAGAAACTAGAGTTTTCACGAGAAAACTAATCGATTTTTTAATTCAGCGCACTCAAAAACATTAAGAAACACCAAAAAAATAAGATAAACACAAATTTTCCAAAATTTTGTTACATTGTGTAATCAATGTAATGTGATTATTCAATGTGGGGTACAATCAAAGGGAGTCTACGACCAGAAACCGTGGGACTTCGATCACATGAAGACTGCTGATATGCCAAGAGTTCGAGACGTTGAATGATAATAAAGAAATGTGTCGAGCTATTTGTTATTCAGTGGTTCAAAGATGTTATGTTATATATATATATATAATATATATATTATATATATTATCTATATATATATATATATATCGTAAAGAACGACGCTTGTATAGGAGATATTCGTTCTCTCTCTCTCGTCTTGCGCGGAATATCTCCTATACAAGCGTCGTTCTTTTACGTTATTTATACTGCTTGTGTGTTCTTTGCAGTTAAATGTGTATATATATTTATATATATAAGATAGTTTAAGGTCATCCAGCTTCATTCTATAAACTTACTGATGATGATACAGCATAATGCAGTGATATTTAATCTGTACTGTAGTGATTGCTACCATATTTGAAATATGCATAGTAGAATATTATTCCTAAAAAATTATAGCTATAAACGTTGAAAAAAAAATAATAGTTCAACTTTATAACTTTATACAGTTATTGACTCCATTTTAAGAGAAATGTATGATCAGTCCATTAGTAAATGTGGAAGATACGGTGTATAAATTTTGGAGAAAGATCAAAGTAGGAAAAGAACATGCGAATTGGCAGATGTTCGGGTCCAGATAATGACGTTCCTCATGAAAGTGCCGATAATATACTAGGATTTGTTCTCTTAACGTCGCTGTCCGCAACGTCCATTAGTAAGCAGCCGGTATTGACCCCATTGGAAGGAAGGAGTCTCGTCTGACCCGTCAATTGGTCATTTCCATAACAATTGCATCCTCTTCACATCCTCACGACGTCGCTGGTGGTCTTGGTCTCTTTCTACAGGAAACGCGATAAAAATGTATATTGTAATAAACTGGCGCTCCGGTTACCAAATTGCTCCGACATAATCGCCTCCCCCTCATAAACGATTACTCGATCTGTCTAAAAACGCTTCCAAGAATTCGCCATTTCGGACTTTAAATCCTCATCAGATAAGGCTGAAGTCGAAAGATTCTGAGGACTATGGATAAGCCTTCGTTATTTTATATTCCAGTGATTAAATAATGCAGATTCAGAGGTTTGTGTATTTGTGTTCCTCGCCTGAGAGTTTGCGGGGATGATTCAATCCACTTTCGACCCCGTCAAGATGGTCAAGAGGAGCATCGGAGACGGCGAGGGGAAAGATTCGACGCGAGAGGGGAAGAAGCTTTATAGGAGAAAGAATGGGCGAAGGAGATCAGCCAGAAAAAGGAGGCGTGGATCCACTTTGTGCATTCGAGGGAAACTGACAAAGATTATTTACGAGCGCACCAAACACTCACTTTTTGCTTCCCTCAATATTAATGTTCGTACAGTTTGGGCTAACTTTTTCTTTGTCCAATTAATAGTCCCAAGAGGGCTTTAAGTAGTTTATTTCTGTATTAATTAATTATAATTGTCTATCTATCTATTTATCTACCTATCTATTTCTCTAGCTACATCCCCCCAAATATATATATATATACACACACACACACACACACACTAATTAGTAATAATAATACTAACTACTAACTCTTCCTCCGGGAATTGGAGCTCTGAAATGAAGAGCAAAATCAATACAGTAGTAAACATTTTTAAAATTTATTGCCAAACGTTTCCGCACTACAATTGTCCTCTTCAGTGTCTACATATAATTTCAATAAATAAAATGCATTGCAATTAAGAATTATAATTGAACCAATTAAGTAAAATACACTTAAAATAAGTGTAAAAGTTAAAGTAATGAGTCGTAAACTGTAATACAAAATTACAAAAGTTAAATGTTAAACGTAATTGCAGTTTATGCTAAATGTACAAGTCTGTCCTCATGTCTTACTCCAAAACTGCACACACAATAACATCTACATAATTGGTCAAGTGGGATCTACCCAAAAGTTAGTTAGTTGGTAGCAGAGATGGGGACTCGAGTTAGTGATTCGGACTCGAGTCCCTATTTTTTTTAACTTGAAACTTGAATCAGACTTGGGTGCAATTTGACTTGACTTGACTTGAGACTTGGCCTCTTGGATGAAATAACTCGAGTAAATTTTCCCAATTACTCTGTGTTTAGCCACGGTGACATAATCATGCGTCCATATCGTGCACGACTCTGCGATAAAACATTCGCAAACATAACATTCCTGAAGTGCAACATGGAAATATAAACGTGTTTCATTCAATATGAAAAAAATTAATGATACTGAGCTGTCTGTAGAACCATACTAACTCTCTGTATGGTATATCAGAATTTATTTGAACACAAATTTTCTGTAACTGAAAAGTGATAAAACTCTTTTTAAGATATTAACCTGCATATATATATATTATATATATATATATATATATATATATATATATATATATATATATAAAGCTAGATCAATATAAAATCTTGAGTTTCCTATACACATTTGTTACTTTCTTGTATGTACTGTATTACAGTGACATTCTCTCATAAATTAAAAAAAAAAGGAATTGGTAAATGATACTGAAATATTGTGTATTGTCTATACTTTTTATTATTATCCAATTTTAACTGCATTTGTGGCACTAATAGTGCGGTTTAACAAGATTTAACCTTTACATATGTCATCATTCCACGTATCTTACAGCTATCTTTCATTTATCCATATTGACTTGACACTTGACTCGAGACTCGCCAAAAAAGACTCGTAACTTGACTTGAGACTCGCCATTAAAGACTCGCGACTTGACTTGAGACTCGATAAAAATAACTTTAAAACAAGTCTGGTTGGTAGTACCATATGTAATTTTAAAGAGGAATTAATCTTTAATTGTTTGCTTATTGTTGGGTATCTATAAAGATTCAAAAATTCTCAAGTGTGCAAGATTTATTTGCCCGTCTTAAAATTTAAAAGGGTACTTTAGGGAAAGTACTCTCGTCATAAAATTCGAGACCAAAGTTACATTTGGCTACCGCACCGGAACGGCGTTCTTGCTCTTATATTTGGCCTGCCATTTCTTTTTGCGTAAAGTATAAAGTGAAATTGATCAGAAGGAGGAATGTGAAGTGAATACCTAAAATAAATATATTTCACACATACTAAGTGTATGAAAACATTGGATGAGGTCTGTTAAATGAAACAGCGCCATGAAATAGCATCTCAGAAGCACCCTGATAGAAATTTTTCTTGGGGAAAATTACCCAAAGCCCCCCCCCCCAGCAGGAGGGAGATACTACCTCCTGCAACCTCCCCGCGCTCCATGCACCGTGCCCCTACGGGCCACGGCGCTACTATGCGCCTCGCCTACCGCTCACTAGGGTTCCACCACTTCCTTTTTAACAAGTTAAGCACTGTATATATATAAATTTATATATATATATATATATATATATATATATATATATATATACAGGGTGTACATAAAGTCAGGATCTATTTTTGTGAAGCACTTGGAAATTATATGGAATTCAATCATAAAATGATAAAGTGGTAACATTTATTAAATAATTAAGAGTAGGATTCGACGTGACGCCCATCAGTATCCCTGCACAGCTCAAATCGTTCCGCAGCATTTCTAAACACATTCTGGAGCATTTGCGGGGTTATGTTATCTGCAGCAGTTCGTATACGTGTACGTAAGTTTTCAAGACTCGTAATCTTCGTCTGATAGACGTGCGACTCGATAAAGCCCATGCAGAGAAATCTAAAGGGGTTAAATCTGGTCATCTCGCAACACAAGGTCTGTTGCTTCCGCGTCCGATCCAGCGATTTGGAAAACGTCCATTTAGATAATCCTGAACAATTTTGGCATAGTGACAAGGAGCACCATCATGTTGATTCTAAGGGGATAGGATTCGTGTCATAACATGACGTTATCAGAATCTATAAATAGACCCACAAATTGTTTAAACTTCATTCTCTTCATTGGAATTGCATTGGAGTGACGTGTATTATTTACTGGTCAAGATGTATCGAAGAAGGAAGTTTGTTCCTCGAAAAAGGAAGTACGTTCCTCGAAGGAAACCTAAATGGCGTTCAAAGGAGAAGATATTTACAGCTTCAATGAAATTTGTTTATTTATCTACAAATACTTTTGATGTTAATACAGATGGGTTTTATACCTTGTGTTTGGATCTTTTAACTAATGAGTCTAAATCTACCATTTTAAAATTTAATTATTATCAAGTAAGGTGTATCATTTCATAGTATTCCAGAACTTAATATGTCTGGATATGTGATTAATTATGAAGATTCAATAGGTCGTAAGAAGGGTGGTAGGGAAAGGTTAGAGGGACCTAATGTAGGATATCACCATCTCCATATTTAATTGTTCCACATTGTGTTTTGTTTGAACCTAATCTTGACTCCTCTCATAGTGCAGAGCAAGTAATGCATCATCCAAGAACAAAGTGGTTCTCACCTTTTAAAGAGTTTAGAATGTATCGTAGATTGAAACAAGTATGTGAATTAGGTGAACAAGTCACTGCCCAATTCCCTAATACTTTAATTAAAATATCTACAAATGATTTATCTAAACCATTAGGTCGTATTTATGTTGGTAAATATACACCTGGCGGATCTCAAAAAAATGAGTATGCATTTACATATGTTAATCGTATTGTATTTTATGTTAAGCTGTATGGTATAAAACAATAAAGAAATAAACAACTGAAATTTTTACTATCCCGAGGCAAATTCTATTTATATCCCGAGGCAACTTGGGCTTAGTATTACCTAGCCCAAGTTGCCTTGCCTGCTTCTGGTGGTGGGATAGAAAAATATGATGACGTCATAATGCGTGGTTGACTCATCAGACAGATTTAGAGTTGAGGAAGGAGAAGGCAATTGAAATACCTCCTGCAAAGAATTTGATTTCTATATTTAGACCATGTAGCCATTAATTATACCATGTAGCCATTAATCTTTTGGCAGCCTCGCAGAGTTAGCATGCCGGCAAAACTGTATCGAGTTACGAGTGCGAAGCAAAGTTGGACATTTAACATTTGAAAGCAGAGTCAAGTATCCATGCACAGTTCGTATACGTGTACGTAAGTTTTCAAGACTCGTAATCTTCGTCTGATAGACGTGCGACTCGATAAAGCCCCATGCAAAGAAATCTAAAGGGGTTAAATCTGGTCATCTCGCAACACAAGGTCTGTTGCTTCCGCGTCCGATCCAGCGATTTGGAAAACGTCCATTTAGATAATCCTGAACAATTTTGGCATAGTGACAAGGAGCACCATCATGTTGATAGACGACGGGGATAGGATTGTTAGTACCGTCGTCTATCAACATGATGGTGCTCCTTGTCACTATGCCAAAATTGTTTAGGATTATCTAAATGGACGTTTTCCAAATCGCTGGATCGGACGCGGAAGCAACAGACCTTGGCCAGCGAGATCACCAGATTTAACCCCTTTAGATTTCTTTGCATGGGGCTTTATCAAATCGCACGTCTATCAGACGAAGATTACGAGTCTTGAAAACTTACGTACACGTATACGAACTGCTGCAGATAACATAACCCCGCAAATGCTCCAGAATGTGTTTAGAAATGCTGCGGAACGATTTGAGCGTGCAGGGATACTGATGGGCGTCACGTCGAATCCTACTCTTAATTATTTAATAAATGTTACCACTTTATCATTTTATGATTGAAATCCATATAATTTCCAAGTGCTTCACAAAAATAGATCCTGACTTTATGTACACCCTGTACTATATCAGTGCTGGGCAAAATCCAAAAATCTCAAATCCGAATCCATAGTAGAAATAAACTAGTCTACCAAATTATCGCTTTAGGCCCAACAGTACATCTTTATTTTTCAGAAAATGAAAACTAACAAATCATTGTTTTCTACATCTTTAGTATTCTTTGGCAATTATACTCTACGATTGAAGTGACTTAGGGCATAATAGTGTATTGTGCGAGGATTTTGTTGAAAAGCTAAATTTAAATTATGTAAAATGAACTAAATGAAGAACTAAACCTACAAAATATTACAGAATGCATACAGTCATGTACATAATAATTAATAATTTCCTTTAACAAAAGGCTATTCTTTGTCGCTCCTGGAGTTAATTAGGATTTACCCTCCGTAGCCAATGCGCGTGTCACAAAAAATAATCTCTACATCTGCTGTAAAAAATTTCCTCGCAAGCAGGATTAACTTGGGAAACTCCTTTTCGTGTTCTTTCCAATAGACCAATGCACTTGCAGAACTTGTCGATCTTTTAGTTTGTAGATAAGCTTCCACTTCATTTTTTGATCCTGTTTTCCCAATTTTAGATGCGAAAACATAAAACTGAATAAGCCACATTGTTTTTTGTCGTTCTCTGCAGAAGAATCCTTGGCAGGTTCACCGACAATTCTTCCAAATTCATTCTAATGGGCATAGCTTGAAGGACAATGCTCTTAGCATGTTTAGCTGATGGCAATTGGAGAAGGCTTGAATCTTTTCCATGATGTTTAGCACCATCAGTGGAAAACGTGGGAAAAAGTAATATCATTTTATTCATATAAATGGTTTGTCATAGTAATTGGTATTATAGAGAGTTCAGTAGTATGCCCGCAAAAAAGTAGAGTGCAATGTAATTGCAAATGTTGCATAGTGTTGCAAGAGTGCGACCCCACCCCCATTTGTTGCAACCCTTTTTGTCCCCCCACCCCCTTGTTGCAAGGTACCCCCAAAATGGGGTTGCAACAAGGGGTTATGCAACTTGGAGGGGAGTTATCCCCCAAGCTGCAAAGAACCCCGCTGGGGGGTATGCAACTTGGAGGCATCCCCCAAGCTGCAATGAACCCCCCAAAGATGTATACCTAACCTAAGAGAGAGAGGAGAGGTGTTCGCACGGCAGGAGCCAAGCGCATATTAAGACTTCAGCCGAGCGGCCGTTGTCTTATAGGGCCCCTAATCAGCCAGTTGACTTAATCAGCCAGTGCCTCGGGGTATCATCAGCCAGTGCCTCCGGGCACCATCAGCCAGTTGGCACAGTGTACACACCCATCTATACTGTTCATGTGCGTCAAGCGTTAAACTTTAAGGTAGAGGCCGGTTCGAGACCCGGCGCGGTGATAGCCAGGGTGACCTAATGATCCGTGTTAAACTATAAGGTGGAGGCGGGTTCGAGACCCGGCGCGGTGATAGCCAGGGTGACCTAATGATCCGCGTTAAACTCTAAGGTGGAGGCGGGTTCGAGACCCGGCGCGGTGATAGCCAGGGTGACCCAATGATCCGTGTTAAATCGTAGGTCTAAGGAAGAGTGTAAGCATCTTTCCACGGTTCGTAGTGGCAGGACCCCGTTATTGCAACACTCGATCATGTTGTTTATTTCTCTCACCACCAGTTGGCGTATCTGGTTGAGTTGCCAGTTTGCACTATTTATTCAATTAAAGCATATATTCTGACATAATCCGCCATTTGGCTTAGAAAGCTGAGTTGCCAGATAGCAATATTTATTTAATTAAAGCATATATTCTGGTTTAGAAATCCGCTTTAGAAACCAACCAATTGATATAATTAAATACCGTGTACAAACAAAAAGGAATAAATAAAACGCCAATACATCATTCTGTTTATTTAGGCGAATTAATGGAAATAAATATACAATGGGATATATATATGATCAAAAAATAATAATAATAATAATAATAATAGCATCACGAACGGGAAATATATAATCAAAAATATACAAAACGGTGCATTATCAATATATTAGTACAGGAAAAATATATCGTTATATTAAATAATTAAAAATATAATGAAAAATATACAAAACGTTGTATTATCAAAATATTAGTACAAGAAAAATATACACAGTTATATTAAATATATTTAAAATAATAATATACAAAGCGTATAAACAAATGCATATTAATACAGGAAATATATATATATACACAATTAAATAAATAAATATACATCCTTTATGTCTTACGGTGCAAAACGCTAAACTCACACGTAATAGTCTACATCCACATCGCTATTACTTTGTACTACGTGATAAAACCGTCCAAGCAACACTTCAGCGTTTAACTGATACGGAGGCATATACTCGACATGAATGGATTTCATATCGTTCAATACTATTTTTGTGCCTACTTTACATCCGGTTGGCAAGTTATCTTTAAACATGGCTAGAATACAATCAAAAGCACGCACAAAGAGGTCATCGTTAACCACAACATCATTATTAAATACAAGTTTATAAACAAGCCTTTTCAATCGAGTTTTTTCTTACCGCCCCGAGCTTTTTAATCGTGAACTCTTCTTCACACTGCATAGCGGCAATTTAAATAATCTTCTAAGTCGTAACGACAGTTATTCATGATATAGCGGTACAGCTCTTCAGGGTGAACAGTGTAGGTGAGCTCAGCCCTGTACCGCTCAAGTGCTTTGTGCCAAAGTTCAGGATATTTCGAAGGATCTAAACCTTTTAAATATGCATCCAGCTCTAGACCATTCTCGCCTTGTTCATTCCTACATTCGATAAATCCATCGAGCAGAGCGGTGTATGCGTATTCAAGAACCGTGTCAAAATAAATCATATCCATAACACGAGCGTCTAATATCGGCTTCAGCTTGCGGAATCCGACGATTTCAAACATTCTGTCGAGGATGAAACGGTTTCGCGTAGGGACAAGAACGTTATTATCAGATGCGTTCTTCCATATCATTCGTATATCAATGCATGGCTGTTCGTTATTTATACACAACGTGCAAACAACGGCATATGAGGGGGCATCACTAATCTGCTCTCTTCTTGTACCTGCACCTGCAGGTATTTTATAACGGTCCTCTCCCCACTTCTCAACTATCACGAAGACTATTCATCTCCTCAACACTTAAATAAATAACATTACGTTTGATTGCTTGCCTGCAAATCGTTTCAAGTACAGAGTTAATGGTGCCGGTTTCACGCCTGAATACGCGCAATGACTTCGTCACGGAGACATCGTACGAGGCGTTGAGAATGCTTCTCAAAGGAATTCCATCGTATTCGCACGTCCACTCGGTTCAAGCTCTGAGATGACTATGAGCCACAGGTGGACGGATCTGCTCGACGGGGGGAGTGAGTCACGCTGATGAAACGTGTATGGGTTTGTTCGAACTTGTATGTTTCGTGAGGTACACGGGTGGTCGGCTCGTTCGGGGGAGCGCGTCACACTGCTAAAGCGTGTACAGGCTTGTTCGAACACTTGTGCTCTTGGACAAACAGAATTTTCCGAAACAATATCGACTTTAATGTTTTATCACTCACCAGACGTTCATTTCCACAAACTAAACATCTTCACAATCCGCGCACTATTTGAGAGAAACATACGTCCATATTTGACCTTTTTGTTTAACAAGCGATACTCGTCTCTAAAGTCTGTTAAAAACTCACACAGCCCATTAGCCACAACCTCACTACAAACCTCATCATGATATATATTAATATAGTGGTAAAAATACTTAAGATTCTCCATGATGACAAAATTTACATTCTGAACCGTAGGGTACGAGTAGACGGTATAGTGTAACATGACATAATATTGCTTCTTCTACTTCGCGGTATATGTGAGCCTTTATAAAGGTTAGGTCTATAACATACTTCAATACATTGTCTGTACTACGAAATCCTACAGCGCCCTCGCCAGAATACCCGTAGAGTATTTGAACATCTTGGTCCTTCGCACGGCTCAATGTAGCCTTAAAAGTGGTAAAGGAGGGGGGAATAGGGAGTTTTACAGTATCCACCACATCTTGGCACTTTGCCGAATACCACTTCGTAAATGTTGAACACGCAATATTAAAGGTAGCCATTACTATTTTTCTTCTACGCGGGAGAATACACGTCTGAGCTCAAGGGTATGCAGAGGTCAACTGAGCTCGCAGGGATAGAGGCATGCTCAGGTAGCGGCAGGACTTACGTTGCCGGTCTTACAGTGGGCGGGGCTTAGCTTTTTACTGTACACACACACGCACACGCGCGCGCACGCAAAGAAGATCGTGAAACGCTAATTGAAACAAGATTTATGTAATAAACGAATTATTCAAGGTGTGTATATATATATATATATATATATATTTTTACAAATACATGTAATAAATAAGTTAACAATAGACATATCAAAGATTATGGTATCCAAAGGGAACGGTATCATAGCACACCCAGCTAATCTTACTTTTGAAAAGTGTCAGGATATCTACTTATGGTTACAATTTCTTGTTACTCTAACGTAAAAATTAATCCCATCATGTTTTTTTCTGTTTCCATGGTGATTATTTCGGCATATATATATATATATATATATATATATATGAATAGAAACGACGTAATAAGGAGCGTCTCTGCACACGGGGAAGAGAAATAACGAATAAATGAAAAATGAGGCGAACCGCCCTGGAATCGAACCCATGGCCTTCCAATTGCCGGTTGGATGCGCAATTGGAAGGCCCTGGGTTCGATTCCCGGGCGGTTCGCCTCATTTTTCATTTATTCGTTATTTCTCTTCCCGTGTGCAGAGACGCTCCTTATTATGTCGTTTCTATTCATTTATATACTGCGTGGTCATTGCAGTTAAATGCATATATATATATATATATATATATATATATATATATATATATATATATATATATATGGTGGAGATTTAATAATATTTTTCTCGATAATTCAGCACCGCTGGAGGACAAAACTTTTAAGAATTATCTGCGTTTAAATTCGTGGCATTACTCTTTATTTTACTTATCATTATAGGACCGTTGCGGAAATCGGTCGTGTTATAGCTACTTTTGATGAAAGAGGAATAGATGATATGGATGCTTCTCCGCACAACCAGCCCCGTGGTTATCGAGGAGATAATGTAAGTATTTTGAGGTTAAGAACAAAACACATTGTATTTTCATTTATTAAATGGTAGAAAACATGTACAGAACGGGGCCAGTATCCGTTAAATAAGTCTTAGTGGCTACAGTTACAAATGTATATACAACTTTACACAAAATAGATATACACCTTTACACCTTAGAGGGGGTGCTAACATATGGGAACCGTTTTTAATCTGTCTGCATACACTTTTATCGTTCATCTCTGTGTCGCACAAATCGAATAATTTTAAAAAACTCATAAATCCCTTCCCACGTGACATGTGCATGAGAAATAAAATGCAATACGATCCACATGTTTCAGTATAATATCCTTGAAAGCGATATGGGTTCTAAACAATCTCAGGCACATGTAATTGCGCGATAAACTGCACAATTACCGAATCATTCCAGGGCTGAAATCCGAGTGAATCAAAATAGTACATTCTTTCCCTATTTTTAAAATAGATTGGAAACCAATGAATCCCTTCACCCCCCACAAGGTCGGTGTTAACGATAATCCCGTACCAGTTTCTCGTACTTGGCAGCTCCAATATTTCATTCTTCGCAAACACACCGATAAATTTTGAGCGTGTGAAACGGTCACTTTTCATTACTCTCTGGAGTGTATTCGCGTCCATTTTAAAAGTCTGTGATCACGTTCCTGAAACGACCAACTTCTATTAGCGCCTGTGACTCGAGGTAAACTAGTACACTTATAGGCGCGTCTATAGACTTGGCAAATTCCAACCCGACTGAGATATTCCCACTCTGCTGTGGACTTAAATGTGTATTTACGCCAGCAGACAAGTCAGGCGTAATATCAAATGAATAAATGTTAAATTCTTCTCCCTCCTAAAGTGATGCCATTTACGTTAGAGTAATATTTTTAAGGCCGAAGTTCTCAAATTTAAAGGCACTCTTTTTATATTTTCCATTCGTCGAGGCGTGGTCCAGCATTCCAATTAATATCCTCTTAGGTAGGACGCCAAGGGCCACGTTTTCTAGTTGCTTCGATGCCAACCCGGCGGGGACCGTGTATAGTTTGATCTGTACCCTGTTAATTGGGTATTTTACTGTGGCGTGTATTAAGTTTTTCTCAATTTCTATTTGTTTCGGGGAACTTAATTTCACTCGGCGTATACGCAAACACGTCTCCATGATGTGAATCACAACGGGTTTCGCGCACTCTTCTTGATCAGACCCAAGATTTATGCAGATCTCAGGAATCGTGCGGGTAAGCTTCAACTTCATACCCACCCGGTTCATAGGCAACTTCTCCTGCAATGTGAAGTCTGTATGCAGGCGTCCAAAACATTCATTTATCTTTTTTTTAGAATTTTTAAATTTATCCTTTATTCCATTTTCATCTTTAGTGTGGTAATACCCCTCGGCGGTTAAAAAGGTGTCCTTCGCTTCTTTTGAAAAGTTGAGGATATTTTCCAGATAGGCTCGTAGGTGGTAGTACCCCGATCCTGCCGAGATGTTAACCTGGTTTAAATACACTTCACACTGGCTGAATATGGAGTGTAAAAAGTTGGTTTCAGGGTAGGCAGAGTAACTATCATCGCAGTCCGTTCCATCAGAATGGGCTATACGCAGTTTAGCATACATATGCATGCAGCTCGGGTCAAAAAAGTAAGGGCCTGAGCTGGGTATCACGAACTCTATAGGGGCACTCGGTGAACTAATTGTGTTTAATGGGTTAATTGTAATAAAGTCGCTATGCTCAATAGAGACCTGAGTGGGGGCATATCAAAGAGGGACAGTTCCGATTTACAGCATTGTGAACTACACGGATGGATGAAACGCGCCATGACGAGTCAGAAATAGTGCCACCTCCCTCGACAAGTATTAGTCAACCTATGATTCGTGAGAGTAGTGTCCTCAGCTTATATCAGTTAAAAAAATGATCAGCCATAGGTTTCATACGCTTAGAGCACTTCTTTTTTTATTTCCTTTTACGTTTAGCGCCACGTGATGGTAACCCCTTCTTCCTGGCAGATCTCTTCTTTCCGCCACCACGCATTTTTCTCTTTGCATCTTTGATGATTTCGTCCCGTGTACGTTTTAAATGTTTTTTTAGAGCTTCTTTAGGCTTAGTTCCACCCATTATGTCTTCTGCCGCGTTAAAACCTGTTTGTAACGCCTTCCGCCCTAGGTACCTGGCACCCCTCTTCAACAGTGGGACAGCGGTGCGTAGTATGGATGAAAAAATGGATCCAAGTCCACTCCCACGCTGGTACTCACCCTCGGTAGACTGTGAATGGTCTTCGAGTCATTATAAACGACGAAAGTGTAGTTTCACTGTTAAGCTCCCATCACCGAATGGGAAATTTTTTCCCTCAATCGTTCTTATATATATCGAGATGTTGGTTAATAGATTAGTCGCAACATTCACATAATGGGGCTTGTCATATGTAATGCTCAAACTTTTCCCTCTATGGTTGGGGATGTGTGCAATGCGCAGCAGGCGCGCCTGGGTGTCCCCAACAAATTGGTGCTCTACGATATTGCTGTAAATATAGCACATGTCTGGGGGCGGAGAGCTTTCACCCAATTTCTCCATCTTCATTGATACATTAAGCTGGACAAGTCATGCTGTGCCTCGTGAAAGGTATCTCTTTGGAGAGCTGCGCTATATCGGCCCTCAGCCACAATTGTGAACAGCTCTTTATCTTTAATATTTCTACTAAGCGTTGACTTTAACTTCAATGTGCATGCAGGCGTGTCTATGTTTACGACTTCAAAAAGTAAATCGTATGTCAGGCGCGACATTTCAAGACTCTTGTTTAACTCTGTCACAATGTCCATGGCTGTATCATAATGCCCGATTCTTAGCGATACATTTGTGCTATAGTACCGTTCCTCGCCGAACAGGACTGATCGCATAGTATTGTCTAAGGTTATGCCTAATTTTCTGCACTCGTCGTATCTTCTAATGATCAGAAATATGATTTGTTCATTTTCAAGAGTTAAAAATTTGGTTGCTAACTGAAATTCACATAACCCCTCCTCATACGAATCACGCTCCAATTCAATGGGTCCATGGCGTTCTGTCACAAAGTTGGCGAGGGTGTTGTTAGGGTGTACAGACAGGGACGAGGAGGACGGGAGTGTGACGTAGAAGTGGTTAGGAGCCATGTTGCATACTATTTAAGCTTCATTACTGCATCAGCTTTTATATAGGTGTTGAAGCTTTCTGGATAACCTAGCCATTTCACCAGGTGCATTTTTCTCTTTCCTGAACCTTTGCTTCCTATAATTTTCTCATTTTTAAACGATTTTTCCTAAATTAAATGCCACTTTCTGCAACTCCTCGCGGTAAAAGCCTCCTGATATTTCTTCCCCATTCAAATCTTCAATGTAATATCATACTTCATTATCGCACCTTTAGGTCTCATAGCTCTAAGTTTAAAAATCTCAAGTGCCCATCCTTGCTCAAATCCCTTCGCGAATTTATTCCCCGAACGTGACAGCCTTACATAATCACTGATTTTGAAACGCGCAGAGTGTGGTGGTGGTGTTCCATCTCTTCTCACCTCTGAATGCGTACCTCTTTCTAAAACCTCGTTAGGTGTTGTCTCAATTGTGCTATGGTGTGAGCGGTTGTAGGATGAGGCCAATGATTCCAGAATGTCTAGAAATCTGTATGTGTTTTTATGTGTAAAATAGCAGTGCATGCGTTCCTTTATGGTACGTTGAACTCTTTCAGCTAAAGAAGCCTTATGTATAAAATTAGTAGTGTAATAGCTGATATTAAACTCTGTCAGCATGTTCTGAAAAGAGCGACCTATAAATTCTTTCCTCATATCCATACAAAAATAGCCAAGAATCCTGTTTTCTTCAACATCAACATTTTGGTCGCTTTAGCAACTGTTTCAGGCGATTTATTTTTCAGGGGAATTAGCCACAGATATCTAGAGAATACATCAATTATGAATAGGATGTAGCGGTAGCCATCGTTATACACTGAATATCTTTGCATGTCTGTTAAATCCGACTGCCAAATAGAGTCAATCGATGCAGCTGTTGTCTTGGCTGTTTTAAACCTTTTTCTCACCGGTTTATGAAGTGTATAAGCATCCTGTTCCCGCAAAAATCTCTCAACATCTTTTTTCCTTACACCGTAAACACCTCTGTACAGTCTATTAACGCCACCTTAGGAGGCGTAGTTAGAAATGTCATAATAGCGTTTACTTAATATGTTAGCCATTTGCGCATTTTAGAGGCACGTGGGTAGGGTTGACCGTTTTTCCCTTCTTTCTCCTCTTCAGAGGTGTTACCACTGGGGTTGATGGCGTACTCAGTTGTGACACATGCGAGACTTGATCCAAGTCTTTTAACCTATTCCGATTACCTATCAATGTTTTGGGGACATTTATTTGTTGTAGTCTTGCTTTAATATGCTTCCAGCCTGTTGGCGAGGGTCTGTACCACTTTCCCACCAGATCATGAACAATATCAACGATATTGGATCCTTGTACCCTTGTTCCTTTAACAATGACCTCGCCTGTATCGGTCCACTGTATGATGGGGTCCTCACTCAATAGATTATAAAGATTTAAGCTTTTATTCCTCAATGTATGTGGGAGGCTGTTTTTTAGCACATGTTCGATGTGTTGTGTTCCGTTGCTCTTTGGTTGGGCATCGTCTGGGGCCAGGTCCTGTGTCGCCATGCTCAGCACTACTCGCGCCGTGCCCAATAACCACGGGGAGCTCTGTAGGATGCTTATATTCCTCGTACTCATGAAGAAATTTCTTCAAAGCCTCTTGGTACAAGATCCTTTTCTCATCAGGCGACTTTTCACTGTTTAATAGGGCTAGCAACTCGTTTTCCATTCTTTAAAGCCTACTTTTACGGGGTTCTAGAGCCGTGTCTGGAGTCTTTGAACTTTGCAATGAAGCATACACCTCGTGCGGAATCACAACCACCTTCTTCATTATATTAATCTAGTCAGTAAAGGACCCAAAACTGAAAATAAGATGGGTAGGAATGATCCTCCTCTTTGTACAATAATGCGCTTTTCTTACCCACAGTTTGACTTTTATGAGCGAGCGCTCGTATTATGTCCTTGTAACGACGTAAGCGAGTCTTCTGAGAGGGATTCATTGGCACATTACATTTTATAACATTAAGACAGATTTCACAGAAACTGTTTTATTGTTACTCGGATGCTCTCGGCTAAGGCCGAGTTTAACCAACAAGGACCACCTTCGTTGGATTGTCTAAAGTGAGTTCATCATAAAAGTCGCAAGCGGGCAGTGGCTCGCACATACGCGCGACATTGGAGGTTTCCCACCGAGACATTTTAGTTTTCGACCGAGACGTTTTAATTTTCCACCGAGACGGAGGCATTTTGGTCTCCCACCGCAAAAACCGTCGTTCATCAATGGATGTCCCTACTTTGAAAAATTTTTGAAACACTTCATGAAATTTATTTATTCACTTCTTCGACGTCCACTTTCAACCTCTTCAACTTGAACCCCACCGTCTGCAACCTCATTTGATTCAACTCATCGTTGACCTTCAATCAACTTTCGTTTACTTGGGAATTTCTTTCTTGAAATTCTCTCTACAATCAACCATATAAATTAACTACAAAAAAAATTTCCCTTGAAGAACTTCTCTTCGATTTGTAATCTTCAATCAACTTTTGAATCATTGTTCGTATTTTTCTCCAATCAACCGCTCACCTTCAGAGTTTCGAGGAGGCATCAGCTGATTCTTGTCACTCACCAAAACGTTCCTCTCTGTTTATGTGATGATTTTTAATTATTAGCTACTACTTTTAAATCATTTTCTTAATTGTCATTTTCTTTAATTAATTTTAGTAGTTTTAATTCTTTTATTTTTTCCATTTAAGTGTGAACCAGTGAAGCGACTTTAAACACTTAATCATTTTCTTAATTACTTGATTTTAATTAACCGTTCGATAGGTAATACGTAATACAGTACAAATTAGACGTTCAATCATTGAGTCACGCATTCAGGCATTTATTTTTCCTCAAAAAAATTATAAATTTGAATTTTAAGTTCTTTTTATAAAAAATTAACTGCATTTTATTTTTTTTTTAGATTAGGATTAATTAATATCACTCAAACTTTATTGTGGGAAATGGATGCGATCAGTCATAATACTGATATATATATCCATAACTCACCTTTTTTATTTAGTAGAACCCGGTTAGGTTTTCTTTTTCTTTAATTTAAACCTTTTTCATTAATTTTAGTGACAATTTACGTTTATTGTTGTTATGCTGTAACCCTTTTTTCTAGTGTGATTTTGAGCTCGTCTTACCGATTTTCGACCCTTGCCAACGAGACTTCGGCGTTGGGAGATTCAAAAATTACTCGTCGATCGCTGCAGAGTCGCTCATTTTGGTTCTACGTTATCTCGTAACTATATAAATAAAAAAAATTGTTTTATTGTTTATCTCATTTTTTTCTCTCAATTAATTTTATTTAAAATACTTAGACTTTGTTCCATTTTTTCTCATTTCTTGTCTCTTACATGGTTATTTTTGTTTTACACACACTTTCGTGACGACGACACGTGTTAGGATTAACGATGTCCAAACCATTACCCCCTGTGAAATACACTACTGTTAATCTTGTAATTCCCTCTTCAATACTGAAACGTACAATTGATGTCCCTCATTTTCGTGGTCGTGTCAATAATAAATTAGTAGAACCCACCCTTAAGGAGTGGAGTGGTTCGGTAAAATAGACGATTCGTTTAGGGGTTGTCAGGTTACAGATGCAAATAAAATCGGTTTTGCTTTTGACACTTGTGACCCAAATCCTGGTGATGCCGCGCGTGTCCGCACTTTTCTTATTAATTGGTTAAATGATGGACAAGTATACCATTTCTCTTGGGTAGATTTTAAAAGTTATTGGTATTTAATATATAAAGGTCTACATAAAATAACAGAGTACTGTGACAGGCAGGGATCCGTCAAATGGGCTGTTGACGTTAAAAGTTTAAAAGACAGCAGAACACGCCAGTTCTGGACTTTTCTTCATTCCCTTGTGCACGAATCGTGTAACTATCCTTAAGTGTTGCGCGAAAACGCATCTCCCGATAATGTTGTTTCGGTAGAGAATCGGAGTGATTCCATTGACCCTTCTGGTCTGGGTAGAAAGGCGTTGAATGTACCTGGTGCTGCTCCACTTTCCCAATCTAATTCCTCTTTGAGTTCTATACATTCGGAATCTCCAAAAAGTTATTATTTTATTCCCGAAATCAACTTCAAACTCCGTTCTCCAAAGGAGACTCTTTTAGGTCGTTTTGATCCTAAATGTTTGTATAGTCTTGTTTCTGCGTCTATAATGGATAAATGGCAGTATCCTCTCCCCAGAGAGCCGCCATCCGTTTCACACATTCGGGATGCCGATGGTAACCTCATTCCCGTCCTTGCGGAAATCACACTTCCCATATTGTTTAGTAATTGTCTTTTCTGTAGAGGTTTCTTGGTAGTCCCTTCGGACTATTGCCCAGGTTATGATTTAGTTATTGGCCGAGATTCCTACTCCTACGAGACAAGCATTTCGATTTTTCGGCTTGATGCTTCGTCGATAAATGGAATAAAAAACGTTATTTCCCTCTCTGGTGCGATGCACCCGAGCAGGACCTTTCTTGTGACGATGAAACATCACCCTTAGAAAATTTGGGTAAGACCCAACTCTCTTCTCTGACTCAGTTGTTTCTGAACCGTTTGAGTCGACTTGTTTTTCGAATGAATTTCCTTCAAGGCTAGAACTCAGCCTCTCCTGATGATGATTTTTGTGATGCATCTTGTGACAGTGTTTGTGATGCTAATGTTGAAAACAGTAACGACAAACATGAAATTGTTGATTTATGTAATTCTAAAGGTACTTCTGTTGAGTCTTTATAATGAAACTTTTGTTGAAAATAAGTGTAATACCTACGTTAATGATCTCTACAGATCTACAGAAGCTAAGGCTAACAAAGATCCTAAGATCCACTCTAAGGTTAGCCCGAGAGAAAGGAAAGAGTAGAGGGTTAAGAGATGAAAATAAGGTATTAAGTAAGTAGCAACACCTATCACTCGTGGGTTAACATTCATTCAGAAAAAGAGAAAAAAGACTCACCATCATCATCCGCCGGCCACTGCCGACAAGTCCGAAAAATAGCCGAAGAGAATAGGAAAGGGGTGAAAGATAAAAAAGTAAAATAAGAACGCTTACAAACCATGCAAACACAATCTTAACTCACTGTCATACTATGCAAACTACAGACATGCAAGGAGAGGATAAGATAAAAAAGTAGGTAAATTAAACAAAAAGTGGATTAGTTTACGCTACGAGCTACATCTACGTTCGTGTTAGTCTAATTTTTTTTGTTTTAATAATTTTTGCTGGCATCACACGCTGGCATGTCACAAGCTGGCATTAGACGCCAACAGACTCATCCTCGACCACCACCCCCAGAGCTCCTGTTACTAATTGTTTTTTATTTTAAACAACGTTAATATTTTTAAAATGCATATCTAAACGGTTCTTAAACATATTAACGCTGGTAGACTTAACAACTGACGCGGGAAGATTATTCCATTTATCAATTACTTTAAACGTAAAGACGTTTTTAGCGATATTAGTAATGAAACGTCTGCCACGCAACTTAAATCCGTTATTACGAGAATTGCTATTATCGAAAGTGAACAATTTGTCAAAATTTACGTTATCGATGTTATTAACGATTTTGAAAACTTCAATAAGCTCCCCCCTTAATCTCCTAGTTTCGAGTGAATGCAAGTCTAACTCTTTAATCCTATCTCCATAAGGCTTATTGCGCAATGACGGAATAAGTTTCGTGGCACGACGTTGAACCCTTTCTAACCTATCAATATCCTCACGCAAGTACGGGCACCAAAACTGAACGGCATATTCTAAATGAGGCCTGACTAGAGACTTGTAAAGGGGCAATATAATATTCTTCGATTTAAATTCGAAATTACGCGCTATGAAGCCTAACATCCTATTAGCTTTTGCGCAAGACTCCAGGCACTGGTTCCTAACTTTTAAATCCTTAGATACGCGTACGCCTAAATCTACTTCCTCGTCAACGCTCGCTAACTCTCTATCATCCATCGTGTACGTGTAATTATTGTTACGAGAAGCTATATTCAAAACTATACATTTTTCTACGTTAAATTGTATCCGCCACTTATCCGCCCACTCTATAATCCTATTTACATCATCTTGGAGCCTATTTCTATCGTCCTCGTTAACAACCCTACCGCCTATTTTAGTATCGTCCGCGAATTTTGACACGTTACTAGTCAATCCTACATCTATGTCGTTAATGTAAATTACGAATAGCAATGGGCCTAACACTGGACCCTGTGGGACACCGCTACCAACAGCCAACCCCCCGATTCACTACCATTAACTACGACCCTCTGCCTCCTAGCACGAAGCCATTCTTCTAACCAGTTAGCTACCTGACCGCGTATACCGTGCGCTTTAACCTTCGTAATTAATCTTCTATGCGGAACTGTATCGAACGCCTTTTTAAAATCTAAATAAATAACGTCAGCCGTTCTATGCCTATCGTATTCGCGCACTATTTCGTTATAAAATTCTAACAAATTAGTTAAACAAGACCTATGACGTCGAAACCCATGCTGACTACTATTAATCAAATCTCTACTTTCTAAGTGATCGATGATACGATCCCTAACCACGGATTCCAAAAGTTTACCGACAATTGACGTTAAGCTAATGGGCCTATAATTGCTAGCTACTGCGCGGTCGCCTTTTTTAAAAATAGGCGTGACGTTAGCTAATTTAAAGTCTTCAGGAATAATCCCCGTTTCGAGTGACTGATTAAAAATCTTCGTTAAGGGGCCTACGATAACTTCTTTCAAATCTTTCAAATGTCTGGGATAAAAAGCGTCAGGGCCTGGAGCCTTGCTAACTTTTAGCCTATCGATATAATGCGCAATCTCAGCCTCGTAAACAGTTATTTCATCTAAAATAGTCTCGCTACTAAATGGAACGATATCGTCCACGTCGGGGACATTATTTACGTCTTCTACGGTAAAAACTGTCGCAAAAAAGTTATTGAAAATATCCGCCATCGCCTGAGCGTCAGAAGCCAAAGCGCCATTAACATCCACTAGAGGGCCTATGTTATCTTTTACCGGCTTACGATTATTTACGTATTCAAAAAACTTTTTTGGATTATGTTTACTATCCGCAGCTATAAGCATCTCTAAATTACGCTTGGCATTCCTAACTGATCTTTTAACCTGACGTCTAAGCTCGATATATCTATTAAAGTTAGCTGCCGTGCCATTGCGCTTACTAAGTCTATACGCCAGGGGTGCTCACACCCGTGCCCGCGGGCACACGTGTGCCCGCCATGGATTTGAATGTGCCCGCTGGTTTATTTTGGAATAGCCGGCCTAAATGAAATCTTAACTGGCAATATAAAAATTACTAGAAATGAATTTTTACATGCGAGCAGAGCGCTCACATACATGTTTAAAACATGTCTGAAACCATTGCTTTGCTCCGCCAATTTCTGTGTCGCTTAAAGCGACGATTCTATTTCAACGGATATAATGAATCGAGTTGGCTGATTGGGTGTTTCGTGAAAATACAACCAATCAGAAGGCATTTTAGAAACGACTCGCTAGGCTTTCTGTGTCTTTTCGAATTTTTATTGATTTTATAAAGATGAGTGGGCGGATCGATATTTAGTTCCGCGTTTGACCTGTCCGCGTGACCTTGTGTGTGGATGCGAACATGAAATGTGTCTATTTTTTAGTCGTTTATTACGTAATTTGACGTTTTCACATTTAGTATTAAAAGTTTAGCATCATGTCGACCGTTCACCCGTTCGTGTCATCTTGTGTGTGGATGCGAATTTGAAATTTGTCTATTTTTAAGTCGTTTTTTACGTAATTTGACGTTTTCACATTTAGTATTAAAAGTTTAGCATTATTTCGACCGGCAGCGTGTCCGATTTTGAAGTTTCAAGTGGTAAAAGTTCAGCCTCTGATATTAGTGGCTAGATCGCAAAATATTTTTTTTAAAAATTACATTATTTAATTTTATTTTTATTGACAGGGCTTCATAATGGCGACACGAACCAGTGATAAGACTATAAGGACGTATAATTTTCAAAGTGAATGGGAAGATATTTACTTTTTCTCAAACATAAATTCTAAATGTATATGCTTAATATGCCAATCTACTCTAGCTGTTGCCAAAAAATATAATGTTGAAAGGCATTTTAAAGCTAATCATAATCATTATTTTTAGTTCATAAATTAGGGGAAAATTTTGGTGTTTGTGCCCGCCAAAGATAATAGTTAGCAAATTTTGCCCTAAGGTCTCCGAAGTCTGAGCACCCCTGCTAGTATACGCTCTATTACGCTCG
Organism: Bathynomus jamesi; assembly: GCA_023014485.1. Classification (NCBI taxonomy): domain Eukaryota; kingdom Metazoa; phylum Arthropoda; class Malacostraca; order Isopoda; family Cirolanidae; genus Bathynomus; species Bathynomus jamesi. Next base: position 154,397 of record JAJOZX010000694.1, on the reverse strand, counting down.
TTTATAAACTCCTATTTCCCTAGTCCACCACTTCGGCCTACCACGATTTCTAGCGCGCTTGGGCCTACGAGGAATAAACTCCCTTTCAATATTCCTAAAACTTTCTTTAAACGCCACCCAACGCAAATTTGTGTCATTGCCCATAAATAAGTTATCCCAGTCCACTACTCTCATCCTATCAGCAAAACTATCAAAATTAGCCCTACGAAAATCAGGGACTTCTATTACGTTACTATCCTGAGTATTTTTTATCGCTAACTTAAACCTAAGAATTTGATGATCACTACATCCTAAACTCTCGCCTACTTCTAAACCTTCGACTATATTATCGATAGGGATGTGACAAATTCTTTATTAAATGTGAATTCAGACTACTTTGATGATTGCTGTACAACTGATGTTGAAAATCAGAATTTATTTTATTCTCACCATGGTCAGGACAACTATGTTGGTCCCGATGGCCATGACTTGTACGATGATTTAGACACTGCCCCTCAATGTGTTAGCAATTTTAGTCATTCGGACATTGATTCAACTGATTCGGTTAGTTAAATTGATATAGTTCATTCAGTGAACTTTGGTCAAGAAGACCTTGTTTTTGGTTTAAATGGATCAGATATCCATGCATGTCCCAAAGAGGACGCGAATTCTGTTACTGATGTTGTTTTTGATTCAGATGGATCAGATATCCATGTATGTCCTAAGGAAGACGCGAATTTTATTACTAATATTGTTTTAGATGGTCAGGATGACCATGTTTTGGATAACTTTTCTCCACAGGACCCGAATTGCTTTGAGTTTACTTCAGCCAACGGCCAATCGGCCATGCAGCCACGTTTGAGTGGTCATAAAGATGACCGTTTTTTATTTTTTTGGTCATGATGACCATCATCTTGTTTCAGATGATGTTTTTTCTGCTTCATTAGCAGATGGGGAAAATGTCCCACAAGGTCCTATAGGCGAGTTAGTTTTTACGAATGTTGGAAATGATTTTGATAATCATTGTGATGTTTATGAGGACAGTAACAGTTTAGTACGAATCGATCATGTCCCAACGACTTCTTTTTAAATTACTATGGTGAGGACCATGCCGTCCCTCCGTTTTGTTTAAACTCCGTTAATGTGTATTCTGAGCAGTGTGGCCAGCAATCTCTTCCTAAAGAGCAAGGTGCTCACGTAAAGACGTATTGTCAATTTCGTTGACATCCACGTTGACATCCACGTTGACTTTTGGGAAAGTCTCCCCAGTTGGTCACCCAATTCCCCTGATTGCAATATTCCAAATTTTGTTTTTCCTCCCAATACCCCAACTTCGCGCGAAACCATCGATGGTGCAGACGAAGCATGTTCACATGTTTCGGAGACGCCTTCTTGGACTCTTGAAATGGAGCTTCTTGACGAGAGCTCACAAATTTTCATGAAAACTTCTGTCAACAACCAATTAGTTTTGGCTCTTGTTGAAACTGGCTGTCAGGCGAATTATATTAAACAACACGTATACAAGTAGTTACTCAAGGTGGCTACGGGAAAATTCGATTTACATTCTCGTTTGACCTGCATTGATGATGGTTGGGAAGAATACAGTACCGGAGAAATTATTCTTCCTATTGAGTTTGATTCAGTCCCTTATCTGACCCCATTTGTGGTCGTATCTGGAGTATACTGGGACGGAGACTTACTCCTGGGGATGAATTTCCTTGTTACGCACGATTTTTATTGGGCCGATAGAGAAGTAGGCCTAATTCGAGGAGAAAACCCACCGTTCGAGTATGTTTGTCACCCCTATTCTTCGGTCTTTTCAGCTGAGGGTGAAAGACTCGTTTCAGAGAGCCCGACGGACTCCCTGGAACCAGTTCAAAATGAAAAGGAACTGCCACTAGATGGGGAAGATTCTTCATCAATTGTCAATTGTTCCGTTCTAGTTCCGACAAGCGAGGAACTACAAAGCCGACATACCTTTGGTAATTTTGGGTATGAAGACTCGAATGTCTTCACAGTAGAGCCTTGTGACTCCATCGAGAGCGAGTCACTCCCTTCAGTTACAGTTAGGCCGGAACTTGAAGTTCCCAGTATTTCGACTATTCCAAATAAATTTAAAGACTCATCTCCTTTGAGTCCCGATTTGGTCATTTCGCTTGAATCCCTATTTAAGGAAGATGACTTGATTTTGTTTTCAAAAGTAGAGGAATTTCCACCTAATTCCGAAGCTAAACCCATAGGTGCCGGGAGCGAATCCGAACCTACTCCACCGTCGGAAGTTGTACGCGCGGAAGGGCAAGCGCGGAATATTCCACACTACCATAATATGATCGTTCCATCGATCATTTTCATCTTTCTGCCGCAAATTCATGTTTTCGCCCTTCTTGCCTTTTATTTTGCGGATCTTACTCTTTGGCTCTTCCTGGATCCTCTTCTGAAACCAGTGAAAGCCATTCTTCTAAATCCCGATACACCACCTCCTTTTTTGAGTGAGCAAGGCTTGCATGGTCAGTCCACTTCTTCCCGGCATGTTGCGAATCCCTTTAACCGTATGACCAACATACCCGATCGCATGACAAACTGACCATGCGCCTAATTCTTCTTGCTCCGTATGTTCGTGAAATTTACCCGTATGACCGAACATACCCTAAATTTAGGTTAAGTGTTTTTTGTTTTTATTCTTAATTTATTCTTAATTATACGGAACCACAGTTTCAGTTCAGTATAGTTCATAATTGAGTTCTATTTTCAACTTTTTATTCTTGACTTTTTTTTAGTCAATTAATCTTGAGTGATTCTCATTAACTTGTTATTATACCATTTGTTAAGGTATCAACCAAAATTATAGCCAATTTTGATACACTATACCAGAATGCCATTTTTTTCCCCCTTCTAATAATTCTGTTACACTATTTCAATATTACTAATTACATAACTGTACCCTCACCATGAATTCCACTAAAACTTGATATTACCTATGCCCCGTCAACTCGTCAAGTAAAACTCAATTACCGTACTGATACTTCTGGTCAATATTAATGGTGATATACTGTTAATATATGCCTATGAATGTTACTAGTCAAATTTAATTCTGTCTAAATTCAGTTTTCAATACCGCTTAATTTACTTTAATTAATTTAAAGTTCTTTTAAGTGTGGTTTTTTTTTATTACTTTAATACGTGCAACTGAATAATTACGTAAAATCGATAATCCCGATTGAATTTTATTACTTTTGACACATTTTCGAATTCACCTTCCTTCCGTACCCCAGGTCACTTTTACATTGAAACTCGTACGCATAAATACTCCAAAAAATCGACGGATACTGATTACACTTTCACCCAATTACGCTCACCCACACCCTGAAACACTTAAAATCATTGACATACTTATTGGAAAGGAAATTCACTTCTCATATCTTATTTTTATCATATAAATCTTATTCTAAAATCATAGGCTACCACGATAAATTATATTTAATTGCAGTTAACTGTTTGATATTTACTCTGGATTATTTGAATTCATTTAAACTTAATTGCTGCTTACGATATATAATCTTGCCTGTTGCCTTATTTAAGTTATTTGAACCAACCTCTAAGCTAATCCGTTCTTCAAAATTTCATAATTCACCACTGACCACTAAGGATTTAGTTCTTCACGGGATGAACCAATTACTTTCATATTCTACACACCACTGTACGGGGTGTCAGAAAATGATTGCCCCCCCCCTGTAGAGCAAAAATAGAAGAGATAGATAAAAACCGGCGAGACCACTTGAAAGAGCGTTAAAATCTGAATAAAAACCATTATATTCTATTCCTGTGATTTTAATTCTTACCATTTTTTTTCCCCACAGAAACCATGGCATCATCTATTTTGAACGATTCAGAGAAAAAGCGAGTTCTTGACCGCATTCGAGCTGTCACATTTCGTGAAGCAAAGGAAGCTGGGGCAACTTTCATAACTCGACATTGGGTGGCTGAGAGATTAAAAATCAGAAGACTTTGTCAAAAGGAATTGGAATAAGAATCCTGAAGATTGTGAAACAGAATTTCGAGGAGGAAGACCGGAGAAATTATCTCAAGAATCGAAAGACATTGTGCTTGCTGCATCACAGCGCCGAAAGAAGAGCTGCTCTGAGGTAGCGAAAGAGATACTTATCCGTCGTGGTAAGATAGTCAATCGGCAACTTGTGCATCAATTTCGAGTTCGCCAAGGCTTGAGTGCTTGGCATGAAATAGCTAAGCCACGGAAGAGTGATCTTAATATTGAAGATCGGCTATGGTTTTGTGATTATCTTGAGGAATGGACGAAAGACGATTTCCTTCACTTGGTTGTCAGCGATGAATTCTTCGTTTATGTCTCCAGAAAAACAAATTTTCAGAATGATCGGGTTTGGGCAACAACTCCTGATGAAGTCCCAGACGACCAGAAGTATCGAGAAATAGTAAAAAATCCAGCATGTGTGGGTGTTTTCATTATGTTCTCTATTCGGAAGCTCATCTGGGTTATCAAACCAAGAGGAACCAGTTGGGATGGGCCTTATTTTCGAAATGTAATTTTAGCCCAACATGTAATTCCGTTTTTTGAAAGACCCCGAGTGTGTTTTGGATGTTGAACAGGCAACCTTTCTTCACGACAAAGCCCCCTGTATGAAAGCACTTGCGACTCAACAACTGCTTAAGGACAATAACATTGATTTTTTCGGAAATAATGAATGGCCTGGCAATTCTCCCGATCTTAATGTCTGTGAACATGTCGGATCCATCATGAAGGATCGGGTGGAGTCCTTAATGCTGGAACAACCCATTCAGAATCGGTATTCAACAGAAATTATGACTGCAAAGATCAACGAAGTCCTTGAAGAAATGAGTCATGATACCGATCTCTTTGAGACACTTCTGGGATCATACCCCCGTCGATTAATGGCCGTCAGAGCTGCAAATGGGGGCAACACCCGATATTAAAACAAGTGTTTTTTATTCAAAATTAAACGCTCTTTCGCGTGGTTTTGTCTGTTTTTTTCTATTCCTTTCAGTTTCTTCTGTACAGGGGGGGGGCAATCATTTCCTGACACCCTTTACATACCCACTCAGCTATACACGCTTATGACCCATATTTATACATCCGTATACGCAATTACGTATAACTTCAACTATAAATTCCTTTTCCCCATTTTGGGATAAACCACTAACCACTTGCACTTCGTACCTAATGCACATAAATACACACGTGACCCAAGGTCTATACATCGTCCATTACGAAATTCTATCTTTCTTCTCCCCGTATATTATTAATGGTTAACACCATCTAAGTATTTAAAACTGTAACTAAATAAATTTAATGTTTCCACAAATTAATTTTCTTTTCTTTAAATGAGTTTTTAGATTATACCAACTTATTCGCACTTACAATAAGTTTACATTCTGCGACCGTTCTCCCACCGCTGAATACTCCACCCACCAATAAAATTTAATTCGATTTTCACCTACCATAGTGAATAAGATTAGTTTATTAACTATACGATCATGATAACTTCGGAAATTCTTATCTCTGTCAGTTCTGACGGATTAAACTCCATCTCAAATAGTTATATGAATTGAAAATTCCTGGACCTTAAAATTTGAATTTTCCTTTTAACCATTATTTTTCGCAATTTTACGCCATTTGTTTTATAAATAAAAAAAATTATAAACAAGAAATGAATGTGTAGTATGTGGAGTATTTTCACGACTTTCGACGGCTTTTCACGACTGCTTTGAGTCGCGAAGAAAGTCCCGTGTACGTAGGTTTTTACTACCCGATTTTTGAGCAATTACCCGATCGGGTCGGGTATGTTCGGGTAATACATTACTCGATCGGGTCGGGTACCCGTTTCATCCCTAATTATTATGGATAAAATACGTTCAGAAAAATATTATTGGTTTGAAGGGCAACGCTGGCAACTTTTTCACACCAGCTGGTGGAGTTAGTTGCCAGATATACCTGGTAAAAGAATGGACAGTTGTTATTCTGCTCCTGCATTCGTGTACCAAATACTAAAGAAATGTATTTATATATTTTCCCTGTATATATTTGCCCTATATATAGACGTGTATTTATTTCTGAAATTAATTGTCTGCTGCTCGCCGACGTTTTATATATTGTGAAACACAGGATCTGTTCAAAAATACGATATTTTTATAAAAAATGAATAAGTTAGCTTTAAAAAATAAAATCTAATTTTATTATAAAATTAAATAAATATTTTTTGTAATAACATTTAAAGATATATTTGTATATTAAGACAAAAACTTTGATTTTGCTTTAAATTTGGTTTACCGTGTTTCAGTTTTTCTTTGAAAGAACAGACAGGATTCCAATACATTACAACCTTGGTTCTGGTGATGGTTGTCTGTCACGAGTTGATAATTTCATTATATGTGCTATTTTTTGAGACCTTACCGGTCTAATGGGTGGTGGTGGTGCTGTCTATGGTTGTGAGGTATGGCATGTTCACCTGTATTTTTGATATGGGGCTGTGTATGAATGGGTATGTGAGGTATTCTAAGGGCTGGCATCTATTTTAATATAATAGAACTGCTTTAATTCTCCGTGTCTTGTTGAGATTGTGATATGTGTAATTGTAAGGTATTCTAAGGTTCGCGTGTATTTTTTGGGAAGGAACTGCGTTAATTCACCTTTACGTGTGTTTTTTGAGGCAAAGCGATGCTAATTCTAGTTTATATGTATGTAAATAACTGTGTACTCCCTATATGACTGGCTGTGAGGCGAATGGCTTCCTTCCAAGCCTGATGTTGTGATGCTGAAGGCACCATTATGCGATGCTCCATGGCTACAAATAGATGGACCTTCTCTCTCTCCTTCTTCTTGTTTTATTTTAAGCTACCCACATTTATACACCCACATACATACATACATACATACATATATATTTTTTTGGGGGGGGGGACCTGAGCAGCCAGGTTAGTAGGGTACGATTGTTAAAGGTTGTGGTGAACTTTTGATGGTAAAACACTACACTGATAAATTCCTACTATTTTTAGGAACGTCTTTATAAAGAAAGTTTAGGTAATATTACCGTCTTAAATTGGTGCGTAAAAAGATGGGATCAAGTAAAGATAATCCCTCCCAACAGAAAAAGGAGGGACTATCTTTACTTGATCATTTTTTGGGAGGGATCATCTTTACTTGGTAAAGTTGGTAATACCGCTTTACCGCAATACCGCAATACCGCTTTAATTAAAGTCTTTGGATCAAGTAAAGTTAAGCACCCCCAACCTTTTTTAGTTAGCTTTATAAGGCTAACTAACGAAAATATCACGACCTAACCTAACCAATCGTCAAGGGCGTACAGTTGACCTAACGATTGGTTAGGTTAAGTCGTGATATTTTCGTTAGTTAGCCTTATAAAGCTAACTAAAAAAGGTTGGGGGGTACTTATCTTTACTTGATCCATTGTAATAAATGAATTTTAATAAATTTTGTTTTCAAATAAATCATTTTTAAAAAAAAATTCTCTTAATTTTTATCCTTATGTCAGACTGCTTCACTTTACTTTACTTTCTGGGAGGGATTATCTTTACTTGGTCATTTTTGGGAAGGATTTGCTTTACTAGTGTGACCTGGGAGGGATTATCTTTACTTGATCCAAAAGATGTAAGTTGGTATTACGGGGAATTGTCGTCCCCGTCCGAGTTGTTCATTCTGTATAACCTGCAATAACTGTGGTAGTCGGCTATATCGGAGGTGTTAGACTGAGCTCGGTTGTTCCGTTTACGATTTATTTAAAGTAAATGGATATCGTAAGCATGTTTTAGTGAGATTTCAATATTTTAGCTAAACTCACTGGGAAATCATTGAGTACTGTATGTAAACAAATAGCCCATCAATTCCCTGCCTCTGAATGTCTTCATTGAACTCTTCGTTTTTCCATCTGCTTCACAAAGTGTCTCTCTATGTGGGTTGGCTATGGTGCATCCGTCCAATGATCTTCCTACTATCTTTGTGGTTTTTAGCGCATCAAAAAATACAATTCCTTCAACTGTCTACTCATCCTCTACACAGCTCTACTCAAACCTTGAACCTTGTTTTGGCCCTTCTTCCTCTATAGGTGGAAGGCATTTTTCAGTCAGTCATCCTTGGCCCTTCCTTCCAGCATAAAAATCCTTGCAAGTTTTTTGTCTTTGAACTATTCTACCAGTAGTAGAAAACTGAGTAGAAAAGTGTAAGATAAATCTGTAGATAATAAAAATGTTATCCTTCAAATCTGCTGTACAGTTGTGTACATAAAGAATGGAGTTTTAGCACAGATATTTGATGTTGCTTTATTAATTATCACTAGGTTTGACGAGGCTGCCAATATTAAACAAGTGTTGGGTGTTTTGTTGTATATAGAAATCTTCTGTACTAGCTCTATTATTTTTGCCTTGTTGCTGCATATATATATATATATATATATATATATATATATATATATATATGTCTGTGTGTGTGTGTGTGTGTGTGTAAGTAGCACCAGTGTGTAAGTAGCACCAGTGTGTAGTATTCTTGTATTTGCGTCTACTGGCTGTGTTATGTTTGATGTAGATATATGTGTTAATTAACTCCAATTATTCCTGTTTTGCCCTTAATGAAAGAATTTACAGAAACTTATATATATACTCAAAACTTATTTATTAGTCTGAAAACAATTACTGCGACAGTAATGTGTCAAGAATGTAGGCTGAGTTACCAGCTGTTTTTTATTGCGAAGGAAATCAGATGTTTAATTTCAATAATCGTTTACATATATAATAAAATAATAATAGTAATAATGTTTAGGCGTATGTTTAGAAAACGGACGTATGTTTGAATTGGTGCTAGCATTTCATTAAATTTATCTGGCTGAACAATATGACAATGAAGGAATGCGTTTAAAAAATATATTATTGGCTTAAAGGCCTCGCTGGCTACTTTCTCACCAGCTGGTATGTTTTGATACAAGTATATATATATATATATATATATATATATATATATATATATATATATATAGAGAGAGAGAGAGAGAGAGAGAGAGAGATATGTAAATTACAGCCACCCATGTATCTAAAACAATTTACATAAATTTCATTAACATATTTTGATTAGCGTCTTTATAAAATACGTTTAGAAAAATAATATTGGCTTAAAGACCTCGCTGGCAACTTTTTCACACCAGCTGGTGGAGATAGCTGCCAGATTCTCCGTATATAATTATTGTTCAGTAATTAGCTCACATAAGGTTTCATGAAATCTTTGTCAAACAGATAATTCCAATTAAGTTAAGATATATGGTATATTCTGGGATATATATATATATATATATATATACATATGACAAAGAATTGTGCTGTCCGTAAATAACTGTAGATAACGCTATTAGGCAGGACCTGTCTTGATACATCTGAAAAATTTTCCGCCAGCTGGTGGGAAACTGTTTAAAGGCAGTAACTTAAAATAAACCTACAGTGAATTATAGCCACCCATGTATCTAAAACGATTTACATAAATTCATTAACTATTTTGATTAGCGTCTTTATAAAATACTTTAGAAAAATAATATTGGTCTAAAAACATCGTTGGCAATTCTCAGTCCAGGTGCTGAGAAGTTTGTCAGATTTGGCTGGTAAAAGAATGGACGGCTAATATCCTGCTCATGCATTCGTGTTGATACCTTCTAAAAAATTTATTTACATATATTTTCCCTGTATATATTTGCTTTCTACTGTGTATATATATATATATATATATATATTAGTGATGGATCGAATAACCGCAACCGCAACCGCACTACAACCGCACAAAAATTCACAACCGCAACCGTAACCGCAACCGCCGTTCCATAAGTGCGGTTGCGGTTGTAAAAGCTTAGTTAATTTTAATTTTAGGTAATTAGAAATATTTCTTTTTTTAAAAAGAAAATGATGGGTCTCCTTATGCGTGCTTAAACGTGACGTCATACGGCTGCCGTAGTAAACTTGGTTTAAACTGCGCTCTAAGTTATTACTCTGTGAGCTCCATGAAGTAACATTTATTTTTATTTAATTTTCTTCAAACTAAAATCGCCTTTAGTACAATAGTCAATAAAGCAAGAACATATCTTGCTTGCCCTTCAAGTAGCATTCCAAGCGAGCAGCTCTTCAGTGGAGCGGGAACGTTGTACGATGAGAGGCGTTGCCGCTTGAAAGGTGAAAATGCAGCAAAAATATTATTCTTGAAATTCACACTGCCTGTCATTAAGTTTGACATCAGTTTTTCAAATGAATAATAATCCATAACTTTCCAATGGGTGGAGGCTGGGGAAAGTGGTAGGTGGGATGAACAGTGCGATGGGTCCTCGTCCCTCATCCTGGTAACACACTTAGTGCAAAATATGGTTTTAATTAATTTGACCTATTCTTTCATAATAGCTATATAAGTTTAGAATATACTTCATTTAAATAGTATTTATTTAGTAAATACCTTATGTTGAACACAAGTTTTGCAACACACAAATAGCGGTAGCGGTGTATTGCAAAACTTGTGTTCAACATAAGGTATTTACTAAATAAATACTATTTAGTATATATTATGTACCAAGTGTGGCTAAATCGCACTATAGTGGCTAAATCCAGTTAATAATTACGCATTTTTCCTAGTATATGATAACCGCAACCGCAACCGCGGTTGGAAAAAATTCGACAACCGCAAACACAACCGCAACCGCGGTTGTGAAAAACCGACCACTCGATCCATCACTAATATATATATATATATATATATTTACTTCTGAAATTAATTGTCTGCTGCTCGCCGACTTTTTATGTATTGTGAAACACAGGATCCATTAAAAAAAATAGGATATTTTTATAAAAATTTAATAAGTTAGCCCTAAAACTAAAATCTAGTTTTATTATAAAATTATATTAATATTTTTCATAATAAGATTTAAAGATATATTTCTAGATTAAGGCAAAAATTTTGTTTTTGCTTTAAATTTGGTTCACCGTGTTTCAGATTTTGTTTGAAAGAACAGACAGGATTCCAATACATTACAATCCTAAAAAACATATATATAAATCAATAAATAAAACATTTTGCAACCTTCCTTCGGGGAGTAAAAAAAAAAATGGTGTCAATAATCCAGCAGGGTTGAAGCACCTTAAACAGAAAAAAAAAAAAAAAAAAATCCTGGTTCCTCGTGATGACTTTCTGTTACGAATTTGATAATTATATTATCTATGATATTTTTTGAGACCTTACCGGTCTAATGGGTGGTGGTGGTGCTGTCTGTGGTTGTGAAGTATGGCATGTTCACGTGCATTTTTTATGGGGCTGTGTATGAAGGGGTATGTGAGGTATTCTAAGGATTCGCATCTATATTAATATAATAGAACTGCTTTAATTCTCCGTGTACATTATGTGCTTGTCTTGTTGAGATGGGGCTATGTGTAATTGTAAGGATTCTAAGGGTTCGCGTGTATTTTTTGGGATAGAACTGCGTTAATTCACCTTTACGTGTGTGTTTTTTGAGGCTAAGCGATGCTAATTCTAGTTTATATGTACGTAAATAACTGTGTACACCCAATACGAATGGCTGTGAGGCGAATGGCTGCCTTTTAAGCCTGATGGTTGTGATGCTGAAGACACAATTACTTGATGCTCCATGTTTAAGAATGGATGGACCTTCCCTCTCCTCCTTCTTGTGTTTAATTTTAAGCTACCCACATTTACACACGCACATATATATATATATATATATATATATATATATATATATATATATATATACGCTGCCAACACAATTCAGCTGCTAAATACTATCCAGCAATTACAGTCAGCTGACAAATATAGGAATCCGAGAGCCGGACAGAAGGTACGCACAAAGGCACTTCATGCGTTATCGGGACAACAGGTACCGACAAAGATAAAAAGAGGTAAATTCTCGGAGGACCACAAGGCAATAAAACCAGCACCCTCATTGGAAAACAAATCGGAACCACCTGTATGCGAAAACGATAGAGAAAAAATAAAAATAATCCTAGCCAACATTCAGGTCCTTAAATTAAACCATTCCTCGAACAAAGTTTTATACCTGAAAGGACTCATGTAAGAAGCCGGAGCAGACTTTGCATGCCTCACGGAAACTCATCTAAAGGACTTCCAGGCGAACTGTGAAAACTGAGTCCTGTATTGACAAAAAAGAAATACAAATTGACAACTATAACATCCTCTGAGCCGACAGAACAATGAGACATAAAGAAGGATGTGCTATTTACACACGCGAAAGGCATATGGAGAAATGACCTATAAGTACCTCAAACAGCTACGTAGACTGTGTAGCAGCAAAAGTTGAAAAATTAAATATGGTACTAATTGTAATGTACTGACCCCCAAACACACCAACCTCAAAATTTTCAGATTCCATTGCAGAGGTAAGAAACTGGGTAAAAGATCTACACTCTCCAACCCCAAATATTTTTCTCTGTGGTGATTTTAATTTCCCATTCATGAAACATAAAAGGATAGAAAAAAATATATGTATACACCAGGACAAGGGGGGCACACGAGAAGACCAGGAGCAGGTAAAAATGCTACTAGCTCTAGCTGATGAATTTATGTTAACGCAAGAAATAACAGAAAACACAAGAAAAAACAACTGCCTAGATTTAGTATTCACAAACAACAGTAATCTAATTGATAATGTACAAATATCCCCAACTATGATATCGGACCACAACATCATTGAATTAACAACTAATATAAAGGCAACAGGAAAGGAAAGAACACGCACAACAGAAAGAAGCAAATTCGAAATTTTTAATTTTACTCCAAAGCTATAAACTGGGAAGATGTTACATCCAGCATGGAAGTAATAGATTGGAAAACAATTTCGAGGCCAAGACAACGGAGGAGATGCTAATGACGTTAGAGAAGACGTTAGAAATTGTGGAAAAACATGTTCCGAAAATACAACAAAGAGGAAAGAGAAGCAAGTTCGAGAGACAAAAGAGGGCATTGTTCCGAAAGAGAAAATGAGTGACTGCAAAATTAAGTCACTCTAAAGATAACATCAGAAAAATATTAAATGATAAACTACAAAGTATTGATGACGTCATACAGGAACTAATTGAGAAGCATACAGAAAAAGAAGACGATGCTATAAAAGCGATAAAGGCTAACTCACAGTACTTCTATAATTTCCAAAAAGGAAGTCGAAAAACCATGCGACTATCGGACCTTTAAAAAACGAGAACAATGCTTTATCTGATGATCTAACAGAAGTATCTGAAATATTAAGAACTCAGTACGAATCATCTTTCAGTATCCTAAAAACAAGTTGATACGCGATAGAAACGCGTTCTTTGAAGAAGAACTACAAGTGGAAAGTATAACGGACTTCGACTTTACGACGGATTATATTACACGAGCTATAGGAAACTAAAAACACACTCAGCGGCAGGACCGGATAAACAGAATGCCACACTGATCAAAAACTGCAAGAATGCAATCGCTGAGTCCCTATACTGGATATGGAGACGATCACTAGACACGGGAGAAATACCAGGCATCCTGAAGAGCGCCAACATAGTCCCAGTTTATAAAGGAGGAGATCGATCCGAGGCCAAAAACTATAGGCCAGTGTCGCTTACATCTCATCTCACTAAATATACTTGAAAGAATAATTAGACAGAAAATCTAGGACTTTTTGAAAACTCAGAAAAATTCACTGATAACCAACATGGGTTTCGGTCAGGCAGATCATGTCTATCACAACTAATGGAACACAACAACAACATTATTGATGCATTGGAAAGTAATGAAAACTATGATGTACTATACACAGACTTTGCTAAAGCGTTTGACAAGTGTGACCATGGAATCATAATACATAAACTGAAATATATGTGAATAACAGCAAAAGTAGGGAAATGGATATATAATTTCCTTAGTGAGCGGCCGCAAGTCGTTACAGTACAAGGAGTATTTTCATTAGAATCAGAGGTCCTCAGCTCAGTACTACAAGGAACAGTATTAGCTCCACTACTCTTCATAATCATGCTAACTGACATAAATGAGGACGTTACCAGAGACAGCACAGTAATATCCTTTGCCGATGACACAAAGATCAGTAGAAAAATAAGAAACCCAGAAGATATAGGAGAAATTTCAGCTATTATGGTAAGGAAAAAGAAAAGACCTAAAATCCATGGAATATTATACTCCAAATGGACAGGAGATTCAGAGAAATTCTATAGCAAAAGATTTAGGGGTTGTAATGACATGATGCGAAATTTGAAACACAAAATAAGATAGCAGTAAACAGAGCAAAGAGAATAACGGGGCAGATATTGAGAACCTTTAAACGAAGGGATAGGAATGTAATGATTCCTCTACTGAAAACCCTGATCATACCCAAATTGGAATACTGCTCGGTTCTAACACCCCCATATAAAAAAGAAGACATTAGACAGCTGGAAGGGATCCAGAGAAGCTTCACAGCCAAGATCAACGGGTGCAAAGAACTAAATTACTGGGAAAGGTTACGCGGACTAGACCTATATTCACTGGAAAGGAGAAGAGAGAGATACACCATTATTTACACTTGGAAAATAATGGAGAAACTAGTCCCTAATCTTACTCTGAACCTTATAACTCCCCAAACAACGGTGGAAAGTAGAAACGGTAGACTGTGTCGTATTTCCAAATTAAAGGCGAGACAGGGAACATCCTTAACCCTGAAGGGAAATAGTTTTGTGGTGAGAGGACCAAAACTGTTTAATCAGCTGCCCAAAGACCTAAGAAACACGAAGGGAGTTGCAGTGGACACCTTCAAAAGAAGATTAGACGCCTGGTTCAGAACAATCCCCGATGAGCCGGGCGTACCTGGCTATGTGAGGTGGAGAGTACAAAAAACCAACTCACTACTTCACCAGGCCAACTTGAGAGGAGGGGCGACAAGCTTGACCTTCGCGAAATGAGGAATCATCGCGCGGAACCTTTGTAAGGGTGTAAGGGTGTAAGGTTTGTGTATATATTGGGACCTCAGGAGCCAGGTTAGATTACCCCTTGGAGTTCACTTATACACAACTCATATATATATATATATATATATATATATATATATATATATATATATGCTTTTCTATACATGCATACACATCCGTATACATATATATTTTTTTTGTGGGCCTGAGCAGCCAGGTTAGGTTACCCCTTGGAGTTCACATACATACAGCTCATATATATATAAACATTTTTTGGTGGAGTGTGGGGGGCTGAGGGGGGATTCAAAAACACGTTCATTATGTTGCATGCAGTTTTCAATTTGCAATGACATGAGTAATTGTGAAGCTCGACTATTTATTTTATTTAATTTGGCCTTTAAGCTTTAGGCTTTATTGGGCTCTTATTAAAAATAAGCAGCTAGTTGTTATTAATTAATAATAATAAATAAATAAATAAGCAAATAAGTATTATTAATAGTTAAAACATGTATTACAATATTAAACAATATTAATGGACAATATTAAACAATATTAGTGGACATTAATCCTAGATTTTTGTTAGTATGCCATTATTAATCGGGATTTCAACTTGGTTTTAAACAAATTTACATTCACAATATTTTTTATATCGGTATGCAAGTCATTCCATAGTTTCAATCCAATGAAAATGGGTAGTTTTGGAGATGAAGACAGTCTAAATTGAGGCATAACAAGCTTTGATCTATTTCTGGTCTGATACGAGTGGATTTCTTGATGAGTTACAAAATATCTATTTACCCATTGCAAATTAATGACTTTGTTCTTACACTTGTAAATAAAAATAAAATGTGCCAGTTTGGTTATATCGTTGAGCTTTAGTAGGTTTAGTTCTTTAAATAATGACTAGAGTGATCAAGGAAATCAGCATCAGATAATAACCTTATTGCTAGTTTTTGGATGACAAAGATACCATTTAATGCGTTGTTAGCGGATGGAGAACTCTTTGAAGATTAAATTACAATCTAACAAAATATTTGTATGAATAAAATTCTTAGACTTTTTACTTGATTTGTTTCATCATTTAAACACTTATCTGTACAATGCTATTAACTAAATCGTCCCTTGCGTCCCTTGCGGACCCATACCTACACTGACGATCTGAAAGAAGATTGTGAGAAGAGAGGTGTTTAAGAATCTTCATATTAAGGATAGATTAAAAAACTTTAGAAAGACAAGAAATCAATGCAATTGGACGATAGTTGGAGGGTTGAGAGTGGTCACCCTTCTTTGGGACAGGTTGAATAAAAGCGAACTTCCAGCAGGAAAGAAAAGTACCAGATGAAAGACAAAGACGAAACAGTTTGCCTAGGTAGGATGTCAGCACAGAAGCACAGTTCGTAAGAGCAGCAGGAGGAACACCATCAGGACCGTACGCCTTCCTAGAGTTGAGCCCAGATAGGGCAGAAAAAACATCTTTGTAAAAGATTCTAATTTTAGACATAATAAAGTCAGAGGGAGGAGGAGATGGAGAAACAGCACCGGACTCCTTCATGGTTGAGTTGGAAGCGAAAGTTCGAGCGAAGAGTTCAGCTTTGTCAGGAGAAGAGACGGTAACTGAGGCGCCGGAATGGAAAAGAGGAGGGAAAGTAGAAAATGTAAAGTTGTTGAAGAGGTTCTTAGCTTGATGCCAGTAAGAACGAGAAGAATTAGAATTGGATAGGTTTTCAAATTTATGTCTGATGAAGAAACTTTTAGCGAGTTGAAGAACAGATTTTGCTCGATTCCGGCCAGAAATATAAGCTGAGTGAGAGTCTGGAGTTGGATGGCGACGGTACTGTCTGAAAGACTCCTCACTGTTGCGGACAGCTTTAGAACAAATAAAGTTAAACTAAGGTTTTTTTGTATTAGGGCCCCGGCCACGGAAACAGTAAGCATTTCATGGAAAATCACAGAAGTACTGTCTGAAGAACTCCCAATCCTCTTGGGAGGATCAAAAGACCGGATTGGAGCGATAGAACAAGAAACAGATATAAGATTGTGGTCGGAGGAGCCCAACAGAGAAAAAAGTTTGACAGACTAAGAAGGATAAGAGGTAAGAAATAAATCCAGAATGTTGGGTCTATCTCCAAGACGATTAGGATACGAGTAGGATGCTGTACAATCTGCTCTAGGTCATTTAGGGTTGAAAATTTGTAAGCTAGTTCACAGGGATGTTAGTGAAATGGAAGGAAAGCCAAAGGTCGTGGTGAGCATTGAAATATTCTAAAATGGAGATTTTAGCAAGGGGAGAGCGGGATGGAATGTATTTCACTTTGGAAGTGAGGTAGTCAAAGAATTTTGGATAGTCAGTAGAATTAGAAGAAAGGTGAACAGCGCAGATGTATTTACTTTGAGTGGCATGTATGTCGTTGAGTGTAGAGCCATCAGTCAGTCAGAGGTGCATCGTGGTGTTTCACTGTTCATATTCGTAACTTCTTACCGTGAATAAGTGCAGTCCAGTGAAAAAAAAAATCTTAAAAGTTTTTGTAGTATTCAGTGATAATGTGTATTTGAAGTGAGAATGGAGGCTTATTCAAACAGAGAAATGGCAGACATGCATCTCATGTATGGACTTGCCGAGTGTAATGCGGCCGCAACAAGACCTCTGTATGCGGAAAGGTTTCCGAATCGCTGTCTGCCAGATAAGAAGACCTTTCAGAGAATAGGCGAGCGTCTTGGTGATACAGGATCATTCAACAAGCGAGTTTCAGATGGTGGAAGACCAATCAGCGGCAGAACTGTTGAGTTGGAGGAGTGTCCTGAATCGCGTGGAGGAACATTCTGGTGTCAGCACCAGTAGGATAGCAGCAGCAGAGGGTGTAAGATACACAACTGTGTGGAGAATTTTACGGGAACAACAGCTTTACCCATATCACATTCAAAGAGTACAACCATCAGCCTTACTGAAGCTGATTTCTCACCACGAGAGGCTTTTTGTACTTGGTTCCTTCAACAGTGTGCTCGTGATCCTCTTTTTCTATCCTCCGTGTTGTTTTCTGATTGGGCTGCCTTCACAAAAAATGGCGTGATCAATTTTCACAACAATCATCACTGGGCCGAAGATAATCCGCATGCCATCATCCAGTCAAGGCACCAACAACAATTTAGTATCAATGTATGGGCAGGACTTATTGCCGACAACTTAATCGGACCTTTGGTTTGCCTGGAAGATTAATTGGAGAATCCTATACCAATTTTTTAAGGAATGATTTAAGCGATTTACTAGATGAAGTTCCTCTTGGTGTCCGACGTCGGATGTGGTTTATGCATGACGGCGCTCCGCCTCATTTTAGTTGAGTAGCCAGAGGCCATTTGGATGACCATTTCCCTGATAAATGGGTAGGCCGTGGAGGACCCATTGCGTGGCCTGCTCGCTCCCCGGACCTGAATCCACTCGATTTTTACCTGTGTGGTCATCTGAAATCCATCGTTTACGTGACACCCATTGGCAACGTTGAAATGCTTCGCCAACGTGTAGAACAAGAATACCAGAAAATCTAAGCAATACCTGAAATGTTTGAACGCGTCATACAGTCTATGACGAAGCGTGTTCAGGCGTGTATTCAAGCGCAAGGCGGTCATTTTGAGCACTTCTTATAAAGGTAAGGCGGATACTTGCTGGAACACATAACGGGCTGTAACTCGAAAACAAATTGATTTTGGGCATATGTTTATATAAACTGTTTTCATTGTTTTCAGGTCCTGAATCCATCCTGAAAGTGCGTCCTTTCAGGGCGCTCTCTTTTATAGCTCATTTCGGAGGTTTTCCTGCAGTTTCGCGTACGTGTGCTCACGGGATTGGTCAGTTTCGTACCCTGAGGATTCGTTCTTGCCCGGTTCGCTGATTGTTTATTTTCAGAGAATTCACTTTTATTATTAATGCTTCGGTGATATGAATTCTTTTCTCATTCCTTATTTGTGTTACCACCTTTGTCGTTTCCACTATCTGTTGTCTGGTCAGGTTTATTTTGTGCATGTTCCACATTTGATCTTTCGGAGTTCCTTCTTGTAAGTGCATTGTGAGCCTTCTTGACAGTGTTGTTATGATTGAGCCCACGTATCTCACGTTTCCGAAATATAGATATTATGCTGCAATATCTGACTGAGTTCAAGTGAATTCCGAATTATTTGTTTGCAAATACATTAAATTGACTACACTATTAAACTCGACAAAATAAAAAGAAACCTCTTTGCTCACGCCCTCGTACAAGTAGGTTTAACAAATACAGGTTGTTTATAAAGTCCCTATCTATTTCAGTGAAAACGTAGCAAAAAGGGTAAAATTTAATAACAATATAATAGACGGCATACATTTAATGAATACGTAAGCATATGATTCTACATGAACACCATCAGTATCTCGACAGAGTTCGAATCTGTCAGCAGCATTACGGAACACATTTTGGAGCATGACAGGGGTTATTTTTGTAACTGCTGTTACGATACGAGTACGTAAATGCCCCAGCTTCATTCAGATGGCATTTTAAACACCGTCGTCTTTCAACAAGATGGGGCACCTTGTCATTACGCAAACATTGTTCAGGAGTACCTAAATGAACGATTTCCAAATCAGTGGATCGGACGTGGAGGCAACAGGCCCTGGGCGGCTCGATCTCCTGACCTAACGCCCTTGGATTTCTTTGCCTGGGGCTTTATCAAATCAAACGTCTGTCAAACGAGGGTTACAGATCTGCAAGATTTACGTGCTCGTATCGTAACAGCAGTTACAAAAATAACCCCTGTCACGCTCCAAACTGTGTTCCGCAATGCTGCTGACAGATTCGAACTCTGTAGAGATACTGATGGTGCTCATGTAGAATCATATGCTTAATTAGTATTCCTTAAATGTATGCCTTCTATTATATTGTTATTGAATTTTACCCTTTTTGCTACGTTTTCACTGAAATAGATAGGGACTTTATAAACACCCTGTAGTAAAGCATTGTAACAGATTTTGTCAGTACCTCGAAGCAAAGTGTTCCGTATTTTGAGAGCTCATTAAAATACTCTTATAAACAGATAATACAATAATACATTAAAATTACTCAAGGAAAATTCAAACAACAGGAGGAAAAGAATTTTAAGGTTGTAAATTAATTTCACTCATAAATTGATTAAATAATTGCACTGCAAAAAGACAACAGACGATGTACGATTTTCATCTGCTATTTTCTGTTCTCCCCTCCACTTCATTGCTCTTAATGGCTTACTTATTTAGTTTTATCATTAACAGAGTTAATTTAGAAAAGGGGTTTTGCAAAGCTTTCCTTTTATATATATATATATATATATATATGTATCAGACATGGGGTCATTATCATTGTAATGGTAATTAATTATAATTAATTACAAATCTCTTGTAATGATAATGTAATGAAAATGAAAAAATTTCGAGGCAATAATGGTAATGATAATGGTAATGAAAGGTCTGTAATGAATCATTACACACCATTACATTTTCATTACAGTGTAATTTCAATATTATATATATATATAATATATATATATATATATATATATATATATATATATACTACAGGGTGGGCGGAAAGTAGCTCCCTATTTTGGATTGGTACAAAAATACGTATATTATCCATTTATTTCAGAAGAAATAATACGAAAAGGTAGGCATACATGGTAGGTTTTCTCTAAAATTCAATGTGGGCTCCAACTCTTTCCACCAGCTTCTGGAGCCGCCCAGGAATGGCGTCCACTGACTTTAGCAGGAACTCCGGCGGGATGGACGACATGACTTCCCGAATTCGGTCCTCCAGTTCTTCCAATGTCCTCGGTTTGGTGCGGTAGACTTCTTCCTTTACCCACCCCCAAAGAAAGAAGTCGCACGGTGTCAAGTCGGGGCTCCTGGCTGGCCATTGATGTGGAGATTGGCAGTAATGCGGCTTCCACGCACGCCAGTTCAGCTCCTTCTTCAGCACAGTTCGCACTGAGTAGCGGGAGAGTCCACTTTCCCGAGCTGCCTGGCGAGTTGACTTTCGTGGACTCCGTGCGAACATTTCCTGAACTGCCTGCACCGTCTCCTGGGCCCTGGATGTCGAAGGGCGACCACATCTTCGAACATCTGCCACAGACCCCGTGGTCATGAGTTTCGAGTGGCAGTTCTTGATTGTTTTCGGGTCCACTTGGGCACGTGGTCCGTGAATGGCCCGCCACCATCTTTGAACTCGAACGACAGATTGCCAAACTTCGTACCGTGCCGCCAACTGGGCACGCTCCTGCAGTGTTAAACGCTCAGCCATGTTACCCTTCAATCTGAAATGAAAAAAAAAAAATGAACGTTAAAATTGTACCACTTTAGAGAACACAAAGAGAACACTTTAGAGAAAAAAGATTACCGTTACAATTGTACCACTTTAGAGAACACACCATAACAATATAACAATACAATCACAATTTATACATAATTTATATGTAATTTAAATTAGGGAGCTACTTTCCGCCCACCCTGTATATATATATGCGGCTTCTGATTCCTCCCAATCCCAGCCAGCACCAAAGCGTTGCAAGTTGTTCAATTTTATGGCTGCTCCAGCTCCCTCTACAGCTTCTCAGAACCCTATTGTCAGCCAGGTGGACAGCTACCTTGGCCAGCCCTGCATTGATGAGGACTGCAATCCTCTGAAATGGTGGAGGGACAATGCACATCTGTATCCTGACGTATCTGTTCTTGCTGCCAAGCATCTTTGCATCCCTGCCTCCAGTGGACCGGTGGAGCGCTTATTCAATATATTCAGTATTGTAATGATCATTACAATGATAATGAAGGGCTTGTAATGATAATGAAACAAAAATGCTGTAATGGTAATGATATAATGAAAAATTTCTGGTAATGATAATGATAAACCTTGTAATGACCCCATGTTTGATATATATATATATATGCACAGGGTGTACATAAAGTCAGGATCTATTTTTGTGAAGCACTTGGAAATTATATGGAATTCAATCATAAAATGATAAAGTGGTAACATTTATTAAATAATTAAGAGTAGGATTCGACGTGACGCCCATCAGTATCCCTGCACAGCTCAAATCGTTCCGCAGCATTTCTAAACACATTCTGGAGCATTTGCGGGGTTATGTTATCTGCAGCAGTTCGTATACGTGTACGTAAGTTTTCAAGACTCGTAATCTTCGTCTGATAGACGTGCGATTTGATAAAGCCCCATGCAAAGAAATCTAAAGGGGTTAAATCTGGTGATCTCGCTGGCCAAGGTCTGTTGCTTCCGCGTCCGATCCAGCGATTTGGAAAACGTCCATTTAGATAATCCTAAACAATTTTGGCATAGTGACAAGGAGCACCATCATGTTGATAGACGACGGTACTAACAATCCTATCCCCGTCGTCTATCAACATGATGGTGCTCCTTGTCACTATGCCAAAATTGTTCAGGATTATCTAAATGGACGTATTCCAAATCGCTGGATCGGACGCGGAAGCAACAGACCTTGGCCAGCGAGATCACCAGATTTAACCCCTTTAGATTTCTTTGCATGGGGCTTTATCAAATCGCACGTCTATCAGACGAAGATTACGAGTCTTGAAAACTTACGTACACGTATACGAACTGCTGCAGATAACATAACCCCGCAAATGCTCCAGAATGTGTTTAGAAATGCTGCGGAACGATTTGAGCTGTGCAGGGATACTGATGGGCGTCACGTCGAATCCTACTCTTAATTATTTAATAAATGTTACCACTTTATCATTTTATGATTGAATTCCATATAATTTCCAAGTGCTTCACAAAAATAGATCCTGACTTTATGTACACCCTGTATATATATATATATATATATATATATATTATATATATATATATACTGTATATGAGGAGATTGTAGACACCAATCAACCAGGAAAGTACTCCTGGTGGCGGGGGAGGACGTTAGGCAGGAGATAGGGAGTGCTGGAACTCCCGTTTCTCCTGTCACTGTCCCTCCTTAGCTGATCTTGTTCCGTGTCTCATCTACCCTGTGAGTAGTCCAGCAAGCTCTCAAACACACCGTTCTCCCTCTATTCCTCACTACACATACATGCATCTTACACACTACATAATCTTTTCAAAATTTAAAAAAAAAATTAAGAGTAACCTTTTATTTGTTTCTGGTGTCATAACCACGAAGTTTGCATGAAAAATCTTTTGTAAAATAAGTGCAGAAATTTTAGTTTTAAGGTTTCGTTGTGTACATCTCTGAAAGCAAGGTGGTTTGGCTTATAAATATTCATGAACGAATAAATCAGAAATGTTTCAGATTGTTTAACGTTTGTTCTATCTTAATTCGGATTCTCAGGGAAGGGACAAAGCCGAACCACGTGGGGACAGAGGTTTATCACCGAGACCCGACCCCAACGGGAAGGGCAATCCAACGGATTTGAGTGTATATGCAAATGGTTGGGTTCCTCTTTCGCTGGGTCGAAAATATTTGGATTCGTTTCGCGGGATGGTGCGACTTTTGTAAGGCAGATTCGAAGACGCTTGCTAAAATTGAACCATAAAATTGGGACTTCGAATCTGTTAACTATATTTAAATGTATTTTTGGGAAGAAGGAGGGGTCTATACTCGGAGGTCAGGTCCAGCTCCAATCAGGGGGCCCAGGATCCTGGGAAACGTAGTAAAGACGCCTTCTTTCCCTCTTGTATGGGTAATAACCTTCTGGGGGACGGCCTTGGGAGAAACAAATGGTTTGATAGGCTTTCAGAACATTGGAAGGCGGGGTCCTTCAAAATTGTAAAGTAAATTCTAAAATTGTTAAGTCAGTTGGTAGTCGTCCTCCTTGAAATTAACTGTGGCTAAATAAACTCTATTAGACTTGTGGTGTAAGAAAATTCAGAATTGAAAGTATAATGGTCTAAGGATCGAAATTAAGAACTTGTATTGCATTTCATTCGTTTACGCGGAACTTGTGCATAAGAATTTTATTGATAGCGACCTTAACCGAGAACTTGGTTGGATCTTAATTAATGTTAGCCAACGGACCAAGAATTTTGTGAACTTTCCATTAATTTAATTTGGTTTAGATTAAATGCTAAAAGGGGTACATCTGTGCCCTAGTTTACTGAATCCGTCAATTTGGGTTCGGAAGGAAGTCCCGTTATTTGGTAGATTGTCGTTTTGAAAGTGTTGGGCGGGCCGTAAATCTGCGGTCCGTACGCAGCACAATTGAGAGTAATGTGTCATCTGCAGTCGTAAGTAGAATAATTCTTCAAATTTCATCGTCCGATTTCGACCACTTCATTTCTCGTTATTTGTTTTGTTGCACTAAAATATAAAGCCCCTCTATATAAATTACTTAAATTCAGATAACTGTGAACTTTTTCTTTGGATTTATAATCGGATTGTATTTTACGGAAAATTGGTAAATTTAAACGATTTAAATTCAGATAACTGTGAACTTTGTCTTTGAATTTAAAATTGGATTGCATTGTATGGAAATTGATAAATTTACTTCAGAATAAATTTCTAAATTCATGTACTGTTTCGAGTGACATTTAATAAACTTTATAAGAGGGCGTGTGTTGTTTTAGATACCTTGCAATTGGCCTCTCTTGTTAGCTGAGGGTGAATTAACATTCAAAGTAGGCTTCTGGAAAGCCGAAGAACTTACGCCTATCAATTTAAAGGGCCATCCGTCTGGATAGGCCGAGTCATCCTGGACGAAAATAAGAAATAATTTGAAATATAATTAAAGGGTAGCGCCCAACTTAAAAGGTGTCAGTGAAGTGAATTAACGTAATTAAAAGGGTGTCCAGCACCATAAATAAATAAACGGGTTGGGCACTACGTAAATGGTGTCAGAAGTTGCAAAAGAAATAAAAGTGCGCAGTACCTAAGAAAAAGAAAGGTGCGCACGACACTGGCTCTCTTCGTTTCTTTCTATATTGGGGGAGAGATTGTGGGTGTTCCCCTTGGCTCCTCCTTCCTGCATAAAAAAACATTTATTTTTTTCATTTATATATATCATATATACAGTGTGTATGTGTGTAATATATATATATATATATATATATATATGAAAATTATTTCACGAAAGTAACGTGAAAAATATTTATGATGAATAAAACCACGAAGGAAAGGAAACACACACACACACACACACACACACCACATATATATATATATATATATGCGCCTCGGTGGGGTAGTGGTTAGCGTTGCTGACTATGAATCCATCGTCCCCGGGATCGAGACACGGTGACGGCAAGTGGCGCGCAGCAAAACCCAGTTGTTCATCCTTCCACGCAATAAAGAAATTGATTGGTAGGTAAATGGGTATCCTGGGTAGCCTAGTGGTTAAGACACTGGGCTGCTGGTGGGACGCGGTTCGGATTCCACGTTAAACTGTAGGTCTAAGGTGGAGTGATAAGTTTGATCTTCGTCAGAATGAACGATTCTGGCCGAAGCAAAACCAAGGTTAACCAAGGAATTTAAGGGGTTTTACATTTTTTCTGATGAAGAAATTTTTGGCCAGTTGAAGAACATATTTTGCACGATTCTGGACAGAAATATAGGCTGAGTGAGAGTTACGAGTTGGTTGGCAACGGTACCTTCTGAAAACCTCTTCTCTCTTCCAGATGATATTAGATCAGTGATTCCCAACCTTTTTACTATGGTGGCCTATATATATATATATATATATATATATATATATATATATAATATATATATATATGAGCGGTTTGAGGGTGATAGAAAAAAACAGATAAGAGATGGAGTTATATTTCATCACGTTACGTTTCGGCACAAATCCTTGCTCACACAGAATGACAACATGAGTTAAACACAATATTTAAATGCAGACGATCTTTTCCAAACCTTTCAGTCTCATCTCCACGCCGTTTTGATATATTAATTGCTCTTTTCTTTAGTTTAACTATTAATCCTTCGGGATAACCTAACTTTCTAAACGCTACATATTCTAATAGCTATTAAAATATGTAATAGCTATTAGAATATGTAGTGACAAGTATCTGGTGAATGAATTTGAATACATCAGGGAAACGTTTGGAAGCAATTAGTATATCAAAACGGCGTGGAGGTGAGACTGAAAATAATGTAGATAAAGAGTATATAACGGTTCCTCATTAAAGAAGAGCCTAAATTTTCGATAAATTCCTAAGAGGAGCGGGAGTTTATTTAGCCAATTCTTCGGGGATAAAGATAGGCGATATGGTGAGGACGAAACAAAATGAGTATTAATGAACGTAGTGTAGTTTACGAGATTCCATGTAATGGCTGCTCTGCCGTTTATTATGGGGAGTCAGGGCGCGGTTTACCATAAAGACTATATAAACATAGAGCAGACATGCGTCTACATCGAACATTTAACTCACTCGTCTTGCACGCAGGTAGGTACGGACACCTGCCAAACTGGCAAGAAGCTAAGATCATTCATAAATGACTAGATAAGGGGATGAGAAAAGCAATTGAAGCTGCTTATATAACGTCAGGAAACGTGGTGATTCATAGAGAGGGATTTATGTGTTTAGCCAAAATAACGAGAAAAATTATGGTGAAGTTAGCAGAAAGGGGCGGGGCCAAGGAGCATCAACAGTAACCAGCCAATCAGGTGAAGCCACGAATGTTCGTCCAGTAGGTGGAAAAGATCGTCTGCATTTAAATATTGTCTGTTTAACTCATGTTATCATTCTGTGTGAGCAAGGCTTTGTGCCGAAACGTAACGGAATATAACTCCATCTCTTATCTGTCTTTTTCTACCACCCTCAACCGCTCATCTGTCTATATGGATAAAACACACACACCACACACACACACACACACACACACACCATATATATATATATATATATATATATATATATATAATTATGCATGAACAGTCGCCTATCAGTACAAAGCCCTCACGCGAAACACGATCCGAGGTGCAAGATATCATTCGCTTGCTGCTCACGTGTTTTGCCATCCAACCAGCCTCAAATGGCTTAGCGTTTCCTCACATTCACTTAGGAACTCCGCGTGTGAATTCAGCTAGCTTAGATACAAAGTGCTTTGACCTGAGAACTTCGCGCTCTCTTGTGTCTCACTGTTCAACGCCTAGCTGACTCATGTGAGAATGGATTCCTTCGTATATAAGGAGGGGTCCAGCGTTTGAAAATCAGATTCTTGAATAGATCTCCGCGAGTGATGGGTGCGAGTCACCCCGTATGGAAATAGCTTTGTGCTTGAGATCCTAGAACGGTCCGGCGAGCGCCTTAGAAGAGGATCTCCCCTGGGTGAAGGGTGCACTTCACCCAGTAGGGAAATTGCTTTGTATTGGAATATCGGGTTTGAGGATCTGACTGAAGGAAATGCCAGTAGACTCAAACATTATTTAATTTAACGTGACATTAAATGTCAATTCTAGAATTAAGAATTAAATCATTATAACTCATAAACTTGTGTGAAAGAAATATTCTTATTATAAACTAACCGTGTTCTGTGAAGAAATACCTGACTGTAATCCCCTTTGCCTAAAATTGATTAAAGTGATTAACATCAATCAGTGACTTTCTATTCACTAATCCATTCTTGACTTTGCGGAAATACGGGTTAGGGAAGTTAGAAAATCCACCATGGCCCACCGGATGGGAACCTATGTATTAGATCAAACAAAGTTAAATCGGGGATTTTTGCATTAGCAGTAGGATGAAAATGCAGAAAATCACCTCCGCGATGCGCTCATCGCACCCTCAGAGGCCTCGGCCACGGAATTAGTAATCATTCCATGGGAAATCACAGAAATACCGCCTAAAGGTTCCCAATCAGTTGCGCAAAAGTGCCAATGGCGTCTCCTCTTGGGAGGATCCAAAGGCCGAACTGAAGCGAGAAGACAGGACACATACATAACATTATGGTCGAAGAAGCCCAACGTAGAAAAAAGTTTGACAGAGTAAAAAGAAGGATGAGTGGTGAGAAATAAATCCAGATTTTTGCGCCTATCATGCTAAAGAAATAGACAGTGAAGTAACCAACAACATTATAGTTACACCCTTTGCTGATGATACAAAAATCGGTAGAAAAATCAGAAAGGCAGAAGTGGAACCCTGCAGACGGACACAAATAGAATATGAAGACAATGAAATAAAATTTAACACCGAGAAGTTTCAACTTTTGAGATTTGGAAGAAATCCAGATAGACAGGAAATTCAGAGAAGCACGAAATCAAAAGACACAAAATCAGATAGCGATAAACAAAGCAAAGTGAGTTATGGGACAGTTACTGAGAACCTTTAAAAGAAGGGACAAGAAAGTAATTATCACTGATCATAGCAAAACTTGAATACTGCTCAGCCTTGACGTCCCCCAGAATAAAAAAAAAGAAATTAATAAACTACAAAAATTCAAAGAAATTTCACAGCAAAAGACATCAATTACTGGGAAAGATTTCGCAAATTGAATTTATATTTGCTGGAAAGGAGAAAAAAGACACCATAATTTACGAAATTTAGCGAAAAAAACTCCATTAACAATGAATCTATGTCAGATGGATATGTGAGTGTATGCACATCTGCGCGACCCTTTGACAAAATTTTGTCAATAGGCAATTTCAAGGTATGAAAAAACTATATACGAAGATATATTATAGCGGCGCTGGCTCGGAGCTCTTTATGTTACAGCGAACGCTTTAAACAGGGAAGATGTACTTTTGTCTTCTCTAAAGTTCTGAGTGAATTCCTTATAATATAAAACCTAATAACTATAAAAAGGATAGGCCTATTCCTTCAGGAGTTTAATTAGTGACTGCCTATATTAGTTACAAAGTGTCAACAGGCAGTGTAGGCTCCATCGTAACGGCCCTACATCGAAGAAGACCGTCACGCCCTACATTGAAACAAACTAAGGCCCAGCGAAAATAAGGTGGGAAAAATTTCTTTCGTTCACATATAGGCATCTAAAATCCTGAGGCTAGAATTACCGAAAACAATTAAATATAAAGAGGTCCTTTGAAGACCTACACATACATAACTTTCTAACGAAAAAACATAGTGCTTTTGTCGGTAACTCTCCACTGAAGTCTGCTGGAAATTTCCAACGGATGAGGGTATCAGGCAATCAACCCATAGCCCTATATAGCTTTTTCACAAGGTGGCCCGTATATGGGGAACTGACCTCTCTAAAATTTACACTGACACACACAGTGGCTAGGCTTAGTTCATTAGGCCTAACCCCAATTTCAATCATAACCCCACTATAGTTTTTTCATATGGTGGCCTATGTAACTGGGAGCCGATCCCTTTTACCTTTACACTAACCAAAAACAAAGGCTTGTTCATTTAACAGGCCTAAATCATTTTAGGTCCTATAAAAGTAGGCCCACAACATTAGGCCTATTTAATAGGTCCTACTCTTTAACTCAAAACAAAGCCTTGTTGATTTAACACGCTTAACTCATTTTAGGTCCTATAAAAAAGACAAATTTCAACATAAGCATATTTAGTAGGCCCAACACATAAGCCTATTTAGTAGGCCCAAATCACTTTACCTTAACTAATAGGCCTGACATGCTCATACACTAAAGGCCTACTTCAAACACTACAATTTGCAATTAAATATACAATAAGTCTACCTCACAAAGTAGGCCCTACTCTTTACACTGAAGGCCTATCCTAACTAAAAATACTTAATTTATAATTCAACCTGTGGTGTAGGTTATAAAATTTATTTCAGCAATTTAACTTACTCAGAACTCATTAACATCACATCACAAAATTAAACTCGAACCTGTAACATCACAAAATTCGACTCAGAACTGGGAGCTATTGAAGAATAGGGACCCCAGCCTTCTTTAGCTAGCTTTATAAGGCTAACTAACGAAAATATCATAACCTAACCTAACCAATCGTCAAGGCGTACAGTTAACCTAACGATTGGTTAGGTTAGGTCGTGATATTTTCGTTAGTTAGCCTTATAAGCCTAACTAAAGAAGGCTGGGGTCCCTATTCTTCAATAGCTCCCAGAACTGTAACATCACAAAATTAAACTCAGAACTGTAACCTCACAAAATTCAACTCAGAACTGTAACATCACAAAGACCTAAAGCAATTGCACGAATTCAAACCTACACCCACCTAACACACTATTCTAAGTCCTATTTCACATATGGCGTAACCACATTCTAAGTCCTATTTGACATATAGGCACAACCTATTCTAAGTCATATTTGACATATAGGCACAACCTATTCTAAGTCCTATTTGACATATAGGCCAACCTATTTTAAGTCCTATTTGACATATAGGCGCAACCTATTCCAAGTCCTATTTGACATAGGCGCAACCTATTCCAAGTCCTATTTCACATATAGGCGCAACCTATTCTAAGTCCTATTTCACATATAGGCACAACCTATTCTAAGTCCTATTTCACATATAGGCACAACCTATTTTAAGTCCTATTTCACATATAGGCCAACACATTCTAAGTCCTATTTGACATATAGGCGCAACCTATTCTAAGTCCTATTTGACATATAGGCGCAAACTATTCCAAGTCCTATTTGACAGATAGGCGTAACACATTCTAAGTCCTATTTGACATATAGGCGCAACCTATTCCAAGTCCTATTTGACATATAGGCACAACCTATTCTAAGTCCTACTTGACATATAGGCGGAACACATTCTAAGTCCTATTTGACGTATAGGCGCGACCTATTCTAAGTCCTATTTCACATATAGGCATAAAACAGAAAAGGCTTGATATAAGGGTCTCAAATGCAACATTTGAGGATCTTTACTCAGCCAAATTGGTTAACCTAACACAAAACCCAAAAATAAAACCCAATAACAAAATACACATTTACACACATACGTACGGTACAGTATATAAATATATACATACGACTCCAAACATCCAATTCTTCTTTTAAAGGAGAATCACCCAACAGATCATCAAAGGGCCTTGGCCTACCTTGGCCATAGCCCAACAAATTCACAAACGGCTGATGGCCTACCTTGGCCATAGCCCAACAGATCATCAAAGGGCCTACCTTGGCCATAGCCCAACAGATTCATCAAGGGGCTGATGGCCTCCCTTGGCCTAGCCTAACCTATTCAACAAGGGGCTGATGGCCTCCCTTGGCCATAGCCCAACCTATTCATCAAAGGGCTGATGGCCTCACTTGACCATAGCCCAACCTATTCAACAAGGGGCTGATGGCCTCCCTTGGCCATAGCCCAACTCAAACAACAAGGGTCTTGTGGCCTCCCTTGGCCAGAGACCAACCCAAACAACAAGGGTCTTGTGGCCTCCCTTGGCCAGAGACCGAACAACAAGGGTCTTGTGGCCTCCCTTGGCCAGAAACCAAACAACAAGGGTCTTGTGGCCTCCCTTGGCCAGAGACCAAACAACAAGGGTCTTGTGGCCTCCCTTGGCCATAGGCCAAACAACACAAAAACAGTACAGGATTCAAAGCCCCAAGCCCTCCAGATCTACCTATGGAGGAGTAACATTTACTCCACTAAAACTACGGGTATTGACTAGTCTGAAGTGGTAGGAGGTTTGAATACAGTACAAACACTTTTAACCAAACAACACAACATGGAAGTACAGTACATTTCAATTAACTCACCAACGTAGAAGTCACTTTAAAACATAAATCGTTAACAAAACAAAACATGACAAAACTCCAAAACCACGTCAGTAAACCAGCATTTATAAAATTTACGCAGATAATGAGCAAAGTTAACTTTAATTCCATAAATTTCCTATACCTAAGGGGAGTCAAACTTCCTAAATTCCTACTTCATTCTTTTTAACCCATTTTACATGTTTTTACACAGTTTATCAAAAAATTTGATCTATAACATACAAATTTTTCTCCGCCCCCCCCCCCCCCAAGTATATGGAAAAACTATACGCGCTTACAACATGGTATCGTATGTGATACCTTTACTTCATAATTAAATATAAATTATTAATTAATTGAATTAAATATTTATACAAAATTGCCTCGGGATTGGCGACATAGCCTAATGGGAGTGAAATGATTGCCATACATACATAGAACCCGTATGTAGGCGTCGGGCCTACATAACCACGAGAAACATTTATTATTTCACGTGATCAAAATTTTCCATTGCTAACTCATGTAAATTACAAGAGAGAAGGAGTCAACAACCTTTGCCAAATCAGCAATTTATACTAAAATACGAAGATATATTATAGCGGCGCTGGCTCGGAGCTCTTTATGTTACAGCGAACGCTTTAAACAGGGAAGATGTACTTTTGTCTTCTCTAAAGTTCTGAGTGAATTCCTTATAATATAAAACCTAATAACTATAAAAAGGATAGGCCTATTCCTTCAGGGGTTTAATTAGTGACTGCCTATATTAGTTACAAAGTGTCAACAGGCAGTGTAGGCTCCATCGTAACGGCCCTACATCGAAGAAGACCGTCACGCCCTACATTGAAGCAAACTAAGGCCCAGCGAAAATAAGGTGGGAAAAATTTCTTTCGTTCACATTTAGGCATCTAAAATCCTGAGGCTAGAATTACCGAAAACAATTAAATATAAAGAGGTCCTTTGAAGACCTACACACACATAACTCTCTAACGAAAAAACATAGGCTTTTGTCGGTAACTCTCTACTGAAGTCTGCTGGAAATTTCCAACTGATGAGGATATCAGGCAATCAACCCATAGCCCTATATAGTTTTTTTCACACAAGGCATCGATCCAATCACGGCCTAGTAGAGTAGGCCCTTGCTCATCCACCACTAAAAGGATTAAGGGGTGAGATAAAGTTGTCTGGTTAACTGAAATTGTGACGCAGTCTTCTCTATAGATAGGTATTTGTATGTTACCATATTTTTTTTTATTATTGTTTTGGATTTGTGTAGTTTAGGTGTACAGTATTTTTGAAAGTTCTGTCAAAAACTGTTTTTGACATGACAGTTCGGGCAGCACCTGTACCTAGTTCTAGAGGAACTGTAATTCCATTTATGCCTACTTCTATAATATATGGACCCATATTATCACCACTTTGCTGCTCATAAAATAGGTATTCGGCTGCAATGTTCGAAGTATTTCCATTTGGAGGATTACCACAAAAAATTTTAAAATTTGAATTTTTACCCTTTTTGTTTCTTGAAAATCAAACTTTAGCTATGTTGCCTATTTTACTATAATTTCGGCAAACTGCCTCTTTAAAGGGACAGTCCTTCTTTCAATTATATTTTCCACACCCAATACATGGCTTGGAATGCTTTCCATCCTGCTTAGCGTTAGAATTAGTAGGTTTAGTAGTATTTGCAGCATACTTTTTATTAGTTTGTCTAGTAGGTTAATAAGGTCTGTCAGGCCTTGAATATTTAAATTTATTTACTTGTTGGGCCTTACTAGTGTGACTGCCAAAAGCTCTAACATCTTTAGCGGCTGCGTCTCTAACCGCAGCTACTTCAACGGCCTGACTAAAAGTTAAGTACGGTATAGCTAATAGGGCTCTCTGGGTAGACTCTTCTTTGAGACCCATTACAAACCTATCCATTAGCAATTCGTCTAAGATGTCCCCAAAATTACAAGTACGGGCATCGGCTTTTATACCCGCCACAAACTGAAATGCTTTCATTAGTAGGCTGATGCCTAGAATAAAATTTAAAAAGTTCATAGATGAGAATAGGGAATGGTTCTGATTAATCAGTTAATCATTGTTTCGAATTTAATCATTAATTAATCAAAAAATTGTTTTTAGTAAATGATGGGAAATGATTAAATTTCCTCATAATTTCAGCATCATTTTACCTTAAATTTTGTAATGTATCATTTGAATTTGGTACCTTTTTGCATGTATAAACTGTCTAATCCGCCCATGCCTGATTTCTTGAACTAAAGCAAACTAAATGTTTGAGCAAAATGGTTTCTTCGGTCTTATCTCATGCAACAGAAACAGTAAAACTCTTTCTTACTCTTTTCAGAAGTAGTTAATTTTTAATCATTTTTAATCAGTTAATGATTGATTAATTAGAAAATTTCATCATTCATCACTTTTTTCCTAAAAATTATTAATTAACCATGCCCTAGATGAGAACCACTCGTGGTTTGTGGTGATTGGTTAGAGCCTGTACGAATTCACTGTAGGTGCAAATTTCCAGTGCTTTAGGAGCAACTACGTCTTTGACTAAGCTAAAAGTTTTAGGGTCTATTATAGTTAGAAAAGCAGGTACTTTCTTAGCATCTGGAATGGAATTAGCCTCGAAAAATAACTTTACCCTAGTGGCATAAGATTCAAAGTCCTCCTCAGAGTCTTCGTAGGGTTTTACACTTTTACACTGTCAATCACTGACATGCTACTAACAAGACCAATTTAGGCCAAATAACGTGAAGAAGGTTAGGTAGGGTTTAAATCTGATCAAGTTACTCCCCAGTTAGGGCTGAATAGGAATTAATATTAGAGTTAGGCCGGAGGGACCTAAGCTATAGCAAGGTAGTTTCCCGACACTAAATCGAACGACCCACACCAGGCTAGGCTACTTTCAATTTTCCAAACAAACAAATCTCATCCTCATCGTCAAATGTAATAACGTGGAGTATTCGACCCCGTTAGGTATTAGGTTAGTAAACAGATATAAACGGTACTTACAGGTGCTTTGATTTAGATCTTCTTTCG
The DNA here is from genome assembly GCA_023014485.1 of Bathynomus jamesi. Classification (NCBI taxonomy): domain Eukaryota; kingdom Metazoa; phylum Arthropoda; class Malacostraca; order Isopoda; family Cirolanidae; genus Bathynomus; species Bathynomus jamesi. Next base: position 119,761 of record JAJOZX010000694.1, on the reverse strand, counting down.
GGGCCTATCATTTGCGCCAACGTAAACAAACCTCGACCAACCCAGTCCTACTTTACAAATTTAGAGGCTATAGACATTACTCCTGATTGATATAATAATTAGACAACTTAACCTAATCACCGACTAGTCATCTTAGATTAGACACCAAATAGGATCAAGGCCGTAGCCAGAGCTTAAAAACAGATGAGGCGAAAAGAGCCGTAGTAGGGGGTCCGGGGTCATGCTCCTTCAGAAGATTTTTTTAATCCTAGCACAAAATCATGCGCTTTGAGCGTATGATAACTGAGAGTGAATTGGACAATAATAACTTTTGCCTAAAAAGTGCTAAAGAGCATTGGATTTGTACGACTCTAGGTAAAATCGAATTTTTTACTTAATAATTAATAATAATAATAAATTGTTAATTATTTTAGATATAATTTTATTAATTATAATTATAATTATTTATTATTAATTAATAATAATTAATAATATAACACTGGTATGCATATGAATTTTTTTTGTCTGCTGTGAGGGTTTTTTCAACTCATATTATATAATTCGACCATGCTGAATTCGAAAATGACATTGGTTTTCCTCAATCAGGTCAGGTTTTTTCTCTATTGGCCATTTATTATAAGTCCAATTTTATCCCCAAATTTATTGATTTTTTTAGCTTAAACACTGTAGATACGAGTAATATTATAAGAACACTCGTGAAAAATGAAAACATTGTGTGAATAAATACTTTTATTCATACAATGAATATGGAAAAATGTTTATTGAGGAAGGAATGAAGTTTTTTTGGCTTTCCGTCTGTGTTTTTCTTCGGGCACGTCTCACTTCAAACACCAGTAATAGTCCGCCAGCATATTGATATCCCAGTTTCCCTGGTACCTCTCTTCCATTATTTTGATATCTTGGTGAAATCGTTCACCCTGTTCCTCACTATAATCCCCGCAATTTTCAGGAAAATAGTCCAAGTGGGACCACAAAAAGTGCATTTTTATGGACATGCGCGACCCATGAGCTTTGAAAGCTTCCATCAAGTTTTCGACAACGGACTCGTATTCTGGACTTCTACGCTTGCCAAGAAAATCAGTGACAACTGATTTGAATGCCTGCCAGGCATTCTTCTCAGTTGGAGTCATTGCGTTTTCGAACTGAGTATCCTTGATCAAAGTTCGAATTTGAGGACCATCAAAAACCCCAGCATTTAGTTTAGCATCAGATATATGAGGAAATTTACTCTCGAGATATCGGAATGCTGAACCCTCCTTATTCATTGATTTGATGAAATTTTTCATCAAGCCCAGCTTAATATGAAGTGGTGGGAGTAAAATTTTTGTTGGTGGTACAAGGGGCACTGAAACGACATTATGCGACCCAGGTTCAAAATTCTCTCTGGATGCCCATTCACGTTGTGCATAGTGCTTCTCATCCGCTCGGCTATCCCATTTGCAGAGGAAACATGGGTATTTCGTGTATCCCCCTTGCATTCCCAATACAAATGCCACAATCTGAAAAAAAATGAAAATATTTAAAGAATTTAGAGAATTTGTTCTATCAGATAAAAAAATCTATGCATTGGACTGTATCACTTCTGTGGGGAAGTTAAGTGTTCTTATACGCTCTCAAATAACCTTTGGAAAAACAACATAGTCATTGGATTTGTACGACTCTAGGTAAAATCGAATTTTTTACTTAATAATTAATAATAATAATAAATTGTTAATTATTTTAGATATAATTTTATTAATTATAATTATAATTATTTATTATTAATTAATAATAATTAATAATATAACACTGGTATGCATATGAATTTTTTTTGTCTGCTGTGAGGGTTTTTTCAACTCATATTATATAATTCGACCATGCTGAATTCGAAAATGACATTGGTTTTCCTCAATCAGGTCAGGTTTTTTCTCTATTGGCCATTTATTATAAGTCCAATTTTATCCCCAAATTTATTGATTTTTTTAGCTTAAACACTGTAGATACGAGTAATATTATAAGAACACTCGTGAAAAATGAAAACATTGTGTGAATAAATACTTTTATTCATACAATGAATATGGAAAAATGTTTATTGAGGAAGGAATGAAGTTTTTTTGGCTTTCCGTCTGTGTTTTTCTTCGGGCACGTCTCACTTCAAACACCAGTAATAGTCCGCCAGCATATTGATATCCCAGTTTCCCTGGTACCTCTCTTCCATTATTTTGATATCTTGGTGAAATCGTTCACCCTGTTCCTCACTATAATCCCCGCAATTTTCAGGAAAATAGTCCAAGTGGGACCACAAAAAGTGCATTTTTATGGACATGCGCGACCCATGAGCTTTGAAAGCTTCCATCAAGTTTTCGACAACGGACTCGTATTCTGGACTTCTACGCTTGCCAAGAAAATCAGTGACAACTGATTTGAATGCCTGCCAGGCATTCTTCTCAGTTGGAGTCATTGCGTTTTCGAACTGAGTATCCTTGATCAAAGTTCGAATTTGAGGACCATCAAAAACCCCAGCATTTAGTTTAGCATCAGATATATGAGGAAATTTACTCTCGAGATATCGGAATGCTGAACCCTCCTTATTCATTGATTTGATGAAATTTTTCATCAAGCCCAGCTTAATATGAAGTGGTGGGAGTAAAATTTTTGTTGGTGGTACAAGGGGCACTGAAACGACATTATGCGACCCAGGTTCAAAATTCTCTCTGGATGCCCATTCACGTTGTGCATAGTGCTTCTCATCCGCTCGGCTATCCCATTTGCAGAGGAAACATGGGTATTTCGTGTATCCCCCTTGCATTCCCAATACAAATGCCACAATCTGAAAAAAAATGAAAATATTTAAAGAATTTAGAGAATTTGTTCTATCAGATAAAAAAATCTATGCATTGGACTGTATCACTTCTGTGGGGAAGTTAAGTGTTCTTATACGCTCTCAAATAACCTTTGGAAAAACAACATAGTCAATAGCAATAGTTTACTTATGATATTAGTATTACCTTCAAATCTCCACAGATCCTCCAGTTATGTTGGTCGTATACGAGAGCATCCAGTAAAATTTTCATGTTATCGTAGCTCTCAGTAAGTTGTACGGAATGTGCTACAGGGACTGATGCAACTCTATTCCCAATGTTGAGAAGTACTGCTTTCAAACTTCGTTTAGACGAGTCTATAAATAGCCTCCATTCTGATGCGTTATATGGCAGGCCCAAGGATTCGATTAGCCCCTCAACATTGCAGCAGTACACTAAGGAAGAGGTATTTTCGTGCACTGCAAAAAACTTGCGGAATTCTTCCTCTCGTTTCCTATACCAGGAGAATGTTGTTCCCGGAGCCAGCAAGTTGTCCTCTCGAAGTCGTGAGCCCAAGATCTCGGCAGCTAATTTAGAAAGTCCTAAATCCCTGGTAAGATCATTAAGTTTGGCCTGGTTGAGAGGCCTCGGCTCATTTGAAGCGGTATTTTGAGGTATATACGACTGGGACTGGTCATTGGCATTGGTCATTGATTCATCATCAGAATCATCGAAGTCCAGGGTTTGAGGTGGGTCGGGTATTGGAATTCCAGGACCATGGGGTACAGGTCTCATAGCAGAAGGAATGTCAGGGTATACAACAATGTGTTTATTCTTCTTGTTAACTCCTGAAAATAGAAACACAGAAACATGGATATAAAACTTGCATATGAAATAGAAGAAGCATTCAGACAGTGGCGGCTCGTGAGGGAAGGCTGCGGTCTGTAAGATATGAAATAGGTCGATGGAGTCTGTATATTTTCTTTCTTTTTCATTCATATTGTCCCTTCGGGGACAATATGAATGAAAAAGAAAGAAAATATACAATCATTGTATATGTAAATGTAACTTGTATAACAATATGTATGTGTAAATGTATTTTCTATAACAATATGTATATGTAAATGTATGATTACCATTATGGTGAATATTATGCTATATATGGTGAATATTACATTATGGTGAATATTATGTCAAGTTTCATACGAGGATTTCAAAATATTTAAGAAAAATAAATTTATAAGCCCACCTTGGAGGTTTGTCATGCAGAAATAGCAATCTGTCACGTGATCCTTTCCTTCTCTCCAAATCATGGGAATTCCAAAACGCAAAGATTTCGCTCTGCCTTTGCTCCATCTTCTCAAATTTTCAATGCACGTCTTGCAGCACATATGAGGGGCGAAATTTTTGTCCTGGTCTCCTAGCTTAATTCCAAAGTATGCTCTATACATTGTCTTCACAAATTTAGTGATTTGGGACTGGTTATTTGGCATGGTAACCGTCCCATATATGTAGCAGAATCTATTGGGATCATTTTTACACGCTCTATTCATTATGAAATATTTTATCTATATGCCTGAAAAGTAAAAAAAGATATTATACAAGTGAAACAAGTGATGATAGATGTTACTGTTCCAATTCCGCTTTGACAAAATCACGAAAAATTCTATTTTACTTATGAGGCCATAGCCGGATAACCTGAGCTGATTGAGAAAAACCGATTGCAGATTCAAAATCAGCAGGAAAACCTCTATAAGAATCACTTACAAAACCCTTGACAGCAAAATTGATGCATACCAGTGTAATTTGTACGAAACAGGTAAAATCCTATATCTGTCAATTTTCTCAGATTTCCTTTGAAATTCAATTTCCTCATTGATCCAAAATGTCCGTTAAGCCAGACGAGGCGGCCGCCTCGTCTGCCTTAATGTGACTACGTGTATGAGGATTTAGAATCAACGATTCCAGCAGATAGAAAATTACATGCTGCTCAGGTCAGCCCATGAACCGAACAGGCCGCGTCTCAGTGTTTATGTTTTTGTGTTGCCATTTACAGTATTTTCCTTTTTGTGACTGTTCCATTCAGTGACTTTTAGACTATATATATATATATATATATATATATATATATATATATATATATATATATATATATATAAAGTGAAATAACGCACTGTTGTGACGAAGTATGAAGAAGGAAACCACTCTTCAGGAAGACGTAAATTTTTATTTTTTAACACCAATACAGTTTCGGCTCCTCGAGCCCTTGTCAATTGGTAATGACCACATAAACAGAGAACAGAGTAAAAGAATTTATGAACACAAGAGAGATGTGATGGTGGGGAATGAAAAAAGTGCTGTATTCTGTCATGTCAGAGAATATAACCATGTGATAGATTTCAATAATTGCAATTTTGTTTTCAAATCCAATAATTACACAACCTAACATTTTTGCTTCCTGGTAAAAACACTGTTTTATATTAATTATAGGGTGCTGATTTCGAAAATGAACTTCATTTTTGCACATTAGGTCAGATTTTGTCAGAATATGATGTTTTATATGGTACTGTTTTATACTAATTTTATGATTATAGTTCAATAATTTTATGATTACAGTTCATTTTACTTCAATACAAAACACAATAATTGCGTTTTTACTTTTTAGATTTATGATATGTGCTTCAAGGAGTTGCGTGAACAGTCCAGATTTATTTTGTTACATCTGTGGTCTATTTACTCCAACTTCACAGCGCAGGAATATGACTCCTCTGATAAGAACAGCGTATTATCACTACTTCGGCTGTCATATTGGTGACCAAGACAAAAGATGGGCCCCACATGTTTGCTGTAGTAACTGTGCAATGAATTTACGTGACTGGTTCAATGGTAGAAGGAAAGGTATGGGATTCGCAGTACCTATGGTTTGGCGTGAGCAAAAGAACCATGTTAACGATTGCTATTTCTGTCGGAGCAAAGTAGCTGGCCTTACATAAAAAACTAGGAATAAAATTGACTATCCTGTGGTATCCTCTGCCATCAAACCTATTCCTCATAGTGATGAGCTTCCGATTCCAACACCACCAGCAGACAAGAATCTTCTGCTAACATCATCTGAAGAGGAAGCATTGCCAGAACAAGCAAATGAATCTTCTGATACATAGTACTGTCCAGAATCTTCTTCTGAACCACATTTCATAACTCAGCAAGACTTGAATGACTTGGTTAGGGACTTATATCTTTCAAAGGGCAAGGCTGAACTTTTAGCTTCGAGACTTAAGGAGTGGAACTTAGTTCAGGGTGATGTGCGCATTACTTCTTTTCGCAAGAGAAGCTCCGACATATCTTGCTACTTTCAAACTGTAAATCAGCTATGTTACTGCTCAGATTTGGAAAGTTTATTCTCGTATTTTAAAATAGAACATGTTCCAGACGAGTGGCGTCTGTTCATTGTCTCTAGTAAGCGGAGTCTTAAAGCTGTTTTGTTACACAATTTGGACGTTCACCCAATCATTCCAATTGGACACTCAGTTCATCTCAAGGAGTCATATGAGAACATGGTAATACTTCTGAATGCAATCAAGTATGATCAATATAAGTGGAAGATTTGTGGAGACCTAAAAGTGGTAGGACTTCTCCGGGGAATGCAGGATGGCTTTAACAAGTACATGTGCTTTCTGTGTTTATAGGACAGTAGAGCAACACAGCAGCATTATGTAAAGAAGGACTGGCCACTACGTGAAGCCTTTGTGCCAGAACAACATAGTATGAAGTATGAGCCATTAGTTGATCAAGAAAGGATTATTTTGCCCCCTCTGCATATCAAACTAGGGTTGATAAAGAACTTTGTCAAAGCGCTTGACGCAGAAGAAGCTGCATTCAAATATTTGCATTAAAAATTTCCTAGCGTTAGTGATGCGAAGATGAAAGGTGTTTTTATTGGTCCCCAAATAAGAGTGCTTTTAAAGGATGAACAGTTTTTGAACACTCTCAATGCAAAGGAACAGGGCCGTTTCCTGGCATAAGCAGACTAAGCGGCCGCTTAGGGCCCCGCTGCTACTAGGGGGGCCCCTAGACAGGCTCCCAGGTTATACCTCAGTGGGCAAGAATAGGAATATAGCTGAAGTTATTATTAATATTATTGTTATTATTATTATTATCCTTATTATTATTAGTATTATTATTATCGTATTAATTAAAGTTTTTGTACGAGACAAATGTGATAAAACGGACACAAACGAAACGTTTTGGTCGTTATGTGTAAATAACTATTGTGAGATTTTATTTCTATATTATTTAACTTTATTCTTACTATATGCTTATACTTTCCTAAATGCTTAATTTTTCTAGTATTGTAAAACATTATTCACTAATTTACTAATTATTAAGAGATTTTGTAACACTTTAAAACCTAGGATTATTTTCGTTGTTTTCAAGTTTATTAATTCTTTTCTCATCTTTTTCAGATAATGTGAATTTTGTTCGTCAAAACCTAAATGGTCTGATTATTTGAATGTATTTGATTAACGTTACAATTATAACAATTATTATTATTATTATTATTATTATTATTATTATCATCATCATTATTATCATTATTATTATTTAGCAGATTAGTTGTGGTTAACTAGATGTGACTTCGTGCATCTTGGAAAATGAAACGACATTATCCATCAGGAGAAGCTTTCCAGTAGCACAGGTGAGATGTGTCACTTGTATATTCTTATGATTACAGTTCAGGCAAGTAGGTTAGTAGACCATCAAGCTAGGCAAGTGCTCAGGAATCGTGTAGAGTAAGCTAGTCTCTGTAATATTTATAATATTTCGAAATGTGAAATTTAATGGATCACATCACCTCAAATTCTGTTCACACAGATCAATTATCAAACAAAATAAGAAAGCATATTTTAGTAAAAATTAACAGAATATGTAATGTTATGTTCTTCTCAGGAGCACTACTGAAATATTTGGAAAGGCCATCCTCAGCAAAGCCTGATGAGCATCATGAGCCAACAGCAGGACCATCCTCTATGCAACCTCAAACACCAGTAGAAGTAGAGCCTGATGAACCAACAAGTGGCCCATCTTCTGTTCAGCTTCAAACACCACACACAGGCATTTCTACTGAGCAACAAGAACTAACATCTGCTCCACCCCTTGATCCGTATGACTGGCCAGTTGTCCTGTCAGTTGCCTTGAAGACAGATCGGGTGTCTCGAGGACCATTTCAAATCAGTCCAGATTTCACATTCCCTAAAAGAGAGGATGGTAGAAGCGTTCATCACCATTACATGTATAGAACATTAATTAATGGGGAAAAAATAAAGCGAAGCTGACTGATGTACTCTAGAATGAATGATGCTCTTTATTGTTTCTGCTGCAAGTTGTTTTCAAGGAAGTCGTACAAACTAATTACGGATGGACTTTCAGACTGGATAAACGTTGGTTCGCTTCTGAAAGGCCATGAAAATAGTTCAGAACATGCAGATAACATGGCAACATGGAAGGATCTGGAACTGCGGCTAAAAACTGGGAGAACCATTGAACAAACTGAAATGTCATTAATGGAGGTAGAGCGAAGACGCTGGCGAGATGTTCTCGCTAATCAAAAACTACCTCAGATCATCAATGGGGCAGGATCGCCTCAGTGGCCTTGGTATCATAAGCATCAACCAGGACGTTGGCAGGGAAATTTCATATGATGATGTTAGTGATGATTTCGCCCAGAAAAAATCTAGGAGGCAAAAATTTTGAAGATACAAACTGTTCTGTATAACTGTTAGCTATTACACGATTGTATCGTAGAGTTAGTAATTGTTTGGTAGTTGATAATTGCATTATTTTTTTATACATAGTTCTGTCATTTATTCTAAATAATGTATAAACTAATTTTCAGGAGTTTCATGAAGAGTATTTTTTTTTGTTTGTCTTCTGAAAGTACATATTTGTTGTTTTGGACATAAATGTTTCATTAAAATTGTTTCATAATTGTTTTTTATTAACACAGCCATTTTTTACATGTGTGTGCTGAGGTGATGTAGTAAGGCGTGAGTTGGTGGATGGAGGGGTGGGGCCTCAAATGGGTATACTGCTTAGGGCCCCCTAATGGCTAGAAACGGCCCTGCAAAGGAATTCTTTTAAAAATCTTTGTGACAACTTCTTAGGCTCAACAAAGTCCCCTCACTATGAAGCAATGGTCACCGAGCTGTTGGATGCATACCAACAACTTGGGGCTAGAATGTCTCTGAAGATCCATTTTTTGCACAGCCATCTGGACTTCTTCCCAGATAACCTTGGCTCAGTGTCAGATCAACACGGAGAGCGGTTTCATCAGAACATTGCAATGATGGAAAAAACTACCAAGGACGATGGGACCCTTGCATGATTGGTGACTTTTGCTGGATGCTAAAACGGGAAGGCTCTACTGAGTATAGACACAAATCCAAGAAAACTCACTTCTAAGAAAGTGAACTAACGGATGCGGCAAAAGTAACTCCCTTTTAATAATTGTATCTTTATAGTTTTATACAGTATAATTTTTTAGTTTTATATTGTATCATTTTGTTATTTTTTAGTTTTTACTGAGAAAGTACTTATTATTTTTCTTAAAATGCTGTATTTTTCTTAAAAACCTTATTATTTTTCTTAAAATGCTGTAATTGATTTATTTCCTTCAATAAAAGAGAATAAACTAAAAAGGGCGTTATTTTTGCCGCACCCGTTATATGTAGCAGTTGATATGTAATAATGCATGTGTACGTATCTTTTTTTATTGTTCTGTTCTGTTCTGTTTTACTACAAATACAAATAAAAGTAGATTTATAAGTAGATTTTCAAAAATTTCATCTCTCTGTGATACTGAACTTTCAAGTTTTGAGTGTATTCTGCCTGTAAACGTCTAAATAAGGGTTACAGATATCTAGATATCCTGACCCGATAGAGAAAAACTAATGTGATTTTCAGATTCAGCACTCCAAAATTAGTTTAGATCATCCATTAAATTGGAAGAAGCAGAATTTTTTTTTTTTTTGTAGACCAGTGTTATGTTAAGCGTAGAATTGTTGAATCTAGTCTTATAGGCATTTATAAAATTTTAATCTATCCGATGGTCAATTCTCTTTGAACAAAATTATATGTAATAAAATTAAGAATTTTATAACATTACCATCCAAAAATCCACAGGCAACACAGGTACATCCATCAGATCAAAGTTGGGTCGGAGGGGTCACTTAACCATCCCCTGATAAGAGGATGGGAAGGTTCAGTCAGCTAATCCCTGATAATTAACTTCCAGGTATATATAAACTCTGTTCTCTGTTTATGCGGTCATTACCAATCGACAAGGGCTCGCGAGGGGCCGAAACTGTACTGGTGAGTAGTATGGCGGCAAAATGGGAAAGTGCGAGTTGCAAGTGCAATGTTAATCAGTGTTGCAAATGGGGGTGGGGATAATGTTGCAAAGGGGGGTGGGGTTGAAAAGGGGGGTGCAATGGGGGAGGGGAGAGGATGACCTCCCTCCAAAGGGTGACCCTAACCTAAACCCTAACTTTGGGGGAGAAGATGGGAGGTCCTCACCCCCCCAAAGGGGTATCCTTAACCTAAGAAGGTAAATCTTAACCTAAGAGAGGAGAGAGATAGAGAGCATCCTTTCGCCTGGACCGCCAGACGCATAATGAACCAGCATCAGCTGTCTTGCACAGGTTTTTCGTTTAGAGGAGGTTGCCAGATAGCACTATTTATTTTATTTATATATGGAGGGTTGCCAGATAGCACTATTGTAGTAATGTCTAATTAAAAATTAGAATGTTTTGGTTATAAGAAATTAATAAAGATAATAATATTTAATAAATGTAATTACGATAAATAATGGTTTGTTTATAATTAAAATTATAAAATACGAGTTGGCAACACTAAGAATCGGCCCAAGAGGGACGAGAGAGAGAAATGCCCAAAAAAGGGCAGTCATCGGGCGGTCTTGAGCTTAGTAACTTGGTGTTTTTGCGTGTTAAGATGTAATTGTAAATTTAGGATATTCTTTTGTCTTTCTCTCCGACTTAAGTGTTAAAGCTAAATTCCCCCCTCGCATTACTCCGTTTAACTAAGTGTTTTCGGTATAAATAAAGTTAGTAAAATGTTAATGAAGAGTATAATTAATCCCCCCCCCGGTCTCCCTCGCATTATTCGAAAGTGTAAAAATGGCTCAACCGCCAGCCACGTCCGTAAAAAGGACACAGAGAAAGCAGGCGATAATAGAAGAAAAAGGAAAGTAAAAAAAGAAATAATGAATTAAATAAATTAACCACGACACTATTTAGTTTAATTATTTATATATGGAGGGGTTGTCAGATAGTACTATTTATTTTAATTATTTATTTATTAAAGGCAAGAGAGAGATGTTCTCAATACTTAGAGGAGTTTGCCAGATAGTACTATTTAAAATTTGGAGAGGTGTTTTACACACACACACACACACACACACACACACACGCTGTATAACTTCCAGAAATGGTCAAACGCTTATGAACAAACGTTCCCAGCCGTGTATATATATATATATATATATATATATATATATATATATATATATATATTAGAAATGCTCAATATAAAGAGAGTAACTCAATTGTCCCATATTAGAAATGTTCAGTTTCCCTTTTACACCTACTGCCAAAGAAAAGGGTTCACTCTAAATACACTCATGAAATCAACATTATTAACCAATCATAATGAAATTCATACATAGCAGAACTATGTAAACAGTATACATATACACCAAGCTATCTGCAAGGGCTCGGTCCCAATGTCTGCAGGCCGTGCCTAGCATACCCAGCTATTCAACCTTCTTCACAATAAAGAATGTATCAGAGTATATGTAAATGAATAGATTTACTGCTTATTATTATTCTACATTTTCTCTTAAAGGGACTCAAATTTCTACTTTACGTATATATTCCGAATTTATTTCAACTAACTCGAATGCTATACCAGCGTCGACAGACGGATTCATGCAAATTAAAGTATCTGTTTTAGAACTACTAAAGTTGATATTTATGAATTTATATATATATATATATATATTATATAGAGAGAGAGAGAGAGAGAGAGAGAGAGAGAGAGAGAGGTCCTCAGCTCAGTACCACAAGGAACAGTATTAGCTCCACTACTCTTCATAATCATGCTAACTGACACAGATGAGGACGTTACCAGAGGCAGCAGAGTAACATCCTTTGCAGATGACACAAAGATCAGTAGAAAAATAAGAAACCCAGAAGATATAGGATCTCTACAAACAGACATAAACAGAATCTACAAGTGGACGGAAGACAACAATATGAAGTTTAACACTGAGAAATTTCAGCTGTTACGGTACGGAAAAAGAGAAGACCTAAAATCCATGGAATATTATACCCCAAATGGACAGGAAATTCAGAGAAATTTCAGAGCAAAGAATTTAGAGGTTGTAATGACGGATGATGCGAAATTTTAAACACAAAATAAGATAGCATTAAACAGAGCAAAGAGAATAACGGGGCAGATATTGAGAACCTTCAAACGAAGGGATAGGAATGTAATGATTCCTCTGCTGAAAACCCTGATCATACCCAAACTGGAATACTGCTCGGTCCTAACATCCCCATATAAAAAAGAAGACATTAGACATCTGGAAGGGATTCAGAGAAGCTTCACAGCCAAGATCAACGAGTTCAAAGAACTAAATTACTGGGAAAGGTTACGCGAACTAGACCTATATTCACTGGAAAGGAGAGGAGAGAGATACACCATTATTTCCACTTGGAAAATAATGGAGAAACTAGTCCTTAATCTTACTCTGAACCCTATAACTCCCCAAACAACGGTGAAAAGTAGAAACGATTGACTGTGTCGTATTCCCAAATTGAAGGTGAGACAGGGAACATCCTTAACCTTGAAAGAAAATAGTTTTGCTGTGAGAGGACAAAAACTGTTTAATCAGCTGCCCAAAGACCTAAGAAACACGAAGGGAGTCGCAGTGGACATCTTCAAAAGAAGACTAGACGCCTGGCTCAGAACAATCCCCGATGAGCCTGGCGTACCTGACTATGTGAGGTGGAGAGCACAAGAAACCAACTCACTACTTCACCAGGCCAACTCGAGAGGAGGAGCGACAAGCATGACCTTCGCAAAATGAGGAATCATCGCGCGGAACCTTTGTAAGGTTTTAAGGCAAGGTGTGTTTATATATATACATATATATATATATATCTTACTCTATGTGTATTTTGATGAAAAACAAATGGATTTTTATTAAAAAAGATTCATAAAAATATATGAACTAATCAAATTAAATTTAAAAATGGGATTTATTCCCGGCCAATAAAGTTTACCATTATCTACTAGTATTATTATTATTATTAATTTCAAAACCTTAATTTCACACTTGAAACATGAAGGAGAGTCATCTCATAGAAAGGAACCATTTCTCGTTCAAATTTTCGTATTCAATTAAAGTTTCTTTGCGTCATATGACCTTATAGCTGTTACGAAGGAGGTTAAACAAACCCATTCATTATTATTCACCCTTCTCTTCCTACACCGTATTCTTTCATTTCTCCTAAATCCTTTACAGAAAATTAATTTTATGCGTAAATGTTATTAATTTTGGCGTATCACGCAGTTTCCATGAAATCTTAAAAAATATCATACAATCATCGTATATTGTATATAATATGTATAATATTGTATATAAGCACATAGTGTCAGTGTATATTAAAAATATACAGTATCAAAAAAAGGTTCGCTCATAAATTAAATTTCTAAAAAGCATAAAAAATTACTAAACTTTTAAAGAACGCACGATAATATCTCCCATGTACCAACCAATCAACCAACCAATGTTGTTTATACTCGTACTAAAAGCCAACAATGTTATTATTATCATTATTATTATTATTATTATTATTATTATTGTACAGAAGACAGCCACTTATCCCTCGACAACGTTCTTTATATATTACCGCATTAAACAAAGAATAAATGATATGTCAGGTTTGAGAACTGGACCATTCCATATTAGCTTTACTTACAATCGTGATAAAACCATAGGAAGCTTATGACATTATTGTTAATGCCATTTCTCTTCATCTATATATATATATATATATATATATATATATATATATATGTGTGTGTGTGTGTGTGTGTGTGTGCATATATATATATATATATATATATATATATAGAGAGAGAGAGAGAGAGAGAGAGAGAGAGAGAGAAAGAGAGAGAGTACAAACAGAAAAGCAATTAATCCTTCAGAGTATTTTCGAATTTATTTCAACTCCTCATCAGTGCAAAGAATGTGTAAGAAAAACATAGAAAGAGAAAGAAGTGTAAGGATGGAGTGTGAGGTCCTAGCAACACATACATTTTTCGAAAGAAATAAAAAGACTGACGGCACTTCAAATGACAACGAGTGAATGTAGAAAAAGAGCAAGGGAAATATTTCTACATCGTCGGGAAGGTACAGTTGCGCGAAAAAGTATTCATGACCCGAGACGAGCTTAAAAATCCACACAAACCTGATTGCAAAAGTACGGGGTGATTTTTTTTATTCGAGAACCCTTAATAATTCGATTTTTTTAAAATTATTAACAATGGAGTCTGTAATGGATATAGACTGAAGTGCTTGCAATGCAAAGAGCGCTACAGTTAACCTAACCTAACCTAGCCTAACCTACCTAACCATTGGGCATTTTTAAACTGAAACAGATATAATACTTAGAAATCTGAAAGCACCAAATTTATTTTCTATTTCATCAACGTTGTTTTAAATAATAATAATAGCAATAATAATAATAATAATAATAATAATAATAATAGTAAATACACTCAGAATTTCTCTCTCTTAAAAACTTTGAATTTACCTTTAAAATTTTTACGTTGAAATTCAAACACTTAAATAAGTTTTTAATAACAATATAATTTTATTCGCCTACGACCTCTGAAAACCGTGAAAAAATATGCGGAGTGAACAAGCCAAATTTGATAAAGACACCTTCATTATTCGTGAAGGTGTCCAGTCAGAACTTCAATGCCTAAAGCGTGGATCCGTTACTTCGGTGCTACGACATCTGACTGGCACATACATATGCCATAGACACGCCCAGTTACATTAACATCCAATCAACAAGCTTAAGGGACTGCTACAGTTGGGAATCATTGCATATAAAAGGAAGAATTTTCAGCTGGAACTCATAGCAGTTATTTTACCAGCGAATAATCACACATTCCCTCCGTCATGGACACCTGCTAGTAGCAACAACAACTTTACAGTTTACCGGAGCTATATCAAGAGGGATGCCCTAACGCCGGTGCTACAATTAGTCTTTTTAACGCTTCCGATCGGGACGGATTATTTTCAAGGCAAACCGTTGCTGACATCTTCACTGACGCTCCGTTTGATCCAGCGGAAGATTCTACAGTTGAAATGTGAGTGTAAAAATTTTATGTACATGTATTTTTGTTATTTATTTTAATGTTCCTGAGGATGTCATTAGGCGAAGGCTCTTCAGCGCCATTCTGTTTCCTTCGTGATTATTTTCATCATATATATATATATATATATATATATATGTGTGATGTGCATGGACTATAATAATTTATTTTCAACTCATTACATTTTATTCTAAAATGCTTCATTAAAATAGCAGATGTGCTCATTTTTAAGTTATAGATTAGTTTCAATTAGTAATAACTAATTAATAATTAATATTTTAGAAAAGACCTTCAATATTATCGTAAATATCCTGTTCTGATATTTCTATTAATTAACGTATTTGTAACGTATTTGTCATCGCAATCCGTTCCATCTGAATATGCTATACGTAGTTTAGCGTACATGTGCAAGCAGCTTGGATCAAAAAAGTAAGGGCCTGAGCTGGGTATCCCGAATTCTAAAGGAGCACCCGGGGAACTAATTGCGTTTAAAGGGTTAATCGTAATGGATGGAGCGTGCCATGACGAGTCAGAAATAGTACCACCTCTCTCGACAAGTAATAAGCAACCTATAATTCATGAGAGTAATGTCCGTACTTTATGTCAGTTAAAAATATTATCAACCATAGTTTCAGTCGCTTAGAACACTTCTTTTTTGATGTCCTTTTACGTTCAACGCCACGTGCTAGTAACCACTTCTTCTTCTTCTTCTTCCGGAAAGCCATCTTCTTCTTCTTCTCACCACCACGCATTTTGCTCCTTGCATCTTTGACGATTTCGTCCCGTGTACGCTTTAAGTGTTTTTTAGAGCTTCTTTAGGTCTAACCCCCGCCATTATGTCTTCTACCGTGTTAAAACCTGATTGTAACGCTTTCCTCCTGAGGTATCTGGCACCCCTCTTCAGCAAGGGGACAGCCATACGTAGGATGGTTGAAAAAATGGATCCAAGCCCACTCCCACGCTGGTATCTCACCACTCAATAGACTGTGAAAGGGTTTCGTTCCATTATAATTCAGTGCGACGAAAGTGGAGCTTCACTGTTAAGTTCCCATCACGGAATGGAAAACTTTTCCTCCCAATCGTTCTTATGTATAGTGAGATATTGGTTAATAGATTAGTCGCGACATTCACATAATGAGGTTTGTCATATTTAAGGCACAAGCTCTGTCCTCTATGATTGGGAATGTGTGCGATACGAAGCAGGCGCGCTTGAGTATCCCCAACAATCTGATGTTCCACGATATTACTGTAAATATAGCATATGTCTGGGGATGGATACCCTTCGCCCAATTTCTCTAATTTCAGCTGATACATTAGGCTGGAAAAATCCTGTTGTACTTCGTGAAAGGTATCTCTTTGGAGGGCTGCGCCATATCGTCCATAAGTTATAATTTTGAACAGCCATTTGTCTTTAATATTTCTGTTAACTTGTAATTTTAGGGTCAGAATGTGTGCAGGGGATTCTTTGTTTACGATTTCGTATATTAAATCAACCGTAAGATTTGAGCTTTTTAAACTAACGTTTAAATCTTTCACATCATCCTCGGCCGCATTATAACGGCCCGGCCTAGTGTTACTGCTGTACTGTAATACCGTGCATCCCCACTCCAGGCGGTACGCATGGTTTCATCCCGAGTTACCCCGGCTTTTTTACGCTCATCAAGGTCTCTAAAAACCGTAAAAACGGTTTCGTTATGATCAGTACTTAAAAAGAGGGTGCCCAGCTGAATTTCGCATATCCCCACCTCATACGGATCAAGACCCAATTCAACTGGCCCATGGAGTTCTGTTACAAAGTTGGCCAGGGTGTTGTTAGGATGTAAAGACAGAGAAGAAGAGGACGGTAGTGTGACGTAGAAATGGTTAGGCGACATGTTGCATACTATTTAAGCTTCATTATTGCATCAGCTTTTATATAGGTGTTGAAGTTTTCTGGGTATCCTAGCCATTTCACGAGGTACATTTTTCTCTTTCCTGAACCTTTGCTGCCTAAAATGTTTTCAATTTTAAACACGTTTTTTCTCAAATTAAATGTTACTTTCTGCAACTCCTCGTGGTAAAAATCTCCTGCGATTTCTTCCCCATTCAAATCTTCAACGTAATACAGCATCATCTCGCATTCAGGTCTCATAGCCCTAACTTTAAAAACCTCACATGTCCAACCTTGCTCAGATCCTTCGCGAATTTCTTACTCGAACGCGTCAGTCTTACATAATCATTGATTTTGAAACGCGTAGTGTGTGGCATGGTTCTACGAATATCTCTTCTCTCCTCGCGCTCTGTGTGCGTACCTCTCTAAAACCTAATTAGTAGTGATGCACCGGAGGCAGATTTTGGGGAGGGCCGGAACCTCCGGCTTAGTGTTTTTTCCTCCGGCCGGAGGCCGCAGGTTCCGGCCAATTGATTTATTTGTGTGTGTGTGTGTGTGTGTGGTCCATCTTCTCATCTATTTAGGGTTTATATATTATAGTCCTTCTATTTTAAATTATTAAGTCTTTAACAACTTAAACTTCATAAAAGTCGACTTTCTATGCTTTGTGTGTGCTAATTTCTCTAAACATTCCCATTGAACAGAATATCCTCAGGTTATGAAACTTATGATGTCATGCTGAATGCTGAGTAAAGTAGCCTATATCAAATCAATTATTAATACAATCACTGATCACTCATAAAATAAATTATATTACAGTCACTGAGAACTGAAATATTAATACAATCACTGATCACTCATAAAATAAATTATTATTACAGTCACCTGAGAACTGAAATATTCGGACAGGTGCAGAAATGAGGTTTTATAGTTTTATAGAATTAAAACTAAAAGTTGTCAGAATTGAGTTTGGTGTACTTGGCACCTCCGGCCAGAGGCCGGAGCAGGAGGTTTTCTAAAATGGCCGGAACTCCTGCTCGGCCGGAGCCGGAGCTCCGGTGCATCATTACTAATTAGGTGTTGTCCCAATCTTGCGATGGTGTGAACGGTTGTATGATGAGGCCAGTGATCGCAGAATGTCTATATATCTGTATGTGTTTTTATGTGTAAAATAACGATGCATGCGTTCCTTTATGGTACGTTGAACTCTTTCAGCTTAAAAGGCCTCATGTATAGAATTGCTAGTGTAGTAGCTGATATTAAACTCTGTCAGCATGTTCTGAAAAGCTCGGCCTATAAATTCTTTCCCCATATCCGTACAAAAATAGCTTGGAATCCTGTTTTCTTTCAACATCAGCGTTTTGGTGGCTTTAGCAACTGTTTCAGGCGATTTATTTTTCAGAGGAATTAGCCACAGATATCTAAAGAATACATCTATTACACTGGTATGCATCAATTTTGCTGTCAAGGGTTTTGTAAGTGATTCTTATAGAGGTTTTCCTGCTGATTTTGAATCTGCAATCGGTTTTTCTCAATCAGCTCAGGTTATCCGGCTATGGCCTCATAAGTAAAATAGAATTTTTCGTGATTTTGTCAAAGCGGAATTGGAACAGTAACATCTATCATCACTTGTTTCACTTGTATAATATCTTTTTTTACTTTTCAGGCATATAGATAAAATATTTCATAATGAATAGAGCGTGTAAAAATGATCCCAATAGATTCTGCTACATATGTGGGACGGTTACCATGCCAAATAACCAGTCCCAAATCACTAAATTTGTGAAGACAATGTATAGAGCATACTTTGGAATTAAGCTAGGAGACCAGGACAAAAATTTCGCCCCTCATATGTGCTGCAAGACGTGCATTGAAAATTTGAGAAGATGGAGCAAAGGCAGAGCGAAATCTTTGCCTTTTGGAATTCCCATGATTTGGAGAGAAGGAAAGGATCACGTGACAGATTGCTATTTCTGCATGACAAACCTCCAAGGTGGGCTTATAAATTTATTTTTCTTAAATATTTTGAAATCCTCGTATGAAACTTGACATAATATTCACCATAATGTAATATTCACCATATATAGCATAATATTCACCATAATGGTAATCATACATTTACATATACATATTGTTATAGAAAATACATTTACACATACATATTGTTATACAAGTTACATTTACATATACAATGATTGTATATTTTCTTTCTTTTTCATTCATATTGTCCCCGAAGGGACAATATGAATGAAAAAGAAAGAAAATATACAGACTCCATCGACCTATTTCATATCTTACAGACCGCAGCCTTCCCTCACGAGCCGCCACTGTCTGAATGCTTCTTCTATTTCATATGCAAGTTTTATATCCATGTTTCTGTGTTTCTATTTTCAGGAGTTAACAAGAAGAATAAACACATTGTTGTATACCCTGACATTCCTTCTGCTATGAGACCTGTACCCCATGGTCCTGGAATTCCAATACCCGACCCACCTCAAACCCTGGACTTCGATGATTCTGATGATGAATCAATGACCAATGCCAATGACCAGTCCCAGTCGTATATACCTCAAAATACCGCTTCAAATGAGCCGAGGCCTCTCAACCAGGCCAAACTTAATGATCTTACCAGGGATTTAGGACTTTCTAAATTAGCTGCCGAGATCTTGGGCTCACGACTTCGAGAGGACAACTTGCTGGCTCCGGGAACAACATTCTCCTGGTATAGGAAACGAGAGGAAGAATTCCGCAAGTTTTTTGCAGTGCACGAAAATACCTCTTCCTTAGTGTACTGCTGCAATGTTGAGGGGCTAATCGAATCCTTGGGCCTGCCATATAACGCATCAGAATGGAGGCTATTTATAGACTCGTCTAAACGAAGTTTGAAAGCAGTACTTCTCAACAACAACAACTTACTGAGAGCTACGATAACATGAAAATTTTACTGGATGCTCTCGTATACGACCAACATAACTAGAGGATCTGTGGAGATTTGAAGGTAATACTAATATCATAAGTAAACTATTGCTATTGACTATGTTGTTTTTCCAAAGGTTATTTGAGAGCGTATAAGGACACTTAACTTCCCCACAGAAGTGATACAGTCCAATGCATAGATTTTTTTATCTGATAGAACAAATTCTCTAAATTCTTTAAATATTTTCATTTTTTTTCAGATTGTGGCATTTGTATTGGGAATGCAAGGGGGATACACGAAATACCCATGTTTCCTCTGCAAATGGGATAGCCGAGCGGATGAGAAGCACTATGCACAGCGTGAATGGGCATCCAGAGAGAATTTTGAACCTGGGTCGCATAATGTCGTTTCAGTGCCCCTTGTACCACCAACAAAAATTTTGCTCCCACCACTTCATATTAAGCTGGGCTTGATGAAAAATTTCATCAAATCAATGAATAAGGAGGGTTCAGCATTCCGATATCTCGAGAGTAAATTTCCTCATATATCTGATGCTAAACTAAATGCTGGGGTTTTTGATGGTCCTCAAATTCGAACTTTGATCAAGGATACTCAGTTCGAAAACGCAATGACTCCAACTGAGAAGAATGCCTGGCAGGCATTCAAATCAGTTGTCACTGATTTTCTTGGCAAGCGTAGAAGTCCAGAATACGAGTCCGTTGTCGAAAACTTGATGGAAGCTTTCAAAGCTCATGGGTCGCGCATGTCCATAAAAATGCACTTTTTGTGGTCCCACTTGGACTATTTTCCTGAAAATTGCGGGGATTATAGTGAGGAACAGGGTGAACGATTTCACCAAGATATCAAAATAATGGAAGAGAGGTACCAGGGAAACTGGGATATCAATATGCTGGCGGACTATTGCTGGTGTTTGAAGCGAGACGTGCCCGAAGAAAAACACAGACGGAAAGCCAAAAAAACTTCATTCCTTCCTCAATAAACTTTTTTCCATATTCATTGTATGAATAAAAGTATTTATTCACACAATGTTTTCATTTTTCACGAGTGTTCTTATAATATTACTCGTATCTACAGTGTTTAAGCTAAAAAAATCAATAAATTTGGGGATAAAATTGGACTTATAATAAATGGCCAATAGAGAAAAAACCTGACCTGATTGAGGAAAACCAATGTCATTTTCGAATTCAGCATGGTCGAATTATATAATATGAGTTGGAAAAACCCTCACAGCAGACAAAAACATTTCATATGCATACCAGTGTTATGAATAGGATGTAGCGGTAGCCATCATTATATACTGAATATCTTTGCATGTCTGTTAAATCCGCTTGCCAAATAGTCAGTCGAGGCCGCAGTTGTCTTGGCTGTTTTAAACCTTTTACTCACCGGCTTATGAAGTGTATAAGCATCCTGCTCCGGCAAAAACTTCTCAACATCTTTTTTCCCTACTCCCTCATTATAAACAACTCTGTACAGTTTATCAACGCCTCCGTAGGAGGCTGGGTTAGAAATGTCATAATAGCGTCGTCTTAATATGTTAGTCATTTGCGTATTTTAGAGGCACGTGTAGAGGGTTGACCGTTGTTGCTTGGTTTCTTCTTTCTCCTCTTCAGAGGTGCTACCGCTGGGGGTAATGGCGTGCTCAGTTGTGGCACATGCGAGGCTTGTTCTAAGTCTTTCAACCTGTTCAGATTTCTTATCAATGTTTTGGGGACATTTATTTGTTGTAATCTTGCTTTAATATGCTTCCATCCTGATATGAGGGCCTATCCCACTTTCTCACCAGATCATGGACGATATCGACGATATTCGAGCCCTGTACATTTGTTCTTCCTACAATGATCTCGCCGGTATCGCTCCAATGTATGATGGGGTACTCACTCAATAGATAATAAAGACTTAAACCTTTATTCCTCAATGTATGTGGGAGTGTGCTTTTTAATACATGCTCGATATGTTGGGGGCCGACCCGTTATTCTTTGGTTGGTCATCTCTAGCGTCGGACCTAGGACCTATGTCGCCTTGCTCATCGTTGTCCGCGCTGCGCCTAATAACCACGGGGATCTCTGTCGGATTCTTATAATTTTCGTACTCCTGAAGAAATTTCTGCAGAGCTTCTTGGTATGACTCTTTTCTCATCAGGTGACTTTTCACTGTTTAATAGGGCTAACAATTCACTTTCCATTCTTTTAAGCCTGCTTCTACGGGGTTCTAAAACCGTGTCTGGAATTTTTAAACTTTGCAGTGAAGCATACACTTCGTGTGGAATCACTACCACTTTCTTCATTATATTAATCTAGTCAGTAAAGGTCCCAAAACTGAAAATAAGATGGGGAGGAATGACCCCCCCCTCTTTGTACAATAATTCGGCTTTTCTTCTCCACAGTATGACTTTTACGAGCGAGTGTACGTATTATGTTCTTGTAACGGCGTAGGCGAGCCTTCTGAGGGGGATTCATTGAAACATTACATTTTATAACGTTAAGACAGATTTCATAGGTGCATTTTAAAAAGTCCGAGTCAATATTTTTAACAAACATCCGTTGCAATGCCTAGGGCAGTCGATGATAGATTTTTACTAATTCATGGTACTTCTTAAGCCTCTTTGTCATTCTGAAATATACACCGTTTCAGGCTCGTGTGGGAATATATTCGTTCTTAGAAGCACCCTAAACGTGTTTCGCGGGTGAAGGTCACAAAGCAAATATCCGTAACGTCGACTTGTAGCTTCTATATAAACTTCCAAAAAATCCTTACCCTGATTGGGGAACATTTGATTGGCTAATACCCCAATCTGTGACACATCTCTACGTTGCACGAATAAGACTAGATATTGTTTTATTTAACGACACATCGCGCATGTATCTATTTTTAAAAAATAGATTCTGATTGATGAAGAACACGCTTATGTTAAGATGGTGAGAGAACACTGTAAATGTGTCGGCAAACTTTTACCCATTTCCAACATGAGATCGTCAATTACAGTGAATGTATGTTCATTTCCCTTTAACGAATTAAGGTCATGTACACCTTTGTGAAACACAATATCATCTTGGTACTCGTTGAACACAAACTGGTACGTCGAATAGCACCATATAACTTTATGCACAAATTTTGAGAACATCTCTCCCTTATCTTTAATGATTTTAAGCATAAACCCAGTTTTACCACATCCTGTATGGCCTGAATTTTTCTACAGAATCCTTCTCTAACATGTCACACTCCTAAGTGGATCATTTACAAAATATATTAAAAATTTAAGTGGTGTTTCTTATATTCTCCAGTCTTGTTTTTCATCTTCTTCCACAGAACCGTGAATGGCGATGAGGTACAACATAATGTGCCCATCATCGATATTACAGACGATCCCGATGACAGTGTAGTTGTGGTTACAGAATCCATCCCCCTGGCGACCCAACATCAGCGACACCTGTAGCGCACCCACGCGACAGTTCAATGCGAAGGCCTGATGAAGAGCCTTCCACGTCAGGTATGAAGCGTGCCAGGAGTGCACCGGTTGTTAAACCCCCAGTAATAGAGCCCCAACCCTCTACGTCTTACGACACAACCGCCACACTAGCTCCTTCCTCAAACAAAGATGTACCCCCTTTATTCCTGTTCAATTCCACTCGCATCTTCCACAACAGCAGCTGCTTCTCGTGCTGTAGAAGATGGCATAACATTCGAGTTGGTGCGCACCGCTAACCCCACCCCGACCCTGACTAGAAATCGGTACATAGTCAGGGTTGACCCTGTTTCTATGTATATCAATGGTGTTGAACACGGACTACGGCGCGTAGTGGACCGTATTGTGGAGTTTGCCTTTCAGAACCGCGACGAACGTGAAGTCAGGACGAGGCTGTCTTTCGGGTTCGGGTCAGATGACGGGGATGCAGATGATTTTTGTGTAGTAATACCATTCAGACGCTTGGCAGCTGTAGATATAGAATATATATTAGGCTGTATAACGCAGGCCTCTCAAAGTAGTACAGCCTTCAATATGGACAACTTCACGGTAGATATTGACCGTGTATTCCGTGTTGCGGTTCATAGTGCCACACCTTATACTCTTAACTTCAATTCCCAGGCTATTTACAGACGGCATATAAACGCCAATCGTGGTTGCGACTTTATAGCATTAGTCTTGGTCCGTATGTTTACTGTACTACGGACGCAAAAAATTTGGTTGCCTACGGTTGTACAGTGTGCCCTTAAACTAACTTAAGATTGCAAGCTTGAGTTTGACTGTAATATGGGTCCGGAAGAGCTGAGAAGGGTGGAGTAGGAAATGAATGTTCGTATAGTTGTATTTGGAATGAATGATCGTCGTAGGACTGAGTATGTTTTTAAAAGCTGTGTGAGAGATGGTACAAGACCCCTACTTATTTTAGGGCTGTCAGGAACAACGTATCTCCCCATCCGTAATATAAGGGGCCTTTACGCTAGTTATGATAAAAGTCAAAAATATGGTAGGCATCATGATTTGTGTAAGGGGTGTCTCGACTTTGCGGATGATATAGTGAAACATTGTAAGGAATGCCACATGGTATGTGAGCAGTGTAAAAGCTCCAAATGTGAAAGCCGTGTACTTGAAGCTGAGAAGAGGGATTGTGATGTGTGTAGACGTACATTTTTCTATAATTAGTGTTTTGAACTCCATAAGTCAATTGGCACGTGCAGGAAAATGAGAGTCTGTGATTGTGGTATGTTTCATATGATGGATAATTGGGGGAAATTCACGCATAAGTGTGATGAAATTCACTGTCCTACATGCCATAAGAAATATAAGGTAGATGGTATAAAGCATGTATGTTATATGAAAGATGCTAAGCCTAAAAATAGACCTTGTATAACTGTGTACTACGATATAGAAACATATACGAATGCTGAAACCAAAGAGGTTATCCCACATCTACTTGTAAGTCAGACTATCTGCGATGAGTGCATGGATGTCGAGTAAAACGAACGCACACGACAACCCCTTGAAAATCTTTGTGTTCTATATTGTCAAGTTAGCGGACAAGTTAAAAAAAATGACTGTATATTCTTGCCCATAACGGCGCAAAATATGACACACAGTTCCTTTATAAGGAACTGCTTGAGCACGAGTCAGCGGAGATATTTACAGGCGATCCCTTGAAAAGAAGAAACAAACTTATACAGATGCAAATAAGAGGTAATGTACAGCTTAAAGACACTTTATTATTCCTACCTTGTAAATTAGCCAAACTACTCAAAGTAATGGGCGTAGCCGCCGAAGTTTCAAAAGGATATTTCCCTTACACATTCCTCACTAGCGAAAACATTACTTTAACTACACCAACATGAGTGATAGTGATTGTGAAGATTTTAACCGTTGATAAATGTGAGTGTTATTGTGTGAATGATGTGCGCGTGCTTAGAGGATGTTTCCAGGTCTTTAGAAAGATATACATAGACCGATTCAACTGCGATCCGCTGCAAGTTGCAACCATGATCGCCTCATTATGCTTTACGCTGTCCAAGAACAATTTCATGCCTAAAGACACCTTAGCTTTCATTCACAGAAACAACCTCGCAATTATAGACACAAGGCTATTTACTGGCTCATACACCTACAGCAACAAACCGGTGTATACATAAAACATGCCCGCAACACGGGGGAATTACCCATTAAGGTCAATGGTCGTGTTTTCTGGGTTGATGGTCTAAGCGAAAACCGTACCACTGGTGAGAAGACTGTGTACTCCTTTAACAGTTGCTGGTGGCACGGATGCCCCCGTCCTGAGTGTGGAATCGTAGGAGATATCTACGGTAGATCTCCTGCCGACAGTCTTGCAGGGACCCACACCCCCATTCTTACACGTCTTTCTCTTTCTGTTTTACTTACACATTCTTTGCACTGATGAGTTGAAATAAATTCGAAAATACTCTGAAGGATTAATTGCTTTTCTGTTTCCCCTGTCATGCTCCAAAATGTGTTTCGCAATGCTGCTGGCAGATTCGAAATCTGTCTGTAGAGATACTGATGGTGCTCATGTAGAATCATATGCTTAAGTATTCATTAAATGTATGCCTTCTATTATATTGTTATTGAATTTTACCCTTTTTGCTACGTTTTCACTGAAATAGATAGGAACTTTATAAACACCCTGTATAAGGATAACTGAACATTTCTAATATGGGACATTTCAGTTACTCTCTTTATATTGAGCATTTTTATATATATATATATATATATATATATATATGTGTGTGTGTGTATATATATATATATATATATACACATATATATATATATATATATATACATATACATATATATATATATATATACAGGGTGTCCGAGAATTATCTGTACAATTTTTGGCTGTTATTAAAAGTCAACCATGAAGTGTAGAAATTCCAGTGTTGTCCCATTTTACAGAGAATCTCATTAAGTTTTTTCTGATACCAAGTTTTGACAAGTTTTTTAGAAATTCCAGTGTGTCCGAACATTATCTGTACAATTTCATCTTTTTAATAAAATTCTTGATAACACACGTAAAATTCTTAAACAAGATTATTTAGAATCTGTATTTTCAAAAGTTTCTTTTATTAAAGTAACGTTGTTACAAACATTCGATATGTGCACCATTAATGATTCGCAAAACATCCAATCGATACTCCAAATGTTGCCATGTACGCTGCAGCATATCCACATCAATTCGCTCAATAGCAGCTGTGATTCTTGCTTTTAAATCATCAATGTCTGTCACCCGCGTACATTTCTAAAAAACTTGTCAAAACGTGGTATCAGAAAAAACTTAATGAGATTCTCTGTAAAATGGGACACCACTGGAATTTCTACACTTCATGGTTGACTTTTAATAACAGCCAAAAATTGTACAGATAATTCTCGGACACCCTGTATATATATATATATTATATATACGGCTAGGAACGTTTCTTTATAAGCTTTTGACCATTCCTGAAAGTTATACAGCGTGTGTGTGTGTGTGTGTGTGGTGTGTGTGTGTGTGTAACATCTCTCCAAATATTAAATAGTACTATCCAGCAACCCCATCTAAGCATTGAGAACATCTCTCTCTTGCCTTTAATAAATAAATAATTAAAATAAATAGTGCTATCTGACAACCCCTCCATATATAAATAAATATAATAACTAGTGCTATCTGGCAACCCGTCTATATATAAATAATTAAAATAAATAGTGCTATCTGGCAACCCCGACTTTCTAAGGCAAGTGGAAAGACCAAATGCAAAGACCAAGAACATCATTATGCGTTTGGCGGTCCCAGGCGAAGGATGCTCTGTCTCTCTTCTCTTAGGTTAAGGTTTACCTTCTTAGTTTAGGGATGCCCCTTTGCGGGATAAAGACATCCCACCTTCTCCCCAAAGTTAGGGTTTAGGTCAGCGTCACCCTTTGGGGGGAGGTCATCCTCACTTCTCCCCTCAAAGCTTCCCCCTTCATGCAACTTGGGGATTTCCCCCAACCCCTTGTTGCATAACCTCCTCCCTCATTAACCCCACCCATCCACACCTTCATGCAACTTGGGGGTTATCCCACCTCCTTTGCACCATTACCCCTACCCACCTTTGCCACGTTGATCAACATTGCAATTGCAACTTGCACTCTCCCATTTTGTGGTCATACTACTTTCGAGTTAAGAAATAAAAATTTACGTCTTCCTGAAGAGTAGTTTCCTTCTTCATACACACACACACACACACACACACACACACACAAAATATACAAATGGTCAGAAGACAACAACATGACATTTAACACCGAAAAATTTCAGCTATTGGGATATGGTAGAAATGAGGAACTTAAACAGAGTACATAAATTTATTATGTTCCAGATAAACAGGAAATTCAGAGAAGCACGAAAGCGATCGATTTGGGCTAATAATGACCAATGATGCCAAATTCGAGACACAAAATCAGATAGCGATAAACAAAGCAAGAAGGGTCGCGGGACAGTTCCTCAGAATGTTCAAGAGAAGGGACAAGACAGTAATGATTCCCGTGCTGAAAACGAAGAAAATAATAAACTGGGAGAAATTCAGACACATTTCACAGCTAACATTGATGGCTGCAAAGAAATCAACTACTGGGAAAGATTACATAAACTAAATCTGTACTCCCTGAAAAGAAGAAGAGAGGTACACCATAATCTACATATGGAAAATGATCGAAAAACTGGTATCTCAAACTAAACCCAATTACCATCCAAACAACGCTGGAAAATAGGAAAGGCAGAATGTGTAGTGTTCCCAAATTGAAGGCCCAACAAAGGACTTTTTCAACACAAGGAAAATAGCTTGATTGTCAGGGAGCCAAGACTTTTTAACCAGCTTCCAAAGGACCTTAGAAACGTTACAGGGGTCAAAGTTGAAGTTTTCAAAAAAAGACTAGATGCCTGGCTCAGGACGGTACCAAATGAGGTAGGTGTACCGGGCTATGTGCCGTGAAAGCGCAAGAGAGCAACTTGCTCCTCTACCAAGCCAGGCCTAGAGGCGGGGCCACCAGCTTCACCTTCCTGTGAAAAGAGACCAACACATGGAACTTCAATGATACATCTCAGAATGGTCCCCTGAAAAACTTTTGTTACATACAGAACGTGCATGAAACAAGGAACTCTTCTGGGAAATTAAATCCACTATAGTTCTAAATGACAAATACTATAGTTTTTCTTTTTCATGATGGAAGGCCCAAAGTGGGCAATGGGTTACTCGCAAAGAGGCCCCAAAATATAGCTTCCCTCACCAGCTATCTGCCAAGCAGATAGGATCCACCTTTGGGACAGGATCTAGGGTTACAGCTACACCAATCCTACTATATTCAGAACCTCAATATACGCAAGAAACTCGTTGTATTCACGTCGGATTGAATACATCAAAGAAAGTGGGGTAACTATTGTATTTTCAGCCAAATACCAGAACTTAAGCCTCAATCGGGAATTTGAGCATCCGCTTTTCAAGGCGCATAACACGTCCGTTTAATGTGATACAATCAGAATGGTCCCCTAAGAAACTTATATTACACAAAGACCGTCATGGAACAAAGAACTTTTCTGGGAAATTAAATCCACTATAGTTCGAACAAGTATTTGTAAATGAAAAATACTATAGTTTTTCTTTTTTATAATGGAAAGCCCATCGTAGGCAACGGGTTATTCACAAAGAGGCCCCAAAATATAGCTTCCCTCACCAGCTATCTGCCAAGCAGATAGGATCTACCTTTGGGACAGGATCTAAGTTAATCCTAAGTTAAGCTAGACTAAAACAGACTTTACGGACTTGGTGGTGCAATTCAGTCCCACCTTGGGGTTTCTGACTCGATGTGGGCCTACTTTAGGCCTCAGTAGCATAAAAATAAAAAAAGGGCACTGTGGTGATTTTGTCATTGATGTTTGTGGTCATTGTTATAATATTTACGTTTACACTTGATTTCTCCGTTTGTAATGTATTGTCTCTTTCTTTACAGATAATTATGTTGAGTTCCTTTTGTTGAATAAAGCCTAACTATGAGAGGCATTCTTGACCTAATTTCAAATAAACGTCTATATCAATTTATTTAACAAAATATTGCTAAAATTTATTCAGTTATCTTTCATATAATAAGATGGACAAATTTTTACACCCTGAAAGTTTTGAAGCTAATCCTAATACCAGCACAGCTGTTAAGGAATAGAAACATTGGTATCGAACCTTCACTAATTTCCTTGCAGCTATCGAATAGCACCAGCCTAATAAATTGAATACACTCACCAACTATATTTCTCCTCTTGTATCTGAATATATCTCTGACTGTACAACTTACGGGAGCGCTATTGAAATACTCACAGAACTATATATGAAGCCTAAAAATGAAGTATTTGCCCTGCATCTTCTTGCATCTCGGCGGCAACAACCTGTTGAGACATTGGATGAATATTTGCAGTTCTCAAATAGCTTGGTTTGGACTGTAATTATTCATATAAACCTGTAACTGCTGAAAAATATAGAGTGGAAGCTATTCAAATGCTTTTATTAGTGGACTTCATTCAAGTGTCATCCGTCAGCATCTGCTTGAAAATAAACCTTTGGAACTTCAGACTGATTTTGATCAAGCTCGAGATTTGGATCTGGCTCAAAAGAGCTCAGAATCATATACAAATCCTACTCTTTCTCTGAGTGCTGCGGCTGCACCTACGCCAGGTGCTGCAGATGTTAATAATCAGTCTGTTCGTATTTTACCTGATACTAATGATAAAGATAGAACTGTTGCTGTCTCCGGTCAGAAATGCTTTTTCTCTGGAAATAAGCGCCATCCTCGTCGTTTTTGTCAAGCTCATGAAGCTGACTGTAACAAGTGCCACAATAAAGGCCATTTTTCAAGAGTTTGTAGATTTTCAGCAGTATCAGCTGCTCTCCCGTCACCTCAGTCCTGTAGCCAGGACTTCCCAACTTCCCAAGGGGGGGGCTCGAAATTGTAGAAAGGTGGACTTTTTGGTGCAACGACCTAGCCACTGTGGTCCCAGGTTTAGAGTAGTTAAATTTAGAGTAGTTTGTGAAGTTAAAAAAAATGCAAATAATTATTTGTATAAGTTATAACTATCATTACAAAAGTGGACCTTTCTTGTCAAGGGGGGTCATTCGACCCCCAACCCCCCTAGGCCTGCACCTATGCTGGCATCCTCAGTGGCCGCTACTTCTGATGGTTTGACTAAGGCAACTGCGGAGATATTACTAAATAGACATCGCATAAAGGCGCTTATCGATACAGCTCTCATAGTTATATTGGTCGGCAACTCATTGATCTTTATAATCTAAACATCCTACCAGGGACTGGTCAAGTAACTATGGCTGAGATTTCTCTATCGTCTCAGATTGTGGGGTACTGTTATGTTAGTCTTAAGATACAAGATCACATTCATAAAAATGTGCTACTTTCTGTTCTATGTTCAGATGTTATTTCGTGTCATGATATTCTAAGCAACATGATAGCGTTAATGTTAAATTCGGTGGTACCATGCCTCCAATGAATGTTTGTGGCTTGGCTACATTTCCAATACCAGCCCCTCCTCTTTTTAATAACCTTGTTCCTGATCATAAACCTATAGCTACCAAATCAAGGCGATACAGTTCTCTCGATCAACAATTTATTAAATCTGAAACTCGACGAATGCTTGCTGAAGGGATCATCGAGCTTAGTACATCACCTTGGAGAGCACAGGTTAAACATAAGCGGGCGCGGATCCAGGGGGAGGGTCGAGGGGGTCCTCACCCCCCCCTGCTCACGGTGACCAACGATTTTTCGATTGCGTTTGTTTGCTCCTATATATGAAAAATAAGACCTGAAGACTTAAAATGGCTTAAGGTACATGTATCCCGGTTGCCACAAAATTAATTTCCTTAAAAAGAATAAAGAAAAAAAAGTTTATGTCCGATCCTGAGACATTTCAGAACTGGCCTGGGTGTGTGAACAAGCAGGATTTTGATAACGGGAATATACTTCAAATCCATCTAAAGCTATCTTCAAATATGAAAATTTCCTACCGAGGGGGGGACACCCCCCTCGGGCACCCCCCATGGCGCTCGCTTCGCTCGCGCGTCCTCGGCTGAAGGCCGAGGACGTATCAGTAACGAGCCCCACCAAGACTGGATCCCCCTCTGCTTAAATTCCTGGATCCGCCCCTGATAAGAAAATACTAGTTATTGATTACTCTCAAACTATCAATAGAGTTACACAGCTCGACGCTTACCCATTACCGCGAATTGATGAGTTATTAAATATGATAGCGCAATACAAGTACTACAGTACCATCAATCTTAAGTGTTTATCACCAAATTCGTATCAGCGAGAGCAATAAACCATATACTACCTTTGAAGTTTGTGAGAATCTTTACCAATTTCGTCGACTGCAATTTGGGGTAACTAACGGAGTAGCGTGCTTCCAGCGTGTTATAAATCAATTTGCTCGTACAACGGACTTTCCAGTACTTATGCATACCTCGATGATATCATATGTGGAAAAACCGAAGAGGAGCATGATACTAATTTTTAAAAATTCAGTGAAGCAGCCAAGGGAGTTAACCTTACAATTAGTCCAGAAAAATGTTCTTCTCTAAGACCACCGTTGATTGGTAGTGATGTAGCGGATGTCATTTTTTTCACATCCGCGGATGCGGATGTGGATGAGGATGTTTGATTTCAACATCCGCGGATGCGGATGCGGATGTCTACATTTTCGTTATTTTTTAGGATATATTCGAGATTTGTTGTGTTTAACGTATATAATAAGTTATTATATAGAGAGAGCTGTAGCTATAATGTAGTATAATTGATTAATTGTACAATAATTGCTGTACTTTTCTCTGAACATATAAAATAATATCAAGCATCTAACTAATATAGAAATCAATTAGTGAATTCGTCTGCAAATAAATTCGTTATATTTTGTTGAGTTTCAGCCACAATTAGAAACCATAATTGTGTTACCAGGATGCGGGACGTGAACCCAACTCAAATGCATCCCACCGACCTCTTTCCCCAACCTCCACCCTTATAGAAAGAGATCTTTAATTAGCTTGATAACTATTTATATTAAGTTCAAAGTTTTATTAGGCATATTTATAAATGAGTAATTAAAATAAAGTAAACTAAGATGTTCATCGTTTAATGTTCAAACTTAATTATAGGAAGGTTATGCTTAAGGAACATTAATTTTTCTGCCTTTTCTGCTGCCAGTCTGTTTCTCTTTTCATCATATATTAATCCAGCACTGCTAAATAATCTCTCGCTTGGTACGTTTGTTGGAGGACAGGCTAAATGTTTCCTTGCAAGTTTACTCAAGTATGGATAGATATTCTGCGTATTTTTCCACCAACTAATAGGATTGTCACATGCAGCCAGGCGTTTTTCTTGGTGATAGCTCTCGATCATTTTTACTACATCTTTTGACATCGCGTAGGTCTCGTCATTGCTGCTTGACTCAAGAAACTGAGAGACAGATTCTGTGATAGATTTGCTTGTTGAAGGTGTTGGTTCTGTCACTGAAACTTTTATTCTTTTGGTGGGTGGCGAAGCGACAGATTCAAGAGATTGAAGCTCTTCAACTGCTTTGCCAAGTGATGATTTAACTCGTTCTAATGTACTAGGTGAAAATAACTTAGCTTTGTAACGTGGATCTAAGTAGGTTGCAAGAGAGTAACTTCATACAAGAACAGCCTCTCGTCTTGTCGCTTGCATCACTTTTGCGCACAATGAACTAGTTCTGTTATTATAGTAGAATTTGATAATTTCCGCTTATTAATGACGTTTTATCTCAACGGTCCACATCCGCACGACATCCGCAGTCCAAAGTGCGGATGCGGGTGCGGATGCGGATGCGAGAAAATGTGCGGATGTTCCGCGGATGCGGATGTGACCTACATCACTATTGATTGGCTAGGTTACCGTATCTCTAATGGTGAAATTAAACCTGATCCGGAGCGTTTCCGACCTTTGATGGATTGATCACTTCCTTGTAATTCCAAATCATTAGGCCACTAGTGCACGCAAAGGGTTTTCCATTATCTGATGATGCTGGATTAAGTTTTGAAAGTCTTCGGCAGGATATTGCCAGTGCTATTGTTTGTTCAATCGATGAGTCTATACCATTTGTGATGGAAACTGATGCTTCGGACTATGCTATTGCTGCCACGCTCAATCAGGCTAGAAGACCTGTAGCGTTCTTTTCTACAACTCTAAGTAGTAATGAAAAGAGGTATTCTTCTGTATAAAAAGATGCCTACGCTATTGCTGAGTCTCTGCGTAAATGGAAACATTATTTAGCAGGACGTCGGTTTACATTGATAACTGATAAGAAATCGGTGGTATTCGTTTTCGATACCAAGCAGGGTAGCAAAATCAAGAATGATAAAATAAGGAGATGGACATGTTGTTTCACAGTTAATACTAATGTCCTTGTTGAGCTGCACAATTCCTTATGACATCTAGGTGTCACCAGACTTACTCACTTTGTTAGAAACAAGAATTTTGCCATACTCGGTAGATGAGGTAAGGAAGGTAATTAGTTCTTGCCCTGTATGTGCCGAGAGTAAGCCAAGATCTTATCGGCCCCCACCATCCCATTTAATCAAAGCTACCGCTCCTTTCAAATGGCTAAATATCGATTTCAAAGGTCCATTGCCTTCCTCTACTTCTAATAAGTATATGTTGATTGTAATTGATGAATTCTCTCATTTTCCTTTTGTTTATCCGTGTCCTGATATGACCTCTCAAACCATTATTAAGTGTCTTTTTCAACTTTTCTCTATCTTTGGAATGCCTTCTTATGTACATTCCGATAGAGGTGCCCCTTTTATGTCAACTCAGTTAAAGCAATTTATTCATGAACTTGGAGTTTCTACTAACAGAACACGATAATCCACAAGAAAATGGGCAATGCGAGAGGTACAATGGAATAATCTTGAATACCTTGTCTTTGACACTACGTTCCCGTAACCTACCACCTTCGCAATGGGAATTAGTCCTTCCTGATGGTTTGCATGCTATACGCTCACAGGTGGCTCACTCCTGTCAACTGCTATAAATGCTACCCCACATAAGCGTCTTTTTAATTACCAGCGTAAATCTGCGAGTGACCATTCTATCCCTACGTGGCTCACCTCCCCAGGACTTCTCCTTGTAAAATAACACGTGAGACAGTCAAAATTCGATCCTGTTGTAGAGGAGGCCAAACTACATTAGAAGCCAATCCCCAGTATGCCCATATTCACTTTTCAAATAGTAGAGAGTCTACAGTATCAATACGCGATTTAGCGCCTCGAGGGAATGATTTGTCTGATCATGCAACTAATGAACTACCTGCTGAAACTGATAAAACTCATCTAGATACTCAAGAGATAACTCCAGAAACTGTGAAATGTAGAGAGGGTCCTATTCCTCCATACAGAACTGTCGAAACTACTGATGTTCTATCCTCTGATGAGACTTCTAACATTCGCTCTGACTTGCGTAGGTCTGTTCGCGTTCAGTGGTGGCTAGTGGATCGTCTTAATTTGTAATATAAAACAATTCATGACCTGTACAATACCTCATAATGCAATATAGTTTGCCTTGTGATTAACTTGCATTTAAAATTGCGACTGTAATTTATAACGCCCTATTATTTGTACTGTTAATTGTACTTCTGTATTGTTCTCATTTTGAAGGAGGTGAATGGATTGATTTTGTCATTGGTGTTTGTGGTCACTTTTATAATATTTATGTTTACAATTGATTTCTCCTTTTATAATGTACTGTCTCTTTCTTTAAAGATAATTATGTCGAGTTCCATTTGTTGAATAAAGCCTAACTATGAGAGACATTCTTGACCTAATTTCAAATAAACGTCCATAACAGGCACTATTTATAGTCTTCTTTCTAAACTTTGTAACAACAACACAACCTGCACCATTGTTCGATGCAGCAATCCTGTATCTAAACTACCAAACTGAACTGCAGGTGAGCTCTCTATAAGACCACGCCCTATCAGTGCCGCATTCAACAAAAGAGTAAAAAGGACGCTGCCAGTGCACAAAAATGATGCCACAAGAGCCCAAAAATGCTGGCTCTAAAATAAGTAAATTTTTCACAACTTACAATTATAAGATGGATATATATACTTTAACTTAATATATACAAGCAATGCTGCATCAATCAGCTTAGTCATTATATCGCCTTGGGAAAACAATGGCTCTTCTTCTTCTAGATTTTGTAACAGTACTATATACGATACCATATTGTAGGCATGTTGCGAAGGCAACCACAAGTCATATAAATGTGAAGTGGCTGAGGCTTTACCTGTTGAGGAGAGAAAGGACAGGGTAACTAAGTCCACAACATTTTTTAAATGTTTTTTGAAAGGTCACAGTGCAAGGTTTTGTAAGTTTAAAATTTTGTGCAAAAATGCGATGGCCGGCATCAGCCATTATTGTATGAAAACACTCCTAGTAGGCCTACCCCAGAAATAGAGATGTCAGTGGCACATACCACCTCTATGAAAGGGAGTAAGAGTAAAGGGGGTTATTGCAAACAGCTGCAACATTATTAATTGGTAATGATGGGGTAATGATGGAGAAGCTACTGTAGGAGTGTTGTTTGATAGTGTAGCCAGTGTAGTTTTTTTAAGACCAGAATTTCCAGAAATTTAAAGTTTAAAGAACTAAAGAGGGAAAATTTAAGAATTTCTGGGTTTAGGGGGTTCAGTTCAAAACCGAACCAAAGTTAAGAAGGTAGAAGTTCTGGTTAAGGGGTTGTTACCATAAAGTTCCACTATCAAGGTCCAAGCTGTAGAGATTGAGAAACTTTGTGCTCCAGTCACTACTTGTTTAGATGTGGCATGTGTCCAAGAATTGCAAGTTAAAGGAATTAATTTGGGCAATAATAAGTTTGAAGGGACAGAAGATATTAGGCTTTTGATTGGAGCTGACTATTATTGGGACTTCATTACTGGCAACATTGTTCGCACATCTCAACGTCCTGTATCTATTGAAAGCAAGTTACGTAGACTGGATGCTACATGGTAGCTATTGCAATGAAATTGAGGTTAAAGCTCTTTCTGTTAAGATTGAGAACAGCCATGGTTTGGAAAGACATTTGAAGGCCTTTGGGGAACTTGAATCCATTGGCATAAAGGACAAACAGGAAAAGCAGGCAAGTACAATGAACTGGGAGGTTTTAGAGCAATGTAAAAAAGGTATTGGGTTTAGAGATGGTTGCTACGAAGTTGGCCTCCTTTGGAAGGATTCTTGCAAACCCAGCTCAAACCATCAGCTAACTAATAGGAGGTTGGAGACTTCATTGCACAGGCTAAGGAAAAAGAGGAGTTGTTAAATGAATACAATGAGGCCATCCTAAGCTATGTAAAGGAGGGCTATGCTGAAAGGGTGCAAGGTGAGCTGGTGAGCCAGAAGACACATTATCTGCCACACCATGCAATGGTACGGCGAGACAAAACTACCACCAAATTGAGGATAGTTTTTGATGGCTCAGCCAAGGACAAAGGTGGTGTGTCCTTGAATGACTGTTTGGATGTTGGGCCAAATTTAAATGCAAATTTATTTTCCTTCTTACTGCGATTCAGGTTTGGTAGAGTAGCAATGACTGTAGATGTGAAGCAAGCATTTTTGAGGATAAAGTTAAAACCAGAGGACAGAGATGCAGTAAGGTATCTGTGGGTGGATACGAAAGACTTGTTAGAAAATGAACCCAAGGTTCAAGCATATAGAATGAAGTCAGTGTTGTTTGGCCTCAGCTCTAGTCCATTTCTTTTGGCAGCTACTATGCAGTACGATTTTAAGAAATATTCTGAAGGCTATCCTAATACTATTGAAAACATAAGGCAAAATTTTTATGTTGATGATTTGCCGTGTTCAGTGGATAATACAGAAATGGCTAAACAGATATTCATGGAGGCTAGAGCTATAATGAGGGAGGCTAGCATGGAGCTTAGAAAATGGCAGACTAATCATTCTCAGTTACAACAGTTTATAAGTCAGTCCTGTGTAGGACCTGATGCAGCAGAAAGTATTGAGAATTCTGGTATAAGGAGTTGTGGGCAATAGACACAAAGATGCTAGGCATTGTTTGTCAGCAAGAAGAGGTTTTATTTACCTTCAAGTGGGAAATCTTTAGTAGAGCTGGTTGAGAATGAGACAAAGTGGACAAAACGTACAGCTCTTAATTTGGCTTCGAAGGTCTTTGATCCTCTTGGATTCCTTGCTCCATTTGTGATAAAGTAAAAAATTTGGTTTCAGAGCCTCTGGGAAATTGGACTTGGTTGGGACCAAGAGTTATCCGATCATATGGTGGTAAAGTGGAAATATTGGTTCAAAGAATTGGCACATCTTAGAGACATTGAAATCACAAGATGGTACTTTGAAGAGTTGAACAGTAGTCCAGATAATTTGGAGCTGCACGTCGTTTGTGATGCAAGTAAGGAAGCCTATGCAACTTGCATTTATATAAGAGGCAAATTTGAAGAGGAAGTAAGTTGCAGGTTGGTTGCTGCAAAGAGCATAGCACCTTTGAAAAAGCTTTCTATTCCAAGATTGGAATTGATGGGTGCAGTCATTGCTAGTCGGCATAAAGTTACAGTGCAAAACTCTTGGGGCCTTTATGAAATTCAAAGCTATTATTGGACAGACTCCACTATAGTTTTGCACTGGTTAAGAAGCCAGGCAAGGAAATGGAAACTATTTGTTGCCAATAGGGTGGAGGAAACTCAAGCGCGCACAGGTCCAAAGCAATAGAAGTATTCTCCAGGCACCCAAAACCCAGCTGATTTACCAACACGAGGAATTTCAGTGAAAGATCTTGCACAGTCAAGTTTTTGGTGGAATGTGCCAGAGTGGCTAAAACTTGCGAGTGAAAATTGGTCTTCTAATCAGCCAATTGTATGAGAATGCCAGGCTAAATAAGAATGGGTGAGTGAGATGAGAAAATGC
This sequence comes from Bathynomus jamesi, assembly GCA_023014485.1. Lineage (NCBI taxonomy): Eukaryota > Metazoa > Arthropoda > Malacostraca > Isopoda > Cirolanidae > Bathynomus > Bathynomus jamesi. The sequence continues at coordinate 81,243 of JAJOZX010000694.1, read as the reverse complement.
ACTGTGAACAGTTGTCAAGTTATGCAGCAGGACCCCATATCGAGGCTTGAGGACATTAGCAATCTGAAAAGGTTAAGAGTGACAGCATGGGTATATAGATTTACAGACAACATTACGGGAGAAACAAGAAGGGAAGGAATTCTGAACAGTAAGGAGATTGAGCAAGCCAGGTACTACTGGGTGGTATATGTGCAGAAGGAAAAATTTTGTGAAGAGAGAAAATTGTTTACCAGCAGTCCAGTCCATTGCAGGTTCTACCAACACATTCTGCTCTCAAAGGTTTGGATGTTTTTGGAACAAGATTTATTGAGAGAAGGAGGTAGACTACAGTTTTCTGGGCTTCCCGAGGAGAAAAGACATCCAATTTTTCTACCTTCTAGGGGGGCACTTTGTGGAACTTTTGATCCTGGATACGCATAATAAGTTGTTACATGCTGGAGTTAGAGAAGTGATAATAGAGATCAGACAGCAGTTTTGGATTCCCAAAATTAGACAAGTAGGAAAAAAGATCTTGCAAAGATGTGTGGTTTACAAGCGTTGGAGTGCAAAGCATTATCATGAAAAGGTGGCTTCACTTCCAAGAGAACGGTGTGTCTATACTGCCACATTTGATGTAGTTGGAGTAGACTTTGCGGGTCAGTCTATGTGTATGAGCAAGGGCAGTCCAACAAAGGTTATATATGTCTTTTCACATGTGCTACCACCAGAGCAATCCATTTGGAGATGGTAAGCAACTTAAGTAGTGATGTATTTCTTTTAGCCTTTAAAAGGTTTGTGAACAGAAGGGGTTTCCCAAATAAAATCATATCTGATAATGCAAAAACCTTCAAAAAGGCTGCAAAGGAACTCCAAGAAGTTTGGTCCTTGCTAAAAGAGGAGGGATTCCAATCCTACTTTTCACACCATGGGGTACAGTGGGAGTTTATTGTCGAGAAAGCACCATGGTGGGGAGGATTTTGGGAAAGGCTAGTGAGAAGTGTAAAGTGTCCATTAAAGAAACTTTTGGCTAATGCTCATTTGAGCAAAGAAGAATTCTGCGCTGTTCTGTGTGAAGTAGAAGCAATGGTGAACAGCAGGTCCATCACTTTTGTTTATAACAGTATGCAGGATGCATAGCCATTGACACCAAATCATTTTCTTTGTGGTAAACGATTAACATCAAGCCCCAATTTGCCAGTAGATTTACAGCCTATCCAGAGCAGTCAAGAAGAGTTAACGAGAAGGTTCAAGTACCTTGAAGAGCTACAAGATCAGTTATGGAAGAGGTGGCAGATGGAGTACTTGCCAGAACTCAATTATTACCTATCAGGCAATGTAAAGGAAAAGTGGTAATGATTGGGGATGAAAGACCAAGGCAATGCTGGAAGCTTGGCATTATTGAAGAGTTGTTTGTTGGCAAAGACAATTTAGTTAGGTCTGCACTGGTAAAGACTTCAGGAGGAAAATTAAAGAGACCTATGCAAAAACTCTATACTTTAGAAATCAGCAAAAACACAGATAGTTAAGATGAAGCATTTAGGTTACAGCCTCATGGAGAAGGTTTGGCTAAACTTGCAGAAGGTAATGACAACAATGCCTCTTCGGTGGGGTGTCAGAAAATCTAGAAGAGTAAAAGCCATTGTTGTCCCAAGGCGATATGATGACTAAGCTGACTGATGCAGCATTGCTTGTATACCGTATATTAAGTTAAGGTGCATATATACCCATCTCATAATTGTAAGGTTAGTGAAAAATTCACTTCATTTAGAGCTAGCATTTTTGGGCTCTTGTGGCATCATTGTTTGGGCACTCTTGTGGCACCACCTTTTTGGGCACTGGCGCGTCCTTTCTATTCGTTTGTTGAATGCGGCACTTACAGGGTGTTGTCTTGTAGAGAGCTCGCTTGCAATTCAGTTTGGTTGTTTAGATACAAGATTGTTGCATCATACAATGGTGCAGGTTGTGTGTTGTTGCAAGGTTTAGAAAGAAGACCATAAATAGTGCCCCTTTGGTTTTTTATCCTAATTTTATGCACCTGAGGCCTAAGGTAGGCCCACATCGAGTCAGCAACCCTGAAGTAGGACCTAATACGACCTCCAAGTCCGTAAGTTTTAGTCTAGCTTAACTTGGACTGTAGGTTGAACTGGCCCTTCAGAGCTTGGCCGTTCAGGGCTCAGCTGGGATTCTGAACTCAATAAAATAAAAAAATAACAGTCTGAAATTAGAATCTCTTCCAAACATGTTTTTTTCTGCCCTTTCTGGGTTCAAATCTTAAAGAGTTAAGAAGTAATTGTCATCACAGATACCTAGAACACCTCAAACAAGGAAAACTTGAAAACACTACAGCAATAGATGGAATTGGCAATGTCACAGAAGATGTGCCAATCAAATTTTTCCTTCGGTAGTAATATTCGCTTGTAACTCACGGCAACTTTTCCTCGTGCAATGCAAGTTTTTAATTTGTGGTAAGTAGGACAAGTTTCAGATTTTTATTTTATTATTTTATTTTTATGCTTTATTTTTTAAGTTAAATTGCAGTTTAGCACCCAACTGGTGCTTCACAATTTCCTCTTGGAAATCGCCAAGGTCATATTAGATTATGTTCGGTAAACTTTAGCTGTAACTTTTTTATCATTTATTTACGACAAATTTTAATTCTGTATTTGGAAAGAGGAGACAAAACTGCATTAGGGACAAACAAACATAAAAGGTGGGGTCACCAGTTGGTTGCCAAACTGCAATTTTACCTATTATTTCTTTCTGTTTTATGCGATATATGCATGGTTTCTTATATAAAATGGTACATATATTCATTAAAGCCATTAAAAACGTGTGTTTAATGTAAAATTCTATGTATTTGTCGATCTACAGCATTTTGGCCAATCTAACAATATTTCGGTCCATATAATCTAACAAAATTTGTTTTTAGTAAGTGGCAACACTGGTAAGTTATTTGAAGCTTTATCTTTTGTACCATTGAGTCCAGGGTTGCCAGATTGGGCTAAAAATCGCGAATTGGACTACTTTTGATGCACTTGTGCTACTAAATTTGGATATTGGACTACATGCTACTTTTTGGGCTACTCATGTTGGTTTTTATGCGATTTTTCACATTACATTGCGATTTTTTTCATGTAAATTGAAAAACATAATACTGTATAAGTATATGATGAAGCGTATGTAATTTGTCGATTCATTTTGTGAATGCTAATTGTTCTTTTTTGTAAGGACGGAGAAAGATGTAATCATGTAAATCAAGTATGAAACATGTCGAAACAAACGTTTAGTTACAGTCAATACTCTTCATTTTGAAGTAAGACTGCGCATGCGTTATGCGCCTCTTCTGCAATTCAAACGGGATTAAACTTGTTGCGGTATGCTAAAAAGCAAATACAATACGACCTCATGTTGCCATCTAAATACTCAAAATCTTTCCAAGAAAGTTGGCGCAAAGAGCCCTTATTCTCAGCATGGATTCAGGAAATTAAGCATGATGGAAATAAAGCCTACTGTAAGATATGCAAAACGGAGTTGAGGGTACATAAAACTCATCTAAAAAAACATGCCATTTCTTTGAAGCATAAACAAAATACATGTAGTTCTACCGGGTGAGTCGAAAGTAAGGAAACAGGAACTATGTATTTCAATGCAAATACTCGTATATATGTATAGTTGCATTGAAAAGCATAGTTCCTCTGTTTTCTGACTTTTGACTCACCCGGTATTATTGTTACTCATCCTAATTTAAAACAAACATTTTTAGGTAGGCCTATGCCTACAGCAAAGAAAGCAAAAGTTACTAAATTTGAACTCAAACTTGCAGTTTTTGTTGCTAGTCATTCTTCTACTCAACGCCTTGATCATTTGGGTGAACTAATCAAAGAAGAAATGCCCTCTAGTTCAAGTTCAGAGTGTTTGCGGCTTCATAGAACTAAGTGTACTGTGTTGAATGCTCAGAGAAACTTATAACTGGTTCCATCGTTCTGCGTTTAGAAGAGACTTACATGAATATATGTAAACTAATTAATGATGGTAAAGAACCGCTCCAGATGATTCCCCTTTCAGCTACAAGAAGCCGTTGCGTAAGCGTAAGTAGAATCCTTGATCAGTGAGATTCTTTGAAGGTCTATTTTCAGTCCGCGTCGACATCCTGCGATAAATATGGGGCCAGAGAACTCTATGCGATGGATACTGATAGAGCAAACGAATTATGTTTGACATTTATGAAGCCAATATTAAGTGAATTTGAAAGAGTGAATTTGCTCTTTCAAAAAGTAGTAGATCACTGCAGTTTGTTAAGTGAACTAGAAGCATTTACACTATCCTCATGCTTCGAAGAATCGCACATCCTCAAAGTGTTAGCTTTGACGTAGATCTGCATTTCACTCCTATTTACCTTCCATTTGGAAAAGTTGATTTTGGTTTCGAGTTCTCAGTAATGCTGAAGAGGAAACTACAGATGAATGAAATTTCGGAAAAAGCCGCTGGACACATTCGCGGAAGATGCAAAATGTTTTTGCAAAGAGCTTGCAAAGAACTACTACTTCGCATTCCAAGAAACATTGAGACCCTCAAGAAGATTAAAAACTTATCCCCTAATGTATAGAACTAAGTGTACTGCGTTGTCTGCTCAGAGAAACTTATAACTGGCTCCATCGTTCTGCGCTTAGAAGAGACTTACATGAATATATGTAAACTAATTAATGATGGTAAAGAACCTCTCCAGATGATTCCCCTTTCAGCACAAGAAGCCGTTGCGTAAGTAGAATCCTTGATCAGTGGGATTCTTTGAAGGTCTATTTTCAGTCCGCGTCGACATCCTGCGACAAATATGTGGCCAGAGAACTCAACGCAATGGATACTGATAGAGCAAACGAATTATATTTGACATTTATGAAGCCAATATTACGTGAATTTGAAAGAGTGAATTTGCTCTTTCAAAAAGAAGTAGTAGATCACTGCAGTTTGTTAAGTGAACTAGAAACATTTACACTATCCATGCTTCGAAGAATCGTACGTTTTCCAATCAGCAATGCCATTGTAGAGAGAGTATTCTCTAGACTCAGAGTAACTGCCACCAAAACCAAATTAAGGAATCGCATGCGATTGAATTTGTTGGCCTCTATTTTGAAAATTAAAATGACCCTTGAGGAAAATAAAAACAATGCTGTTCAGATTTTGAACCAGCTATAAATATGCTAACGTATGATTCAAGTATATATGAAAAGGATAATGAAGAGGAGAAAGAGGAGCTTCTTAACTCGCTACATCTTTGAATAAAGTAAAAGTAAGTCGAAATATCTTCACACACACGCACGCACACACACACACACACACACCGCACACACACACACACACACACATATATATATATATATATATATATATATATATATATGAAAAGAAGGATCAACACAACGGCAAACATTTTCATTTATTTGTACATCAGACGTTTCGACAAATCTTTTGTCATCATCAGTGAGTTAAGTCTTAAAACCTTAAAACAAAATTGAAAAGTGAAAGTTACATCAATACAATATTAAGACCATTAAAATTAAAACCTTAAAGCAAAATGAAAATTGCATCAATACAAAATTAAAACATTTAAATTTCATCACTATAAAAACTAAAATTAAATTAAATTTCATCACTATAAAAACTAAAATTAAATTACCTCAATAGGTAAATACACAATGTTTACATCCACCTCCATACTTGGCAAAGTCTAAGAGACCACTAGGTGGTCAGGGGATTAGAAAGGGTATATCTGTGAAACACGGTTGGTTGTCAAAAGAGTCTTAATTTGTAGGATGAGCTATTATTATTAAGGGAGGGTTTGTTTCTATAGATGTACAAAGATTCTAAAATTCGGAGTTCTGTAAGGTTATTGGATCTAGTTAAAATTTCAAACTGAGTTTTGTGAAGGGGATGGTCGTTTTCATTACTGTGGTTTCTAATTGCGGATTGTGGAGGGCTACTGAGGGGACGGTTGGTACGGACTGACAAGCCCAAATGTTGAGAAAGGCGCACCTCCAGTTGGAGTTGAGTGCTGCCAATATACGCAGCCTTACAGCTGTCGCACGTGTATTTGTAAACAACATTGGGGCATACAGTTTTGGGGAATTCATCTTTGAACTTTAAAAAATTTGATAATTTAAGTGGGTTGACGAAGGCGAATCTAAAATTTATTTGGGGATAACTAGACTTGAGTAGTTTGGACAATTCACCTCGAATACGCAATGATAAATAACCATAAAAAGGTAATTTAATATATCTGGTTTCTTTTTGTACTGTAGTTACGGGGAGTTTAGTATCAAAAGTGTTATTTAAAAATTTCTTTAATTGGTTATCGAATAGATGAGAAGGGTAGTAATTGTTAATAAAGTACTGTTTTAAAAATTTAAATTCTTCGTTTAACGAAAAGTAATCCGAACAAATACGGTAACTTCTTGTTAATAATGTTACTATAGCACTAATCTTATATTTATAAAACATACAACTTAAATAATTGGTTCCCAAGCCAGTAAAAGTTTGTTTCCGAAATAGTGAAGTATGGAACTTATTATGGGCCCGTTTAACTAAAACATCCAGGAAAGGTAAACTATTATTTGTTTCGTTTTCACACGTGTACTTAATATTACTATGTTGTTTATTAAGATAATCACGAAAAAGTTTTACGTGTGAAGGATGGTTAAATATTAAGAAAGTGTCATCCACGTATCTTCTGTAATATATGGGTTTAAACTACTAGGACAATTTTTCAACCAAATTTCTTCGTAATGGCAAAGAAATGCATTTGCTAGTGTTGGGCTTAACGGGGAACCCATAGCTACCCCATCAATTTGGCTGTAAAGGTTGCTATTAAATAAGAAAAGATTATCAAAACACACTATTTCGAGAAGGTTTTTAAATTGAGTCTGAGTGAGGCCATTAATAAGAGTATTATCAGTAGTGAATAACTTATTTAGTATGATATTTAATGTTTCTTTTAACGGGACATTAGTAAACAATGATGAGACATCAAAACTGGCCATAGTAAGAGAATCGGCATGATTGATCTCTTTTATCTCTTTAGCAAAATCAAACGAGTTGTTAATAGAATAATCATTAAAGGTGAGTTTTGAAAGCAAGGGAACGAAGAATTTAGCTAAGTTATAATTGAATGTACCACATGCCGAAAGAATAGGTCTTAGTGGGAAATTTGGCTTGTGGACTTTAGGTAAACCATATAGAATTCCTGGATTAGAACCAGAAGCAAATAAAAAATTGTATGTATTGTCAGCAATAATATTACTATTTTTTAATTTACGCAAACACCTATTAAGTTTATCTTCGAGTTTTAGTAATTTAGACAGGACATTCTCTTTTACCCTTTTAAATTTAGACGTATCCGACAAAATTGTCTCCATTCTATTTATGTAAACTGTTGAATCAATCAGCACTACTCCTTTACCCTTATCCGGTTTTGTAATGATGACAGAGTTATCCTTTTTCAAATTATTAAGAATTTTAAAATCTTGCTTATTAAAGAGGGGAGAAAACACCTTATGGGGTTTAAAATTATAAAAATTCTTAAAAGAGATGCGTATATTGGCAGCACTCAACTCCAACTGGAGGTGCGCCTTTCTCAACATTTGGGCTTGTCAGTCCGTACCAACCGTCCCCTCAGTAGCCCTCCACAATCCGCAATTAGAAACCACAGTAATGAAAACGACCATCCCCTTCACAAAACTCAGTTTGAAATTTTAACTAGATCCAATAACCTTACAGAACTCCGAATTTTAGAATCTTTGTACATCTATAGAAACAAACCCTCCCTTAATAATAATAGCTCATCCTACAAATTAAGACTCTTTTGACAACCAACCGTGTTTCACAGATATACCCTTTCTAATCCCCTGACCACCTAGTGGTCTCTTAGACTTTGCCAAGTATGGAGGTGGATGTAAACATTGTGTATTTACCTATTGAGGTAATTTAATTTTAGTTTTTATAGTGATGAAATTTAATTTAATTTTAGTTTTTATAGTGATGAAATTTATATGTTTTAATTTTGTATTGATGCAATTTTCATTTTGCTTTAAGGTTTTAATTTTAATGGTCTTAATATTGTATTGATGTAACTTTCACTTTTCAATTTTGTTTTAAGGTTTTAAGACTTAACTCACTGATGATGACAAAAGATTTGTCGAAACGTCTGATGTACAAATAAATGAAAATGTTTGCCGTTGTGTTGATCCTTCTTTTCATCTGTAAGCTCCGGTTCCCTAAGGAGAAGTCAATAGCTTTGATATATATATATATATATACATATATATATATATACATATATACAGGGTGTCCATAAATTATTCACCCCATTATAAGCCTTAATAAATTCGTTATTATAGGAGCTATCTTAAAACGGTTTGCGGCAATTAATAACACAACTCAAGAAATTTTTTTCTTTATTTCGCAGAACATCCACTAGGGGCACAATGGCGACAGTGAAGGAGAAAGCAATGTGTGTGCTGTGGATGTGGGAAACCAAATCTCCAATCACTGTACAGAGACGTTTTCGGGAGGAATATTAGAAAACTCCACCAACAAAGCAATCACTCAAGCGATGGCTGAAACAATTTCAAGAAACTGGCAGTGTGCTACATGAGAAAGTTGCTGGAAGGCCTAGTGCAGTGATGGCGAACCTATGACACGCGTGTCAGCAGTGACACGCCGCAGGGTTTCAGGTGACACGCGATGGATGTTGAAAATGTTTGGTATTCTGATGAAAAACTGCAATAAATCGTCTACGCCCTAGTACTTTCGATTAATAAGTCAGCTATCTATGATTTTGTAATTAAATTTAAAATGCATGTATGCAAGTGACACGCCAATAATATCATTATTTAAAAAACACGAATTTTGGCACACTTGGATAAAAAGGTTCGCCATCACTGGCCTAGTGTGTCTGAAGATAAGATAGCAGGAATTCAGGAGGCGTTTATCCGAAGTCCTACAAAATCCATCCGCCGAGCAAGCCGAGAACTGCAAATACCGCGTTCAACAGTGCATAAAGTGGTTCACAAGAGGTTGAAACTTTATGCCTAAAAATTGCAAACCTTGCAGAAACTTCTACCAAATGACAAACCCAAACGGGTACAGTTTGTTGTTGACATTCTTGACCATATTGATGAAGATGAGCATTTTTTGAACGGTGCCCGGACAGTTCGCTACTGGACATTTCGCTACCGGACATTTCGCTACTGGACGTTTCGCTACTAGGACATTTCGCTACCGGACATTTCGCTACCATATATAAATTTACCAGTAAGTAAAATTAAAAAGGTAATAAAATTTATTAAAGAATTACGAGAATTATTAAATGAATACAAGGATTATTAAATGATTACATGAATATATATATATATATATATATATATATATATATATATATATATATATATATATATATATATATATTAAAATTTCTGTGTGACGCATGTACACAGACTGTAAACTCCTTCGCGGTATTTAAAGAAATGGAGAAAACAAACTCGAGTGTTACGAAAAAAGGTGAAATAATGGGGATAGAAAAGCCTGGAAATGTCCAATGAAAATTCGGGTGGATGAGAGAGAGGAGGAAATAACGAATAACAATATAATAACGAAAAACAATATAAACAATATAATACGGAATGATGACATAGCTGAAAGAAGAGCTAGGTAAGTAAAAGTTGCGAGGTAGTAAAACTCTCCAACGAGCGAAATGATAAAAAGATAATAACTAAAAACGTAGGAAATATGTAGTCAAAGAAAAATAATGATAATACCAAAATTAAGAACATTGAAAACAATAAGATAACAAGAAGTAGAAGCGTAGAAAATATCGTATGTAAATACTACGCAAGAGGGAACTGCAGATATCGGGATGGGCAATGCATCTATGCACATCCCACATTATGTAACACGCATTACATTACATTGGAGGTGCAAATACGGACAAAAATGCCGTTACCACCACCCTCAAAGGAACGCAACGGGTGAACAGGAAAAACGAACATCAGAGAAGGGCACCAATTTTTTAGACGTGACAACACAGTTCAGCTGCTAAATACTATCCAGCAAATACACAGTAAGCTGGCAAATATAGGAATCCGAGAGCCGGGCAGAAGGCACGCGCAAAGACACTTCATGCGTTATCGGGACAACAGGTATCAACAAAGATAAAAAGAGGCAAATTCTTGGACGACCACAAGGCAACGAAACCGGCACCACCATTGGAAAACGAATCGGAACCACCTGTATGCGAAAACGACAGAGAACAAATAAAAATAATCCTAGCCAACATTCAGGGCCTCAAATCAAATCATTCCCCGGACAAAGTTTTATATCTGAAAGGACTCATGCAAGAAGCCGGAGCAGACTTTGCATGCCTCACGGAAACTCATCTAAAGGACTGCCAGGCGAACTGTGAAAACTGTGAGTTCTGTGTTGACAAAAAAGAAATACAAATTGACAACTATAACATACTCCGAGCCGACAGAACAATGAGACGTAAAGGAGGATATGCTATTTACACACGCGAAAGGCATATGGCAGAAATGACTATAAGTATCTCAAACAGCTACGTAGAATGTGTAGCAGCAAAAGTTGAAAAATTAAATATGATACTTATTGAAATGTACAGATCCACGCTAACCTCAAAATTTTCAGATTCCATTACAGAGGTAAGAAACTGGATAAAAGATCTACCTTCTCCAACCTCAAATATTTTTCTCTGTGGTGATTTTAATTTCCCATTCATGAAATATAAAAGGATAGGAAAAAATATATGTATACACCAGGACAAGGGGGGCACACGGGATGACCAGGAGCAGGTAAAAATGCTACTAGCTCAAGCTGATGAATTTTTGTTAACGCAAGAAATAATAGAAAACAGAAGAAAAACAACCCCCTAGATTTGGTATTCACAAACAACAGCAACCTAATTGATAATGTAGAAATATCCGCAACTATAATATCGGACCATAATATTATTGAAATAATAACTAATATAAAAGCAACAGGAAAGGAAAGAACACGAACAAAAGAAAGAAGCAAATTCGAAATTTTTAATTTTTACTCCAAAGCTATACACTGGGAAGATGTTACATCCAGCATGGAAGTAATAGATTGGAAAACCATTTTCGAAGCCAAGACAACGGAAGAGATGCTAATGACTTTAGAGGAGAAGACGCTGGAAATTGTGGAAAGACATGTCCCAAAAATACAACAAAGAGGAAAGAGAAGCAGGTTCGAGAGACAAAAGAGGTCATTGTTCCGAAAGAGAAAAAGAGTGACTGCAAAATTAAGTAATTGTAAAGATAACAATATCAGAAAAATATTAAATGATAAACTGGAGTATCGATGACATCATACAGGAACTAATTGAGAAGCATACAGAAAAAGAAGACGACGACGCTATAGAAGCGATAAAGGTTAACTCAAATTACTTCTATAATTTTGCAAAAATGAAGTCGAAAAACCATGCGACTATCGGACCTCTGAAAAACGAGAACAGTGCTTTATCCAGTAGCGGATTATAATGGAGGCAAAGGGGGCATTTGCCCCCGGCCCCAGATACTGACCGGCCCCAAGATGCTGACCGACCCCAAGAAACTATGTAAACGCTATAATCTACCGTTGAAATAATTGGTCGACCGTAAGGAAGAAAAAAAATTCTAGATTCCGCTTCTACAGAACCTAGTTTAGTATCCCATTTATGTGAACAAAGTATACATTTTTGTAATCACATCTTTGTTTTTGTTTCGTTTTCTGTTGATCGATCCCAGTCAGCTCTAGTGTTTTTCTAGCGACACCGGCCCGAAAATATTCATTGCCCCCGGCCCTAACAATGCTTAATCCGGCCCTGGCTTTATCTGATGATCTAACAGAAGTATCTGAAATATTAAGAGCTCAGAACGAATTATCTTTCACTCTTCCAAAAACTGACAAACTGATATGCGATAGAAACGTGTTCCTTGAAGAAGAACTACAAAGGGAAAGTATAACGGACTTCGACTTTACGACAGATGATATCACACAAGCCAACGGAAACTAAAAGCACACTCAGCGGCAGGACCGGATAAATGGAATGTCACACTGATCAAAAACTGCAAGAATGCAATCGCTGAGCCCCTATATTGGATCTGAAGAGGATTACTAGACATGGGAGAAATACAGGGCTTCTGAAGAGCGCCAACATAGTCCCAGTATATAAAGGAGGAGATCGATCCGAGGCCAAAAACTATAGGCCAGTGTCGCTTACATTTCATCTTACTAAAATATTTGAAAGAATAGTTAGACAGAAAATCTTTGACATTTTGGAAACTCAGAAAAAATTCAATGATAACCAACATCGGTTTCGGTCAGACAGATCATGCCTATCACAACTAATGGAACACTACAACATTACTGATGCATTGGAAAGTAATGAAAACTATGATTTAATATACACAGACTTTACCAAAGCGTTCGTCAAATGTGATCATGGAATCATAATACATAACTGAAAAATATGAGAATAACAGGAAAAGTAGGGAAATGGATATATAATTTTCTTAGTGAGCGGCGGCAAGTCGTTACAGTGCAAGGAGTATCTTCATCAGAATCAGAGGTCCTCAGCTCAGTACCACAAGGAACAGTATTAGCTCCACTACTCTTCATAATCATGCTAACTGACATACATGAGGACATTACCAAAGACAGCACAGTAACATCCTTTGCCACTGGCACAAAGATCAGTAGAAAAATAAGAAACCCAGAAGATATAAGATCTCTACAAACCGACATGAACAGAATCTACAAGTGGACGGAAGACAACAATATGAGAAAATATGAGAAATTTCAGCTGTTAAGGTACGGAAAAAGAGAAGACCTAAAATCCATGGAATATTATACCCCAAATGGAGAGGAAATTCAGAGAAATTTAAAGCAAAAGATTTAGGGGTTATAATGACTGATGATGCAAAGTTTGAAACACAAAATAACATAGTAGTAAACAGAGCAAAGAGAATAACTGAGCAGATACTGAGAACCTTTAAACGAAGGGATAGAAATATAATGATTCCTCTACTGAAAACACTGATCATACCCAAATTGGAATACTGCTCGGTCCTAGCATCCCCATATAAAAAAGAAGACATTAGACAACTAGAAGGGATTCAGAGAAGCTTCACAGCCAAGATCAAGGGGTGCAAAGAACTAAACTACTGGGAGAGGTTACGTGAATTAAACCTATATTCATTGGAAAGGAGGAGAGAGAGATGCACCATTATTTACACTTGCAAAATAATGGAGAAACTAGTCCCTAATCTTAATCTGAACCCTGTAACTCCCCAAACAACAGTGGAAAGTAGAAAAGGAAGACTGTGTCGTGCTCCCAAATTTAAGGCTAAACAGGGAACATCCTTAACCCTGAAAGAAAATAGTTTTGTTGTGAGAGGACCAAAACTGTTTAATCAGCTGCCCAAAGACCTGAGGAACACAAATGGTGGTGCAGTGGACATCTTCAAAAGAAGATTAGACGCCTGGCTCAGAACAATCCCGATGAGCCGGGCGTACCTGGCTATGTGAGGTGGAGGGTACAAGAAACCAACTCACTACTCACCATATTAGTGATGTAGGTCACATCCGCATCCGCATCCGCGGAACATCCGCACATTTTCTCGCATCCGCATCCGCACTTTGGACTGCGGATGTCGTGCGGATGTGGACCGTTGAGATAAAACGTCATTAATAAGCGGAAATTATCAAATTCTACTATAATAATAGAACTAGTTCATTGTGCGCAAAAGTGATGCAAGCGACAAGACGAGAGGCTGTTCTTGTATGAAGTTACTCTCTTGCAACCTACTTAGATCCACGTTACAAAGCTAAGTTATTTTCACCTAGTACATTAGAACGAGTTAATTCATCACTTGGCAAAGCAGTTGAAGAGCTTCAATCTCTTGAATCTGTCGCTTCGCCACCCACCAAAAGAATAAAAGTTTCAGTGACAGAACCAACACCTTCAACGAGCATATCTATCACAGAATCTCTCTCTCAGTTTCTTGAGTCAAGCAGCAATGACGAGACCTACGCGATGTCAAAAGATGTAGTAAAAATGATCGAGAGCTATCACCAAGAAAAACGCCTGGCTGCATGTGACAATCCTATTAGTTGGTGGAAAAATACGCAGAATATCTATCCATACTTGAGTAAACTTGCAAGGAAACATTTAGCCTGTCCTCCAACAAACGTACCAAGCGAGAGATTATTTAGCAGTGCTGGATTAATATATGATGAAAAGAGAAACAGACTGGCAGCAGAAAAGGCAGAAAAATTAATGTTCCTTAAGCATAATCTTCCTATAATTAAGTTTGAATATTAAACGATGAACATCTTAGTTTACTTTATTTTAATTACTCATTTATAAATATGCCTAATAAAACTTTAAACTTAATATAAATAGTTATCAAGCTAATTAAAGATCTCTTTCTATAAGGGTGGAGTTGGGGAAAGAGGTTGGTGAGGTGCATTTGAGTTGGGTTCACGTCCCGCATCCTGGTAACACAATTATGGTTTCTAATTGTGGCTGAAACTCGACAAAATATAACGAATTTATTTGCAGACGAATTCACAATTGATTTCTATATTAGTTAGATGCTTGATATTATTTTATATGTTCAGAGAAAAGTACAGCAATTATTGTACAATTAATCAATTATACTACATTATAGCTACAGCTCTCTCTATATAATAACTTATTATATACGTTAAACACAACAAATCTCGAATATATCCTAAAAAATAACGAAAATGAAGACATCCGCATTCGCGGATGTCGAAATCAAACATCCTCATCCGCATCCGCATCCGCGGATGTGAAAAAAATGACATCCGCTACATCACTAATATATATTATAATGTTATAATGTTTCAGATCAACAAAGCCCCTAGGAACCCCTCATGGCTGGTCTACCTAACTGTGTTCGTAATTGTGTATTGTGCATGTCCTCCTTGGTGGCGGAGAGGACCTACAATTTTACGTGGGTTCCGAACCACAAAGCCTTAATTCTACTACCTTAAACTATACCCAATCTATCGTCAGCCAGACTCCGTACTCATTCGTCAGCCAGACACCGTATTGAGAGGAAGCATTTCCTGAGCTCTCTGATATTGCTTCTACTTTTGGATATTGCCAATAACTTTACTTTTGGAAAGTTCTGAATTTTATATTCTTCCGTTTATATTCACATTGTTATAGTTAAGTAATTAAAAATAAGTGGTTTTTAGCGATTTAGAAGTTTTCATAGCCTGCCGGCTTATTTAACTTAAACTTGTGTAGTAATAAACTAATTTAACTTGCGCGATGCCGTCGCAGAAAGCGTCGTGTTAGGTGTGGGGTAAATCGGTGGTACACGGATTTTAGGGATTATAACGGCGGTCTTATGGCGATTATCGAGAGATCGATTTGTTTCTTTTGCGAGTTAAGGGAGGAAATAGTTGACATAAAACGTAGTGTACGTGAGGTAACGGAAAGACTTGCAACCCTTGATGAGGGTAGGGGGATGGCTATAGTTGACGAAAGCCGAACCATACTAACGTTGAAGACGTTACTACTTTGAAGGGTGAGGTGCGTAACCTAGCTTCTAGTTTAGGTAGCTTATCGGGAAGGTTGGATAGAGTTGAGGAAGGGGTTAAGGTTGGTCCGAGATTAGTAGATGGGGAGGGATTTAGAGAAGTTAAGGGTCGAGCTAGGCCACGTACGTTAGGTGATAGGAACCCCCCCCCTATCAAGGTTTCGAACCCTTTCGCCCATTTGGATAGGGACGTAAACGAGGAGAAACTATTTTAATTGGGGACTCCTTAGTGCGCCATATGGATAAGGAGTTCGTTGAATGGCATCCAACCAAGAGGAGGAGGGTCTGTCTCCCAGGGGCCAGGGTTGACAGAGTTAGAGACGAAGTGGATAGGATTGGTGTTGCCTCCCGTCACTCGATGTTGGTGACGATGGTAGGGGCAACGACTCGTATAGGCCCGATACGAGAGTGCCTGACCTTTTGGAGAGATATAGGGGGTTAATTAGGTCCCTGAAGGCGAGGTCAGATAGGTCTTTAGTTCTAGGTATTACCCCTAGGCACGGTTTGGGTCTTAGGATTACGTCAAAACGATATTTTTAATACTAAATTAGAAGAGATTTGTGCTGAGGAAAATGTACCCTTCGTAAAGCTGTGGTCAGAATTCAGTGATCCTAGCCTTTTTATAAAAGATGGGGTGCATTTTAATGAAATAGGTAATGCTAGGCTAGGTAGGTTAATTGACGAAAACGTTCGAAAGCTGTATAGGTCGAAGCCTTCTTTAAACGTTGTGGGTCCGGGAAACGCGGGCCCGACGTGAAAAATAGTTTAAAACGCCGACCCGTGGTAAAAAATAACTTAAACGTCTTTTATTGTAACGCGCGTAGTATTAGAAATAAATTAAACGAATTTAAGGCGATAATTTATTCCGGCAACTACGATATAGTTGCTATCACTGAAACGTGGTTAAATACCGTGACTCGGGACTTGTTGGGGAACTTGATATACCGGGTTTTAAACTCTTTACTAATGATAGGTTACATAGGATTGGTGGCGGCGTTTTGCTGTACATTCGTAATTCCCTTAGGGCTATCGAGGTTAAGATAGATTTTCCGGCAGCAATTAATGCGATATGCGTTGAAGTTAGGGCGCGTAGTATTAGTTTTAATTTTGTTGTTTATAGACCTCCCGTTCAACCCTCGATACCGATACTAGATTTTACACACTTCTTGGTAACTTTATAATATCGGAATAGTATAATTGTCGGAGACTTTAACTGCCCTAATGTTAATTACGAGACTTTTACTGGTAATGATGAGGGTTTGAGATTGATTGAGTTCATGGAAGATAATTTTTTACGACAGATGGTTACCGAACCAACGCGCGGTGACAATATTTTAGACGTGGTGATGACGAACGGCGAAAATATAGTCGAAGGTTTAGAAGTACGAGAGTTTAGGATGTAGTGATCATCAAATTCTTAGGTTTAAGTTATTGATAGAAAACACTAAGGATAGTAACGTAATAGAAGTCCCTGATTTTCGTAGGGCCAATTTTGATAGTTTTGCGGATAGGATGAGAGTAGTGGACTGGGATAACTTATTTATGGGTAATGACGCAAATTTGCATTGGGAGGCGTTTAAAGAAGTTTTTGAATATCAAAGGGAGTTTATTCCTCGTAGGCCCAAGCGCGCTAGAAATCATGGTAGGCCCAAGTGGTGGACTAGGGAAATAGGCGAGTTCATAAACGAGCGTAACAGAGCGTATAGACTTAATAAGCGCAATGGCACGGTAGCTAACTAATATATCGAGCTTCGACGTCAGGTTAAAAGATCAGTTAGGAATGCTAAGCGTAATTTAGAGATACTTATAGCTGCGGATAGTAAACATAACCAAAAAAGTTTTTTGATACGTGAATAATCGTAAGCCGATAAAAGATAATATAGGCCCTCTCGTGGACGCTAATGGCGCTTTGGCTTGACGCTCAGGCGATGGCGGGTATTTTTAATAACTTTTTGCGACAGTTTTTACCGTAGAAGACGTCAATAATGTCCCCGATGTGGACGATATCGTTCCATTTAGTAGCGAGACTATTTTGGATGAAATAACTGTTTACGAGGGTGAGATTGCGCATTATATCGATAGGCTAAAAGTTAGCAAGGCTCCAGGCCCTGACGCGTTTTATCCTAGACATTGAAAGATTTGAAAGACGTTATCGTAGGCCCCTTAACGAAGATTTTTAATCAGTCACTGAAACGGGGATTATTCCTGAAGACTTCAAATTAGCTAACGTCACGCCCATTTTTAAAAAAGGCGACCGCACAGTAGCTAGCAATTATAGGCCCATTAGCTTAACGTCAATTGTCGGTAAACTTTTGGAATCCGTAGTTAGGGATCGTATCATCGATCACTTAGAAAGTCGCGATTTGATTAATAGTAGTCAGCATGGGTTTCGACGCCATAGATCTTGTTTAACTAATTTGTTAGAATTTTATAACGAAATAGTGCGCGAATACGATAGGCATAGAGCGGCTGACGTTATTTATTTAGATTTTAAAAAGCGTTCGATACAGTTCCGCATAGAAGATTAATTGCGAAGGTTAAAGCGCACGGTATACGCGGTCAGGTAGCTAACTGGTTAGAGGAATGGCTTCGTGCTAGGAGACAGAGGGTCGTTGTTAATGGTAGTGAATCGGGGTGGTTGGATGTAGGTAGCGGTGTCCCACAGGGTTCAGTGTTAGGCCCATTGCTATTCGTAATTTACATTAACGACATAGATGTAGGATTGACTAGTAACGTGTCAAAATTCGCGGACGATACTAAAATAGGCGGTAAGGTTGTTAACGAGGACGATAGAAATAGGCTCCAAGACGATGTAAATAGGATTATGGAGTGGACGGATAAGTGGCAGATGCAATTTAACGTAGACAAATGTAAAGTTTTGCATATAGGTTCTCGTAACAATAATTACACGTACACGATGGATGATAGAGAGTTAGCGAGCGTTGACGAGGAAGTAGATTTAGGCGTACGCGTATCTAAGGATTTAAAAGTTAGGAACCAGTGCCTGGAGTCTTGCGCAAAAGCTAATAGGATGTTAGGCTTCATAGCGCGTAATTTCGAATTTAAATCGAAGAATATTATATTGCCCCTTTACAAGTCCCTAGTCATGCCTCATTTAGAATATGCCGTTCAGTTTTGGTGCCCGTATTTGCGTGAGGATATTGATAGGTTGGAAAGGATTCAGCCTCGTGCCACGAAACTAATTCCGTCATTGCGCAACAAGCCTTATGAAGATAAGATTAAAGAGTTAGACTTGCATTCACTCGAAACTAGGAGATTAAGGGGGAAGCTTATTGAAGTTTTCAAAATCGTTAATAAAATCGATAACTAAATTTTGACAAACTGTTCACTTTCGATAACAGCAATACTAGTAATAACGGATTTAAGTTTCGTGGCAGACGTTTCATTACTAGTATCGCTAAAAACTTCTTCACATTTAAAGTAATTGATAAATGGAATAATCTTCCCGCGTCAGTCGTGAACTCTACCAGCGTTAATATGTTTAAGAACCATTTAGATAGGCATTTTAAAAATATTAACGTTGTTTAAATTAAAAAAACAATTAGCAACAGGAGCTCTGGTGGTGGTGGTCGAGGATAAGTCTGTTGACGATTAATGCCAGCTTGTGACATGCCAGCATGCGAAGCCAGCAATAAAATTACTAAAAAAAAAAAATTAGACTAACACGAACGTAGTTGTGCTCGTAGCGTAAAGTAAACTACTTCGTCTGTAACTCTCTTTACTTGCATGTCTGTAGTTTACATGGTATGACAGTGAGTTAAGACTGTGTTTGCATGGTTTGTAAGCGTTCTTACTACTTTTTATATTTCACCCCTTTCCTATCCTCTTCGACTATTTTTCGGACATGTCGGCAGCGGCCGGCGGATGATGATGGTGAGTCTTTCTTTCTCTTTTTCTGAATGAATGTTAACCCACGAATGATAGGTTTTGTTACCTACTTCACCCCTTACTCTCCTCTTTTAACCCCCTACTCTTTCCTTTCTCTCGGGCTAACGTTAGAGTGGATCTTAGGGTCTTTGTTAGCCTTAGCTTCTGTAGATCTGTAGAACATGGATCTAATAGATTTTTAAATATGTCTATAGACGTGCTACTAATTACTTCTACAGGCAAATTATTCGATCTATATAAAAGTTTTTGGCAACTGCTGTCTCGAGCCTTCTACTTCTCAAGTTACACCCGTTATTTCTAATCCAACTATATTGATATTTTTCGAAAAACTATCTCTTTTTACGTTAGTGAACCCATTCATAATTTCGAGAACCTGGATTAAATCACCCCTTAGCCTCCTAGTCTCGAGTGTAGTCAATTTTAACTCCTTAAGCCTATCCTTGGACGATTTCGATCTAAGCGACGCAATCATCTTAGTTGCTCATCTTTGAACTCTTTCGATTTTGTCTATTTTTTCGCATATGCGGATTCCAAAATTGGATCACGTACTCCAAATGCGATCTAACTAATGATTTATAAAGAGGAACAATAATATCGCGCGATTTGTACTCAAGATTCTGAGCTATAAAGCCTAGCCCTTTGTTCGCTTTATTGACTGCTGCTGTACTTTGTTTCGCTACTTTTAACTCACCAGTGACTGTAACTCCTAAATCTTTTTCCTGCTCTACGTTTGTTAACGCCTTCCTGACATACTATACGCAAAATTACCGTTACGCGAACCTATATGTAAAATTTTGCACTTATCGACGTTAAATCTCATTTGCCATGTGACTGACCAATCAACGATTTTATTCAGATCTTCCTGGATTTTACCTCTATATTCGTAATTAATCGCCCTACCACCCAACTTCGTGTCATTCGCAAACTTTGAAACTGTACTGACTAGGCCGACATCTAAATCGTTAATATATATAAGAAAAAGCAAGGTGCCCAATACAGCACCCTGAGAAACGCCACTCGCTACATTAGCCCAACACGACTCCGCTCCATCAATCACCACCCTCTGTTTCCTACCTCGCAACCACTCTTCTATCCAATTTATTACTACACCCCTGATTCCATGAGCCTTAATTTTGTCAATGGGTCTTTTGTGGGGTACGGTGTCAAACGTTTTTTGAAAATCTAAATACACTACATCAACCGGCCGATGACTATCGTAAACTTCAACCACGCTTTGAAAAAATTCTAAAAGATTAGTTAAGCAAGATTTGTTTCGCCTAAAACCTTGCTGCGTATTTTAACCAAGTTATGCAAATCTAAGTGTTCGACTGTACGATCCCTAATTATTAATTCCAGTAGCTTACCTACAACAAACGTTAAACTGATTGACCTATAATTTCCCGCTGCACTTTTATCGCCTTTCTTAAAGATAGGTGTTACATTTGCTAACTTGAAATTATCTGGTATGCACCACTCAGAAATAGACACATTAAAAATCTTTGTTAGCTGCACAACAATGCTTTCTTTTAATTATTTTAGTTGTATGGGATATATGGAATCCGTCCCCGGTGATCTACGCATTTTCATTTTATCAATATAGTGCATTACCTTCCCTTCATTTAGCAATGTAGCCATTTGCTTGTTTTCAGAAACTAGCTCTCTGTTAAAATTTTTCAACGGCACCAAGACACGTTTTACTAGATTCCTATTGTTGACGTATTGAAAGAATCGCTTGGAGTTTTCTTTGCCGTCACAGGCTATGGAGATTTCAAATTCGCGCTTGGACTTTTTAATTACACTTTTCGCTTCACGCCTTAGAGATATGTAGTTGTTTCGTAACCACAAATTCTCTTTATCGCACTTATGTAGCCTATAAGCCCTATCTCTACTCTTTACAATATCTCCTACTCTAGAAGTAAACCACAAGGGCTTGTTGTTTACTTTCGCACGCTTAATTTTGTACGGTACACGTTCCTCATTTATAGCCCTAAATACTGTTTAAAACGATTCCCACATTAGTTTTGCGTTGGAGAGCCCCATTACGTTTTCCCAATTGACGTGTGACAATTCATTTCCAAATTTACAAAAGTCTGCGTGCTGGAAGTTAGGAATTTTAGTCGAGTTAGCTGGATTCGAGTGACTTACTGAGAGGACAAACTCTACCATATTGTGATCGTTATTGCTTAACGGTTCTATTACTTGAAGATCAGTGATTAGCCTATCATCCGTAGTTATTACTAAATCTAAAATACTGTCCAACCTCGTAGGTTCCCCAAACTTTTGAATAAGAAAGCTATCCTCGGGAAAATTAACTAAATGATTACCTTCTGCATTGTATCGTAATTCACGTTGGCGCAATTAAAGTCACCCATAACTAAGGCCTGCTCACTACCTATTATTCTCTTTAGTTCACGATATAACGCTTCGTCCGCATCAGCTGTTTGATTAGGGGCCTATATATAACCGCAACAACAAGTTTGAAATCGTTCAGTTTGAGTTCTGCTATAGTCGAATCTATCGGTTCTGGAACTGTGTGCTTTACTTCTATAACGTTCGCAATATTATCTTTGATACACAACATAACACCGCCTCCTCTTTTCTACCTACAGTATTCTGTTTTTAACAAAAGGTCTATAACCTCTAATTTGATACTCCTCTAAAAAGTCGCGTATTTCAGTGCTAAGCCACGATTCATTTATCGCAATTAAATCATAGTCCTTACAAGCAATTAAAGAAAAAAATCGTTTATTTTATTTCGTAGGCTACGAGCATTTAAGGATAGAACCTTCAAATTGTTTGTAATTGCGACACCTTCGCGAGCGCAGGGGAAATTTAAGGAAATTACGCCGGGACCGTTCGAGTTACGGCATCCTGAAAAGAAGAGACAATCTTATGAAAAAAGTCTTCCTAAACGCGCAACTCCAACGTCATTAAGATGAAGTCCATCTCCAAGGAACAAGTCCCTCCTGCCGTAGAAACTGTTCCAAAAATTTGCAAAATGCACTCCTTCCTTTTGGCAAAGAGACTTTAGGTTATTGTTGATATAGGTCGCCTTGCTGTAGAAATCGCTACGTTGGATAATTCGAGGAAGTATACCTGTTAAAACAATCTTATTAGTTTTTTCCTTTAGTCGCTCTAGAAAGTCCCTGTACCTAGCCAGCAGCTCTTCCGATCTAGAATTTAAAACGTTATTAGTACCGACATGAATAACATACGTTGTGTCCTCAGAGGTTCCATCTGTAAAATGGTCAACACTATTAGTTATATCCAGTGTTGGGCACTAAAGCGTTAATCCGATAACAGTTAATTAACGAAGTTAACTTTTTCTAACGGACTATTAACGGAAGTTAATTTCCATTTATCGTTATCGGACCAGTTAACTTCCGATAACTCGATATTTAGTCTGTTAAAGTCCGTTAACACGTTAACTGCGAGTCATTCACGGAAGATCACCGCTCCGCGAATGAATTCAAACCGCCATAACTTCAGTCTGCCAATTCCGTCCTTTGCCGCAGTGGAACGGCTCTTCTCTCTCGGCAAGGACATCCTGAGGCCCAAGAGGTCAAGACTGGCAGTTAGGCCTAACTTTGAGAAGTTGGTCTTTCTGAAGGGCAACCAGCACATTGTGTCATAGTCTTTAATAAATGTGCCTAAAATTTAATTTTACCTTTCAGTTCCCGCCATAATAATTCTCTGGTAAATTAAAATTTAGTTAATGGTTAGTGGTTACAAGGGTTTCAAAACATGTAATCAGTACATTTTTATTAAAAATAAAAAAAAAAGTTATTAAGCAAAAAAGTTGCAAAACTTGATAAAAATACAGTTAAATACCTATTTATTGTTGGATTTTGCATAAATAAACATTTTCTATGGGTTTTAAAGCTTTTTTCCTTGATTTTTTTAAATGTTAGTAAAGAAATAGTTATCGTTAACGGATTATCGTTAACTTCCGTTAACTTTGTAGTAAAATTATCGGATTATCGTTATCGGAGTTAAAAATGGGGGTTAACGGATTATCGTTATCGAAGTTAACTTTTTGGTTAACGGTGCCCACCACTGGTTATATCCTCTACCCTTGCACCAGGGTAGCAGTAACGGCGCCTACGACGAGGGTTTCTCCCACAAAATTCCTCGAGCTGCCCTCGAACAATGGAATCGCCAATGAGTCGTATTTCCTGTTCATCAGCATCTTCGAAACCTAAAACAGAAAACTTATTGTTTGTTATTAATGGTAGACAAGTCTTAGGTTTTCTCAATGGAGCTCCATTAGGCACGTGAACGAAGGGTTGGGAACTAGGGGAAGAGAGAGGGCTATTAGTACTATTTATATTATTAGTAGAAACTGAGGCAGGAGGGGTCGTAACTGGAGTCTCAAGGGATTTTAATTTTGCCGTGAAGAGTATCACCCTTTCTTCAAGCCTCACTCTGGCCTCCTTCTCACGTTCTAACTCATTCCTCAGCACTTCCATGCTTGAGCTCTACCTGCAAACTAACTGTTCATTATTATTATCCAAAGTAAACGCGTAAGCGGCAAATTTCTCTTCACAGCGACTGCAAGTACTTGACGGGGGTGCCATGCTATTAATTAATTAATTAAAAAAAAAAACGAGCGTTTGAAAATTAATATATATATAATTTTATATATAATATATATACTTACTATGGAGGATATCACTCGACACAGGGCAAATTCCACTCCCCTTAAAGAACACGAACATTGCCCCCTTATTTAAAGGTGGTAACAGAGCAATGCCCAAAAATTATCGGCCAGTGGCTCTCACCTCACACCTTATAAAGTGTTTTGAACGTATAATTAGAGGCAAAAATACCTACTACCTACAAGAAAAAGACTTATACAACCCAAGTCAACATGGCTTCAGGGCGGGAAGATCATGCCTGTCACAGCTCCTAAACCACCAGGAGAAAATATTAGAAACATTGTGTTGAGGACAAAACATTGATGTAATATATACGGACTTTGCAAAGCCTTCGATAAATGTGACCATGGAATCATAGCACACAAACTTAAGAATACAGGAATTACTGGAAAGCTAGGAAGGGGGATATTTAGTTTCTTGACACAAAGAACGCAAAGAGTGGTGCTAAACGGAGTCAAATCGGAAGTCTCGGAAGTCGTGAGCTCTGTCCCACAAGGGACAGTATCAGCTCCCTTGCTGTTCATAATAAGGATTGTAGATATTGATGCAGATATTAACTACAGTATTGTATCATGCTTCGCAGATGACACAAAGATATGCAAGGAAATATTGAACGAAGATGACATAAGAAAATTACAAAACGACATTGAAACATTATTCAAGTGGGCAGAAGACAACAATATGAAGTTCAACGAAGAAAAATTCCAACTTCTAAGATATGGTAATAACAAGGAGCTACAGAAAAAAGGGTACAAAACTCCGCAAGCCGAACAGACAACACCAAATCCACAAGTCAGGGATCTTGGAGTAATAATGTCGCCGGATGCAGAATTCAGAGAGCACTATAAAATCAAAATCACAACGGCTAGAAAAATAATGGGAATCATCTGAAGGAGCTTCCGCAGCAGAAAAGCAAACATCATGCTCAAATTATGGAAGAGTCTAGTCCTACCAATAATTGAATATTGCTCAGTACTCACAAACCCACAGAGAGAAAGAGACATTGCGAACATTGAAGCTATACAAAGGACTTTTACGTCTAAGATAGAGGAAACGGAAGGCGAAGACTACTGGTCTCGACTACAGTCTCCTGGAACTCTATTCTCTTGAAAGAAAGCGCGAGCGGTACACAATAATATACATATGGAAAATACTTGAGGGCTCTGTCCCTAACCTCAGAAATGAAATAGAAACAAACTGGAATGAGAGAAGAGGCAGATTTTGTACGGTCCTAGCTGCGGTGGGACAAGGGGCCATGAAAACGAGGATGGAAAGTACCCTCAGAATAGGGGGCCCAAAGCTTTCCAATGTCCTTCCAGCACACCGACCTGAATAACTTCAAGAATCAGCTGGACAGATTCTTGTACAAAGTCCCTGATCAGCCATGCGTGGCTGGCTACGAGGGCAGGAGGAGATCAGACAGCAATTCCCTCCTTCACCAAATCCCGCAAATGAGGCGGGATGCTGCAGAGGGGTCAACCGCAGGTCGATCTTGAACCGTCGTTCAAACTCAACAAAAGTTATATTATATTATTTATATATATTATATATATATATATATCTCTACATATCTACAGAAGCTAATGCTAACAAAGACCCTAAGATCCACTCTGAGGGTAGCCCGAGAGAAAGGAAAGAGTAGGGAGGTTGAAAGAGGAGAATAAGGGGTTAAGTAAGTAGCAAAACCTATCATTCGTGAGTTAACATTCATTCAGAAAAAAGAGAAAGAAAGACTCACCATCATCATCCGCGGGCCACTGGAGACAAGTTAGAAAAATAGCCGAAGAGAAGAGGAAAGGGGTGAAAGATGAAAAGAAGTAAAATAAGAACGCTTACAAACCATGCAAACACAGTCTTAACTCAAACACTCTTATACCATGCAAACTACAGATATGCAAGTAAAGAGAGGATAAGAAAAGAAAAAAAAAGTAGGAAGAGTATAACAAAAAGTGGGTTAGTTTACGCTACGAGCTACATCTACGTTCGTGTTAGTCTAATTTTTTTTTTAATAATAATTTTATTGCTGGCATATCACACGCTGGCATGTCACAAGCTGGCATTAATTGTCAGCAGACTCATCCTCGACCATTACCCCGAGAGCTCCTGTTACTAATTGCTTTATTTTAAACAACGTTAATATTTTTAAAATGCCTATCTAAACGATTTTTAAACATATTAACACTGCTAGAGTTCACGACGGACGCGAGAAGATTATTCCATTTATCAATTACTTTAAAAGTAAAATAGTTTTTAGCGATGTTAGTAATGAAACGTCTACCGCGTAACTTAAATCCGTTATCACGAGTATTGTTATTATCGAAAGTGAACAAGTTGTCAAAATTTACGTTATCGATTTTATTAACGATTTTGAAAACTTCAATAAGCTCCCCCCTTTATCTCCTAGTTTCGAATGAATGCAAGTCTAACTCTTTAATTCTATCTTCGTAAGACTTGTTGCGCAACGCTGAACCCTTTCCAAACTATCAATATCCTCACGCAAATACGGACACCAAAACTGAACGGCATATTCTAAATGAGGCATGACTAGGGATTTGTAAAGGGGCAATATAATATTCTTCGATTTAAATTCGAAATTACGCGCTATGAAGCCTAACAGCCTATTAGCTTTTGCGCAAGACTCCAGGTACTGGTTCCTAACTTTTAAATCCTTAGATACGCGTACGCCTAAATCTACTTCCTCGTCAATGCTCGCTGTCTCTTGTCCATCGTGTACGTGTAATTATTGTTGCGAGAACCTATATGCAAAACTTTACAGTTGTTTACGTTAAATTGCATCTGCAATTTATCCGTCCACTCCATAATCCTATTTACATCGTCTTGGAGCCTATTTCTATCGTCCACGTTCAGAACTTTACCGCCTATTTTAGTATCGTCCGCGAATTTTGACACGTTACTGGTCAAGCCTACATCTATGTCGTTAATGTAGATTACGAATAGCAATGGGCCTAACACTGAACCCTGAGGGGCACCGCTACTTACATCCAACCACCCGGATTCCCTACCATTAACAACGACCCTCTGTTTCCTAGCACGAAGCCATTCCTCTAAACCAGGGATGGGGAACCTGCGGCCTTTTGGGGTACTAGTTGCGGCCTTCTGCCTATTTGACATTCAGAATTCATACCGTACGATAATGGACAGCAACTGATACCCCTTTAGGGCTTTAGGCTATTTCATTAGATCATGGTTTCAGCTTCACTGCTTCTTACACATACAAGCCTTCTTTATGGCTTGAATAGGAAATATGGCAACGTTGCCAGTTGAAACTGGCAGAGTTGCCTTACGGCTTACGCCCTTACCTATCAACGATCAACTCGACTGGATGACAGTTACTGACGATTCTCCGATAGTGACATGCACGCTTGTTTCCTTTAAAACTTTAAATCTTTTATCAATTCGCGTACCATTTTTATTTAAAAATCTTCTGGTACCCCAATCATGTCAAAAACTGTGAAAAGAAAATTAAAGGAAGAGAACAGAGTATTCCATGAAGAATGGGAATTGCAGTATTTCATAGTTGCTGAGAAAGATAAAATGATGTGTTTGCTCTGCAACGCCATAATTGCAACAGTGAAGAAACACAATGCATATCAGCATTATGCAACTCATAAGAACCACAAGTATGCTATATTGGAAGAAGAACCCCGAAAGTCTGCACTTACGAAGATGAAACTTCAAAAGCAACAACAACAGCAAGTATTTAAAACGATATCAGGCCAAGGGACTGAAATCACTGAAGCAACTTATAAAGTAGCATATATACTTGGAAAAAGAGGTAAGCCATGTAGTGATGTGGAAATCATAAAAGAATGCATTGTTGAAGTTGTAGCCCCTTTAGATTCAGACAAGGTTAACAAATACAAACAACTACCTCTTTCAAGAAGGACCATAACTGATCGGCAACATGAATTAGCCCTCAATGTAACTGAACAACTTCATACAATATGCCAAAGCGAAAATACTTATCATTCGATTACCTTGGATGAGTCCACTGATATTACTGACTCAGCGCAAGTTCATTTTTTATTCGTGTTATAACTGCAAATTTTCAATGCTACGAGGAGTTACTGGCTTTGGGTACCCTTACCGTGAAGACACGTGGAATTGACGTCTTGTCTCTCTTCAAAGAAAAATGCCGTGAAGCGAAACTAAATTTATGTAATTTAGTAAGTGTATGCACAGATGGTGCACCTTCCATGAGAGGAAAATGTGCAGGATTTGTTGCGCTACTACAAAAAGAACTGCCAAATCCAGATAGCTTGATTTCCTTTCACTGTATTTTGCAACAACAGAATCTCTGTGCCAAATCTACTGTTTTAAGTGACATATTAAGTAAAGTTATACGTATTGTGAACTACATTAGAGCAAATGCATCACGACATCGCCAGTTTCGCAATATGCTTATGCTTGATGATGAAACATTCAGTGTGGATCTTCCGTATCATTCTAAAGTGCGCTGGTTGTCACAAGGGCAAGTCTTTGAAAAACTTTTGTCTTTGCGAAAACGAATCACAAGATTTTCTGAGGAACTCAATGAACCCTGTGAATTGTCAAAAAAGGATTTCTGCAAAAAAGCTGCATTTTTGTGTGACGTAATGTCAAAGCAAAATTACCTGAATATTTCTTTGCAAGGTAAAACTAAATCCATATATGAAATGTGGCAAAAAATCCAGGCTTTTCGGAGGAAGCTGCGCTTTTTCAAAACTATCCTTACCCGATCGGAACTTTCAGCTGAACACTTCCCTGAACTGGCAAAGGTAATTGATGAAGAAGATACAAGCAAATCATTAAGGGAATGCGATGTGAAAGAATACACAGCTGTCCTAGACTCCCTGATTGAAGAATACGATGAAAGATTTGAAGATTTTGAGAAACATGACTTCACACTGAAACTAGCTTTCCAACCACACCTGGTTGATGTCTCCAAAGCACCTGAGGATTTACAGATGGAGTTGATTGAGCTATTAGAAGATAATATCCTTAAGTCTCTATTTGATACTAAGAAGGATCCTGTTGAAATATGGAAAAATGGCGTTGAATACCCACGTCTGCGCCAACATGCTAGTCGAATGTTGCCTTCTTTCGGCACAACCTACTGTTGTGAATCAACGTTTTCATATGTGACTCAAATCAAAACGCGCTTGAGATCTCAGATGACGAATATTCACCTGGAGGACCAACTAAAACTACGATCAACGATATTGGAACCAATAAGCAGTCACAAAAAAGTCATTAAATGGTTTATCACTTTTTCACTTAATATTAACATCATTTCACTTAATATCATTTTTCACTTAATGTTAGTTCTATTGTTAATTATTCCCCCCCAAAAATAAATGTGCACTTACTGAATTTTTTATTTATTATAAAAGCCCTCACGTATTATCAAGTTTGATTTAAAATTAATAAATATGTAGATTGTAGACTAAAATATGACATTTTGTTGTACTGTATATGTTAAATTCTCAGCATGCGGCCTAATAGGGTCTTGGTTAAATGAAATGCGGCCTTCCAATGAAAAAAGGTTCCCCACCCCTGCTCTAAACAGTTAGCTACCTAACCGCG
The DNA here is from genome assembly GCA_023014485.1 of Bathynomus jamesi. Classification (NCBI taxonomy): domain Eukaryota; kingdom Metazoa; phylum Arthropoda; class Malacostraca; order Isopoda; family Cirolanidae; genus Bathynomus; species Bathynomus jamesi. The sequence goes on along the minus strand of JAJOZX010000694.1, from coordinate 51,470 downwards.
TATATCGTGCGCTTTAACCTTCGCAATTAAACTTCTATGCGGAACTGTGTCGAACGCTTCTTTAAAGTCTAAATAAATAACGTCAGCCGCTCTATGCCTATCGTATTCGCGCACTCTTTCGTTATAAAATTCTAACGAATTAGTTAAACAAGATCTATGGCGTCGAAATCCATGCCGACTACTATTAATCAAATCGCGACTTTCCAAGTGATCGATGATACGATCCCTAACTACGGATTCCAAAAGTTTACCTACAAGTGACGTTAAGCTAATAGGCTTATAATTGCTAGCTACTGTGCTGTCGCCTTTTTATAAAAATGGGTGTAACGTTAGCTAATTTGAAGTCTTCAGGAATAATCCCTGCTTCCAGTGACTGATTAAAAATCTTTGTTAAGGGGCCTACGATAACGTCTTTCAAATCTTTCAAATGTCTAGGATAAAGCGCGTCAGGGCCTGGAGCCTTGCTAACTTTTAGCTTATCGATATAATGCGCAATCTCACCTTCGTAAACAGTTATATCATTCAAAATAGTCTCGCTACTAACTGGAACGATATCGTCCACATCGGGGACATTATTGACGTCTTCTACGGCAAAAACAGTCGTAAAAAGTTATTAAAAATACCTGCCATCTCCTGAGCGTCGTAAGCCGAAGCGCCGTTAGCGTCCACTAGAGGGCCTATGTTATCTTTTATCGCCTTACGATTATTCACGTAGTCAAAAAACTTTTTTGGATTATGTTTACTATCCGCAGCTATAAGTATCTCTAAATTACGCTTAGCATTCCTAACAGATCTTTTAACCTGACGTCTAAGCTCGATATATCTATTAAAGTTAGCTACTGCGCCATTGCGCTTATTAAGTCTATACGCTCTGTTACGCTTGTTTATGAACCCGCCTATTTCCCTAGTCCACCACTTGGGCCTACCATGATTTCTAGCGCGCTTGGGTCTACGAGGAATAAACTCCCTTTCGATATTCATAAAACTTTCTTTGAACGCCTCCCAATGAAAATATGCGTCATTACCCATAAATAAATTATCCCAGTCCACTACTTTCATCCTGCCCGCAAAACTATCAAAATTAGCCCTAAGAAAATCAGCTACTTCTATTACGTTACTATCCTTACTGTTTTCTATCAATAGCTTAAACCTAATAATTTGGTGATCACTACATCCCAAACTCTCACCTCCTTCTAAACCTTCGACTATATTATCGTCGTTCGTCATCACCACATCTAAGATATTGACACCGCGAGTTGGTTCAGTAACCATCTGTCCTAAGAAATTATCTTCCATGAACTCAATCAGTCTCAAACCCTCATCATTACCAGTAAAAGTCTCGTAATTAACATTAGGGCAGTTAAAGTCTCCGACAATTATATTACCCAATTATATTACATCCCAAACTCTCACCTCCTTCTAAACCTTCGACTATATTATCGTCGTTCGTCATCACCACATCTAAGATATTGTCACCGCGAGTTGGTTCAGTAACCATCTGTCCTAAGAAATTATCTTCCATGAACTCAATCAGTCTCAAACCCTCATCATTACCAGTAAAAGTCTCGTAATTAACATTAGGGCAGTTAAAGTCTCCGACAATTATATTACCCCAATTATTAATAAAGTTACCAAGAAGTGAGTAAAATCTTGTATCGGTATCGAGGGATTGAACGGGAGGTCGAGAAACAACAACAAAATTAAAGCTAAAACTACGCGCCCTAACTTCAACGCATAACGCATTAATTGATGCCGGAAAATCTATCTTAACCTCGATAGCCCTAAGGGAATTACGAATGTACAGCAAAACGCCACCACCAATCCTATGTAACCTATCATTAGTAAAAAGTTTAAAACCCGCTATATCAAGTTCCCCGAACAAGTCCCGAGTCACGGTATTTAACCACGTTTCGGTTATAGCAACTATATCGTAGTTCCCGGAATAAATTATCGCCTTAAATTCGTTCAATTTATTTCTAATACTACGCGCGTTACAAAAAAAGAGGTTTAAATTATTTTTCACCACGGATCGGCGTTTTAAACTATTTTTCAAGTCGGTCCGGCGTTTCCCGGACCCACAACGTTTAAAGAAGGCTTCGACCTATACAGCTTTCGAACGTTCTCATCGATTAACCTACCTATCCTAGCATTCTCTATTTCTTTGAAATGTACCCCATCTTTTATAAAAAGGCTAGGATCACTAAATTCTGACCACAGCTTTACGAAGGCTACATTTTCCTCAGCACAAATCTCTTCTAGTTTAGTATTCAAAAATATTGTTTTTGACGTAATCCTAATACCCGTGCCTAGGGGGAATACGTAGAACTAAAGACCTATCTGACCTTGCTCCCTCCCATTGTCACCAACAACGAGTGACGGGAGGCAACATCAATCCTACTCTACTTCGTCTCTAATTCTGTCAACCCTGGCCCCTGGTCGACCAGAGCTGGGCATTTGCGGCATATTTTGCGGTACTGCGGTACTTGCGGTACCACCGCACTACCACCCCGGGCCCCCATAACGCAGTACCGCAAAGGATCGCTGAAAGTACCGCAGTACCGCTACCGCATTCAAATTTCCGCGTACCGGTTTGGTACCGGTTTGGTAGTGCAGCAGTACCGCAGTACCGCAATATGCCGCAAGTGCCCAGCTCTGTGGTCGACAGACCCTCCTCCTCTTGGTTGGATTCCTTTCAACGAACTCCTTATCCATATGGCGCACTAAAGAGTCCCCAATTAAAATAGTTTCCCCCTCGTTCACATCCCAATCCAACTGGGTGAAAGGGTTCGAAACCTCGATAGGGGGGGGATTCCTATCACCTAACGTACGTGGCCTAGCTCCATCCTTAACTTCTCTAAATACCTCCCCGTCTACTAATCTCGGACCAACTTTAACCCCTTCCTCAACTCTGTCTAACCTTCCCAATAAACTACCTATACTAGCAGAGCTGGGCAATAAATACATTGAATGTACAGGGTGGGCCGTAAGTTTCCATACAAAGGAAAAATAAACATTTTTTTATGGACAACCATTTTTATTTATATAATATGCTCTACATGGTTGCCATTGCTTTGAAAACACATTTCAATACGTGTTCCCCACTGTTGATGAACACGCATTAGCACAGTTGACGTTATGCTTGTAATGGCGTTGGTGATACGTTCCTTTAGATGATTTATGTCTCGTATCTTTTCCTGATACACCATGGCCTTCAAGTGCCCCCAAAGATAGAAATCAAGGGGGGTGAGATCTGGGGATCTGGGGATCTGGGAGGCCACTCCACAGGACCACGCCGACCAATCCAAGCATCCGGAAACTGCTGATCCAAATACCGACGCACGTGAAGACCATAATGAGGTGGAGCTCCATCTTGCTGGAAGTAAACTGGGAAGTTACCTTCCTCGTTTAGCAGGGATTAAGATTTCCACTGACAAAAATTGGTCCAATAATTCTGTCACCCCATATCCCGGCCCACACCATCACTTTACCGGCACCTTGCATCTTCGTCGGACTCAGCCAGTTAGGGTTAGCATTACTCCAGTAACGTATGTTTTGCCGATTAACCTCTCCATTGACGTAAAAATTTGCTTCATCAGTAAACAAGATCTTAGTTGAAAAGTTTGCATCCTCGTTCACTTTGATTAATGCCCATTCACAGAATTCCATCCGTCTATCCGGGTCGTCTTCACTCAAATGCTGTGCCATATGCAATTTGTATGGATGCCATTTGTTTGCTTTCAAAATGCGCCTGATACTCGATCTGCTGACACCACTTTCTGCAGACAACCGTCGTGTACTTTTTCTGGGACTCCGTGTAAGCGCTGTAAGTATCGTAGCTGTTGTGTCTTCATCGGTGGCTGTACGTCTTGGACCACTTCGCGGTTGATCTGCAACATTTCCAGTTTTCTGAAACTTGTTAATAAGTTTTGCCACAGTGTCGTGTGTGATGTTCGTTCCATGTTGTCTGTTAAAGTTCATTGCAACCATGCGACTGCTTCCCGACCCAGCCATCAGTATGATTTCAATTCGTTGCTCTTTCGTCAAACGCATATTCTTAGGGTATCTGAAACATAAAAACAAACGTTTAATTTTTTTCCTATGTATGGAAACTTACGGCCCACCCTGTATTTAAATACTAAATACTAAACACATTTTACGAATGTATTTAGATACTAAATACAAAATACATCAATTGTATTTAAATACATTTGTAAATACATTTTAAATACATACAAATTTTAACATATGCATTCACTAATTCATGAGTAACAACAATATAAAATGCTTGATAAAGGATAAAGAAATAGTACAATCTAATTTCCGATTATATATTTCCCTTTTTGGAACAAAACAAAAACAAAAGAACTTAGAACTTACGATGTTCAACCAGTGACATATTATACTCATTATATCATTGCAAAATGAGTAACAATTAATGAGTAGATGAGACATAAACGTAAACATAAGACGTAAACATAAACATAAGGCACCTTACGAATTCTCTTTTATTTCACGGTTGCTGCGGATCAAAACCAATTTTCAAAAGTTTTGTCTGAAAGAGAGTTTCTTTTGGGAGTCAAAGTGATTCCCGCGAATGAGAATATTCGCTCTACCGGTGCCGAAGATGGTAATGTCGTGTTATAGCGGAGGAACAGTCTTTTTATGAGAGGATGTTTTCCCAAACTGTTGAAACATGAACCATGCTGTACTACACTGTCGACGCGTCGTACTGTGCTAGTACAGAACGTGTATTAAACCAGTAAAAGTATTTACATTTTTATATTTTGGGTATTTAAATACTCATTAAAGTATTTAAATACTATATTTAAATACATGAAAAACAATGTATTTATAAATACAGTTCTAAATACACAAATGTATTTAAATACAAATGTATTTAAATACTGCCCAGTGCCCAGCTCTGTATACTAGAAACTATGTTCCTCACCTCACCCTTCAAATTACTAACATCTTCAACGTTAGTATAGGTTCGGCCTTCGTCAACTGTCACCCTACCCCTGCCCTCATCAAGCGTTGCAAGTCTTTCCGTCACCTCCCGTACACTACCTTTTATATCAATTATCTCTTCCCTTAACTCACAAAAGAAACAAATCGATCTCTCGGTAATCGCCATAGGACCGCCGTTATAATCCTTAAAATCTGTATACCACCGATTAACCCCACACCTAGCACACGATGCTTTGTGCGACGTCATCGCGCAAGTTAAATCAGTTAACGTTTATAACCGTCACAAGTTAAATTAAACGGGCACGCTATGAAAACTTCTAAATCGCTAAAAACCACTAATATTCAGTTACTTAACTATAACAATGTGAATATGAAAGCAAATATATAAAATTCAGAACTTTCCAAAAGTAAATTTCTTGGCAATATCCAAAAGTAAAAACAATATCAGAGAGCCCAGGGAATGCGTCCGCTCAGTAAATTCTGACATATTATATATACTAGTACATTACCCGTCGCTTCGCTGACGGTTAGCTAAAGACCCGCCCTATGTGCGGGTAGTAAAACATATCCAAGTAGAGGGCCGGAATATTTTTTGTAGTTCGAAGGCTGTTATTAGCTGTTATTAGCTAGGTTAATTGAATGGTATGGTTAGGTTAGGTTAGGTTAGGTTAGGGTTGGTTAGGTTAGGTTAGTTAGGTTAGGTTAACCTAACCTAACTTAACCTAACCAATCGTCAAGGGCGTACAGTTGACCTAACCGGGCATTCAACACCCAGGTGCACAACCTCGGGACCTAATCAATATGTGTGTGAAGTTTTATGTTTGTAACTGCTTTCATTTTGGAGCTATGGCTGGAACAGACACACACACACACGCACGCACGGACGCACACACGCTGAAACACACACACGCACGCACGCACGCACACACGCTGAAACACACACACGCACGCACGCTGAAAGTGTGACGGACAGACGGACAGCTCTCTTATTATAGTATATATATATATATATATATATATATATATATATGGCCGGATCTAGAAGTTGCGAGGCCCTAGGCAGATCTAGAAATTGCGAGGCCCTAGGCCTATATATATGAAAATATGGACTTAATTATCGGTACTATACCAGCAATATTAGAATCCCGCATAGACAGAACTATGCCAGCACTTAAAAATTAAACCAAACCAAAATAATCACGCATGGAAATTGTATAAGAAATATAAATAAACCATACAAATAAGTATAAATTATAATATGAATCAAGATTTGTATCGAAAATATAAGACAATGATTTCTAAGATTTATATAATATTATAGGTAATGACTTTCCATAGTATACAAACGTTTTTCATATGTGATGTATAAGAGATGTTGACATTTCATTTTTTATAATAGTGAGCGATCGACTTATCAGGCTAAATATTAATGCTTTAATATTTGGTTCAGATGCTCCTTGAATATTACAGCAATGCTTTTCTACTTTTCTTCGAGCTAAACTCTTCAATTAATTGAGAATAATCTAATGAATTTGTTATATCGTTTTCTATTGATAACATAGCTAATGATTGCAATCTCGCTTGAGACATGGTGGAACGCAAATATGTTTTAATAAGTTTGAGACGCGAGAAACTTCTTTCAGCCGAAGCAACAGTAACTTGGAAGGTTAATACTATTCGAAGTGCAACATAAACATTAGGATAAATCTCACTTAGTTGTTTTTGCACTATATAAACAAGGGCATTTCCGAGATCTGTTTTCTCAGGTATAAACCTGCAAAGTACTTAAAGTTCTTCATAGAGTTCTAAATCATTAATATCACTTGAACAGAACACGCAAAACGGCTTGAGCGAGGCCCCCTTTGGCGCGAGGCCCTAGGCGATCGCCTAGTTCGCCTATAGCTAAATCCGGGCCTGTATATATATATATATATATATAGGTGGTCCAAAATTTGGGCTAAAATTTCAAAATAGTTGGAAATGCTCTCCACATGGCTGCTCTTATTCCTTTAGATGTGAAGTGATTTTGTGCAAAATATCTGTCGATTCAGTACATAATAAGAGGTCGCTATGATTTTCACATTTTCAACTAATTAATTAGCTAATCATTTTGTACCTGCTATGGAAAAACTATACGCGCTCACAACATAGTATCATATGTGGTACATTTATTTCATAATTAAATATAAATTATTAATTAATTGAATTAAATATCTATACAAAATTGCCTCGGGATTGGAGACATAGCCTATTGGGAATGAAATAATTGCCATACGTACAAAGAACCGGTATGTATGCATCGAGACTCACACAGCAACAAGAAAACCCAATTTATTGTTTAGTCTTCAAGAGAGAAGTAGGCCAAACAAAACTTTGCCAGATCAGCAAATAATGAAAATACAACGCGAAAAGGAACGGCTCTCAGAGCTGTTTATTGGACAGCGAACGCTTTAAACAGGGAAGATGTACTTTTGTCTTGCCTAAAGTTCCGAGTGAATTCCTTATAATAAACTTAATAACTACAGAAAGGATAGGCCTATACCTACAAGTGTTTATATAGTGACTGCCTATATTAATTACATCAAGTTAACTCATCGCGTAACTCCATCGTGGCGGCCCTACACCGAAAAAGATCGTGACGCCCTACATCGAGGCAAACTAAGGCCCAGCAAAAATAAGGTGGGACAATTTCTTTTCGTTCACATATAGGCATCTAAAATCCAGACGCTAAAATTACCATAAACAATTAAATATAAAGAGGTCCTTTAAAGACCTACATTGACATAACAAACTAACGAAAAAACATGGGGCTTTTGTCGTTTAACTCTCCACTGAAATCTGCTGGAAATTTCCAACGGATGAGGGTATCAGGCAATCAACCCATAGCCCTATATAGTTTTTTCAAACCTGCTTCATTTTCAGAGGACGCGGCAGTCACGCCACATTGACTCCGCCCACCTTTCAGAGGATGATGCAATTGTTCGATTTCTTGTATAATGCTGTTTGTGAATCAGACAAATCATTTACTCATGCATCATTTCAAGTTTAAACTTCGTTCAAACTTCAAGAGCTTAGGAATAGTATATCATGTAAGTATTAATTCTTATATATTAATTATTAATTCATATATATAATTATTAATTCATATATATTAAGCATTAATTCATATGTATTATATTTATTCAGTATGTGTGTGTATATATATATATATATATATATATAATATATATATAATATATAAATATATAGGGTGAACCAAAAGTAGGTGGACAGTAAATGATAACGTTTATTTTGAGAATACATATTTAATTTTTTTTGTATACTATAATACAAAATAAAATTTAAATAAATTTAGTTATAATATTTAATATAATATAACACAAACACCATAGTTATAATGAACACCATAGTTATAATATAATATAACAAACCGTATTCAACCTACTGTCCACCTACTTTTGGTTCACCGTATATATATATATATATATATATATATATATATATATATAAAATTATGTTCTTTATATGCAAATTTATAACCAGTAAGGATGTTGCTATTAAATTAAATTATTAAAATTGTAAGGTATATAATTTATCTTATGTCTCTTGAAGTTTACTATTTACTTATTCTTAAATATATTTTTAAAAATGTGGCTATCTTCCTACCCATCAACCACTAACCACTGTAACCAATTTTTTCACTTTATTTATTTTGACTTTGCAATTTTTTACTTTAAAACTTATATAATTGTGCTTTGGTGCTAAAAGGTTAATGCATTATTTTCTCTCATTTTTCAGGTTATGGCTAGAAGTACTCGCTCATCTGCAGAAACGTGGGTTCTAGGAAAGCCCAGCAACGAGTTATCAACTGCAAGGCTACCCACATGTGGTGATGTGCTTCGTTTGGTTCAGTTTCACCACCATCAACAGTCCAAGACCTTGAAAGAGAGCTACAACTTGGCCTGCAAAGAGGCCCTGCAAGTATGGCAGAGAGCAAGGATTCTTTAACAGCGAGTCGATTCCTGCCTAAGGAAGCTGTCAAAGCTCTACGAAGAGTTCCTTGCGTTGAAAAAAAAACCGCAAGACGCAGCTACAAAGCTGCAGAGTGAAAGAGAGCATGTTCCAAGAGACTCTCTCAGAGATTTTCGACGTTGCCTCGAAGGACGCCTTGAAGGTGATAGACAATGAAGAAGACCCCCAATTCCTGATGATGCAACGAGAAGACGTCTTTTCCTGCAGTATGACAGGCCCTGACAAGATTAATTTTGCCAAGGAATACCGCAAGAGATGTCAACAGGAGAAAGATGCTGACAAAGCTCTAAGGTACAAAGAAAGAGAGGCTGCATTCCAGGCTGGAGCTGCTGCGCTTCCATCATCCAGACATCCACTTCATCCCCTGGAGAATTCAACGTTGAAGACGATGATTATCGTCCGTCGACTTCGACCGGAAGAGCAGATGTACACTCTCAGCCCTGGGCTATGATATTTCTACAGTGACTCTTTAACGTAGCTCCATCCGTCGTTCAAGAAGGCAAGCAAGGCAGGCAGCAGCCAAAGAAGATCAAGCTTCGTTTTCTGTCGAAGGACCCCTTCTTCACTGGGATGGGAAATTACTTCCCTACATCGGCGGCGCACAGGAAACAGACGAACGAACCGCGGTAATCGTTACGGGAAATAGGATGGAAAAACTCCTAGCCGTGCCAAAAATGCAACGAGCTACAGGAGAAGAACGTGTCAAGGCTTGCATTTCGACGAATGATAACTGGAATCTTCGTGGTAAGATCCAAGGTCTCGTATTTGACACAACTGCGTCTAATACTGGCCTTCACACGGAAGCCTGTACCATGATTGAAAAAGCAGTAGGGAGGGAACTTGTCTGGATCACTTGTCGACATCATATCCTTGAAGTTGTCTTGTCAAACACCTGCAACGCACTTCTTGAACCCACAGGTGGTCCGGAAATGACTCTCTTTAAACGTTTTCAGAAAAAATGGCCATCACTTCAGAACGATTCCTCCATGAAGGCTTCAAACAACCTATTCAGAGGTCCAAAGATGTTTCAGCTTCGAGAGGAAATGATCCAGTACTTCACAAAGGCACTGGAGTCTAAACAATCGCGTGATGACCACGAGGAATTGCTACGACTCTGCCTCACCTTCCTCGGGTGCCGTGATGAGAAAGAAGTCAAGGTCCGCGTTCCAGGACCAACTCACCATGCACTCTGGATGGCCAAGGCCATCTACGTCCTAAAAATTTATCTGTTCAAGCATCAACTACAGCTGACATTACGTGAGACGGAGAATATCACCGAGCTCTCTCTTGCAAGCTCTCTCTTGCAAAAGTACCCAAATCAGACCATTTCCAAAGCAGCATCCCCAGCTCTTCAACGGCACCTGTGGTATCTTGGAGAGTATCTCATCGGCCTTGCATTCTTCGATCCTAGAGTCGATTACGAGACCAAACGGAAGATGGTCGTAAACCTCCAACGTAACGAGAATACCACTGTTACTCGTCGATTGAAGCTTGAATGAAACATTGAAGATTTGAATTTGTATGAAATGGTCAGCCAAAAGGACCCTGGGAATCGTCAATCTGTTAAAGAAAGAAGGAAGGAAGGCAGCGGAGGATACCTTCCTGAGGACCGATCCCAATTCCTGGACGGAGGATGAGTGCTTTCAAGAGTTTCGACGCATAGCGATCAACCTAAAAGTTGTCAATGATCCGGCGGAGAGGGGTATCGCCCTTATCAAGGCATATAATACATCTTTGACGAAGGATGAAGAACAAAAACAATTCATCCTCCGATTAGTAGCAAAAGATCGCCAAGACTACTCATCGTCTTCGAAGGAGTCAGTGATGAAGCGTTAATCTAAGTAATGATGTATATTATGAATGAATGATAAATGTAATTTTCTATCAAACATATCATTTTTGTTCTTTAAAAATTAGTGTTTTCTTTAAGAGTTATTCTGTTTTCTAAAAAAAATAAGCTATTTTCTTTGAGATTTAATGTGTTTTCAAACAAATAAACTAGTATTTGCCCTTGTTTTTTCATTTTTTAACCCAGAAGATCAATCTACTAGAAAATGAGGAGGAAAATGAAATTCATAGCTATCAGTAAATATCATTCAATTAGGCTGAAATTTGGCATGAAGATGTTTGATAGATATAGGAACAGGAGCAGTCATATGGAGGTAAAAAATTACAAAATTCTATTTTTTGGACCACCCTAATATATATACCGGTGTGTGTGTATATATATACAGGGCGTCCCAAAAAAATGTATACACACTTTAACAGCTGATAGCTCAATTGATGTTTCTTTCTTTCCAAGTTAAACCCATTAGAATTAATAATGGCAGTCAGACTAAGCTTTGAACAAAGGAAATTCATTCTAAAATGCTACTGGAAGTGTGAAAACGCAGTTGAAGTGCAAAGACAGTTTAGGAGGGAGTTTCAAACAGATCCACCAACGCGACTTACCATCACTCGAATTAGAGATAAGTTTGAAGCCGATGGAACTGTTCAGAATGTCCACAAGAAGCGTTCCGGAAGACCACGGACATCGACAAGCCCCACAAAGCAAGAAAGAGTACTGGAAACGTATCACCAAAGTCCAAGAAAATCTGTGCGGCAAGCGAGTCGTGAGGTAGGAATTTCAGAATCGTCTGTCCAACGCATTTTGAAGCGCTGTCAATGGAAAAGTTACATTCCAAGATTAGTCCATGCTATTAATGAAGATGATCCGGACCGAAGAGCGGAGTATTGCGAGTGGTACTTGGCACGATGTGGATGTGGACTGGACGAAGGGGTTTCGTAGAATACCCTCCGCGTTCACCAGACCTCACACCACTAGACCTTTTTTTATGGGGATACTTAAAAGACAAAGTCTACGCTATAAAACCTGCAACAGTCGCTGAATTGAGAGCAGCCATTGAACGAGAATGCACACAAATACCAAACGAAATGTTTCGTGATGTTTGCGATTCCATTGCTTCGCGTTATCAGCAGTGCCTGGACCAGAACGGACGTCAGTTTGAAAACAGGCGTTGACAAAACAATTAAATAATGTCTGTAGATTCTATTACATTTTGGAAATGAAATGTATTTTAATAAACACTGCCTTTATAATTATTTAAAGTGTGTATACATTTTTTTGGGACGCCCTGTATATATATATATATATATATATATATATATATATATATATATATATATATATATATATATTATATATATATATATATATATATATACACACTAAGGCTCATGGAATCAGGGGTGTAGTAAGAAATTGGATAGAAGAGTGGTTGCGAGGTAGGAAACAGGGCGGTCGTTAATGAAGCGGAGTCGTGTTGGGCTAATGTAGCGAGCGGCGTTCCTCAAGGTTCTGTATTGGGCCCCTTGCTTTTTCTTATATATATTAACGATTTAGCTGTCGGCCTAGTCAGTACAGTTTCAAAGTTTGCGAATGACACGAAGTTGGGTGGTAGGCGATTAATGACGAAGATAGAGGTAAAATCCAGGAAGATCTGAATAAAATCGTTGATTGGTCAGTCACATGGCAAATGAGATTTAACGTCGATAAAGTGCAAAATTTTACATATAGGTTCGCGTAACGATAATTTTGCTTATAGTATGTCAGGGAAAGAGTTAGCAAGCGTAGAGCAGGAAAAAGATTTAGGAGTTATAGTCACGATTTAAAAGTAGCGAAACAAAGTACAGCAGCGGTCAATAAGGCGAACAAAGTGTTAGGTTTTATAGCTCGGAATTTTGAGTACAAATCGCGCGATAGTATAGTTCCTCTTTATAAATCATTAGTTGGACCCCATTTGAAGTACGCGATCCAAGTTTGGAATCCGCATATGCGAAAAGATATAGACAAGATCGAAAGAGTTCAAAGACGAACAACTAAGATCATTCCGTCGCTTAGGTCGAAGTCGTACGAGGATAGTCTTAAGGATTTAAAATTTACTACACTCGAGACTAGGAGGCTAAGGAGTGATCTAATCCAGGTTTTCAAAATTATGAATGGGTTCGATAACGTAGATAGAGATAGCTTTTTCGAAATATCTCAATGTAATAGGACTAGAAATAACGGGTGTAAGTTGATAAGTAGAAGGTTCGAGACAGCAGTTGCCAAAAACTTTTTCACGCATAGAATAGTAAATAGGTGGAATAGTTTGACGATAGAAGTAATTAGTAGCCCGTCTATAAACATGTTTAAAAATCGATTAGACGCATATGTTGATAGATTGGGTATAGTTTAAGGTAGTAAAATTAAGGCTTTGTGGTTCGGAACCCACGTAAAATTGTAGGTCCCCTCCGCCACCACGGAGGACATGCACAATACACAATCCATGAGTGGATTCTAGGGTCTTTGTTGGTCTGAAGCATTATAACATTATAGCATAGCATTATAACATATTATTTATATATATATATATATATATATATATATATCAACGTAAAGAACGACGCTTTGTATAGGAGACTTATCCGCGCAAGATGAGAGCGAAAGAACGAAACAATTGAAAAAATGAGGTACCCACCCGGGAATCGAACCCGGGATCTTCCGATTGCCGGTCAGACATGCTAACCACTACACCATAGGCCTCACCCAAACAAATGCTCGTAATTCCTCTACATACGCGCAGAAACCAATGCCCCAAAGGGGCACCTCCCGCATGCCGTAACATTTATACATTATAACTGCAAACACGCAGTATAATTAACGTAAAGAACGACGCTTTGTATAGGAGACTTATCCGCGCAAGATGAGAGCGAAAGAACGAAACAATTGAAAAAATGAGGTACGTACCCACCCGGGAATCGAACCCGGGATCTTCCGATTGCCGGTCAGACATGCTAACCACTACACCATAGGCCTCACCCAAACAAATGCTCGTAATTCCTCTACATACGCGCAGAAACCAATGCCCCAAAGGGGTACCTCATTTTTTCAATTGTTTCGTTCTTTCACTCTCATCTTGCGCGGATAAGTCTCCTATACAAAGCGTCGTTCTTTACGTTAATTATACTGCGTGTTTGCAGTTATAATGTATAAATGTTACGGCATGCGGGAGGTGCCCCTTTGGGGCATTGGTTTCTGCGCGTATGTAGAGGAATTACGAGCATTTGTTTGGGTGAGGCCTATGGTGTAGTGGTTAGCATGTCTGACCGGCAATCGGAAGATCCCGTGTTCGATTCCCGGGTGGGTACCTCATTTTTTCAATTGTTTCGTTCTTTCGCTCTCATCTTGCGCGGATAAGTCTCCTATACAAAGCGTCGTTCTTTACGTTAATTATACTGCGTGTTTGCAGTTATAATGTATAAATGTTACGGCATGCGGGAGGTGCCCCTTTGGGGCATTGGTTTCTGCGCGTATGTAGAGGAATTACGAGCATTTGTTTGGGTGAGGCCTATGGGTAGTGGTTAGCATGTCTGACCGGCAATCGGAAGATCCCGGGTTCGATTTCCGGGTGGGTACCTCATTTTTTCAATTGTTTCGTTCTTTCGCTCTCATCTTGCGCGGATAAGTCTCCTATACAAAGCGTCGTTCTTTACGTTAATTATACTGCGTGTTTGCAGTTATAATGTAATATATATATATTATATTATATATTTATATATATATATATATTATATATATATATATATCATATATAGTGGGCCTAGTATTAGCCGTTTGAGGTGATAATGATTAATTTAGTGCAAATGACTAAGTGATGTAAAGATTGATTGTTTATGACAGGCTGGGTCAACGATTTATGATGTCTTACGGTATCACCGGTTTGAAGGTGACTAGTGGAGTAGGCCTACTGTAATTACTTCTGAGTGACACGAATTGATTCGACGTCACCAGCTTGGATTACACCCAAGTAAATATTGTTAAAGGTTAGAAAAATTATCTTATGGTTTTGTGTTTAATTTAGAAAATAAATCATTTATTTGTTCACAGTGATTAACATGGCATATTAACATGGTCATATTATGCTAAATATGACTGAGGATTAGCCATAGAGGAAATGGTTATACAGATTAATTGTTAAGTAATACACTCTTTTATGGTAGGCTATTGGTATGCAAAAATGGAACAAAGAATAAATAATGCAGGCTAATAATGATTTGGAAGAAATGCACGTAAGTTGGTACACTGTAAATGGATTAGGCCTTCATTTAGGTAGGCTAGAGTTACGCATAAATGGAACATTGATTGGGCCTAGTAATGATATAATGAATGTACGTGCGTTTAATACACAGTAAGTGGATTCGGCTGTCAATAATGAAATGCTTAAATAAATCACATAAATAAACGGATGCAAAATATTTATGGATTACATGAATGAACACAATAGCAGGATGGTACACGCATACGGTATTGGAATGACACTTGAATTGGGCCTACTACAGTCTTAAAGAGAAAGTTAGTTTGGACGATTATGGAGACGCCTTCGGTATAGCCTAAATTGCGGTTCTGCGATTACAATACGTAGGCTTCGCGTTAATTGTTTAAGACGAGGCAAAAAGGGGTAGGCTTACCGAAATACTGAAACCTCTGGATGGAATAGATGCTTGCAGGTTGACTTGTAGACTGTAGGCCCGAGGTGATGTTGACCGTCCTATCGAAGTTTGTTGAACGGGCGCCGGTCGCCTGATGCAACCTCTTGAGATGAAGGATATGCTTGAAGGTTGGCCTTGTAGAACGTAGGCCCGAGGTGATGTTGACCGTCCTATTGAAGCTTGTTGACCGGTCGCCTCACGTGTTGATTCGCTTCGTGTAGAGTTGAGATGCTGCTTGAGGGACTGAAACCAGCTGAAGTCGAACGGCGCTGGGCTTCGAAGGAATGCTTCTGCAGGCAGTCTGTAGAAGGTCTTACTTGGTGATAGATCGGAAGCTTTGAAGGAACAGCAGGCCGCTCTCCGGCGAAGGCCGGAGAGCGGGTGGTTTGACGAGTGCTGCTGACGAAGGCTGAGAGTGTGACGTGATGGCCAAAACGAGAAGTGATGAGTGAGAGTGAGAGTGAGAGTGAGAGTGAGAGTGAGCGAGTGAGCGAGTGATTGTTTTTGTTTTTTTCTGTTTAAGGTGCTTTCAACCCTGCTGGATTATTGACCCTTGCTTATATAACCTCTGATCTGAGACGGGGAGTTTCGCGGGCATTCTTGAGACACCTCCTACGCGTCCTTTAGTTGCCAAGGGCTTGCTTTCGCGGGCCTTTTGGGAAGAAACAGACGTCTCCATTGTTTCTGATTCCTTGACCACGTGTGTCTGCTAAGAATGTTTGATGATGGCGTGGAAGAAAGAATTTGTTTGTCTACTTGTTAGTCTATTTCTTGTCGGTCCTCTATAAGTAGTTCCCTCTCAGAGACGAAGGAACGATACTAAGAAGAAATACCATTCTTTAGGGAGACCTGATGAGCAATGTTCCCTCTAATTTTTTTTTAGTCCGTGTGCGCAAAAAATGTTACGTTGTGCATACATTTAGATTCATGGTGAAAAATTGTGCAAACTTTTCTGAGCGCTATTATCTTCAAAATTAAATATATATAAATATTAAATACTTAATAAATATTATTTCCATAAGGTGATAGCTTGATCATTACGGTACTATTAAATGGATATTAAAAACTGTTTACAATATTATATATTCTTAAAAAAAAAAAACATTTTATCCATTCTAAAAATATGAATAAAATAAAAAATAGTGAAATAAAATTCAACAAAATAAAGAAATAAAATAAAAATAACATTAATTGAAAATGACTATTTTAGTTATCATTCCTCAAAACAATTTTTAGCATTTAACAATTTAAAATAGATTATCAAGATTAATACATGATTTTATCCATTCACAAAATAGGAATAAAATAAAAAATAATAAAATTCAATAAAATAAAATATAATCAAAATGACATTAAATGAAAGTGCCGTTCATTTAAGTATGATTATGATTTCTCCCTACTATCTTTAGCATTTGCCCATTCCAGATAAACTCTATGAAGATTAATAGATCCGTCATCATTCAGGTAACTTTTAATTCGCATGAGCGTGTCCAAATGATTTTCTTTCAAGCGGTTTCTTAATTTATTTATATATATATATATATTATATATATTATTATTTTTTAAATTACTTCATTTACTGTCGTGACTCATGATACGCTTGAGCCTGTGCGCATTTTATTTTGCTGTGTGCGCGGGTTTCACAACGCGTGTGCGCGCGCACACGCGCACACCTTAGAGGGAACATTGCTGATGAGGCCACTCCGAGTTTTGACGCCTGGCCTGGTATGACGCGGGGTTCCTGACGCAGGAAGGAGTGAAGGGTCGTCTCGGAACGGGGAGATGGTCAGAAGAGAAGGCGCTGCTGTATGGGGTGGGGGTTCCGCGGGGGGATGGGGTCGGGGTACGGCAGGAATGCGGAGCAAATGAGGAGCAAACGGAGGAAACGAGAGGGGGCAGGGGGAACTGTGTTGAGTTCGAATGCGATGCCCAAAACTCGTCGCGTGGCTGTTCTCGTTGAAGTCGCTCCTGCCGAAGGGGGAGAAAAACGTCGTTCAAGTACCCAAGCAGATGTAGTAAACCCACGGAATGATGCAAAAAGACAACTGAAGAAGGCAGGGGACCGCCAACCCTGTGCCTGAAGTGTCTGTTTTGCAGTACGGCCATTTTGTTGCGTGGATGCGTGTGAGTGCGTGCTTGTTTACTTGAAGGAATGTTTTCCTGTTTTGGCCTTCCCGTAGGAATGGGGAGAGAAACACACGTTGTGCTTGAGGAAGAATTCGCTGGTGCAATAGAGCGCGTCGTCAGGTTTACAGCCAAATTATTTCGTACAACGGCGGAAAAGGAACCGTTGAATATTTTTGAACGAGGTGGTGACGAAAGAATGCGCCGTTAAGCGAATTTTGGACTTACTGCAGCGCAGGGGGGTGGGCGGTGAGTGTTGTCCTGAGATGTCAGGAGGTGAATTTTGTGAGTCCCTCCACGATCCGTGTGACGGCGGGGCAGGACCCAATACCAGTGGTGGCTTCTCCAAGTGGTCACCGCGCCCCTGCCGTCAGGAGGCAGTGAGACTTGACTCAAGGGGACGCCATCGTGAATCCAAAAGTGTCAGTGTTGTGTCGCGCACATGACCGCGAGCAGTAAGGCATTAATAACGTACCGCACGAAACGAATGTCACTGTTTGCAAGTTGGCCTAGGTAATTTCACTTTGGATTTATGAATACCGTATTTACATAAAAGTTATTTGATATGGCTGCAGAAAATGAAATGGTTAGATAAACACAAGGATCACTGTGAATAAATAATACGTTCAGTCACTACAGGGTTAATCAATTTATAGTGGGCCTGGTATTAGTCGTTTGAGGTGATAATGATTGATTTATTGCAAATGACTAAGTGATGTAATGATTGATTGTTAATGACAGGCTGGGTCAACGATTTATGATGTCTTACGGTATCACCGGTTTGAAGGTGGCTAGTGGAACAAGCCTACTGTAATTACTTTTGAGTGACACGAATTGATTCGACGTCACCAGCTTGGATTACACCCAAGTAAATATTGTTAAGGTTAGAAAAATTACCTTATGGTTTTGTATTTAATTAAGAAAATAAATCTGTTATTTGTTCACAGTGAATAACAAATGATTGACAGTAATATTATGCTAAAATGACATGGAGCTTAGCCAATAAGTAAAATGGTTAAGAGCTTAATTGCCAAGTAATACACTCGTTTATGGTACGCTATTGGTATGCAAAATGGAACATAGAATAAATGATGCAGCCTAATGATAATGTAATTTATGCACGTAAATTGGTACACTGTAAATAGATTAGACGTTCATTTAGGTAGGCTAGAGTTACACATAAATGGAACATTGAATGGGCCTAGTAATGATATAAAGAATGCACGTGCGTTTAGTACACGGTAAGTGGATTCGGCCGTCAATAATGAAATGCTTAAATAAATCACATAAATAAATGGATGCAAAATATTTATGGATTACATGAATGAACACAATAACAGGATGGTACACGCATACGTAGGTATTGGAATGACACTTGAATTGGACACAGGAAATAAGCCAGTGTGGGTTTGTATTAGAGAATTAGTCTGACGCACAATCAATAATCATACGAAATATCACCATAACAGGGTGATACACAATTATTTTATTGTAATGACACTTGGATTAGGAAATAAGCCTACTGCGTTTCAACGAGAGTTAGTTTGAACGATTTGTAAAACACTGCATTTATAGCCTACGTTTCTGCGGTACACTGATGTAGGCTTTGCGTTATTGTTTAAGAAAAGAGACAGAGCTTACCGACACGGCGAAATACCTTTGGGTTGATGAGTTACTTGGAGGTTGGCCTATTGACCTGTAGGCCCGAGGTGTCGCTGGCCGTCCGTTGTTGTGCACTTCGAGATCGTTCTCCTAGAGTGAGAGCTTGAAGGTGAAATTGACCGTCCGTTGTTTCGCAAGTCGAGGTCACACGGTGAAATGTTAATGGGCCTATTGGATTCTCGTTGACGGCCGCTTTTCGTAAAGCGGTGAAAGCTGAACCAATGTGAAGTGATTTGGGTTTGTAGCTTCGTAGAAGATTCACGTACTGTATCCTCCTTGAGGATGTTTTCTCGTAGCGTGTTGAACTTTGCCGGTGCTCTCGAGGATGATTGGTAACCGGTTGAGGTGTGGTGAAGAGGCCAATGGAAACGCCTACTGCGGTAGTGTGGTTTGTTGCAGGTAGGATTTATAGCTTACTTCAAGTGATGCTTCGTTTCTTGAATGAAATATGTTGAAGTGACCTTGATCTGATGCCGGCTAAAGCTGATGCGTGGAACTAAGTGAAAAGTGAACGTTCGAGGTGGACGAAACGAGTGGAGTGAGAGAGATTGCCCTTATATCGACTCTAGAGGACGCTATTCTTCCCGGGCTTTTTGAAAGACGCCAAACAATCGTCCTTTGGTGTTTATCCTTGAACAACACGTGTGCCTAAGATCTCTGCCGACGTCGAAAAGGAAAGAATTTCTTTGTCTGTTCTTTGTCTATTCTCTGTCTGTATCTGTCTGTTCCTCTACAAGTAGTCCCCTCTCAGAGACTGCACAAGAACGATAATAAAGAGGATCACCATTTCGGGGCAAAACTGACGCGGCCGCTCCGAGTACGGACGCCAGGTCTTGCATTTGGCGGTGATTCAGTGGCAGGAGGGTGTGAGACATCTTCCTCGACTGGGGAAATGGATAGAGTTGGGGCTGCTGTAGTAGGTTGTGGGGGAACTGTCGGGAAATTGGGTCGTCCTCGAGGTACGCCGGCTTCAGGCGATCGATCGACACTACGTCCTTGCGTCCAGTGCGATCGAGGGTGAAAGTCTTGTCACCCCTCTGCAGCACTGGGAAGGGCCCGTCGTATGGGTGTTGTAGGGGAGGACGGATTGTGTCGTTTCTGACGAAGACGTGGGTGCAGGAGGACAATTGGGCGGGGACAAAAATGCGACGAGTATTGGGATGACGAGGGGAAACCGAACGAAAGTTGCGCATGGTCGTCATTAAAATGTCGGCATACGTGCTTCCATCCACGGAAGGGTGTGCTCCTAACGAAGTGAAAAATTCGCCGGGTAGCCACAAGGGTGTACCGTACACCAATTCGGCCGATGTGCACTGTAGGTCGGCCTTGAACGCTGCTCCGAATTCCAAGGAGAACGAGGAGGAGGGCATCGGTCCAACGTGGACCTGCGGTGGTCATCCTTAGGGACGCCTTCAGGTGGCGGTGTAGTCGCTCGACGAGGCCATTGGCCATGGGCCTATATGCCATAGTCCGGATCCGGGAACAACCTAAAATCTGTGTCAGGCTCTTTCATAGGGTGGATTCGAATTGCCGACCGCGGTCAGTGGTGATTGTTGATGGGAATCCAAAACGGGAGACCCAACCACTGACGAAGGCGCGGGCGGCAGATTCAGCCGTGATGTCCTTTATAGGGATCGCCTCGGGCCAACGCGTGAAACAATCGATGCAGGTGAGAAGGTACGTGTAACCTTCTGAGTGGGGAAATGGGCCGACGAGGTCCAGATGTACGTGATCGAAACGTGCGTCGATGGGGGGGGGCAAAAAACAGCTAAAGGTGCCGTCGTATGACGGTGAATTTTGGCTTTCTGGCATTTTATGCAAGCACGGGTCCAACGTCTGACGTCACCGTTGATGCTGGCCAGACGAAACGCGAGGCGACGAGGGCCTGAGACGCGTGAATTCCGGGGTGGGAAAGGGAATGAAGCCTATTAAAAACTCCGCTTCGGAATTCTTTGGGGACGTAGGGACGAGGCGATCCTGTAGAAGCGTCGACCGTGAGGGTCAATGTAGAAGAAGGCAGTGGAATCTCTTCCAGTTGTAATGACGTGGATGCACTACGTAGCTGCTGCAGTTCATCATCTCGGCGTTGGGCTTCTGCTATGGCTTCGTAGTTGATGACGTCACCGCTGGCCGGAACAAAGGACGCGTTAATCGTAACTTGTGACAAAGCGTCCGCTGCGGTATTTTCGTGGCCTTTTATGTGCCGTAGGTCGCTGGTGAATTGTGAGACGTAGTCCAAGTGTCTCATTTCTCTGGAGAATACCAGTCGGAATGGGAATTAATTGCGAAGGTGAGTGGGCGATGATCCGTAAAGATGATGAATTCCCTTCCTTCGAGATATTGCCGAAAATGTTTGGTCGCCAGGTAAACCGCAAGCAATTCTCGACCGAAAGTGCTATACCTGGTTTCTGGTGGTTTGAATGCATGTGAGAAGAAAGCTAAAGGGTGCCAACCATCTCCGGACGCTTGTTGCGAAACGGCGCCTGTCGCAGAGTCAGAAGCATCCACGATGAGACTGATTTCTGCGTCAGGATGAGGGTGAGACAGCTTTGTCGCGTCTATAAGGGCTGATTTGGCCGACTAGAACGCTTGCTGGGCCTCTTCGGGTCATGGGATTGCCGTAGATGAGCCCCTCCTGCAAGGGCGCAGGAGGGCGTGCAGGGGGCGGAGGAGATGTGCGCAATGGGGAATGAATCTGCAGTAAAAGTTTACCATACCTAAGAATTCCCGCAGTTTTCTTTGAGTGGTAGGGGGGGGAACTCCTTGATGATGTCGACCTTGTGGGGGTTGGGGGAGATGCCATTGCCTGTGATGTGATGACCAAGGAACTGCAGTTCGGAGACGCCAAACTGGTACTTGCTGGGGTTAATGACTACCCCATATTCCTCGAGTCGAGGTGTTGGGCATGTTCTACTTCGTCGACGCTGGTGACGAGAAGATCATCTATATAGGCAAAACAGAAGGAGAGACCACGGAGGACGTCGTCGATGAACCTCTGAAAGGTCTGTGCCGCATTCAGGAGGCAGAAAGGCATGCGGATGTATTCAAAAAGTCCGAAGGGCGTTACTAACGCCGTCTTGGGAACGTCCTCCGGGGCTACCGGGATTTGATGGTAGGCCCTTACGAGATCCAGTTTGGAGAAAACTTTACGTCCGTAGAGATTGGCGGAGAAATCTTGCAGAAGGGGGGAGGGTACCGATTGGGCACTGTACAAGTGTTGAGCGCCCTATAATCGCCCACAGGACGCCAGTCGCCTTCAGTCTTCTTGGGGACCATGTGTAACGGTGACGTCCAAGGGCTTTTGGAGGGCCTGACGATTCCCAGTTCGATCATGTGTTCGAACTCGGCCTTTTGCGATGCGCAGGCGGTCCGGGGCCAAGCGTCGAGGACGAGCGTTCTTCGGGGGTCCTGAAGTCTGGATATAGTGGAGGACGTTGTGCTTGACTGGCACTTCGCGGTTGCAAGGGCGTGTCACCGATGGAAACTCAGCCAGTAGGTTACCGTACGGTGACTCAGGACGAGTCACCTAATATACTGACGGAGGCGCTGACGTATGAGAGAAGGTGCCTTGCACGCTGATGCTGATCGTGTGGTCGATGAGTCTCCGGCGTCTGAGATCTACTGCGAGGTCAAAATGTTGCAGAAAATATGCTCCTAAGATTGGCTGCTGCACGTCAGCGATAAGAAAAACCCAACGGAAAATTCTCCTGAGTCCGAGGTTGAGAGTGAGGGATTTTTCTCCATAGGTCTGTATCGGTGACGAGTTCACCGCGTGTAATTCAGTTTCCCATCTGGGATGTAAACGATCTTGCGGGGAGGGGGGAAGGATACTGACTTGGGCGCCGGTATCGACCAAGAACTGTAGCTTGGAATGGGCGTCTGTAACGAAGACTAGGCGGACGCCGTGGAAGCTGGAGCATTAGACGCCTTTAATGCTCGGCTGATACGTTTCCCGCTCGCAGACAGGGGGCGGTGCATTTTCGGGCTTGATCGCCAAATTTCCTCTGATACCAACATACGCCAGCTTCGTCGGTGGAGACGGGAGTGTGGGAACGGGAACATGGGCGGGGTCGTGGGTTGCGGGGCTGGTGGTGGGGGTCACGTGATCTGCTTCTGTCTCGCTCCTGCAAGCCACGTACGTCGCGAAAGAGGCCTTCCAGCATGGTGGTCAGCTTCGCGAGAACCTCCTCCAGGTGAGTGTTGTCGGGAACGGTTGGGGGAGGGGGTGATAAGGCAGTTCCGGCCACCTGTAATGCTTCGATCTTCACGACTCTGTTCGCCATGTCTGCCAGGTCCTGCAAAGGGGTGTCTGACTTCGTCACCAGAAGCACTCGTTGGATATGCGGTGGCAGTCTTTGGATGAAGAGCTGGCTGAAAAAGGAGTGTTCGATGACATTGGCCGAATCCCCCAGGAGCTGCTGCATGTGTCGCAGGAACTGCGACGGGGATCTGTCGCTGAGCAGTTCGGTCACGAGTAACCTCCGTAGGCGGTTCTGTTCCGATATGGCAGTACGTGCCAAAACGGCGGATTTTAAAGCCTCATAGGGGTCCTCTCGGGGCCTATAGGCGAGGATGTCTCGCACCTTGTAAGCGACCTCAGGTGTAAGTTGAGACGCTATAAGGTTAAACTTGTCCTCGCTTCTTGTTACATTTTGATAATCGCAATGGCATTCCACTTGCAAAAACCACGTGCGGGATCCGCGGGCCAAAATACGGGGATTCTGTTGGAGCCGCCGCCGGTAGTGAGGGATGCAATGGCGTTGTTGTTTTCCTGTTGCATATTCTTAGCGCGGAAACGTGTTATCATGTACCAAAAGAAAAAAGTAACTGTAAATATGTTTGGGGCCTATAATGTGCACGGGAAAATAACACCAGTCACAGATGCAGGTAGGCCTACTGACATGCTTTGTATGTTGTACCGTGTTTAAATACAAAATATTTGATATCACTGCTATTTGCTAACGCTGCAATAGAATATCTCTATATTTGTCCCTAACCACTAAACACAAAGTTCACTGTGAAAAAATGACGTAAAATAACATTGGAGTCATATTATATATATATATATATATATATGTAAAAATGAATAATTCCTCTATGATCTTTATATTCAATTATTAATTTTTACATAGGGACCAAACTCGCATAGCGCGAGTTATCTGTTGTTCAATTCATACACACATGTACATACGTCCACATGTATTCTTTTTATCTTCTTTTCTTAAAATTAATTAATTTCTCGCAATCTCATAAATATTTATGCGAGTGTTCGAATTCTGCTAACCACCGCGGAAGCAAAGCACTTCTGAATTAAAAATAAATTTCCTCTCGTTCGAATGCAAATTTATAAAACAATTATCACGTGTGTTATATATATATATATATATATATATATTATATATATATATATGCTGCAAACCCACAAGGAAAAAGAAAAACGATTCCAAGGCCTTTCGTGTATTCAAAGCTACCCCCCTGACGAGGTGTAGCTTTGAATACACGAAAGGCCTTGGAATCGTTTTTCTTTTTCCTTGTGGGTTTGCAGCATTTATTCATTTCACGTGTTTTATTGTGAAATTCATCCCATATATATATATATATATATATATATATATATATATATACATATATATATATATACTGTAGTTAATGATAATAATTTATAATGAAATTAATGTACTTTAATGGAATTGTAATTAACGATAATAAGTGAATGTGAATTTGATTGGTAATTATAATCATAATTGTAATAAACCAAAATTACACGTACTTAGTGATGTACTTGGATTGTACTAAATGTCCGACACGACATTGTGTCGCTTTGTAGGAATATACACTCAGCGATATTATTTTTTTTATTATTATTATTTTCGTTCGTTGGAATAAATTTTGGAGTTGCTTCCTGTTTGTCAAATAATTGATGACTTATTCTTTTCAAAATTCTTAATCATTTTTTAAATTAAATGCATCCTCTCTTCTTTATAAAAGATGAAGTCATGTTTTGCCCTAAACTTTTAATTTTTGCCCATATACATATCTTAATATAAGAATGCATGATTCAATTTCCGTTCTAATTAACTCGGCGGATCAGGAAAAACAGCAGATCTAAAAATATGCGGTTTAAGCTAAAAATATGACTTCCTCTTCCAATATCCTGTTTATCTGTTTACCCATTGTCATAACAAAAAAATTTACTTTATTTTCAAACATTGTGCAAAAATAATGCAGCCTCTTCAACATATAATAATGATGATGTTAGTAGAATCGGGGTATATGAACCCCAGTAAATTCTTCCATGTTCATTCAGAAGTCAATTCAGAGGCTGAGCACTACCTGTACATTTTAGCAGTAAATTACAGTAAGAAATAGTCTTTATCTTCTCCTTCGAGCTTTGCTCTCTTCAGAGAACTTAGTCATTAAACTTCCCCGATACGTTATAAGAAGAATCCGGAAATCTTCAGAGAATTTAGTAAGCCTCCCAGAATCCTCCGAGCCACTATAGAAGAACTCGGAGAGTAATATAGAAGAAAACTACTGCAAGTAACACATCCGTTGCTGCCACCTAACTAGAACCCCCGTCGACTTCGAACCAACCCAGGCCATAGACGGAGGGGTTAACAACTGGCGACCCTCCCAGGATTCTTCCAGTCTCCCAGACCCTGGAAATAGAATAACTGGCGCCTTTGCAATTAGGATTCTTCCAGTCTTCCAGTCCCTGGAAATAGAACAACTGGCGACGCCCATTCTTCATCCAGGAACAATTAGCCAGCAAGACACGTCTTCAGGACACGTCTTCAAGGATTTCGCCGTAGAAATCTTGTTATGTGCAGAACTCTTTTTTTTAAATAATCTCTAAACATTTGAAAAATCAGTATTATTAAAAGTAAATAATTAATATTGAGCCAGAATTAACAAAAAACACAGTGAACATTCCATACACCAGTAATACATTTCTTTTTAGTGAACCGAGTTATTTCCAGTATTATAGTTAGTATAGTATAATTTTACTTAATGTACCAAGCATAGTACCAGGATAATCATGTTTACATTTTTTTATTATTATTTTGTTTGCAATCTTTTCAAATTTTCCCCTAGTTAGACAAATTGTTGTGCATTTATTTAACGTGTTATTTTTAGATAGAGTATTAGGAAAACCCCTTAAGTGATCATTCCATAAATTAAGATCGGTCAAGCAGACCAAATTAGAACACATTAATAATACCTTCACATATGAGCGATTCAGACGGTGCGCTTTCTGACATCGAAAATTTCCCTACCCCCATTTTTCCACCTACCCCGCGCCCTTCAAACATACTCCCAAACACACAAACTTCAGATCCAGTACAAGCCAATATGTCTCAAACCCCCGCCCTAGCGTACATTAACTTAGGTAGACTAGTAAACCTTCCCCATGCTGTCGTAATTTTTAAGGGGACCATAGATAATCACTTTGTTGAAACACGCGTAAGACCTTGGATTGAGTTTTTAGAACAACATTTCTTACGCGAAAACATCACCGATGATGATATAAAGATTAGGGAAGCAAAAACGTTTATCGACCCTAAAGAAGGGAATGCTCATGACAGAGTCACCCACGTCCCATCGATTAGCGAAGCTACAACCTGGGATAATTTTAAACAAAACTTATTAGAATTTTTTAAAGAAATAACACTTGCACAACCCTTAGCCACGTTAGAAGCAGTCTTCCAAGGTAAATGGAAGAAAGAGGAATATGAAGCCGAGCCGCAGAAAATGCGTGTGGCATTACTTTCACTGCAAAACAAAGAAACCTCATATTAGCAACGACCATTTACCAAAACCTACCCGGAGCACCTAAAAAAAGTTTCAAGAGTTTCTAAATGTTGACAAACCAGTAAGTGTAGCTATAAACAAAACACGGGAACATACCCCGATTTAGCAAACCAAACTACCGAAAGGGTAGAGAAACCCCGTACATTATATTCAGCAGCAGCAACACACAACACAACAGCAACAACAACAACCTATAAACCAAGGCAATGCAGGGAACACCCCAGAAACAAGCCCCCCAAACCCAGAATACACGCCCTCCTCCACAGTGTTTTAACTGATAGTTTGGGCATATGATAAGTCAATGTAATTACCCCTCGTATTGCTCCCACTGTCACGAACATGGTCATCGCCGTGGCGATCGCCAAAAGTGTGCTGATAAAGCCCCTGCAGGGTATAGACCCCACTTTCAGAAACCAAACCCCACGTCCCAAAAGTCCCAAAATCCCCAGAAACCAGTCCATTCCCAGCCTCAGTCGAACTACCAACCCAATAGATCACGACCACAGGGTCACCCACACTCTTACCCCATGTACAAACCCCAATACAACCAGCAAGGTCAACTAGTTCGGTACGTAGAAGTACCCGGGGAGGAATCATTTTCCCCAGAGAACAGTTTTCAAGAACACCCTCCAGCGTATGATATCCCGTAGAATATGATCCAGGTCCTCCCATAGAAGACCATTGAGCCCTTTTTTAGACCCTACATTGGAGGCAGCAGTTCAACCTCCTCCCTCCTAAATTACAGTAATGTAACCCAGATACGCACACAAACTCCCCATCAGGATAATAGGTGCGGACCTCTAGATTTAATAATAAATTGTATGATAACCTGCTCTCCTAGATACAGGAGCACACGCGACGTTAATTAAGAAACAATGCGTAGATGAATTACTAGAGAGTACAATTACAAATATGAACTTAAGGCACCATCCTGCCAACTAGAGGAGTTACGGGCACACCCATACCCACATACGGAGAAATTGAGTTATATTTAGAATTGGAAACGCGGTACCCCGCGAAATGTTGTATAGTGGACACAGTCGCCACCTTTCAGACAGACATCCTACTAGGATGGATTTTTTTAACCGGAATCAATGGGAGATTTACCCAGCCGGAAAGTTAGTAAAGTGTCGAAATAGGACACACCATCTCCGCGAGATGACAGACAACTTAATGCTAATAGACTTAGCTCAGTTCAGATTTCCGAAAGAAATAGGAAACCCCCTCTACTTGATAGCAGAAGTTGCATCCAGAGGGACAACCGCTCCAGAAATCAGACCCCAGGGTAATCAGTTCCAGTTGTTGAATCCAGTTGGATCAACACAGCAGTTTCCAGTCAGTCAGTTTCCAGTCAGTCAGTTTCCAGTCAGTCAGTTTCCAGTCAGTCAGTTTCCAGTCAGCCAGTTTCCAGTCAGCCAGTTTCCAGTCAGCCAGTTTCCAGTCAGCCAGTTTCCAGTCAGCCAGTTTCCAGTCAGCCAGTTTCCAGTCAGCCAGCTTCAGTTCAGCCAATAAGGCAAATTTTAGTCGCCGAACCAGAATCAGATTCACAATTTTTCATATGCCCTACCGAGCATATAACAGTAGCACCTTATGAGAAGATTTGTTTCCTAGCAAAAGTAGTTAACAGTCAAGGAAAATTATTAGAGTCAGAGCGTACTCTGATTACAGAGAAAAGTAATTTCAAAAGAGATGTTCTTATTGCCCAAGTCCTTAGTCAGAGTCAGAATTCAGCTATCCCTGTTGTTTGTTTAAACAAAGGAAAAGCCTATAGAATTAACTTCAAATCAGAAAATAGGAACTGTTTCCACAGTAGAAATAGATTCAGATTTCCCCATCAGTACGATAAATCGTGTTTCCAGTTCCTTAGAATTAAAGCCTTCAATATTAAAAGAAGAATATAAGAAATGTCTGAAGCACTCCCTTCAGGAGTCACCAGCTTTACAGGATCCCAAACTAATGGAATCACTTCTCGATTTCCTGATAAGAAATAGAGATGTGATTGCCCTAAGGAGATCCTCTGGGCCGAACTAATTTGGTCCCTTTTGAAATCAAGTTGGAACCCAATTCCAAACCCATTTTCATTCCTCCCTATCGGGTTCCACATTCCAGTTAGTCACTATTGAGGAACACATCAAGGACATGTTGGAGCAGGATGTCATTCAGCCTTCAGCTAGTCCCTGGTCCGCTCCTATGATTCTCGTCTCCAAAAAGGACGGAACATCTCGCCCTTGTATAGATTTTAGACGCCTGAAACATTACCATCCCAGACCGTTTCCCGATTCCAAACATGCAGGAAACAATTCTGAACGTAGGGAAAGCGAATTTTTTTCATCCCTCGATTTAGCATCAGGTTATTGGCAAATGGAGGTCAGTCCCGAATCTCGGGCATTGACTGCTTTCTCCACTAACCGAGGCCATTACGAATTCCAGGTTTTACCTTTCGGAGTCCGAAATGGGCCTGCTAATTTCTCTAGGTTGATGAATATAGTCCTTTCCGACCTATTAGGTGTCGAAGCTCTCGTTATCTTGACGATATTATCGTCTACAGTTCGGACATAAAAACACACTTTCAACGCCTTCAGAATGTGCTATCACACTTGAGAAAAGCACACCTTAAACTGAAGCTTGCAAAGTGCAATTTTTTACAAGAATCCCTGGTATACCTAGGATTCCTACTCTCGTCCACAGGAATTAAACCTGATCCAGCCAAACTCGAAGCCCTGGAAAGGTACCCTGTACCCAAGACCATCGACGACGCCCGTGCATTTATTGGTTTTGTCGGATTCTATCGGAACTTTATCCCCCAATTTTCGAATATTGCTAAACCCATTACTAATTTGTTCCAGAAAAATTCGAAATTTAACTGGGAATCCGATCACCAACATGCCTTTGAAACTTTAATTAATAAACTAACCTGTCATCCCATTTTACAATATCCTGATTACACAAGACCCTTCATCATAGCCACAGATGCTTCCTCCTATGGACTAGGAGCCGTCCTGTTACAGGACGTAGACGGTGTGGAATTACCCATTGCTTATGCCAGTCAACTTCTCTCTGCACCTCAACGGAATTATTCCACTACGGACCGAGAGGCCCTAGCGGTATATTGGGCTTTGAAAAAATTCCGAAATATCGTCTATGGCTACGATGTAACCATCAAGACTGATCATAAGCCACTCACGTACCTCTTCAAGGACAAGCTACTTGAAGGACGATTGAGTAGATGGGCTCTGTTGATTCAGGACTTTGCAGCGAAAATCGTATACAAACCGGGAAAACTGCAAGTTATTCCAGACGGATTGTCGAGACTCAAGCCCGACGCCCGAGTGAATAAAATAGGAATTCTTCCTGTGTTCGACTACGAGTGTCTGCAATACTCCCAACAACAGGACCAACACACCCAAAACCTTCGGGCGCGCCTGGAACAAAAGGAACCATCGAAGGTAAAAGAACAGTACAACCTCAAAGATGGGCTCGTACATTTCAGGAACGAAGATGGAAACGACCTCGTGGAGATACCAAAGGATCTCGTCGATATAGCCATTGGACTTTGTCACGACTCACCTTTTATGGACACATGGGGCCGGATCGCACCATCAAGAGTCTTTTGGAGCGATACCATTTTCCCGAGATGAACAGAAGGTACATGAATACATCGCCGAATGTCCGTCGTGTTTAAAGCATAAGGGCAACGTACCATCCACAGCTCCAATGCATAAATATCCAGTATGCCAAGGCCCTGGCAAAGAACTGGAATGGATATACTGGGACCATTTCCCAAAACATCAAAGGGAAATCAGTACATCATTGTGTTTACGGACCACTTCTCGCGTTACAGCGAAGTAGCCGCCATTCCAGACCAGACCTCGGAAACTGTGGCAAGAGCCCTAGTGGAACGCGTCATCCAAAATCATACCACTCCTTCCATCCTAATCTCGGATAACGCCTTAGTTTCACTTCCAAACTGTTCGAGTCACTCTGTAACATGTGTAAATTAAAAATACACACATTGTGGCATACCATCCGCAGGCAAACGGCTTAGTGGAAAGGCACAATCGAAAGATCTTGGAAGCCCTGCGCCACGTTGTCGATGCATCCTCCCGTACATGGGATGATTCCCTTCCCATGGTACAAACAGCCATCAACAATGGCTATAATGTGTCCATCGGGGACACCCCTCATTTCGTTCTCTATCACTACGACAAGCGTCTACCTTTTGATTTGCCCGACCAAACCGACCCGGCAGTCCTAACATCTTCCGAAATGGCAGAAGCAAATCAGCAACTAGCTGAACGATCTTTCAAGATTTTTGACATAATCCGCTATGCCCTCGACCAACGAAACCAACAGATGGAGCAAGAGCAACATAGGCGTCATCCCCGTCAACGGACTATAATCGTCGGTATGCGATGTTATCTGAAGAGCGTGAAACCGCCAGGTGCTCATCGCAAATTATACCCAAAATGGGATGGCCCATATAGGATTATGAAAACCTCGGAAAAAATCGTTATGAAATCCTCGACCTCCGGGATCATTCCAAACTAAAGATCATTCACGCTGACAATTTGAAGATAGCTTCCGAACAACACCTTCCCAAAAAACAGCTGCCAGGCGTTCGAGCCGCCTATCCTTCAAAAGGTCAAGATATTAACAAATCGGGCAGGGATAAAAAAACTGAAGTGGTCACCGCGGGAACCGCTACCCATGACGAAGATTGGTACCTCGTAATACCACCATTACTCGAGGCAATCTCTGAACAAGAGGAGGCCCCAGAGCCAAGCGTCCCATCGGACCCAGACCCTGGAGAAACTCCTTCGAGAGGATCACTCAGTGGAACTCCACCATCTCCTCCAACTCCACCATCTCCTCGGTCACCACCCTCACCGAATGATGATCGACGCACGGACCCTACATACCGTCCGCAGATGCATCAACCACGTGAGCTAGAACTTTCACATAAGAAACGAATTCGCCCATTGCCACCAAAACGAGGCCACAAACACAAGTATCCACAAGGCCACCCCCACCTCCGTATAATCTAAGGCGTAGAAATGAATAAAATTGTCCCCCTTATAATTTTCAAAATTATTTACTCTTGTAGCCCTAACATTAAAATTTCTACCGGAGTTGTTATAGAAAAGCTTGCAGAAGGTAAATTTTTGAAAGGACACGCAGACCTTTTTATCAATTTGCAACCCCCTGCTAGAATTAAAATCAATCTCCTTCAGATACAAACCCAATTAAAACGTTTGAAAGTAAAGTTCAGGAATCTTTAAAATGTCCGGGAAGATCAGATTAGTCGCGTTCTATTAGAAAATACTTCGAAAATATTCGACTACAACACGCGCCCTATCAGAAATATTAGCATTACCATGGATACAAACGGAAACTCATAACTCGGAAAAATTTAATCAAAGAAGTAAAAGGGGACTAATAGGTATAGGAGGAAAAATATTCAAGGGTTTATTCGGATTAGCAACCGAAGAAGATATTAAAAGAGTTGAACTCAAATTGAATCTCTTCGCGCGGAATCAGCAATACGATGGACACATGTTAGAACAAACTATCAGGTCACTACACGAAAATAATTGCTTCCTCCACGCCCTTTCGGACAGATTCACATACCTTGAATCCCTGTTAGCTCAATACAAAGAGCACAAAAGATATCTAGAATTAATAGAGATAATTAACCTACAAGTAACCTTAATCGATAAGTATTTACAACAAATGATTACGATTCATTCCAAGGTTTTGCGTGCAACCCAGCTAGCCCATGGAAAAATCACTCTTTCCACCATAATACCATGGAAACACTTCAGTCCTTGGTTCACACCGCCCAAACACAATTAAAATTATCACCCATATTCCCACTCAACCATACTAATTACCCCCAATTTCTAGAATACCCCTGGACTGTACATGGACCACGCCCCTACACATACCTCATAATTGTACCATTTTTCGATGTACTCACTTATGACGTATATAAATTTCACCCTTTCCTAACACCCTACCAAAACAACTCTAATATCTATCGATTGCATTTACCTACCGTACCACCTTATCTTTTCCTCACCAAAGATCTGTCAGCCTATTCTATGATGTCAGATAGCGACGTCCGGCATTGCCGATTCCCGCAAACAAATAAACAATTCGTTTGCCCTCCACTCAAACCAACTACTAGGTCTTGTTTTATCGACTTAATTCGTGACCGGCATGCCCCGGTATGTTCATTTACTAAATTTCATTCCTCTAAAACCGTCCAACTACGAATTGGACCAGACATCTGGGTTTCTTTCGCGAATAGGACTGCCGCTACTCTCGAGTGTCCGTTAAATTATTCTCTCATCACAATCCCTATGGTTATTCGGCTACCAATTGTTTGCTCCTTGCGTTCAAAAACTTTCCAAATATACAACCCGTACAAGGCTACCATTAATAACTCATACCCCTTCCCGTCGCAAATTAAATTTAAACCCGTCATAGAGATTTTAAATCTCTCCATGAAACCTGTAACCATCCTACCCGAGCTATACGCCCCTGAATGGAATGATCAATTAGGTCGGTTTAAAATTTCGGATGATAACCACAATAACTTCTTGCAAATACTACAACCTGTAACAATTTTTTCAACATCTGCCGTTAATATCATTATTGTATGTGTTATTATCCTCGGTATACTTGTGATAAAAAGATGGTTCTTGGAGCAAAGGAAAACAAGAAACACCGAACCACGTGAAACTATTTATGCACGACCAAGAGTGCGTACCCAGACCAGACCACGTGAACTAGACTTAGCCACCCCGACTAATGTTGTGTATATAAATCTATATTATAAAACCAATGGTTATAACCTAGTTAGCATTAGTTAGAATGTTATATTATCGTAGTAATATCATTCTAGAGGGAAGAGCCCTGTAAAAATGAATAATTTCTATATGAGCTTTGTATTCAATTATTAATTTTTACATAGGGACCAAACTTGCATAGCGCGAGTTATCTGTTGTTCAATTCACACGCACATGTACATACGTCCATATGTATTCTTTTTATCTTCTTTTCTTAAAATTAATTAAGTTCTCGCAATCTCATAAATATTTATGCGAGTGTTCGAATTCTGCTAACCACCGCGAAAGCAAAGCACTTCTGAATTATAAAATAAATTTCCTCCCGCTCGAATGCAAATTTATAAAACAATTATCACGTGTGTTATGTTATATATATACATACATACTCTAATTAATGATAATAATTTATAATGAAATTAATGTACTTTAATGGAATTGAAATTAACGATAATAAGTAAATGTGAATTCGATTGGTAATTATAATCATAATTGTAATAAACCAAAATTACACCGTACTTAGTGATGTACTTAGATTGTACTAAATGTCCGACACGACATTGTGTCGCTTTGTAGGAATATACACTCAGCGATATTATTATTTTTTTATTATTATTTTTTTCGTTCGTTGGAATACATTTTGGAGTTGCTTCTTCTTTGCCAAATAATTGGTGACTTCCTCTTCCTATATCCTGTTTATCTGTTTACCCATTGTCATAACAAAAAAATTTACTTTATTTTCAAACATTGTGTAAAAATAATGCACCCTCTTCAACATATAATAATGATTATGTTAGTAGAATCGGATTATATAAACCCCAGTAAATTCTTCCATGTTCATTCAGAAGTCAATTCAGAAGCTGAGCACTACCTGTTCATTTTAGCAGTAAATTACAGTAAGAAATAGTCTTTATCTTCTCCTTCGAGCTTTTCTCTCTTCAGAGACCTTAGTCATTAAACTTCCCCGATACGTTATAAGAAGAATCCGGAAATCTTCAGAGAACTTAGTAAGCCTCCCAGAATCCTCCGAGCCACTATAAAAGAACTCGGAGAGTAATATAGAAGAAAACTACTGCAAGTAACACATCCGTTGCTGCCACCTAACTAGAACCCCCGTCAACTTCGAACCAACCCAGGCCATAGACGGAAGGGTTAACAACTGGCGACCCTCCCAGGATTCTTCCAGTCTCCCAGACCCTGGAAATAGAATAACTGGCGCCTTTGCAATTAGGATTCTTCCAGTCTTCCAGACCCTGGAAATAGAACAACTGGCGACACCCATTCTTCATCCAGGAACAATTAGCCAGCAAGACACGTCTTCAGGACACGTCTTCAAGGATTTCGCCGTAGAAATCTTGTTATGTGCAGAACTCATTTTTTTAAATAATCTCTAAACATTTGAAAAGTCAGTATTATTAAAAGTAAATTAATATTCAGCCAGAATTAACAAAAAACACAGTGAACATTCCATACACCAGTGATACATTTCTTTTTAGTGAAAACCGAGTTATTTCCAGTATTATAGTTAGTATAGTATAATTTTATTTAATGTACCAAGCATAGTACCAGGATAATCTTGTTTACATTTTTTTTATTATTTTGTTTGCAATCTTTTCAAATTTTCCCCTAGTTAGGCAAATTATTGTGCATTTATTTAATGTGTATTTTTTAGATAGAGTAGTTAGGAAAACCCCTTAAGTGATCATTCCATAAATTAAGATCGGTCAAGCAGACCAAATTAGAACACATTAATAATACCTTCACATATGAGCGATTCAGACGGTGCGCTTTCTGACATCGAAAATTTCCCAACCCCCATTTTTCCACCTACCCCGCGCCCTTCAAACATACTCCCAAACACACAAACTTCAGATCCAGTACTAGCCAATATGTCTCAAACCCCCGCCCTAGCGTTCATTAACCTTCCCCATACTGTCTTAATTTTTAAGGGGACCATAGATAATCACTCTGTTGACCCACGTGTTAGACCTTGGATTGAGTCTTTAGAACAACATTTCTTACGTGAAAACATCACCGATTATGATACAAATATTAGGGAAGCAAAAACGTTTATCGACCCTAAAGAAGGGAATGCTCATGACACAGTCATCCACGTCCCATCGATTAGCGAAGCTACAACATGGGACAAGTTTAAACAAAACTTATTAGAATTTTTTAAAGAAATAACACTTGCACAACCCTTAGCCACGTTAGAAGCAGTCTTCCAAGCTAAATGGAAGAAAGAGGAGCATGAAGATTTAAATAATTTTATTGCACGAACACACAAACTCGTAGGAGAAGCCCTCCGAGCCGCAGAAAATGCGTGTGGCATTACTTTCACTGCAAAACAAAGAAACCTCATATTAGCAACGACCATTTACCAAAACCTACCCGGAGCACCTAAAAAAAAGTTTCAAGAGTTTCTAAATGTTGACAAACCAGTAAGTGTAGCTATAAACAAAACACGGGAACATTAACCAGATTCAGCAAACCAGAACTACCGAAAGGGTAGAGAAACCCCCATACATTACATTCAGCAGCAGCAACACACAACACGAACAGCAACAACAACAACCCTGTAAATCGAGGCCAATGCAGAGAACACCACCCCAGAAACAAGCCCCCCAAACCCAGAATACACGCCCTCCTCCACAGTGTTTTAACTGCGAGAGCTTTGGGCATATGATAAGTCAGTGCAATTATCCCTCTTATTGCCCCAACTTTCACGAGCATGGTCATCGCCGTGGCGATCGCCAAAAATGTGCCGATAAAGCCCCTGCAGGGTATAGGCCCCACTTCCAGAAATCAAACCCCCAACGTTCCCAAAAGTCCTCCAATTCTCAGAAACCAGTCCATTCCCAGCCTCAGTCGAACCACCAACCAAATAGATTACGACCACAGGGTCAATCACATTATTACCCCATGTACAAACCCCAGTACAATCACAGGCGGATAGTTCGGTACATAGAAGTACCGCAGAGGAATCATTTTCCCAGAGTACAGTTTCAAGAAAACCCTCTAGCGAAAATGGTGATCCCATAGAATATGACCAGAGGCCCTCCCCTAGAGGACAATTCGAGCCCTTTTTAGACCCTACTTTGGAGGCAGCAGTTCAACCTCCTCCCTCCTAAAGAGCAGAAATGTATCCAATACACACACCAACTCCCATCAGAATAATAGGTGCACACCACCTAGATTAATAATAAATTGTAACATAGATAACCAAGATATAACCGCTCTCCTAGATCAGTAGCACACGCGATGTTAATTAAGAAAACAATGTGTAGATGAGTTACTAGAGAGTACAGATTACAAATATGAAATTAAGGCACCCTCCTGTCAACCAGAGGAGTTACAGGCACACCCATCCTACATCGGAAAATTGAATATATTTAGAAGATGGAAACGCGGTATGCCCGGTGAAATGTTGTTTAGTGGACACAGTCGCCACCTTTCAGACAGATATCCTACTAGGTATGGATTTTTTTAACCGGAATCAATGGGAGATTTACTCAGCCGGAAAGTTATTAAAGTGTCGAAATAGGACACACCATCTCTATGAGAATAACAGACAGCTTAATGCTAATAGAATTAGTTCAGTTCAGATTTCCGAAAGCAATAGGAAACCCCCTCCAGTTCATAGCAGTTCAAGTCAGTTGGTTGCATCCAGAGGGACAACCGCTCCAGAAATCAGCCCCAAGAGTAATCAGTTCCAGTTGTTAAATCCAGTTGGATCAACACAGTCAGTTTCCAGTCAGTCAGTTTTCAGTCAGCCATTAAGAAATAGTCTTTATCTTCTCCTTCGAGCCTTGCTCTCTTCAGAGAACTTAGTTATTAAACTTCCCCGATATGTTATAAGAAGAATCCGGGAATCTTCAGAAAATTTAGTAAGCCTCCCAGAATCCTCCGAGCCACTATAGAAGAACCTGGAGAGTAATATAGAAGAAAACTACTGCAAGTAACACATCCGTTGCTGCCACCTAACTAGAACCCCAGTCGACTTCGAACCAACCCAGGCATAGACGGAGGGGTTAACATATATATATAATATATATATATATATATATATATATATATGTATATATATATATATATATATATATATATATATAGTGTTAACCCCTCCGTCTATGGCCCGGGTTGGTTCGAAGTTGACGGGGGTTCTAGTTAGGTGGCAGCAACGGATGTGTGACTTGCAGTAGTTTTCTTCTATATTACTCTCCGAGTTCTTCTATAGTGGCTCGGAGGACTCTGATAGACTTACTAAAAATGCTGAAGGTTCCGGACTCTTCTTATAGCGTATCCGGAAAGTTTAATGACTAAGTTCTTCTGAAGAGAGCAAGGCTCGAAGGATAAGATAAAAACTATCTTTTACTGTAATTTACTGCTAAAATGTACAGGTAGTGCTCAGCCTCTGAATTAGCTTCTGAATGACAATGGAAGATTTTTACTGGGGTTTATATACCCAAAAACTGCTAACATCATTATTATTAAATGCTAAAAAGGCTGTATTATTTTTGTACAATATTCGAAAATAAAGTAAATTTTCAGCTGTGGTAAGGCTTGAACGAGTAAACAAAATATTTGAAGACGAAACCATATTTTTATCTTAAACCGCGACTTTTCAGATCTGATGTTATCATGATCTGCCAAGTTAACTAAAAGTGGAAATCGGACTATGCATCTTTACACTAAAATATGCATATGAGTAAAATTTTAAGGTTTAAGATGTACAATTTTAATGCTTAGGCAAGACATGATCTCATCTTTTATAACGAAAGAGAATGTATACAAAATATGAACATTGCAAAGCTTAAGCAGGATTCCTTATTAAGCGAAATCTAAAAAAATGATTATGAGATTTTAAAAAAAACACAGGTCACCAATTATTTAGCAAAGTAGAAAGCAAATCAAAAATTTTATCCAAACTCGCGTTGGGCGATTTTGGTCCTTATGTAAAAATGAATACACACACGTACATACATATGAGTATAGGCATTATATAAAGTTAAATATATAAGAATATACAGGATTATATAAATACATGAACCATATAACACATGAATTTTTAAAATGGATACTTTTCTTAAAATGGATACTTTGATACAATGATACAAGAACTATATAAATGAATACAAGAATTACATGAAGAATAAGATAATATAGGAATATGGGAATTATTTATGGTTCATTTTTACAGGGCTCTCCCTCTAGAATGATATTAATATAATAATGTAACATCCTAACTAATGCTAACTAGATGATAACTATGGGTTTTATAATACAGATTTATATATACAACATAAGTCGGGTGGTTAAGTCTAGTTCACGTGGTCTGGGTACGCACTCTTGGTCGTGCATAAATAGTTTCATGTTCCGTGTCACTTGGTTTTCTTTGTTCCCAGAATGATCTTTTCACCACAAATATACCGAGGATAATAGCACATACAATAATGATACTAACGGCAGATGTTGAGAAAATGGTTACCGGTTGTAGTATTTGTAAGAGGTTATTTTGGTTATCATCCGAAATTTTAAACCGGCTCAATTGATCATTCCATTCAGGGGCATGTAGTTCGGGTAGGATGGTTACAGGTTTTATGGAGAGATTTAAGATCTCTATGACGGGTTTAAATTTAATTTGCGACGGGAATGGGTATGAGTTATTAAGGGTAACCTTGTACGGGTTGTATATTTGGAGGGCTTTTGAACGCAAGGAGCAACCAATTGGTAGCCGAATAACCATAGGGATTGTGATGAGGGAATAATTCGATGGACACTCGAGAGTAGCGGCAGTCCTGTTCGCGAAAGAAACCCAGATGTCTGGTCCAATTCGTAGTTGGATGGTTTTAGGGGAATGAAATTTTTTAAATGAACATACTGGGGCATGCCGGTCACGAATTAAGTCGATAAAGCAAGACCTAGTAGTTGGAAGAATAACTGGTTTGAGTGGAGGGCAGACGAGTTGTTTATTTGGTTGCGGGAATCGGCAATGCCGGACGTCGCTATCTGACATCATAGAATAAGCTGACAGATCTTTGGTGAGGAAAAGGTAAGGTGGTACGGTGGGTAAATACAATCGATAGACATTAGAGTTGTTTTGGTAGGGTGTTGGGAAAGGGTGAAATTTATATACGTCATAAGTGAGGACATCGAAAAATGGTATAATTATGAGGTATGTGTAGGGGCGTGGTCCATGTACAGTCCAGGTGTATTCTAGAAATTGAGGGTAATTAGTGTGGTTGAGTGGGAATATGGGTGATAATTTTAATTGTGACTGGGCGGTGTGAATCAAGGACTGAAGTATTTCCCATGGTATTAGGGTGGAAAGAGTGATTTTTCCATGGGCTAGCTGGGTTGCACGCAAAACCTTGGAATGAATCGTAGTTATTCGTTGTAAGTATTTATCGATTAGGGTTACTTGTAGGTTCATTATCTCTATTAATTCTAGATATCTTTTGTGTTCTTTGTATTGAGCTAACATGGATTCAAGGTATGTGAATCTGTCCGAAAGGGAGTGGAGGAAGCGATTGTTTTCGTGTAATGACCTAATAGTTTGTTCTAACATGTGTCCATTATATTGTCGATTTCGCGCGAAGAGATTCAATTTAAGTTCAATTCTTTTAATATCTTCTTCGGTTGCTAATCCGAATAAACCTTTGAACAGTTTCCCTCCTATATCTATCAGTCCCCTTTTACTTCTTTGGTTAAAGTTTTCTGAATTTTTAGTTTCAGTTTGTATCCATGGTAAGGCTAATATTTCTGATAGGGCGCGTGCTGTAGTTTGAATATTTTCGAGGGTATTTTCTAACAGAACGCGACTAATCTGATCTTTTCCTTGGAAAGAATTCTGGACTTTACTTTCAAACGTTTTTAATTGGGTTTGTATCTGAAGGAGATTGATTTTAATTCTAGCAGGGGGTTGCAAATTTATATAAAGGTCTGCGTGCCCTTTCAAAAATTTACCTTCTGCAAGTTTTTCTATAACAACTCCGGTAGAAATTTTAATGCTAGGGCTACAAGAGTAAATAATTTGGAAAATTATAAGGGGGACAATTTTATTCATTTCTACGCCTTAGGTTATACGGAGCTGGGGGTGGTTGTGTGGATACTTGTGTTTGTGGGCGAAGGGGTCGGCCTCGTTTTGGTGGCAATGGGGGTCGACCGTTGAGCTCGGATTCTGAG
Organism: Bathynomus jamesi; assembly: GCA_023014485.1. NCBI lineage: Eukaryota > Metazoa > Arthropoda > Malacostraca > Isopoda > Cirolanidae > Bathynomus > Bathynomus jamesi. Next base: position 10,308 of record JAJOZX010000694.1, on the reverse strand, counting down.
CGGGTTCGTTTCTTATGTGAAGGTTCTAGTTCACGTGGGTGATGCATTTGCGGGCGGTATGTAGGGTCCGTGCGTCGATCATCAATCGGTGAGGGTGGTGACAGAGGAGATGGTGGAGTTGGAGGAGATGGTGGAGTTCCACTGAGTGATCCTCTCGAAGGGGTTTCTCCAGGGTCTGGGTCCGATGGGACGCTTGGCTCTGGGGCCTCCTCTTGTTCAGAGATTGCCTCGAGTACTGGTGGTATTACGAGGTACCAATCTTCGTCATGGGTAGCGGTTCCCGCGGTGACCACTTCAGTTTTTTGATCCCTGCCCGATTTGTTAATATCTTGACCTTTTGAAGGATAGGCGGCTCGAACGCCTGGCAGCTGTTTTTTGGGAAGGTGTTGTTCGGAAGCTATCTTCAAATTGTCAGCGTGAATGATCTTTAGTTTGGAATGATCCCGGAGGTCGAGGATTTCATAACGATTTTTTCCGAGGTTTTTCATAATCCTATATGGGCCATCCCATTTTGGGTATAATTTGCGATGAGCACCTGGCGGTTTCACGCTCTTCAGATAACATCGCATACCGACGATTATAGTCCGTTGACGGGGATGACGCCTATGTTGCTCTTGCTCCATCTGTTGGTTTCGTTGGTCGAGGGCATAGCGGATTATGTCAAAAATCTTGAAAGATCGTTCAGCTAGTTGCTGATTTGCTTCTGCCATTTCGGAAGATGTTAGAACTGCCGGGTCGGTTTGGTCGGGCAAATCAAAAGGTAGACGCTTGTCGTAGTGATAGAGGACGAAATGAGGGGTGTCCCCGATGGACACATTATAGCCATTGTTGATGGCTGTTTGTACCATGGGAAGGGAATCATCCCATGTACGGGAGGATGCATCGACAACGTGGCGCAGGGCTTCCAAGATCTTTCGATTGTGCCTTTCCACTAAGCCGTTTGCCTGCGGATGGTATGCCACAATGTGTGTATTTTTAATTTTACACATGTTACAGAGTGACTCGAACAGTTTGGAAGTGAAACTAAGGGCGTTATCCGAGATTAGGATGGAAGGAGTGGTATGATTTTGGATGACGCGTTCCACTAGGGCTCTTGCCACAGTTTCCGAGGTCTGGTCTGGAATGGCGGCTACTTCGCTGTAACGCGAGAAGTGGTCCGTAAACACAATGATGTACTGATTTCCCTTTGACGTTTTGGGAAATGGTCCCAGTATATCCATTCCAGTTCTTTGCCAGGGCCTTTGGCATACTGGATATTTATGCATCGGAGCTGTGGATGGTACGTTGCCCTTATGCTTTAAACACGACGGACATTCGGCGATGTATTCTTGTACCTTTCTGTTCATCTCGGGAAAGTGGTATCGCTCCAAAAGACTCTTGATGGTGCGATCCGGCCCCATGTGTCCATACAAAGGTGAGTCGTGACAAAGTCCAATGGCTATATCGACGAGATCCTTTGGTATCTCCACGAGGTCGTTTCCATCTTCGTTCCTGAAATGTACGAGCCCATCTTTGAGGTTGTACTGTTCTTTTACCTTCGATGGTTCCTTTTGTTCCAGGCGCGCCCGAAGGTTTTGGGTGTGTTGGTCCTGTTGTTGGGAGTATTGCAGACACTCGTAGTCGAACACAGGAAGAATTCCTATTTTATTCACTTGGGCGTCGGGCTTGAGTCTCGACAATCCGTCTGGAATAACTTGCAGTTTTCCCGGTTTGTATACGATTTTTGCTGCAAAGTCCTGAATCAACAGAGCCCATCTACTCAATCGTCCTTCAAGTAGCTTGTCCTTGAAGAGGTACGTGAGTGGCTTATGATCAGTCTTGATGGTTACATCGTAGCCATAGACGATATTTCGGAATTTTTTCAAAGCCCAATATACCGCTAGGGCCTCTCGGTCCGTAGTGGAATAATTCCGTTGAGGTGCAGAGAGAAGTTGACTGGCATAAGCAATGGGTAATTCCACACCGTCTACGTCCTGTAACAGGACGGCTCCTAGTCCATAGGAGGAAGCATCTGTGGCTATGATGAAGGGTCTTGTGTAATCAGGATATTGTAAAATGGGATGACAGGTTAGTTTATTAATTAAAGTTTCAAAGGCATGTTGGTGATCGGATTCCCAGTTAAATTTCGAATTTTTCTGGAACAAATTAGTAATGGGTTTAGCAATATTTGAAAATTGGGGGATAAAGTTCCGATAGAATCCGACAAAACCAATAAATGCACGGGCGTCGTCGATGGTTTTGGGTACAGGGTACCTTTCCAGGGCTTCGAGTTTGGCTGGATCAGGTTTAATTCCTGTGGACGAGAGTAGGAATCCTAGGTATACCAGGGATTCTTGTAAAAAATTGCACTTTGCAAGCTTCAGTTTAAGGTGTGCTTTTCTCAAGTGTGATAGCACATTCTGAAGGCGTTGAAAGTGTGTTTTTATGTCCGAACTGTAGACGATAATATCGTCAAGATAAACGAGAGCTTCGACACCTAATAGGTCGGAAAGGACTATATTCATCAACCTAGAGAAATTAGCAGGCCCATTTCGGACTCCGAAAGGTAAAACCTGGAATTCGTAATGGCCTCGGTTAGTGGAGAAAGCAGTCAATGCCCGAGATTCGGGACTGACCTCCATTTGCCAATAACCCGATGCTAAATCGAGGGATGAAAAAAATTCGCTTTCCCTACGTTCAGAATTGTTTCCTGCATGTTTGGAATCGGGAAACGGTCTGGGATGGTAATGTTGTTCAGGCGTCTAAAATCTATACAAGGGCGAGATGTTCCGTCCTTTTTGGAGACGAGAATCATAGGAGCGGACCAGGGACTAGCTGAAGGCTGAATGACATCCTGCTCCAACATGTCCTTGATGTGTTCCTCAATAGTGACTAATTGGGAATGTGGAACCCGATAGGGAGGAATGAAAATGGGTTTGGAATTGGGTTCCAACTTGATTTCAAAAGGGACCAAATTAGTTCGGCCCAGAGGATCTCCTTTTAGGGCAATCACATCTCTATTTCTTATCAGGAAATCGAGAAGTGATTCCATTAGTTTGGGATCCTGTAAAGCTGGTGACTCCTGAAGGGAGTGCTTCAGACATTTCTTATATTCTTCTTTTAATACTGAAGGATTTAACTCTAAGGAACTGGAAACACGATTTATCATACTGATGGGGAAATCTGAATCTACTTCTACTGTGGAAACAGTTCCTATTTTCTGATTTGAAGTTAATTCTATAGGACTTTTTCCTTTGTTTAAACAAACAACAGGGATAGCTGAATTCTGACTCTGACTAAGGACTTGGGCAATAAGAACATCTCTTTTGAAATTACTTTTCTCTGTAATCAGAGTACGCTCTGACTCTAATAATTTTCCTTGACTGTCAACTACTTTTGCTAGGAAACAAATCTTCTCATAAGGTGCTACTGTTATATGCTCGGTAGGGCATATGAAAAATTGTGAATCTGATTCTGGTTCGGCGACTAAAATTTGCCTTATTGGCTGAACTGAAGCTGGCTGACTGGAAACTGGCTGACTGGAAACTGACTGTGTTGATCCAACTGGATTCAACAACTGGAACTGATTACCCTGGGGTCTGATTTCTGGAGCGGTTGTCCCTCTGGATGCAACCGGCTGACTTGAACTGCTATCAAGTGGAGGGGGTTTCCTATTTCTTTCGGAAATCTGAACTGAACTAATTCTATTAGCATTAAGCTGTCTGTCATTCTCACGGAGATGGTGTGTCCTATTTCGACACTTTACTAACTTTCCGGCTGGGTAAATCTCCCATTGATTCCGGTTAAAAAAATCCATACCTAGTAGGATGTCTGTCTGAAAGGTGGCGACTGTGTCCACTATACAACATTTCGCGGGATATACCGCGTTTCCAACTTCTAAATATAACTCAATTTCTCCGTATGTATGTATGGGTGTGCCCGTAACTCCTCTGAGTTGGCAGGATGGTGCCTTAAGTTCATATTTGTAATTTGTATTCTCTAATAATTCATCTACACATTGTTTCTTAATTAACGTCGCGTGTGCTCCTGTATCTAGGAGAGCAGTTAAATCTTGGTTATCAGTGCTACAATTTATTATTAAATCTAGGAGGTCCGCACCTATTATCCTGATGGGGAGTTTGTGTGCGTATCTGGGTTCATTACTGTAATTTAGGAGGGCGGAGGTTGAACTGCTGCCTCCAATGTAGGGTCTAAAAAAGGGCTCGAATGGTCTTCTATGGGAGGACCTGGGTCATATTCTACGGGATTACCATACGCTGGAGGGTGTTCTTCAAAACTGTACTCTGGGGAAAATGATTCCTCCACGGGTACTTCTACGTACCGAACTAGCTGACCTTGCTGGTTGTACTGAGGTTTGTACATGGGGTAAGAGTGTGGTTGACCCTGTGGTCGTAATCTATTGGGTTGGTGGTTCGACTGAGGCTGGGAATGGACTGGTTTCTGGGGATTGGATGACTTTTGGGATACGTTTTGGGAACGTGGGTTTTGGTTTCTGAAAGTGGGGTCTATACCCTGCAGGGGCTTTATCAGCACACTTTTGGCGATCGCCACGGCGATGACCATGTTCGTGACAGTGGGAGCAATAAGAGGGATAATTACACTGACTTATCATGTGCCCAAAGCTATCGCAGTTAAAACACTGTGGAGGAGGGCGTGTATTCTGGGTTTGGGGGGCTTGTTTCTGGGGTGGTGGTCCCTGCATTGGCCTCGATTTATAGGGTTGTGTTGTTGTTGCTGTTGTGTTGTGGCTGCTGCTGTTGAATGTAATGTACGGGGTTTCTCTACTCTTTCGGTAGTTTGGTTTGCTAAATCGGGGTAATGTTCCCGTGTTTTGTTTATGGCTACACTTACAGGTTTGTCAACATTTAAAAACTCCTGAAACTTTTTTTAGGTGCTCCGGGTAGGTTTTGGTAAATAGTTGTTGCTACTATTAGATTTCTTTGTTTCGAAGTGAAAGTTATGCCACATGCATTTTCTGCGGCACGGAGGGCTTCTCCTACAAGTTTATGTGTTCGTGTAATAAAATTGTTTAAATCTTCGTGTTCCTCTTTCTTCCATTTAGCTTGGAAGACCGCTTCTAACGTGGCTAAGGGTTGTGCAAGTGTTATTTCTTTAAAAAATTCTAATAAGTTTTGTTTAAAATCGTCCCATGTTGTAGCTTCGCTAATTGATGGGACGTAGGTGACTGTGTCATGAGTAGAGTCCGGATTTTGCCCTTTTTGCCTTTTTTATTCCCGTTTATAGATTCATAGGCTTCTTTTAGAGAAATTCATTTCGGGACTGTGGGTAGTGATGTGAGTCGTTTTTTATTGTGTCGTTTTTTTTGTTTTTTTTTGTCGTTTTTTTTGTTTAAAAAAACGAGATTCTGTTTTTTTTTTTTTTTTTTTTTATTGTTTTAAACTTATTCCATATTTTTCTTCCTTTAATCTAATAAGTATATTAGTATTACCTATAATTTACTATACTACCATGCTTATACGGTTATACCTAGTATATATAGTCATCTTTTAGAAAAACTGAATCACGCAAAACGTATATAATAGAAAGGAAAAACAAACCCTCATTTTTTATATGTATATATATATTTTTTAACTAGAACATAAAACATTCTTCCTCGTTTCAAACAATATACATAATTGTGATTGGCAAGAGTACCAGTATATATATTCCAGATAGAAAAGGAATATTCACCTTTTTTTGAACCTTTTTGTTAACCTAATGTTGTTTAACCTTCATTTCCATGGAAGAATCATCACTAGATTGGGTAGAGCATATATGCTAGTTTCAATATCACAGGTACTGGTATAATATACATAATAAAAAATACATAATACTGGTATAAAACAATATATATAATTGTGATTGGCAAGAATACCAGTGTGTGTATATATATATATTCCAAATAGAAAAATAAAAAAAAATAAAAATATTCATCTCTTTCTTTAACCTTTGTGTTAACCTAATGCTGTTTAACTTTCATTATCTGATTCTATTTCCATTGAAGAATCATTATCACTAGATTGATTAGAGCATATAGTTTCAATATCACAGGTACTGGTACTTATTGCAGATTTGGATGTTGACGAAGCCAATGTAGCACCATGTTTTACTTCACTTTCTTGGAATTTTGCATTTTGGGATATAAATACTAGCTTTGCTGCTCTGTCTGTGCTTAATCAGTTTCTTTTGGCTGTATGGATATTACTGTATGTGCTAAATGATCTCGGAGGTAATGAAAGGGCGAAATAGAGGTGTATGAGTTTGTGTAGGTATATACAGGGCGTCCCAAAAAAATGTATACACACTTTAACAGCTGATAGCTCAATTGATGTTTCTTTCTTTCCAAGTTAAACCCATTAGAATTAATAATGGCAGTCAGACTAAGCTTTGAACAAAGGAAATTCATTCTAAAATGCTACTGGAAGTGTGAAAAAGCAGTTGAAGTGCAAAGACAGTTTAGGAGGGAGTTTCAAACAGATCCACCAACGCGACTTACCATCACTCGAATTAGAGATAAGTTTGAAGCCGATGGAACTGTTCAGAATGTCCACAAGAAGCGTTCCGGAAGACCACGGACATCGACAAGCCCCACAAAGCAAGAAAGAGTACTGGAAACGTATCACCAAAGTCCAAGAAAATCTGTGCGGCAAGCGAGTCGTGAGGTAGGAATTTCAGAATCGTCTGTCCAACGCATTTTGAAGCGCTGTCAATGGAAAAGTTACATTCCAAGATTAGTCCATGCTATTAATGAATGATCCGGACCGAAGAGTGGAGTATTGCGAGTGGTACTTGGCACGATGTGGATGTGGATTGGACGAAGGGGTTTCGTAGAATACCCTCCGCGTTCACCAGACCTCACACCACTAGACTTTTTTTTATGGGATACTTAAAAGACAAAGTCTACGCTATAAAACCTGCAACAGTCGCTGAATTGAGAGCAGCCATTGAACGAGAATGCACACAAATACCAAACGAAATGTTTCGTGATGTTTGCGATTCCATTGCTTCGCGTTATCAGCAGTGCCTGGACCAGAACGGACGTCAGTTTGAAAACAGGCGTTGACAAAACAATTAAATAATGTCTGTAGATTCTATTACATTTTGAAAATGAAATGTATTTTAATAAACACTGCCTTTATAAGTATTTAAAGTGTGTATACATTTTTTTGGGACGCCCTGTATGTGAGTATGCGTGCGTATGTATCTGGAATTCTGGATGTATGCATGTGTATGGGGTATATAATAGATATAAATATGTGTATATAAGTATTTATGTATATATTGGTATATATGTATATGGGTGTATGTGTATGTATATATGGATGGTCTCGGGGGAAAATATGTCATTGCGGGTCTAAAGGATAGTTAAGTGGGAGATTCAAAATCCGAGGCATGGATGGGAGAGTCCTGGAAAGGTTGGACAATGGGCAGTCAGCTCCCAGCCAGTGTTCTCGCAAGTTTAACGGATCTCAAGATACAAGACTTTCAGTGCAAGAAAGAGACCAGTTTTTTCTGTAAATAGGCTGAAAAGGACATTCTATACTGGTACCATATGGCCTATTTTATTATTTATTTATCTATTTTTATAATATATATCATTGCAAAAGTATACCTTATAATTAAATTGGCAATATCTATATTAATTATTAAAAAAAACAAAAAAAACAAAAAAAACGACAAAAAACAAAAAAAACGACAAAAAAAACAAAAAAAACAACATGGACATAAAAAAACCGTTTTTTTTACATCACTAACAGTGGGATGTATATAATTAAATGTTATAGTGCCTATAAACGCCTATTTTGATGGTTAGTGCCTAATTTTAAAATACGTGCCTATATATGCCTTTTTTAATTTTATTGTAGTAAGTAAAGCAAAACAACTCGCATTTTTTTAAAATTTGTAGGCCTAAATAGGGCAGGGGATGGAAAAACCGAGGCTAGTCCTGAGGCAACCAGCACAGCCAATCAGATCACAATACGTCAGCCAAATACAGCCAATCAGATCACAATACGTCACTGTGACGCGTTCGGCCTCGATCATTTTATTTGGTACGTGCAACGTGGTGTCTTTGTTCAAGTGCTTTTGCTAAATAAAATCTCACGTTTGTGCTTACGGCTTTTTTTATAAGTGAGAAAAAATGCCTAAGGACAAGACAGCCAAAAGCGTTCTGTTCAGGCACTGGATCAAGAAGGACCCAAACTTCACTACGGATGGTGGAGTTATTTTCTGCCAACCTTGTTCCAAAGAGGTACGTTGCAACATTTTTTATTCTCTATCCAAAATAACAAACCCTTCGAGGAGACCTGGCCTACATCATGGCCAATTTCGGACGGGTGCCAGGGACCATAACTAAGCTGGAGGAGAGAGGCCTGCCGTTTGTTGAAGCAGTGGAAATAGTTCAAAATTTAAGGAAGGAGCTGAGCCAGGTTCCTGGTAACGTAGGGAAAGAAGTGGTAGCAAAATTTGAAAATGTTCTCAGACGCAATCCTGGTTGGCAAACCATAGTGAACGTTTCAACAGTGTTCAAAGGAGAGTGTCAGGAGGTTCTGGACTTTGAGCCAAGCGAATTAGCATCTTTGAAGTTCGCACCAATTACGTCTTGCGATGTCGAAAGGTCGTTTTCTCGATATAAAAATGTATTGAGTGACAGGCGATGTCAATTTACGCCACAGAACCTTGAAAAATATTTAATCATCAATTGCCATTTCAATTTATAGTTTAGTTGAGTTTTTGTAAGAAGATAGTTTAAATGTTTGGATTTTACTTTGATGCAAATAAAATGTTTGATGGTTTTTGAGATGTTTAGTTTATTTTTTACAATAAAAATCCTGATATTCATCAGAACTGCAAATGGGTTTACTGTAAGTCAACAATAATAAGAGAAAGGTGGGAAAATAGAAATGCCTATTAATTAAGTGCCTTTTTTAGCTTTTAGTGCCTATTTAAGCGACTTTTTTAGGGCTTCTTTAGTGCCTTTTTGCCTACCTATTATTGATTTTTTAGTGCCTATCAATCCTAACTCTAGACTCATGAGCATTTCCCTCTTTAGGGTCGATAAATCTTTTTGCTTCTCTAATTTTTATATCATCATCGGTGATGGTTTCGCGGAAGAAATGTTGCTCTAAAGATTCAATCCAAGGTCTTACGCGTGGTTCAACAAAGCGATTATCTATGGTCCCCTTAAAAATTAAAAAAGTATGGGGAAGGTTTACTAGTCTGCCTAAGTTAATATATGCTGCGGAGGGGGTTTGAGACTGAGACATATTGGCTTGTTCTGGATCTGAAGTTTGTGTGTTTGGGAGTATGTTTGACGGGCGCGGGGTAGGTGGAAAAATGGGTGTAGGTAAATTTTCGATGTCAGAAAGCGCATCGTCTGAATCGCTCATATGTGAAGGTACTTATTAATGTGTTCTAATTAGGTCTGCTTGACCGATCTTAATTTATGGAATGATCACTTAAGGGGTTTTCCTAACTACACTATCTAAAAAAAATAAATGCACAACAATTTGCCTACTAGAGAAAAATTTGAAAAGATTGCAAACAAAAATAAAAAAATGTAAACAAGATTTCACTCAAATGTACGTGAAGGTATGGTAATACTGTGTTTGGTACATTAAATAAAATTATACTATACTAACTAGAATAGTAAAAATAACTGAAAATAACTGTGAAAATAACTGTGACAATAATTCTGCGACAATAATTCTGTGAAAATACTGTTTTCAATAAAAAGAATGTATCACTGGTGTCTGAAGTGTTCACTGTGTTTTGTGTTAATTCTGGCTCAATACTAAATATTAACTGTTAATAATAATTAATTTTCAAATGTTTAGAAATTATTTTAAAAAAGAGTTTTGTACTTAACAAGATTCCTACGGCGAAATCCTTAGAGACGTGTCCTGAAGACGTGTCTTGCTGGCCACTTGTTCTTGGATGAAAACTAGGCGTGGAGAACTTGGAGTCGTGACGCACCGGTTCAAGGGTAGATGTGACGAACTAGAAGTCGTGACACGCCGGTCAACTGGGAGTTGGTTCTGGTTCCAGGGTCTGGAAGACTGGAAGAATCCTGGATGCAGAAGTTGTCAGTTGTGAAGATCCTGGTTAAAGGGTCGCCAGTTGTTAACCCCTCCGTCTATGGCCCGGGTTGGTTCGAAGTTGACGGGGGTTCTAGTTAGGTGGCAGCAACGGATGTGTGACTTGCAGTAGTTTTCTTCTATATTACTCTCCGAGTTCTTCTATAGTGGCTCGGAGGACTCTGATAGACTTACTAAAAATGCTGAAGGTTCCGGACTCTTCTTATAGCGT